>OY992763.1:3802015-5024515 GCA_963921325.1 Logfia minima | reverse complement strand
TTATGTATGTCGTCTTCAACGCTCTCTATATGGCCTGAAACAGGCCCCACGCACTTGGTATTCGCGGTTAGCTGATTTTGTTTTGAGACGGGGTTTCATCGCAGTCGATCTGACTCCTCTCTATTTGTTTATCATCAGGGGTCCTTGACTGCCTAACATCTTCTATACGTGGATGATATCATTCTAACAGCATCATCTACATCCTCACTACACACCATTATTGGCCAGCTCAATCAAGAGTTCTTCATGACTGATATGGGTACTCTTAACTATTTTCTTGGCATCTCCGCCACTCGTACTTCTACAGGTATGTTCCTATCTCAACAGAAGTACGCGACAGATATTTTACAGCGTGCTAACATGATGTAATGATGCAGTGTAACCCCTGTCGTACACTAGCCGACACTCAATCGAAGCTGGATGCCACTGGTCCCTAGTTACTAACCCCACTCTATATAAGAGTCTTGCAGGAGCTCTTCAGTATCTCACGTACACTTAGCCAGATATTTCATACGTTGTTCAACAGATATGTTTATTTATGCATGATCCTCGTGAGTTGCATTTTCTTGCTCTAAAGCGCATTTGCACTACATTAGAGGCACGCGTGATCATGGCCTACAAATACACGCCTCATCCTTAGGTGGCCTTGTTGCTTACTCTAACGCTGATTAGGGCAGGTGCTCCACCACACGTCGTGTCACGTCTGGTTATTGTGTGTTCCTCGATGATAAGCTACTGTTTTGGTCCTTGAAGCGTCAACATGTTATCTCTCGATCCAATGCAGAGGTCGAATATCGAGGCGTGACTAATGCTGTTACTGAGACATCTTGGCTACACAATCTTCTGCGAGAGCTTCACTCTTCACCCCCTAAGGCCACCATTGTCTATTGTGACAAGATCAGTTCCGTGTACATGACATCCAATCTAAAGGGCTCTCAGCAACATTCGAGTTTTTCATGTTCCCTCTTGCTCAAAATATGCAGATATCTTCACCAAAGGTTTTGACATATCTTTTTATTGACGTACGATCCAATTAGAACGTTCGGATTTCTCCTCCCGATAAAAGTGCGGATGGATGTTAGACGTACATATATTTGGTTACTTTGTAGCTTAGACTATACTGACTGTACCTCATGTATTTGGCCCATGGCCTATTGTTCGTATTATATAATATGATGAATGGAGATAATAGTTTTCATGGAAAACAAACAATTATAAATTTATTCAGCACCTATATATGTTCCTCATAATCCATATTCAGTATTTTCAAATTACATATAACAAATTAAATTAATACTTACAATATCAAAACAAAATCATGTGAAACACGTGCAATACTCCCAGTGACGAAGTAGTCCTAAACTAGCCGTCGACTCGTTACACATACACAAGGGGTATACTATCGAAAAGATTGTGTATTTGTCAACTCAAAACACCAATACAAATGTTGCAACAATAGCCACAATAGAAAACAGAATCCTCACTGCAGACTTAGGTGGTTGACCACTTGGTGGCGCTCGGGGTGGTGTTGCTGAGCCACCTGAAGGCGGTGATGGTTTATTCTTTGGAGGTAGGGGTCCTTGTGCCACATCAGCATCGGTCAACACGGGGTTAGGAGCCTCAGCTGGTGGCATGAATTGAGGTGTCATGATCGGGAATAGTTGACCAGGCGCTGCTGGAGACATGTATGGTGGTGTCTGATCCGAAGGTAACCCTAAACAACGATTCCCTAAATCCCACAAAAACAAAATTTGAAAATAAATAAGTAATTAAGAAACAGAAAGATTCAATCATTTGACCTCAAAAGTCAAAGACTTTTGAAGTTAAAGTGTAGTGAAATAAATAAACTTACTTCTGTAATTGGCAGCAGTAGCTGGATAACTTGTAATAACACCATTAAGATCAGCTCCATTAATATATGAGTTAATTTCGACATATGGGTCTGAAAAGAAGTCCCAAGGCTGTGAAACAAACTCATTGTTGAAGAACTGAACATACACAGGGAGCTTGAAAGCATGAAGCTTTGCTACAACATCAGTTTGATCACCAAGAAATCCGATGTTGTTTGGGAACACAGAGTCCTTCCCGATGATCACAGAATTAGCGAATTCACTGATATCTGCAATTGATGAATTAACGGCATCACGTATATCCTCATCAACTTCATAAACAAGTTCATGCCTGTTGTTTTTTGCTTTGAACACTCGTAAAACTGCACTATCAGAAGACTGGATCAAGATTTTCTTGTTCTTCTGGTTATATATTCTAGATTTATTCAGAACATCCATTACTGCATCTGTTACACTCAATCCCTGATTTCCAGCTAGGTAAGCTGCGTTCTGCAAATTAAGAACATAAGTAGTGTCACATCTGTTGGTAAACTTATCTATATACAGGGGTTTATTATTGTAAAACAAACCTGATGGTAAAATAAATAAAGAAAAAATGAGAAGGCAACGCATGGCAATTTTTGGACGGGTGTGCAATAGTGTTTTGTTGCACACTGATGCACAAATTGAAATGTGTCGCTTCCCTAGTATTTTAAATCTATATGATGTGTTGAAGATCACCGACTCACCTTAATGTTAATCAAGACACCAGAAACTGAAGTGGCATTACTAGCAAGGTCCAAAAAATCAGATAGTCTCACAAGATTCCCAGCATTTATGGATCTTGGATTTCTCGGTAATTTGTATTCTGAATATGGCGTGTACATTACAGCTAAAACATAAAATACATAAGCAAAATAAGAAAATGGGCAATTTATATATATAAATATAGAGGCATAAAAGCTGCGAGTAGAGTAGAGTAGAGTAGTTACGTTTTAAGCGTTGAATCTGGTCCCACGTGAGAGTGAAGGTAAATATTCCAGGACCACTTTGAAAGGGAACGGTTGATGTGAGGTTAGAAAAATCTGACTGGGCAACCGATGTTCTATCAAGAAGGTTTATAGAACCTAAACAAATAGGTATTCCATCACTCGTTAATTGAACAGGACAATCGATAATATCTGCACCATCTGAAACAGCTTTTTGATATGCCATATCAGTACATCCTGGTAAGTCGCCACTTGCTCCTTCGTATGATATAATCAACGGTTTTGCTGTATCAAGAACAAAAATGAGACACGGTCATCCAGCATAAATGATAACCAATGATAAACGCTACGTTATCAAATTGCTACAAAAAGTATAATATCAAAAAGGGTATACCTTGAGTTTGGTTTTTGCCCAAGTGAGATAAGCAATCTGCAGGATTAAAAAATTAATATTAATAATAATTATAATAAATTAGAATCTTGAAGGGGTACAAGAACAATAGGTGGTTATAAAAAGAGTTGCTTGTACAAACTTACCAAAAGCTGCAGAGGGGGTTATTGGGTTATCAGAAAGCACACCATCAACAGAAAACATGCCATTATCAACATAATTAAGATACTCTTTCACAGGGTCATAACTGTAATTGTATGGGAGTGGAATATCATTTTGAAAATCGGAAGCAAAAACTTCTAGACCCTCTTTATGAGCATCCAAAACCAAAGGCGTAGACGGTTGCAAATACTTGTCACTTCCCACAGGCCATATATAAGATTTAGGAACTAAAATCCCAGAAGCAAATGTGGTAATGAATGTCAGATTCTTCAAAAGTGAACTATAACTTTGGTTGGTTGACGGCTCAATCTCATCAGGTCCTAAACACCGGAAAACCAATTTGGTTGTTTTTGGAGTGAATCTTGTCATGATACTCTTAAGAAAGCTCACTTCAGGAGACGATATATAGTTAATGATAACCTTTCTTGAAGTAGCAATAACATAATTTCTCATGCTCAAATTATGTTGGGCGTAAAATGCAGCGTTCTGGATATTCAACCAAAATCCTGGTGGTTTTATTTGTGTAGCAACTTCATCGACAGTAAGAATTTTTGAGGTGTCATCAAAATATGGAGGTCTAGAATAGACACCCTGTGTTACTGTTACAATCACAATAATGATATAATTAATGAAATAATTAACTAACCATAATAGACAGATGTTAACCAAAAATGATTTTAACTAACTGGATTGACTTACGAGAAACTTGGCCAAGGTCAGCGAGGGTGAAATTGATAGGAAAGTATCCTTGTCTAGGTACTCCATTAACATCATAGGTGTTTTGGCCATTAGGAAACGGGCTAGCAATTGTAGAAGAATTCTCAAGAAAGAGACTTGGAAAACAGATGCCGATATTATCTTTAGTTAATTGTACATCACACCAAAGAATCACATCGGGTACGCTTGTAATAACAGCCAATGTGTAGGCATTGAAACTAGAACTAGGAAATAGTCCTGAAAAACCACCATTTGCCACAACCAATGGAGGGTTTCCTGCAAAGTATTTGATTTTCGGAACATTTTACTTAAAATAGCATATAATTGTAATCTCATAGTGAAACAGTGAATGGAGAGCATGGTAAACACAAATACAGTTTTTCACTTTTTCTTGGATAACATATTCATACGCCCAATTCAACATGATCATTTTTTCTATACTCAATTCAATATTTGAAACTGTACGTTTAGTTCGGGGAATATTTTTGAAGAAATTGGAATCTCAAGGAACGTGAATTCCTTTTAGAGAAGTAATTTGGTGAATTCCAATTCAATTCATTTTTGAACCAAACACTCTTATGGAATGAAATTGAGATTTCAATTTCATCGAATTCCACGAAATTCTGCTAACCAAACGGCAACCAAACTGCAACCCGGAAAGCTAAAGCTGATGGTGATGGTGATCATAAGTTTCTATTTAAGGGGTTGATTAAGATGTGTCTTTGTTTTCTTAAGAAAAAATGACCGTTAATTAAATAAATCAAAATTCACATAAATCTTTGTGATTTTAAAAGTAACTACGCTAATATTCCACAAAAATAAATAAAGTGATTGCTTAATACTTTGGAGCAACAAGCTGGAGAGGATTTCTATTTAAATGAATGGAAATTTATACAAAGATAGTGGAGATAGACATAGAAATGGGCACAATTAAATAGTAAACTGAAAGAAAAGAAACAAAAAATTAGTAAAATTAAGTAACTAGCTATGTAATTATGTAGCAAGTAAATACCATTTAATGTTAGCCATGGAGAAGGGGTTGATCCCTGAGCAGCAACCAACGAGATTAACGGTAACAGGAAAAGAAGGCACCGGAGGGGGTTCCACATTGCCGGCAACTGGGTTCGCCGGCTGTTACTAATTGTACGTTGACTTGACTTTTGCTATTGAGGAAGTGCAAACGCTGGATAAAAGTTTGAGGGTCAGGAATGAAGGGGACCTTTTTTTCTTCTTTTGCAAATTTTCTTTACAGACAAGTACAGAGAGAAAAAAGGGTGGCAAATAATTGGAAATAATTTGTGGTCTATATAACTGCATAAATTAAAATTAAATAGAAAAACAAGCTGGGTCGTATTATTACGCGTCGTCGCGTTCTCTATTACCTAAAGCCAGCCACTTAGCCGTCTTGAAATAACCTAACCTTGCCTTTTATTCTCTATTACATTATTTTCTCATATCAAAAATATATATTATAATTATATTATGTTATCTAATCAAATCAAATATTCCTTTTAACAGAATGAGATATCTTTATTAATTAAAATTATTTTTATACACAGAAAAGTAAACTTACGAAATCTCCATTAAGAATCCTGGTGTGTTGCAAATCATTCAAAAATTATATTTTCGTATACTAAAAGACTCGTATTCTATCTTAATTAAAACAATTATCATTACCAACATATTGGTGTACCCTTGCTATTTCAGTTCTGACCACCTATAGTTCATCGTACATATATTTGAACCAATGTTGTGATACCGAACAACCATCGAGATTCGAGACTACAATTAACGTTATTACACAATCGATATTTGAAGTAGATGGTAATAGCTTACGAACTTTGACCCATAACTCTAAAAGAAGAAAAAGTTTGTTAATATTTAAAGACTAAGAGTGTGTTTGGATTGTAGGTTTTGAAAGAAAGGGTATGATTGTAGATGTTTATTTAATTGTTTGGTTTTAAAAGCTAAGAATTGAACCAATAAATTTATATATATGTTAAATTCAAGTGGGACGGTAGATTTGGAAAACATATTTCCTAAAAAGATATATTTGATATCATCTTGATATATGTTTATGTCTGTGGAAAATTAGTAAGGCAACATACATGATTGATACATATACGCTGACAAGTTTGACAATTACTCCGTATTTTAAAGATAAAAGGAAAGGGATGAATTAGTGCAGGCCGTGGGTTTATACACTCTGAAAAACATCAGTCACGTATTTTAAGCCGACGGCTGGCGCGGCTAGCTAATTGGAGGACAACTCAGAGACATGGGTCCCAACCAAAACTACGATGTGACGTCGTTCTCTACGCACATTTGGAACCACGTTCTGGTGGGTCCACATTATTTGGCCCGCCGACCGAGTGGAAATAAGCCAGATGCCACCGATTTGCTGCTCATTTAACCCGGCATTCCTTATTATACTCTATCTAATCATAACTAATTAATTAATTAACTGTTCATACTAAAAAACGTTAAACCATTGTCTTGATTATTCTTTGAATATGACCTGTGAATTCCTTTCATTTTTTTGTTTCGCGTATCATAGATCATGTTATTTATATGAATATGAATATTAAAGACGACTTAACAGGACATTATTATTTGGTTAATGACTTGTGTCATATAACCATATACGTCTCACTCTTTGATTTCCCTATGCTTTCTTTTCTAGGGTCACAAATTAACGAATTTCATATCATTATCTTCGTTTTTAGTGACTATTAGATATTTATTAGTACTCAAAACCTTTTTATATTAAGGTGGAAAAACAACATGGCAAAATGTTCATATACCCACTTTGGTTTAGTGGCAATGTATTGATAAGGAAAAGGGCTTTATCTAAGTTATTTTTTCCACAAAAAAGCATCAAAAATATCTATGTTAACAAGCAAATACATAAAACAACTTGTATACGACAAAATTGCATATTGGATTATTCATTTTACGCACATGGTCACTTATAATCGTAATGAGGTTGGATTCTTCCTAAAATAATAATAAATAAATCAATCAATCTGACCTTTAACCATTTTAATAGAAATTAGACAGGGATATGTCACGGCACTCTATACGGTAACTATATAACTATCTTTTTAATCAACTTTTATGCACAGGGTGGCTTAATTCATTATGTGTGATTGTATTCCACTAAAACAAGTACTTTATATACATTTCTTTTTCTTTTTTTTTTCTCCCTTTTTAACTTTATGTAATTAACTGAACTCCAAGCCAACAAATTCCTAGATATAAGACGCTTAGATATATATAAATAATCCTGACATTTTAGGGAAAATTCAACAGCTTAAGTATGTCTAGTTTGCTTCAAAAGGATGGATTTTCTATTTTACTTACGTTTGACAGTTTAAGGTACAAATAAACAAACTCAACAAATAAAGTGCTTAAGACTTAACTTTCCATGTTCATTCACAAACTGCTTACGTGTATTATTCAAGCCGATAACACGGCTCAATGTCTTTGAGGGCCTAAAGCGAATATAGAACATGAGGTCTTATCAATTTAATACAAATTGACTATTTTTTCCCTCTTTAACGCATATTCAATAATATTTATTTTGTATACTACGAAGAATCTATTTTTTTTTCTAATTTGAAAAAAAAATTGTCATCCATTCCGTTGTGATATAGTACGTCGACTTTGATAATTTGTTACTAATTTATTATGTTTTCATAAATAAATAAAAAAGTCAACCTTTTACCTATATAATATGAAGTTTTGAGAGCATGCGAGTTATCTACTAATTGTTGACTTATGAATTCATATTTTTTTGCACTTAATCTATATAAAAGTTTTATCGAAGTGTTTAGCTAGGATAGAAAACATAGAAATAATTTCACATATTTTATCCATATAACCTATAAATACCATACTAATTGTAACTATATTAATATCATAATCGTGCTTTCTTCTTCAAGAACATTACATGATATATTAATGCCGCATTTTATGGACATTTAACGACCATATACTAAGTAGATATTAGATTAAACTCATCATGCAGTTAAAAATTAATTTATCCACTTAACCAAGAGTCATGTTAAGATGATTTAGCTGGTTATTTGAGTAATATGATAAATGATCATGTGTAAAAGAAGATTGTGAAATTCAATCGAGGAAAGATAAAGAGTATGATAAAATAACCTTGACGATAGCTAATGAAAAACAAAAAAAATGAAATTTAAATACATTCACAATAGAACATCGAAACTTTTGGTTTGAAATCACTCATAACTAAGTGACAAGAAAAAAGGCCTAGTCGTTTTTATCATTTACAATGGGCCTAAAATATTACTACTTAAACCATTTGAGGCCTTATAATATCATTTGTTTACATAAAGTGAGTTTGTTGGGTCAGAGACCCCACTAAATGTAATTTATAGATGACAAATTCACTTAAGTGTTTTTAAAAGTTTACTGCATCTGTTAGCAGTGAAAAGATAGAGTAGAAAAGAGAAGTTCTCGCTGATTAAAATGATCAGCGAACAATTTAGACTTAGAATATCTTTTGATCTACTATAAGTCACTGCATATGTTGGCAGTTATTCTCCTATAACTTGAAATATTTATAAAGCCTTCATCACTCGCTGATGAACAATCAAACCTTCTGAAGTTACTTAGGCTGTCGCTAAAAAGAACAAGGATCTTCTGCTGAAATCAAAGACTAAAGACAGAGACAGAGAGCAGATTCAAGGACGTGGAAATCATCTCTGCTCTATTAACCAGCGGTCCATGCCTTTATTCAAGAAAGTACATTAGGTCTGACAAATACCTAATGTGCAATAGAGGGTCAACTTATGCAGCATACAAGAAAACGTGCATATATTTTCAAAGATATGTACAAACACTTATTGTACAATTGCATTAAATTTCTTGTACCTTCTTCTGTAACCTATGATTAAAGTAATGTATAAACTTTATTCCTAGTTAGTAATGTCACATCCAAACTTTGGAAGTTGCATTACTGTCCCAACAAATATGGTGTTGACATGTGGTAGTTTTATCTCTCATTGTGTGAGAGTATAAATACCACGCTCAACAACCATATTAAATGTCTAGAATTTTGTATTCGCGATCAACCTGTGATTAAAGCACGTTCCTGCTAATCAGAGAACCAAGTGCCCTCACTTATCTGTTAAGTGTTGATCACTGAGCATTATCAGCGAGTCATTCGCTGATAATCTGTTGAGGCCAAATTTGTCACAAGTTAGTTTACTTAGACTTGTTTGTCTTGTCTATTTCCGCAAGTAAACTTTGTAAAGTATTCAATTGATTCAAATCAATAAAAGAAAACTTTAAACTTGAATTTGTTGTTAGTAATTAAACGTTTTATTTGACAAACCGGGACCAACATAGTTTAATCCCTTAGAGCTTATATTATCCGATGTCTTAAAAGTTGATCAAAAAACGTTGAAGATTCTTGTCACTAACCTATACTAATACATGACTTTGAAAATTTTAAAACCTTACAAATTTGAGAGGCCTAAAGCACTAGCTTCATTAACTCTATTCTCGAGTCACCCCGTTAACACATACGTCAGACTGGAAACAGGGTGGGAACAAAATAGATTGCCTCTTCAAAATTAATATAATTTAATTTCTATTATTAATATGGATATTTTAATATTTATCCATTTAAAAATAAAAAATTATATATACTTAAAGGTATTTTTGAAATTTATGTTAAAAAAGTATTTTTTAAGTTTGCCCCACTAAAAGTATTTTTTTCTAATTTTACCCTGCACATATGTCGAACAATATTTTATTTTTATTATTTTATTATGCTACGTATCTAATGTATTACTCATAACTACAATGATTATATATGCGTAGTATTAATATCGTAACTTATAATAATTAGTACTGTATTATTTTTAATAAAACGATTTACGATATCAAATATTTAAATGCATTCTAAACAACTAAGACAAATCACGATAGGTTAAATAAATTGACATTGAAAAGATATATATCTAATCTAATATAATATATTAATATATTAATATATTATAATTATAATATAATTTAATTATTATTATAAAAAAACAGAAAGTTTGAAAAACATTTGATTGATTAAACCTAGTACATGCGTATATGTTGCTTCGTTTTTTTATTTTTTATTAAAAGCAGTTGAAATTTGTAAGAGTAAATTGTTATTTAAAAATTACTAGTGATAATTAAAAATGAGGATCGGTAGGATATCCGCGTTTTGTAAACGGGGGCCTTGGTATTGGTAACGGGAATGATTCAAAGGAAAGGGACGTTGAGAATAACTGTCGTTTTATAACTCTTCACCCTCTCATTGACACTAGTATATTATTTATTCATTTTCATTTAATTAATTAATTAATTAATTAATGGCAAAAGCGACTTAAGATTAATAAAAAATAATAAAGCCCAAAGACCTACAGACTGGCCAAAGGTGGCCCCAAATATTAATCAAAACTCTGACTCCACATTTGGAAACCAGACTATCTTATTACTCCGTATTTAGCAAGGCAAACGACTAGGAGTCAACCTCCCTATTGAATTTTCATTTTCATATCGGTATTATTGTATCGGACCTGTAGTACACTAGCAATCATTTCAAACAGTTCAGTATTTGGTATCACTTTCAAACCAACAACAGTATTTGGTATCACTTTTTTTTTTGTTATTGGTCGTTTGGTTCTTTTTATATTTTATAAGATTTATTTAATAAAAATATCAGTGAGTAAAATATTATTTCCGTGATCATATTATGCGTATATGAGCACAAAATAATATTTTTCATGATTAAAAAAAATAGAGTTGACTATTACGTATGACTACAATTGAAATTTTATTAAATTTTAACCAGTGCTTTTTAACATAAAAAGTCATGTTTTAGCGCCCTAGTTAAATCGAATTTCAAGCGTATTGTTTGCTCGTGACTTTGTGTCACTACAAAATCACATAACATGGTACAAAACAATGTTTTCGTATACGTACGCTTTTCTTTGTCATTATTCTTCTTTGTTAAATGACGAAGTTTATTTATTTGAGATATATTGATATTATTGCATTTGATTTTTATAGGATACGTACACAAGGGATAGCATGTGTATTAGTCATTATTCTTTATTATATTTTCGGCATCAAATCGAATATCGTACCACTTTTACTGCACCTATACCGGAACCGTACCGATACCATACCACTTCAAACGGTCCGGTATTCGGTACTCACTTTAGAGCTAAGAAGAAAATTATTATCAATCGGTGTTGTACCGATTGTGTCCCTAAGTCAATCCTATTTACAAAAAATTTAAAACTATTTTTGATTGATCTGTATGATGAGTAATGATTTAAACAAAGGTTTGGTTTATATTAAATATATTTACACCACAATACCTATAAACATAAAATTAAAATTAATAGAAACGTTAGAACAATTTTATACTTATTTTGCTCCAAATAAGAAAGTTCAAATCAAGGTTACAAGATTAGAAAGCAATATAAATATATTTTAAAGAAAATTTACTAAGTTTTATTGGAAACAGTTGTTGGATAGGGATATCACACCACTAAATTTAATGCTATCGACCAATTATGTTCTGTCGTATTTACACTTTATGTCATTCATCTTTCTTATTTTACATGTCCAATCACTCCTTATAAGGCTACAAGGCATTTCAAACAAAAAAGTGCGCTAATAATGAATCATTACTTGTCGATTAAAGAAAACTGTTAGTTTACTAGAAGTATATTGTTTGTAAGAAATCGAAAAGGAAAATGAAAACCTAAACAAAATAAGGATTTCAAAAAGATAAATGATCAATTCGTTGAAGCATTTTTCTTAAAACATAATCATTATATATTTCTTACGGCACAATAGTTAAAATAAGTTACAGTGCTCTCCTATCGCATTATATTAAAATATTTTAAGCTTCTAAAACTTTAGAGCACACCTAGTGTATACAATAAATTTACTTTTTCATCTTATTTTAATATACAAAAGTACAAAAAATATTAAGAAATTTAGTAAAATACACACACAACAACAAAATCAAATATAAAAATATACCAAAAAAATTAAAAATTGCAAAAAGAACTATCCTACGGTGTGAGAGATGTTGTAAAACCATATGTCGATTGAAAGATCAGAGAAAGAGTTAACAAATCGTTACGTTGATAGATAAATTCAGTCATAAACATAATATTTTTTATGTTTGATGGCAACAAGGATGGATTGGTCAACCTTGACACACGAACATTCAGTTGTGGATAATGGTAGTTGTCAAGTTTAGCTTACAGACACGTTATAGTAGTGGCACGAAAGTACAAGTAGGACGACGTAAGCTCCTATGCCGAAAGATATTTCATGGCAGAGACGCATCGAACGCCCTACGCTGAGGCAATACTCCCGATGGGTCATCCTTCAGAATGGATCGATCCAAATGATATGCATATTATGTTGCCGCCGGTCCTTGTGAAGAGGCAAGTTGGTCGTCCACCGGGATGTACTCGTATTCCTTCTAAAGGAGAGAAGAAACAAAAAAACAAGAAATAATGTAGCCGTTGTAAGGAATACGATCATAGTTGAACTACTTGCATGGCTACTGAGGATTGAATGGATCAGCCGAGCTAATCAAGTTCCAAATCAAGATCCTTAAAATCGAAGGAAAATGTCGAATCAGAAGCGTCTCAATAAACTCATTGTTTTTCAAGTGTACATTTGAACCACCCTTGAAATGTTTGTAATGACAACACTTGTGTTCCTTAAGTTTTATTAGTTGTGCTTTATTTGCCTCAGTAATTTCCTTCTTGTTCACTTGAACATATATTTTATTGATTAAAAACATAACAAAAACACTACAAAACTACATGATTAACATAAATTATACAAAACTATATGTTTAAAACATACATTTTATTGATTAAAAACATTACAAAAACATGCATTTTATTGATTAAAAACATAGAAAAAACAATACAAAACTACACGTTTAAAACGTGTTCACCGATGAGAGAAAGGGAAGGTATGTATGAAGGACCCGTGTCGAAGAAGAAACTCCGAAACAATTTAGTGAGTAACATGCCATAAGGCAAGGGATTATAGGTGTAGGTAACGACATGTTGCATTGTTGATGCTATGATGAAACCTACATAAAATGAATGTTGTTTTTGATCTAATAATCCATGAGGGCGTCAATGACATAGACAAGATGTGACTCTGTTGATCGACAAGAGATATTATGACGAACAAGATCAAACATTGTTCTCATTTTTGGTTTAAGATCAAAGACTTCAATAATGACATGCAACTTACATCTACTTCTAGTACTTCGAATACAAATATCATCAATAATCTAATTGGGATGAATAATTTTAAGAGTAATGTAGCCTAGCTCTTTTTGTGACCAATATAACTGAATTCCTCTGCAAGGAAGTTCGAAGCACAAAGTGAAAGTTGAAAGACTAAAATGAATAGGTTGACCGTTTAGCTTGAAGTCAACGGTTTTGAAACACTAGTCAAAACGAAAGTTTCATAGAATTTATAAACACGGGTTGGAAAGATTCGATGAAGAAGGTTGATTAGATTACCTAAGGAGCTTTCCCCAAAGCTACGAATAACGGAAGTTGAATTGATGTTGGAGTGATTGACAATTCTTCCTTCTTTAATTTCCCTATTGTTCATCTTGTAATAGTGAACTAGAAACAGAAAAGGAGTTTAAACTCTTTTGTGGGAATAAGAGAGATGATGAACTGTGTGATTAGGCAAATCTTTAGAAGTTCATGAAATGCAATCATTTTAAAATGAATAATTCTATCTAACGATATTAAAAAAATTCTAGAAAATCTTATCCAGTTGCCGAAATCTTATCTCAAAAAATAAAATCTTATTAAAAAAAATTCCTAAAGTGTTTTTTATTTTATTTTTCAGCCAACAAAAATGAAAGCGTTTTTAAGAGACTTTATGAAATAAGGTGATGATCATCTTATCTTAAGGTCATACTACTTATAAAAATTTTAACAATCCAAAAAATCTGACCGAAAACGAATAAAAAAATACAATGTATACCAAAAAACCACCACACGCAAACTGCAACCAGGCACCTGCAAAGTTGCAGATTGCTCGACCACAACCCCAGAAGCAATCAAGGTTTCTTCACTACCACCCCGGTCATGGGCGTGGGTCTAGGCTACGAGCCCGAGCCCGAACATGCAACCCTTAATGCCCCCACCATCCACAATTTTACTGGTTGTGACAGGAGGATCGTAATTTGCAATTTTGATTTTGTAGATATATTTTTACATATGATTTTTTATTTTATGTATTTAAGTGAATTTCCGTAAAATAAATACGTTTTTCAAGACCGGATCTACAGACTTTTCCTGGTTATATGGGCTACAAGCCTACAAGATAGAATCTCATACTCCATTGGGCCAGCAAGTTGGAGTTGGGTCCTTAATTGGGATCAACATAATACTACTACTACTACCATCTTCAATGCACTTCTATAAAAACTATGATTATATGAAAGGCCATAAACGAGTTAACAATTTGCTAAATGAGAAATGATAAATCTTTTCAACTTAGCCTAAATGTATAATCTCTTTATTAGAAGCTAGTTGGGAAAATCTTATATTATTTTTCCTAAATACATGATGTGCCAAACGACACTAACGGATCACATTACATGCCCTCAAATCTCTTCGTATTAGAACGAGTTTATGATCATTTATCTGTATCATATCATGTTTTAACGAGTTTGAGACATCGACTTCACCATCTTCCCGATCGCGATCTTGCTGTTTAACAGTAAACCATGCTTGTATTTTAATTTGCCTCAAGAGATTTTAAAATTGATTATATATGTTTATTATAAGATACACAATATTGTTAGGCATTGTGTTTCACGTGAAATGGAACGTAGCTACAAATAATAAAAAGGCAAAGGATGAGTTGAATTTCGAGTGGAAGAGTTCTATCGTATAGTCTATGTATCATATAATGGTAGCAGTGATTAAAAAATATAACAACTTACATGCGTTGGCTGTAAAAGGAATGTTCTCCTAAAGTCTAAGGACTAAGGTAATAGAAATTGTATTATAAATAAAAATATTTTTTTTTTATTTCTCAAAATAATAAAATTTTATAATATTACCCGGAA
Source organism: Logfia minima (assembly GCA_963921325.1). NCBI lineage: Eukaryota > Viridiplantae > Streptophyta > Magnoliopsida > Asterales > Asteraceae > Logfia > Logfia minima. The sequence continues at coordinate 5,009,266 of OY992763.1, read as the reverse complement.
ATAATATGTAAACACGAATATGAATATATAACTCTTTCCTTTATTTTTCTTTCTTTTCGTTAACTGCCATGCATTTTAGACAGCACCACTACTTGGTTTGATTGTGTGACCGGAACTGTTTGATTGGAAGTTTCGGCAAGTTTCTTTTTTTTTTCTTTCTTTTCGTTAACTGCCATGCATTTTAGACAGCACTACTACTTGGTTTGGTTGTGTGACCAAAACTGTTTGATTGGAAGTTTCGGCAAGTTTCATTTCAGGTATAAAGGTCATGGTCGATTTTCACCAATTCTCATGCTATTTACTAAGTGACTGCCCTTAAATTGGTCATAAGTGTTGTATTAGGGTGTAGATAGTACTCAATGTTGCATTTTTGGGTTGTTGTAGAGGTTTATAGTTATTTTGTTAGAACCACAATGTAGGGTCGTTTGAGATTCGAGGTGTAGGGTCGTTTGAGATTCGAGGTGTAGGGCCGTTTTATTTGGGTATTGAAGTGTAGAATCCTTTTATTTGATTCAGTTTTTAGGATCTTTATAGTTTATTATAGTCAACTATTATCAAGATGACTTAGTGGTTGTTGTCCTGATATCTTCACAAGAGGTCTCATGTTCAAACCTCACTAGCTGCGCATTTTGAGATGACTAGAGAAAGGGCCGGAAACGGTCATAAAGATACTCCGGTTATAACGCGTACATCTAAGTAAAAATACTCGTTCTTCCCATATAACATGAATAGAAAAAACTTCATTAATTTACCTATTTACTCGTAATTTAGATAGTCATTTTGATTTTACTTTTTAGCGTCTTTCTAGTTTATAACTAGATATAACACTATTAACATTAACATTATATTGTCTTTAAAAGAAAGTTAAAATTATTTGTTGGATTGATTAATAACGTATTTATTTATTTTATGTATATTTCCTCCTTATCAAATAGCCTCTGCCTGCTTGAGTGGATTGACCAATCCGGTCAATCTTTCACAATTCCCGAAGTGAAAAACCAACAAACAAACAAAAAAACAAAGAAAAAACAAACACGTGTATCCTTGTCACACAAAACTCCAACACCCAGTGATCGATCTGTGCTATGTTCTATCTGCTTGCTTATCTTCCATCCCGTACGTCGCTGTTACCGGTCGGACCATTTGGTTGATTCATCATTTCATTTATTCATAAATATCAAGGGTTATTAATAGTAGTCAGTTATAACCATCAATCAGCTGATCATAATATAAATTTTTAAAATATGGAGGAGGCGGTAATAATAGTGAGTAACACTACTATCATCAACAACCACAACTTGGGAAGTAGTCATAGTCAGGTGGTTCCGGTTACATTATTTGTGGCGGTACTCTGTTTGTGTTTAGTTATCGGACACTTGCTTGATGAATATCGCTGGGTTAACGAATCTATCACCGCCATCATCATCGTACGTAATACTAATACTAATTATAGTATTTAATTTACTTCCTTCTTTTGTTAGCTGAATTAATTTAACGGTTTAAACAAAAACTGGGGTTTATATGCAGGGGTGTGTAGTTGGAACAATAATATTGATAGCAAGCAAATGGAAAAATTCACACTTGCTCAGGTTCAGTGAAGAGCTATTTTTCATTTATTTACTTCCGCCAATCATCTTCAATGCTGGGTATGTAGTAATTCATTCATTCATTTATTCATGCATCTTTAACAAATGTAATACATTTATGACCAAAACCAAATTTTTATATTAATACAGATTTCAGGTGAAAAAGAAGCAGTTTTTTCATAACTTTTTTCCCATTATGCTGTTTGGAGTTACTGGTGTTTTCATATCCACATCCATTGTCGCCACTGGTACATACATTTATACACACTAATTGAACAATTATCTATCAATCGTTATGATTAATCGGTTATCTATCAATCTTTATAATTCAAGTACGTTACGATAGGTTGCTGGTGGCTGTTTCCGAAATTGGGCCTCAAGGGTTTGACTATCAGCGAGTATCTCAGTAAGTATCATGATGATATAAATACCTTATAATAGTAATTGTTTCAAATTATCATGTAAAATCACCCATTTATAAAATTCTATGTGATTCATATATTACAGGTATAGGGACCATTTTCTCATCCACGGATACTGTATGCACATTACAGGTTAGTCTTCTTAAGTAACTTCACTGTATAATCATCATTAATGAACAAGCTTTTGATTATCTACTTGAGTCTTTCACTTTTATTATTGTTTATTAAAAATTTGTTATATGAAGGTTTTGAATCAAGATGAGACTCCTTTACTATACAGTCTAGTTTTTGGTGAAGGAGTTGTAAATGATGCAACGTCTGTTGTTCTGTTCAATGCGGTTCACAAGATTAATGCTAATACACTCGGTGTCAAGGCTGCTCTTCGTATATTTCTAGATTTCTTGTATTTATTCGGTACAAGCACACTTCTTGGTGTTACGGTAACTCGAAATTTCTTTTCGACTTAATTGACTCGAACTTTTTACAACCCAATTCACCCCTTTTTACTATTTTACTGCAGGCTGGCCTTTTGGCATCCTATATTCTTAGAGGCTTGGGTTTTGGCAGGTTAATATTACTCATACATCGTATATCATGGAAAATATAGCAAAGGTTAAATTAATTGAACCGTAGGCACCAAGGTTATCAATAATTATGTTCTCGTTGATGTGTTATATTTTAACAGGCATTCAAGTGTTCGGGAAATTTCTTTGATGATTCTGATTGCATATTTGTCCTACATGTTGGCAGAGGTAGTTAATATGCATAGAGCCATAAAAGACCTCCAGTTTCACCAAAACGTTTAGTCCTTCATCCATAATTTACTCTTTTTTTTTGACTTTGTGCAGTTATTTGAACTCAGTGGCATTCTGACAGTCTTTTTTTCTGGAGTTTTGATGTCACACTATGCATGGCATAATGTAACCGAAAGCTCAAGAATCACAACCAAGTATGTGTGGTTAAACTTTTATACGTCATATTAATATGTATCTTCCAATTTCCTGTAGATATAAGAGTAACTAAGTGAACCATAAGTTGTCCTTTATTGCAGGAATACTTTTGCAGCCATGTCTTTTATCGCAGAAACGTTCATATTCTTGTATGTGGGAATGGACGCGTTGGATTATGAGAAGTGGAAAATGAGCATATTAAGGTAATAATGCTCTTTCCATTAAGCTAATCAAACTTTGTGTCATTTTCAAAGCTCGTATATATTTTGGTTTCTCTGTTTCCATTTCTACGCTTTTTGTATTTCATGAATCTTTGGTTTTGCAGTTTTTGGACTTCAATGGGCATATATAGCACTGTCATGTTCTTAATCATGCTTGGGCGTGTTGCTTTTGTGTTTCCCCTTTCTGTTATTGCTAATTACATGCATAAAAGTCGTGAGTCCTCATCAAAGATCACATCAAAACACCAGGTAATTAGTAGAGTACTAACTATGTCCCAAAGATATGGGAAAAGAATATAAATACATCAATATAAACGACCATTACAAAGTTAATTCTTTGGAGCTTAGAGACTAAGTTTATCGTATGGTATAGGTAGTAATATGGTGGGCTGGTCTGATGAGAGGCGCTGTCTCTGTCGCTTTAGCATTTAAACAGGTAACGTTTTGTGACATAATTTGAAGGTTTCTGGATGTTTTTAGTGTACACTAGCGAAATATTAATTAATTCTTTTTTTCTTTTTCTTTTTCAGTTTACTCTCTCTGGTGTGACGCTTGATCCAATCAATGCCACAATGATCACCACTACTATTGTCATCGTGTTATTTAGTACAATTGTAAGTATATCTTTCTATTGCTGATTTTTGTGAAGTGATTTAAGATCTGCATTTTTACAAAGAGGGTTCTATTTGCAGGTATTTGGTTTCTTGACAAGACCACTTATTAGATATCTTCTTCCTCCTAACACAAGTAACAATGGTCCACCTAGAACAACATCTCTCAAAGAGGATATGACACTTCCGTTACTTTCTTTTGAAGAATCGGCTTCTGAAAATCTCTCTAGAGCTAAAGAAAACATATCAATGTTTATGGAAAGGCCTGTCTACACAATCCACTCCTACTGGAGGAGATTTGATGATACTTATATGCGACCTATATTCGGTGGGCCACGTAGCACTGACCTTTCGTAATGGAAAACTAAGTGCACAATAAGAATACTGCACGAAATAAAAGACAGAAGTTGGATCTGCCAGGAAATGTGAAAAAGAATAATAGATCCGAATATCATAGAGGATCAATTTTTCAAATGCTTTTTGTAGTAAGATCTGCGGCTAAGCATAAAGTGAGGCATTGACATTCTGGAATCGATTGCAAAGATGAGTCGATATGATCGAGGCCATTTTTTGTGATCAATATCATTGTTTTTTTTAGAACAACGTGGTGAATATCAATGTAATGCTGAAAAGATCTACAGTAACACAAGAATAGAAACCAGAAGAAAGTATTTTATGACTTGTGCTATAAATAACATTTCGTCCCAAGTTTTAAGTTTTTGATATAATTTCAACCAACAACAAACATTAAAAACCTTACATATGGAGCATAAAAGCTCACTTGATTAAGATGTTAACATACTTGAATAATATTAAACAAACCAAGAGTTTAATTGACTCGTGAACGAGTTTGAAATAATTAGCATTTTGGTACGTGTTTGATGCGACACGTCTTGGGTACGGCCATAGCAGCAACAGGGTTGGCCCCAAACTTAGCGAGCTGGGGCTTGTAGCGGCAGAGACACGGGAGGTCGACGTGATGCATGACTTTGCAGCAACTGCGAGTGGGTGCAGGTGGGTGTGCACCAGTAATAGCTGGAAGACATATAAGGAGATCAGTCATTTGGACATTGCAAACAACAGTGCTGCTAGCTGGTGCAACAGAGCTGCTAACTGATACAACTAGTACTATTGTCAAGACAAACTTCAGGAGAATATTGGCTCTGGTTCCTACCATGTTTAATTAATCTTTCGTGTGTTTATTGGTTAATTTGTGTCAATGCATGACTGCATGTTGGGAGATTTATAGGGAAGTAAAGTGAAGTGAAGTTAGTCATATGCATTTGGCCCGGAGTGGCATGTGAATCCGGTCCGTGAGTATTACAATAATTAACTGCCCCGTGACCATTAATCAATTAGACTAGTAATAATATAAAATATACATGATCAATTTGGATTTGATTTACAAGACCACTAATAAAATGACCATGAGCAGTTGTAATTTGGGTGGCTTGTATTTCTAATATATTTTTCAACGTAACAGATTCATTACTTAGGCATTATCTGGTTGCCACATTCTTATAAAGCCTGTAAATCTGATAAAGGTATTCAATATTAGTGGACGGTCGGGATTATTTTGTAATATTGTCTTAATTAACGTATGTAGAACATGACGCCCACTTTGGTAAATATTGTTCTTTTTAACGGCAAAATTACTAAGCACATCAAAACGGGGCTCAAATCGACGATACATATACAGATTATTGGGTAAAAATCGACACCTTGTCTAATAATTGTGCTCTAAGTATTAGCTTTATGAAAAATAAAGCTTGAAAATACAAGTATTTAACCTGAAAGTCATGGTTTAAGATAAAAGTTACGAGGTAGTATAACTAAATACCAATCCAAATCATCTGGGCCCAATAAATAAATAGACTTAAGCCATCGATTGGGGAACCGTAATTGTTGCTCGAGTTTTGCGCTTTTGACAATCATTTTCCAATTATTTGACATCGGATCACCACACGAAGTATGCATTTTGTACAACTTACTTTTACCACCCTTCTGTTTCTCTTTCTTCAATCTAATAGTTTCATTTTTCTTAGTACTTTTGCAAAGTTTTACTTCAATTCAATATCTTAGCTATTTTAATCATAAGACATCTGGGAATTGTATTTGTTTCTTCATATATAGATTTGTAAATTATCTGGCTTATTGTTTATACTTGAAGATTGCTTTTGGTGTTTGTCATATATATTGTGAGACAACAAATTAAAAATGGGTAATGATGATGATAAGGATGATGAAAAATCAGCATCTACATCTACTACTACTATAATGCAAGACGATGATGTGTCCGATTCGTCTTGTTACGCCACCGAAGATGATGATGACATTCGTGTACAATTGGGTCCCAAGATGAGCATCAGAGAACATCTTGAAAAAGACAAGGTTGATCAACTGAATTCCTGTTGTTGTCAATATTATTTGCAAATCATGATGTAATTTGTTGATGCATCTGTTAATTAATCTGTTGATTATATATATGTGTGTATGTGCTTGTTGTTGTTACCTTGGATCAGGATGATGAGAGTTTGAGAAGATGGAAAGAACAGTTGCTTGGAGGTCTTGATGTTGCCCAAGTTAAAGGTAATTATCATGTCATATATATAGATACACACAAATATAGGAAAATGTTTCGTGCAGTTAAATGTACTGATTTTGGATGCCTCAAATGTTTAAAGGGGGATATATTTTTAAATATTAAAAAGATTGAAGGAGCAAAATGTAATCTATAAATAACAATATAATGTGTGTACGTGTCTTAAAATTAGACGATTCTTTTAAGTGATTAAGTTATGATGATGATAATGCATGATGGTTTTTCTAACTATTTTCTATTAATTTTTAGACCAAGAGGAACCAGACGTGAAGATACTCAGTCTTACCATCGTGGCTGATGGTAGACCGGATATTGTTCTTGAAATCCCCGTTGATGGGAACCCAAAAGGCCCATGGTTTATCCTTAAAGAAGGATGTAAATACCATTTGAGGTTCACAATCATGGTCACCAATGACATTGTTTGTGGCCTTAAGTACACTAACATTGTATGGAAAAGGGGTTTGAAAGGTATTTGATCTCCATCCCATTCAACACATTTAGTACATGCTTCTTTTCGGTTTTGAATAGTCATGGTTTTTGTAGTTGAAAACTCGAAAGAGATGCTTGGAACGTTTAGCCCACAAGCAGAGCCTTATCTACATGAAATGCCTGAAGATACAACCCCTTCTGGTATATTTGCTAGAGGATCATATTCCGCAAAAACCAGGGTATAGAACAGTCTCATATATACTTAAAGGTGCCAAAATAGGTGGGTCAATCGGGTTGGGTTATGGGTCTAATGGGTAACATTTTGATCAAATAGACCCAAAACAGTTTACTACCAAAGTTTATATTATTTCATTAATGTTTTAAATGATTTAGGATGTTTCATCATTTATGCATTAGTAAACGCACTATGGGGCGTTTTTGACCAGTTTAACCTATTTTCTTACACTTTTCTAGAAAATAATCCACTAATTAAAACATAACTCGAATCAGCCCACCTATATGTGATTGAGTTAAAATAGACACTTATGATTTAACATCCTGATGTATCCATCTTGAATTGTACCTGATTGATTCATATGTATATTGTCCTCAGTTTGTGGATGATGACAACAATTGTCACTTGGAGCTGAACTATACTTTTGAAATCCATAAAGAGTGGGACAAGTAAACCGACCAACATTCTTACCATGAACGATTGTTCAACGAATCATGAATAACCGAAACTTTTGTCATGGCTGATATCGTCCATCTTTATATGTCGAGAGCCCGTGTTATTAGCACATTGGTAATTTATACATATATCTACTTAGGAGGAGCTAGCACAACTCCTGTTTTGGATATGTTGCAACAATTAATCCTTTGTTGTGGATGGAAACTTGCTGTTTTTGATTATTTCAAGTATAAATATCTAAGTTTCCATTGATTATGTCATCTTTTTGTATAAAATGAAAGTCTGACGGTTGTAAAACATATCTGAATAATGGATAGATAAATATAAGTTAGTAGAAAGATATTTAAGTACGAAATGAGAAGGAATAAAATTTTATTTGTTCGGTTGTTGGAAGATGGGTGGGTCCCGGTCCTATAAAAGGAGCCTTGAGTAAATGTGTCGTGCAAGCACATGATGAGATATTGTGGACGGTGGACGGATTGTTTTTCCACCCATAAATCACAATTATAATTATTTTATTATAAATCACAATTAAAATATACTTGTTTGGAGTTAAACGTGTCTTTTACTTAATAAATTTATAAGTATCATTTGATCATAAGACCTGAAATTGCACTATAAATGTTCCAAAATACCTACGTAATTGAGGCTTATTTCTTTCGTGCTGTTAGGTTAAATAGTCTAAAGTAATGTGTTAGAATTTAGAGTTTTTGCTAATATAAGAAGATGATAGGAATTAACTTTCTAACTTACTTATCTTAAAAAATGAGAAAAACTCTTATTTTAAAGGCGATCAATTTTCTTTTGTGCATGAGTTTAGAGGCTGAGGGGAAATCTATCTACTCAAGAGACACTATCACTTCTATTTTTCTCAGACCTGCCATGGGAGTGCCATGTTAGGCATTTCTTTTATGTCTTTCTTGTTTAGGTGTGTAAGACCCGGTAATCTCCTAATAAAAAGAATATCATTTTTACGTCATTTAAAAAAGACCTTTATTTTTATTTCTTTTTAATTTACTTTTTTTTTTTGTCAAAAACCTTAAAATTAAGGAAAATTTCACCCGAATGATTTTTTATTTATTTTAGAATTAACTCTTTAAACGACTTGATGGGTTCCTATGTGTCCAAAAAAATTTTGCATCGTCACCACGCAAACAACCTTCAATATCACGTTTTGATATCTTTTGAATATAAATTTGTCACTTCAATTTTGAAACTGTAAATAGTTGTGCTCATAATCCCAAATATTTTAAACCCTAATTTGTGGTACAAAGTGTTTATAAATAGCGCACAACTGGCTTTATTTTTCTTTTTAAAAAAATCAATTTGATGATTTTACCTTTAAATTTAAAATTTTAAACAAAAGAAATTTCTGACAAAAATTAAAATAAGAGTCATTCTTGAATGATAGAAAAGATATTTTCTTTGTTTGAAATCTAAAACAATAATAAAAAAGTAAAAAATAAAACTAAATATGAAATGACTTCAACATAACAGAGCTATGAAAATTAAAAATGTTAAGAAAGCGGTGTCTAATATTGAAATTTGGTTATTTACTTAATTATACAGTTCCGAACATTTAGTTAGGATTGTCAGACACATAGGCCATGTCCTAATAGCTCATTAATTTGGTGTGGTCTACAAATTAAGTGTATTTTTCTTCTAACTACTTTTTCTTTGTAATTATTGTTCAATAGTTGCAGTGTAATGCTATCATTATAGTTTAATAATGGTTATGTTTAAGTAGTTAATTGAGACATTTGATACTATTTTTATTACTGTTCATCGGTTTTAGTTTTTTGTTGTCCTGTACACTCACTAATACGGAGTGTTTGAGCATCAACATCAAGTAATATAAAAAATACCCATGTAATAACTTACCTAACACTCGCTAAGGGTGTGTCTGAAATTAATTTTTGATAAATAATTTATTTGGCTAGTTAAGAAATAAGTAAGTATCGACATGTTTACTGTTAAGTACTTGTTCTTTTTAAAATATGCATACAAAAAAGTTTTTAGATGAGTGTTTGTATTTTTATACCGACAAATCAAGCAACAAGCTCATGGACACCCATACAAACAATCCCGACGCTTACATTTTTTTTATTACTATTAGTTATAATCTTTAAAAAAAAAAAAAAAAGTAAAATTTGCGACATTGGTATCACGACTCATCCTCAACTCAACTCACGATTCAACAAATCTAAATGGTTATACTCCGTTGTGAGACCATAACAGAGATCATAATTCACTCGATATCACGACTCATCTGCAACTCAACTCACGATTCAACAAATTTAAATGGTTATACTCCATTGTGAAACCATACAAGAGATCATAACTCACTCGATAATGATACAAAAAATCTATTCAAGGTTAATAGATATACCATTTTATACTTCTATGCTTTTATTTTCTAACTTTTGGTTAGTAAATGTTCTCTATCGTGCATTTTGATAGCTTACATGTTTGTTAACCAATACTGTTTTAGTCATACCAAATTTAGCGCATGTAGGGATGAGCATGGTACGTAACGGGTACTGAACTGTACCGAATCGGTTGGTACCGCTTTTCTTTTTGTTCCTAATGTGAGTACCGAATACCGTACGGGTATGGTTTTGGTACCGGTACAGTAAAAGTGGTACCATACACGTTTGGTACCGAAAATACGATAAAAAAGAATAATTAATGTGTATATGAATGAACCCTCGTGTACGTATCCTATATTCGATAAAAATTAAAGGCGATAAATATCAATGTATCTCAAATAAATAGAAAATTAATCTTTTAACATAGAAGGACAATGACTAAGAAAAATGTATATATACAAAAATTATTGTTTTGTACCATGTTACGTGATTTTGTAATGATACAAAGTCACGAATCTTAGCTATATGTTAATAAGCAATACTTCGGAATTCGATTTAACTAAGGTACTAAAAAGTGAATTTTCATGTCAAAAAACACTAGCTAGACTTCTATAACATTTTAATTGTATTCTTACGTGATAATCAATTCTAATTTTGTTTAGTTGTCGAAAAATATCATTTGGTGTTCATATACATATAATATGATCACGGAAATAATGTTTTAGTCACTAATGTTTTTCTGGATAAATCTTATAAAATATAGAAAGAATCAAATGACAAATAACAAATGATAACATATATATTTCGGATATGGTACCAAAGCGAGAAAAGTGAGAAAATACCGGTACCGTACTGGAAGTACCGGTTCTTTTTTTTGTCCGAAAGTGAGATTTGAGTACCGGACCGTGTGAAATGGTATGATACGGATACGGATATGATACCGGTGCGGTATAAATACGGTATTGAAAATTCGATAATAATGCTCATCTCAAAACGCGATGTTAACTCTATTAATTAAATAAAAATATAACCACATTCTTGAATTACGCATTGTTATAAAACTTTGATCCATAACCCTTTTACCTACCTTATTTGTTTAAGGATTTGGATTCTCATAACAAAATCTTATTTTTTTCTTATTGAGAATCTTGAATCGATCAAAAATCATATTTAAGAACTCTAATAACCCCAAACACATCAAACAACTTTTACCCAAAACAAAACACAATTACCAATATAAACTAGCTTTTCAACAAGCTACATATATACATGGAAAATATATGTAATACTCGTGTGTTTTTTGATGTAGTTAAGTCATATGATAATTGATCGATTTTTGTTTTGGCATGGGCTTTAAAACAAAATTTAAAGGTCAAGTTAAGTCCGTATGACTTAAATAGTTATAATCAATGTTTTAAAAATTAATTTGAATTGATGAGTACGTCCGGTTGAACTGGAAACTAAAGGGTAACCGATTCATTTGAATTGGTATTATCGTGACATTTAAACTTGTGTGAACCTCGGCCAGGTTTTCGGGTTAATCAGATTGAATCGGCAAATCAAATCGAAAAAAACCAATTTTCATCTAAATTTTTGTATCTTACATAATTGTAAACTTGACTATTTTGGTATTGGGTATTAATTTTTAATAAAATGAAATCAAAATTACCAAAGTTATTTAAGAAACTATTTAGAAATTTTTCAGAAACTTTATTATATTTATTTATATATTATTATTTTTATTATTAACTATGTAATAAAACTAATAATATATATAGTTATCATCCGGTTCAACTGACTGTTTCAATCGATCGAGGATCAAAATCGAACTTCTGGTAATTCGATTAAGAAACTGAATTTTAAAACATTAGTTACAAGGGACCTTGTGGTGAGTTTTAAAAGTCGTGAACCGACCAAAGACTATGGACCACGGATGACGATGTGGTTGAAAATCTTTCACCTCGAATTCATCCTACCGAATAATTCGTATTCGTGCGCGTATGATCAACAAAATAAAATAATAATATTTCTATAATAATCAATAATACACTTATACAGTTATACCCATAAATAAAAATTAAAAATAAAAACTTTATTATTTTATTTTTTGCCTCTTAAATATAAATACATATTATTATTAAATTTAATAATTATAATTATAATTATAATTAATAATAAAAAATAAATAGGAATTAAGTGGCCTGCTCTTTGGCACATTGATGGCAATATTAACGTAACATGGTCCGAGGGCTAAAGTCGCCGCTCATTCCTTAATCCTTAGTTCCTTACCACCACCTACTCTTCTTCTTCATGTAACTTTGCTCTCTTCACAAGCAAAATCACCCTCTCCAAAAAATCAAAATTAAAAATAAATAAAATCCTATATTCTTGGGATTCAATTAATCCAACAGTCTTTTTATTACCTGTTGGTAAGTAAAGTATTCCTTTTTAACCTTCGATTTATTAGTTTCTTCAATCCCATTACTCTTGATTTGAGATTAGGACTGGTTTTCTAGGTCTTCTTGATTAATTTATTGGAAGAACAAGTTATTTAAAAATAAATAAAAAAGGAGTTGGGGTGGTGGTGGTGAAATTGTAACTGGATGTCTACATTCGAGGAGGGTGTTGTTGTATCTGATCATTGGCTTCAAAGTCAGTTTACACAAGTTCAACTTCGTACTCTCAAATCCAAGGTTTTGTTTTGTTATTATTATTTTTATTAATGTTAACTTGACCCCAAATTTAATCTGTTATTGGTTCAGATGATGATCTATTATATGTTGTGTTAATGTGTAGTTTATATCTTCAAAGAATGAAAATGGTGAAATTACTGCTTCCGATTTGCTTATTTTGCTTGCAAAAATCAAGCCTTTTAATGATATATTTAAGGAGAATGAAATTGGGGATTTATTATCTCAATCTGGTTTGGATTTCACCAATGGAATTGATTTTGAAGCCTTCCTCAGGGTAAACTCTCTTTTTTATTCTTTTTATTATAAAAAAAGAAAAAAAAGAAGTCACTTGAAGGTTTAATTATGAACCTGAATTCATGGGCAGGCTTATTTGAATTTACATTCCCAAGCTGCTGCAAAATTGGGTAATTCGAATAATTCGTCTTCGTTTCTTAAAGCAACTACCACAACCCTACTTCACACCATTGATGAATCAGAGAAAGAATCTTATGTTGCTCACATCAATAGCTACCTTAGAGACGATCCATTTATGAGCCAGTTTCTTCCCATTGATCCAGCTACCAATGCTTTGTTTGAACTTGCTAGAGATGGCGTTCTTTTATGGTACGTATTTGACAATGTATTTTGTCTGTTATCAAATCATGAGTCTTTTTATTTGATATGTATTATTTGTCTTTTTATTAATGTAGTAAACTTATCAATGTTGCGGTGCCCAATACGATAGATGAACGTGCTATTAACACGAAACGAGTACTTAATCCTTGGGAAAGAAATGAGAATCATACTCTTTGCCTTAACTCTGCCAAGGCTATAGGATGTACAGTTGTAAATATTGGCAACCAGGATTTGGTTGAAGGAAGGGTAAGCTATTACTATGATTTTACTAAAGTTATGTTGATAATATGATGCTTTTAGTTTTGAAATTTGACTTCTTATGTCTGTTAATTTTGCAGCCTCATCTGGTTCTTGGCCTGATTTCTCAGATTATAAAGGTGGAATTTTTATCTAATTATCCTCTCATATAGATGAGAAATTATTATTATTTGCTAATGTTAAGTTATTAGTATTGATATGTAAGTTTTTTGTTATTCTTGAACTCACATTGCGTGTGATTTTGGTATCTCCAGATTCAACTCTTGGCCGATCTCAACCTTAGAAAGACCCCTCAACTTGTGGAATTGGTGGAGGACAACAATGTACTTAATTTTTTAGTATTATTATTTTTAATTTTCTGAGGACTATTCTAATTCCGTTTTTTATTTATATGTAAATAACATCATGTTGCTATAAATCATGTGCAGGATGTTGAGGAGCTAATGGGATTAGCACCCGAGAAACTCCTATTAAAATGGATGAATTTCCACCTTAAGAAAGCAGGGTACAAGAAACCAGTTACAAATTTTTCATCCGATCTTAAGGTACTACAAGTGTTACAATGAAATAGTAGTTATTAATATGATACGACTTTAACACAGCAGAATTTGATGATAAGTTGGTAAGCTAAAAATTGAATTGAATACAAGGAATTCAAGCCTCTCAATTGTATGGATACTAGATTGAATAGAATAAATTGATCCTTAAATATACATTTTTTACTTGAACCCAATTATAGAAATCACAAACGTATAATGTAAATTGCAGTTTTTGTACCTCAAGGCAACCACCATCATATTCCTTGGGCTGCTAGAATGCCCTATTTTCATTCCCAATGAACATAATGAAACTAAATGCAATCAATATCGAACTTACTACCTTGCCCATTGACAATGAAATATATAATACCATAAGAAGTATGTATCGTGAGAATGCCATTCAAATCGAGTTGTTGCGATATCACTAGAAATACGTTTACTCTCAGCTTTTCTAATCTGTAACTCTTATTAAAACTTGGTCTGAATGAACACTGTAAACAGTATTTCTGTTTAGAAGGTATCTTCGCATAAAACATGATCCATTTATAAATTGTCATCCATCATTTACTACTTACGATATAGAAGATCTTGATTGAATTAAGATAACTCTACAACCTTGTAATTTTCTTTGGGCAAACATGGAAAACCGGGGCGCTGAATTGCTCAGTGATGGCATTACCCCCGAGTGCTTCCTTTTCCATTGTCTCTAAGGTCTAAATCCATCAAGACCTTTTCTTTAAAGCCTCTTCTAAGTTCTAACGGATTCAGATGTGGGTTTCATTTACCCATTAGGAGATGGGTACTAACAGTGTCGTTTTCGACATCTGTAGGATGGAGAAGCTTATGCTTACCTACTTAATGTTCTTGCACCAGAACATTGCAGCCCAACTACGTTGGATACCAAGGATCCCACCGAAAGGGCAAATTTGGTACTCGAGCATGCAGAGAAAATGGACTGCAAAAGATACCTGGCTCCTAAGGATATTACTGAAGGCTCCACAAATTTAAATCTTGCATTCGTTGCACAAATTTTCCATCAAAGGTTAGAGATTCTATCTTTCTTATTATTTGCTACGTTCGCCATGACCATGTTGTCTAATTTCTGATATGTGTATGTATACCTCCATGGTATATCTATGTTGCAGAAATGGTTTGTCCACTGATAATAAGAAGATATCTTTTGCTGAGATGATGACTGATGATGAACAAATGTCTAGAGATGAGAGATGTTTCAGACTCTGGATTAATAGTCTTGGAGTTTCTTCTTATGTCAACAACTTGTTCGAGGATCTCAGAACTGGGTACGATGCACATAAAGACACTCTCTTTTAGTGATTTGCTTGATATATATAGATAACATTGAACCCCGTGTTGTACCTGACTTGATTCAGATGGACACTTCTGGAAGTTCTAGATAAGGTTTCTCCAGGATCAGTTAATTGGAAGCATGCAACTAAACCTCCAATTAAGATGCCATTTAGGAAAGTTGAGAATTGCAATCAAGTTATTAAAATTGGGAAGCAGTTGAAGTTTTCGCTTGTTAATGTAGCTGGAAATGACGTTGTACAAGGGAATAAGAAACTCATACTTGGTAAATCACGTATTAAACATGAAATTGTTTCTACTTTTTCCTTTTTAATTGTATGTAAATCAATTTGTGTACATCCATGGCAGCTTTCTTGTGGCAGTTGATGAGGTTTAATATGCTTCAACTTTTAAAGAACTTGAGATCCCGCTCTTCTCAGGGGAAGGAGATAACTGACGCCGATATTTTAAAGTGGGCAAATAAAAAAGTGAAAAACACTGGCAGAATGTCTGAAATGCAGAGTTTTAAGGTTGGAAGCGAAAAGAAAGTTTGATCATTTTTCTTTATCAAGCATGATTATGATACGTTATAACTGATTGATTAATGTATGTGCAGGACAAGAGCCTTTCAAATGGTATATTCTTTCTTGAACTTCTGAGTGCAGTGGAGCCTAGGGTGGTCAACTGGAACCTTGCAACCAAGGGTGAAAGTGGTATATATCATTTCCATACATCTTTTGTACAAACAAACTTTTAATGCTGTCTTTTTCTTGCTAATTTTATTTCATCATATAATAATGGCGGTGTTAACTGTTAACAGAGGAAGAGAAGAAGTTGAATGCAACTTACATAATCAGTGTTGCACGAAAGCTTGGGTGCTCAATTTTCTTGTTGCCGGAAGACATCATGCAGGTAAATTGAAAGCGTTGATAATGTGTATACGGTTTGTATGGGGCCGTTTCACGTAAAACAAACCTTGTGGTAAAATAAATAAGAAATATTCAGAGGGCGACACGTGGTAATTTTTAATCAGAGGGCGACACATGGTAAGTTTTAGTCATTGTGCATCACTTCCTTTTATGTACTCCGATGCACAAATTGCCCCGTGTCGCCCTCTCATTCTTTCTTATCTATTTTACCATAAAGTTAACCAGCCCCTGATTTGTACGGTATGATAGAACATAAGAATTAAGAGGTGAAATATGATATATTATGTTATGCAACAGGTGAACCAGAAGATGATACTTATGCTAACAGCCAGCATTATGTACTGGAGCCTTTTGCAATCTACTGATGATTCCGAATCATCCCCGTCATCTATTGCTGCAACTCCCGAAGCTTCTCCGGCACCTTCTGTTAATGGGGATGAAGAGGGTTTCATGGGTGCGGAAATTTCCAGTTTGTCCATTGATGATGCAGCCTCCGATACTACAGGTTCTTCGACACACGAAAGCAATGATACACTTTGATCGTGAAATATTACTTTATTTTTTGTAAGTAAGAAGAAAAAGAAGGTGGGAGAGTATACACAATTTTTAAAAATAAAAATATTTATTAGTTAGAACAATGGATTAAGAAGAATAGTTGAGGGATGGAGAGGGCCTTGGTGCTATTTTTTTGTTTTGATTATAGAAAAAGGAGAAAAAAGAAATTGTTTTGTTTTATTGAAATATATTATAATATTATATATATATATATGTTACATTATATATTGTACATTCTTTCATGCAGTGGAAGATCAGTAGAGGGATTCATGTTCTTAATTATGATTAGAATGTTTTTGATTCCATTGTTTAACATTTATTTTTTATTTGTTCTATTGATTGAAATATAAGTTATATTATATAAATATACATTCTTTTAGCAGGTCTCTTCCTTTCCTACATTTATTTTCACAAGATGTACACGTGACACAAGTAACTTTATTAGTCATTGGATTATATAATGTTTCATTTATTTATATCAATTTTATTGAATTTGTATAAAACTACAAAATAACAAAAATTCCTATCACTTCAACAATTTAAATAATATAAGTAATAATAATCGAAATATAGAATACTTATTATGCTCTAAATGAAGGAAATAATGGTGTATCATTTATCATACAATTTTTTTATTTGAACTATTTCCCTTTATTAAAGTTCGCTTCCTGTTGCCTATGAGTCGAGTTGCTCTTCTTGATTGCTTTCAACTATTTATTTGTGAGTTTTGTCATTTTATATTTCTTTCGAGTTGAAATTGGTATAAACGAATTAAAATTCGCACTCAGATTACAAAAGCTTTATTCGATCTCTTTTAAGTATTCAAGTTTAGATAATAAAGGTGTCCGTATGTGATTCTAGGAGGAATCGGGACGATAACTTATTTTAAAATAATTACGATCTCTTTTAGATATTCAAGTTTAGATAATAAAGGTGTCTGTATATGATTCTACGAGGAATCAAGATGATAACTTATTTTAAAATAATTATAGGCGATTACTAATTAACTTAAAAAAAATGTACAACTAATAGACGATAATAAACTAAAAAAATATTGAAGACACGTGTTATATCAACGCCCAAACCCGTTGCATATAAAACCATTCATCTATGTAACATTCTAGTTCTAGATAAATAAATCATTTGGTTAAGGTATAAATCTATGAATGTGTTCAAAGATTTAATTAGTACACTTGTATAATTTTGTAAAGGTTTAGTAGAGAAAGTAAGTGAAATTTATGTTTTTATTTTATTTTAAATTAAACACATTTATACATATTCTTTTAGCACATCTAGGTGTACTGATTTCTTTGATACTGTAATTTGTAATAAAAAACATATAAAGTGTTTATTTATATTAATATATACAGTACTAATAGAAATAGAAGTTTGTGTCAGCCCTTAATAATATCTAGGGTTAAAATTTGTCACTTTTAAGATAAAATAAAAATACAAAAGCCCTAAACAACCCAGGTATGTTTCGAAAGAGAGAGAAGTCAGGAGGCAGCCATTAGCCATACTTCCAAGTTTATTCTCTTTCATTGATTGATTGATTGATTGATTCAATTGATAATGGCCACACACTCATACACAATCCTTCAACTCAGTGGTTGTCAAACTACTAGTAGTAATACTATTAATGTAACAACTTCTTTATCTTCATCATCCTTTAAATTATCTAGGGCTCCCCGGCGGTTGGGATGTCGGCGTTCGGGCGTCTTCTGTTCGTTCTCTTCAATGGAGTCTGCAAAGATTAAGGTTGTCGGTGTCGGTGGTGGTGGCAACAATGCCGTCAATCGCATGATTGGTAGCGGCTTGCAGGTCCTCCTCTTTTTTTATTTACTTAATTTTATCTGTTGGGAGGTTATTACAAAATGTGCATTGTTCAATAATTGCTATATGTACAGGCTCCCTCCTCGTTCTATTAAATTTACAATAATTATTACGTATAAGCTTTACTTTAATTTATGTGTATCTTCCCTCTTTGTAACATATAACTGTTCATTTAGGGGAAAAAAGAACCTTTTTTTGGTGCTGTACATTTTGTTTTTCACTCTAGAAAATTGAAGTTTAATTCATTTTACAGGATATATATGTCTTGTTCATTAAGGTTTATATGTGTGATGGTATCTTCATTTGATTTGATGAACAACAGGGTGTTGATTTTTACGCCATTAACACGGATTCTCAAGCACTTGTACAATCCGTTGCACAAAACCCAATTCAAATTGGAGAGCTTTTGACTCGTGGACTTGGTCTGCTGCTCCGCTTCCTTACTTTCCATCATTTTCACATCATCATCTTTAGGTATTTTCAGTTTATGGTTGACGTTTGTTGAGAGATACATGCAGGTACTGGTGGGAATCCACTTTTAGGAGAACAGGCGGCAGAGGAATCAAAGGAAGCCATTGGTAATGCTCTTAAAGGATCGGATCTTGTGTTCATAACAGCAGGTATGGGTGGCGGTACAGGCTCTGGTGCTGCTCCAGTTGTAGCCCAAATTGCAAAGGAAGCAGGATATTTAACTGTTGGTGTCGTTACCTACCCATTCAGCTTTGAAGGACGCAAAAGATCAGTCCAGGCAGGTGACGGGATATATATGCTTTTTAAGGCAGTTTTATATCATCCCAATAGTGAGATAAATATAAAAAGATTACTATGAAAATGAGATGATAGTTGTTTGTTTGATGGTATAAATCATGCTTCCCTATTTATATGCCACAAAGGGTTATTATATATCCATGCAGTAAAAATTTCAGGCTTTGGAGGCTATTGAGAAGCTGCAAAAGAATGTTGACACACTTATAGTGATCCCAAATGATCGTTTACTGGATATTGCTGATGAGGCGACTCCGCTTCAGGATGCTTTTCTTCTTGCTGATGATGTGCTCCGCCAAGGAGTTCAGGGAATTTCAGATATAATTACAGTAAGTTCTTTTTGTAATGAGCTCTTAAGATAGTTTGCGTACATCACTTCATTCTTCTAATTTGTTTTCTGGTTTACAGATACCTGGGCTGGTAAATGTGGACTTTGCTGATGTTAAAGCAGTGATGAAAGATTCTGGAACTGCAATGCTTGGTGTCGGGGTTTCCTCAAGCAAAAATCGAGCTGAAGAAGCAGCTGAACAAGCAACTCTTGCACCTTTAATTGGTTCATCGATCCAATCTGCTACTGGAGTCGTTTATAACATAACTGGGGGGAAAGACATAACCCTGCAAGAAGTCAATAGGGTGTCGCAAGTACTACTCAAAATCCACTATTTACATGATGCTAAATAAGTCAATTTCTAATCATTTTTCATCGTTCTTGAGAATATTTTGCATCTCATTTGTTTCTCAGGTGGTAACAAGCTTAGCAGATCCTTCAGCAAACATTATATTTGGGGCAGTTGTGGATGAGAGATACAACGGGGAGATCCATGTGACTATCGTTGCTACAGGATTTGCACAGTCGTTTCAGAAATCTCTTCTGGCTGACCCTAAAGGAGCAAAACTAGTCGATAGAAATCAAGAAGCTGTACAACCTTCAAGTTCCCCAAAATCTTTAACCATGCCATCTGCTACTCCATCTCGCTCTAGGAAACTCTTCTTTTAAACCCTTTTCAGTATATGTTTGCTCTTATGATTCGATGTTCTTCAATGTTATTGTGTGGCTTCCTTTTTTTCCCCAGTAGTTTGCAGGAGGATGTGTAATAGTTTTCAGTAATTGTTGCAAAATCCTGACAGTTATTCCAATGGCAAGGCAAATATGAAGTTTTAGCTGTATAAAAATATTGGTCATTCAGTTTCCCAATTCTTTATGGTAGCCTTTAAATTCAAAAAGATTGTTTGGCTAAATTCACAGAAATGAATACAATGAGATATATTTTTATAACTGGTGATGATATTACATAATCCTATTTGGGTAACAACAATCAAAGGTGAAGATTACACAATTCAGGGGAAGGTACAAACGGAAACATGCTTTGACCAAAAAGATCATAGAGTTTAGGAAGCAAGTGTCCTGCATTTATTTCCTTTTTCCATGCTCTAGATACTGCTACTGATGATATTTGAGCGAGGCCAAACTTATCCCTCCTGCCATTGCTCCCTGCCATGTTGTTATTAGGCAAAAACCTTGGTAGTGCATGCAGCCCAACATCTGAGCCGCCACGAGTAATTGAAAACCCACTACTGGCTCCTTGCGTTTCTACCTTCACTAAATGTGAACCGTCACCTGTTGCTACTTTTTTAAGTGGCTGCTCCATCATGTTGTTCATACTTGCCGCCTTCCATTTGTCTTGATTGATAAACATGAAAACAACAAACAACAAATGATAAAAAAAAACTTTATTATCATATATGCCATATCATGATAAATTGCAAGGTTTATATAAATGAAAGAAGCCATACTTGGATTTGCTGTCCCAAATTTTCCATTCCTCTTCCAGATGCTATGCATTGGTGGAGATAAGTAATTGGGAATCATCTTGAGTTGACTGTATATGCAAAGTCCAGCTGCACACTGCAAAATGTATTTCATATTTGTCACAACTCTTCATCAATATAAGTAGACAGACATAACGTATATTAATTCTAAAGTCGATGAAAATTCACCATTAAAGCACCATGTACTCGCCAGGCCTCCTGTCTCCTACTCTCATTCTTTTGCTTCTCTAGTTGCATTTCTGGTTCTATAAATTGTAGATATGAATCAAGATTTGGTAGGATAAGCAGACGAACCTATGCCATGTAGATACAAGTTGTAAGCAGATCAGATAGAATTTAGACTTCAAACGAGCTTAAACCAATTGTGTGCATTGTGGTACAATTTAGATGATTCATGATATAACCTTACTTAGTATGACTTTTCTTAAATTTAAGTCCAGTTTTCCAAGAAAAAAAAATGTACATGCTTCACCCTTTAACAATGACTAATGTGATAATGATATATAATATAACAGATTCTGTGACCACGAATACCAGTTAAAAGGGAAAACTAAGGAGGGTACCACGCTCGATCCAAGGGCGGTAATCCCTTTTATAGCACCATAATGCTGGGAAAATGCTTTTGTAGGATTCATAAAAGCGTGAAGAAGAGTCCTACTCACACGTAAATGAAGATTATGATACCCATACCCAAGCCTGTAAAAGAGAGATAAGCATATGCGTTCAAATAGAATCATATAAGACATTAACACATAAACGAGTATGAAAGTCTTTTCAATTAACATATATACAAACCTTCCGCATATTAAGCCCACCAGGTTCGCTGTGAAGTTTCTAAGTTCCCAGTGGTTATCAGTTAACTTATTTCCCAGGCTTTTTGCAATAAGACAGGTCATTACAGACGGCATCAGTTGGTGCAGCTAAATAGAGGAGGCAATTAGAATGCAAACAAAGAATTAAATACAAATCTGTAATAGAAAATTAACACCTCCGACAATGATACATGTCACCATCAGGTTTTACTGTACTTTAGTGCATAACCATCACAAAGTAATTAAGAATATGATAACATAAAAATTTTTGTACTCACATATGGTTCAATGTGCAGGTGAGGATTCTCTAGAAGACTACGGATAAGGCGCATTAAAGCAAAAAGAAGCTGGAAGTTGTTTAAATTACGAGTGACCTAATACATTATGAGACATGGAAAATCATGGTTAAAAGTATTTTTAAAGAAGACAGTACATCCAGAGAAAATGGCCAAGTGAGTACCTCTTCAGCAACAAAATATATAAAATAAGGAACCAAAGGATGGAGCCCTGCATCAGTGGCTAAGCTCAGCAATGCTTTATCAAATATGATGGAGTTTGACCGACTTACAGTGAGGTCTGTGACTTTTTCAAAGTATAGCTGCACCATAAAAAAAATAATTAACAAGTAACATATTATGGGCAGGATCATCTACCGACTGCCAATGTTAACAAGAAAAATACCTGAAGCTCTATCGAGAGCACATGCTTCACAGGAGTTTTACTGTCGCCATCAGAAACCCCATCCTCTTTGCTCACAGGTTTCTTATTATCGATAGGGGCTAAAAGTATTGCAGACAAAGTGACAAACCGATTTATTAATAGATAATCACAGTCATTACACCCTCATCCAATATCATGCATATTTATTATTTAAACGAACATCACCAAAAAATGAATAAAACTATCTGAAAAATGGAAACTTTTATAGGTTAAATGGATCAGGCTTAAGTTAATAATACCTTCAAGGAGAGCATTTTCAGGAATAGCAGGTTGTACTCCTTCAATAGCGAGCCAGTGATTGACAACTGCGGTATCTAGAGGTGCTTTTGGAACCGGGGCTTCAATCACCTGAATAAATATTAGTCATAACATATGAACCAAACAATTGAAGTTTTGTAACAACGGGTTTTAAAAGGACAACCACTTGATTTGATTACCTCTCTAAGTTCCACATTCTTGCTCTCAACATAGAACAAATCCTTACTCCTGGCAGCTCTTTTAAATCGCAAAGAATTTCCGGATCCAACGTATAATGGCTGAGACGAGATGTAACATCAAATGATGAGACTAGAGAATGGGAAATTAGAAATGAACTAGTAGAATTCTGTAATGTACTAACTGAAATTCATAGTAATAGCTAAAATGTGTCCCACCCAATAGGACTAAAATACTAGGAAAATAACAATTTAAAAAAGAAAATCAATGAAATTGGAAGAAAAATAAGTACCTCCATTCTTCTAATTTGGAGGGCAGTGTCCACATCATCTGAAGTCATAGCAGTTCGCTTTGAATGATGCATACATTTTATAGCCTCCTGAAAATTCACAATTTTCTTTCACATATCAAAGTGAAATTAACAATAAACTATATGCATTACTAAAAACCTAGAAAGCAAGAAACTTTACAAACAAAATTATTGGCATTAATAATACTAATAGAGTAATTGACCTGCATGATCTCGCGAATACGATATTCGATATCAGCAGCTAGCTCAGGCAAAACATCCGGCGATAAATTGGAAACACCGACGGTTTGTGCAACCACTTGAATGGTTTCTTTCTCTACAACGCTCATGTTTATTTGTATTCTGTTCAATCAATCAACTAACAAACTAGGATCACTTCCATTCAATTCATTGCTTATAAGTTATAATAATTTACAATACATAACATAAACCAATTCATTCAATTTCGTCGTTTCTTTTCAACAATTTTCATCATCAAAATTATTACAAGTACCTACAATTTGGGGGTATTTGATTTTGATTTCAATCTGGGGAACCGACCGGTGGAATAGAATTGGGCCTAAAAAATAAAGGCCCATTTTTTAAAATTATATTCAGTCCAGTCCACTCCAATCCAATCCAATCCGATCCAATATATTGTCTATATATTCTTTTTACACTTTGGTTGCAAAAATTAAAACTACAGGGATTTATTAACAATTTTATCATCTAAAATTTACGATTTTAGCAATAGATTTATCGAGAGAAAAGCATAGAATCGATAGTTATTTTTTTTTTATTCTGCTTGTTTTCTTGATTTAATATGTTTACAGAAAGGAAAATCATTCGTGCAGTAAAAAAAATGGATTATTAAGTGCAACACGTTATAAGTGATGGACAAACTATGTATATTTTGAAAAGTTTAAGGGCTAGTTATGTAATTTTTATTTTGCTCCAGACATTTTGTTGCACGTATCATATATGTTGTTAATATTCTCTACAAAAACTAATTTCTCTTCCTCCACAAGCACTAGACTACATGTGGTACGTGGGACGGCTATCCGTTTGCTCAAACTAAAATGCTGATTTGTTTTCGACATCTTTTATATTTGTTGCATAATTAAGTGGGCTTTGAACTCTTTATGCAAAAAGGTGGTGGGGACTTAGGCAGTGGGAAGCCTTACATATGCACCTTGTACAACAATTGTGGCCTGCTAATTAATAGTTTTTATCTTTGTGTCTTCTTTGAATGTCTTATTGTGTTTGCAACGCGCGCTCATTCTTTCGCTTAATGATGCGACTATATGCATGCCAAAAGTAATCAGTGAATGCATTCAACCCCCCATTCCCAAATAATAGTTGACAGTCATCTATATACGATAATGAAAGGAAGTGAAAGTTGCAGACAAACTTAACTCTTTTGTTCATGGAAAAAAGTACTAGCTTTTTACATGAAATTATAGATCAAAGTTAAGAAACCAATAATGTTGCCCTGTTGTGTGATGTAAACACAGGAGGAATGGACCTTATACTTTTTGGCTATGTTGGGTTTCTTTCTTATGATTCTTGGATAACTTTCATTCAAAACATGTTTTTTTGGTTGGGCTAACAATGAGCATGTTCTGGCCCCACTTTATCTTTTGGTTGCAAACTCCCTTTGACCCTTATTTAAATTCTTCAATATAAATTTGGTTACACTGCCTACGCCCCACATGGACATTTTTTGATGCTATTATTATCATTAAAAAACAGGGAACATCATCAACTTAAATCTTTATGAGTCCATTCAATCCAATATCTCACTAGGACATTTGAGTACTTTAAAGTTGATTACATAAGTATCCTATAAACCATACACACTTAAATTCCATCATCAATTTCTTAGATATAACATAACATGTAGTTATAAATGAAGATAGATATAGATATTGAGTAGAATAACAGCAAATCATGATTTGTATGTATCGTTCCAATGCAAAAACCCTGAATTCCATACAAGTCTATGATTCCCGGCCAATTGCTTAAATCTCAATTTGTCAATGTCCTTCAAACGTAATAACGTTTGTGTTGCTAGATTAATCGAAGTTAATAGGTAGCTATTATTAAAAAGAGACTTTGTTTGTAATTTAAGCATATATCATTGATCCATTAGATTTGGTTGCCTGCCTGTGTTAGATATAACATATAACATATAACATGAAGTAATAATAGATGAAAGGGACAAAACCATAAGCTATGCTATATGTAGGTAGGTTCATATGGGAACAATATGAGCCATGTTCCCTTCATTCTTCTATTATCTACTTAGCATTAACTACAAGCAGTAGTATAGGATATAATTCAGTTTGCTTCGACACTACGTACACTTGGATATGATTCTACTTTTTAAAGCCAAAACCTAATTACTATGTCCCCAAAAACCATGCCACTTGACGTGATTTATGCCTTTGGATAAGCTTTGCATACAAATTATGTATATCTTCTTCTTTGTTTTGTCTTTATTATCATTCGACGTATTGTAGTGTACCCGATTCATCATGTTGGTTTTCTCATAAACGTTAAAGTTTAATGGGAGTTAATTAGTCAAATAGCGTGTTTCATAGCGTTCAAAATGAATGTATGAAGAGATTATGTGAATCCAGTGAAAAATGGTATATTTGGTAGGGGTATGTGATTCAAGAAAGAGCTAGCTCATTTTAGTCTAAAGTAGTAGCTTTACCTTTTCAAATTTGGCTTTATCCTTAGTCAATGAAATTAGTATTATGGTAGCTAGTTATAACCCATGATTAAGGGTTTAACTTGTCCTACTTGATTACTTAGTTACTGTTGCATCTAATGTTCTTTTCTTAAAGTTAAGTTGGTTTAATTATTAATTTTTTAGAAGATTTTTAATTTGCAGTTTTCCTTTATTAGACAAACATGCATGTTAAGAAAAGTTGTTAAATAAACACTATTTCTTTAAATGAATCGTAAATGTAATCTGATTCGGATTTTAGGAAAACATAATTTGTGTAGTAAAGAAGTAGTTTTTGAGACTAGCTTGAGTTTATTTTTGTAAGATTATTATATCACTCTTTTTAATATCGCGATCGCTTTTACTTATATTTATTTGTTTGTGTTTTTAAGTAATTTTACACATTTCAACTCCCGTTCTAAATACTCTGTCGTACACCTCTAAATTTATAAAAGCTTCAGACTTTCGACTTTAAACAAGAATTTTAACTATAACTATCAAGCTACAAGTTAATCTTGCCAAGCATGCTCTATGTCGGAGGTCTAAGGTTAAGTGGCAGTTAAGCAGCCAAAATTATTATTGGAACAAGGTTCCGGGTGGCTTGGACGCGTTTATTTACTTACCGTTGGTCAAATTCAATCCATACGACCAAATAATTCTGAACAATATTGTCCTTTTCTAGAAAAGAAAAACAAAGGCACTTTTGTTTTCGGACCAAATAATTCTTATAAAAACCCTTTTTTGTTTGGATTTACTGATAACAAATATGTCTTCTGCCCAAACATCTTTGTCCACCTTACTCCCTTAAAACACAAATCATAAAACAAGTTGCTATCAGATATATAACGGGTTACATTTTTATTAGCCATAATAACATAATATATGTTTTATTTTATTATATTAACGAATTTTAATTTTAATGTATATTATTTATTTTTGTAAAAGTAACACACTTTTATTTAAATAAAACGTACCTCTTAATATTTAAATGATTATTCAAATGTGGTGGTTGGAGAACTTTTAATAATAATCTACTTTCTTAAAGTGATTAATATGCTAAAAGTCTTCTTTTTATGATTTCTTGCTTTCTTAGTTTTTTAATAACCGTAAACCGTAATGTTTCAATCAAACTAACTTTACTAATTTGCTTTTCAATTACTAGTTTTATATTAACTGAAACTAACGATATCATATTTGTTACATTATAGTATGATTAAATAAGTTCTAGGGGTTCATTAAAGTCGATCGAAACTACAGTAAATTGTTTGACCCGTTGACTTTTTAAAAAAAGGTGACAATTGATCTGGGAACATCTCTCTTCCTAACTTGTTAATATCTATTTGGTTCTCTATAGAACAGTTAATTTCTTTATTAATTAAGAATTATTTAACATACAAAAATTTCATTTCAATTAAAATTAACTTCAGTTATAAACAAACGATATGTTTATAGTAGCAAAATTAATTAAAAGTAGAACTAGACTTGATTGATTAGTAAACTAGATACATGAAAATCAGGCGTCAATCTTGAGCCTGATTTTGGTTGCATGTGAAACCCATTAATGTCTAGATTTCGTGTTCCCCACCCTCACCCGACCCGACTTTACTTGCTCCCTTTAGTTATATTTTATTTAATTTAACCCTACTAATTCACCTTTATAGGGATAACAAATGCTATATTCTTTTTAGATGACAACAACACCAAAGAGTGTTGCTGTATACGTATAAATATGAGTGTTGCTGTATACGTATAAATATGTAAGTTTAAAAATACGTCTAATCCACATAGTTAATGACTTATAAATTTGTCTTTTTTTTTTTTTTTTTTATATTCATTAATCATTTTTTCATTTTCATATATCATTATTTTAGACATACTTAGCATTAATAAATAAATATTACTCTGATAACCTTAACTCAGAAAACAACTTAGATAGTATTAACCCATGAAACATTTAAAATAATACTGTAGTTATTTTAACCACACTTTCAAGAGCTGTTTTTAAAAACAACTTAGATACTTGAATGATGATTATTTTAACCATGAATTATCAAAAGCTCAAATATGTAACCTTAAGTTCAATCTTGTGAAGCATTTAAAACATATGTTGGCTTCATCCTCATATTACATCTTGTAGTAAGAGGTGTTTCATGTTGGTAGTTTGTTAGGCTTTTTGTTTTGGTCTTGTATGGTCCCTGTTTTCTACTGTGGTTTTGTTTTAGTTCTTAGTAGTATGCAGCTTAAAAAACAAAACAAAAAAACTTAGACAGTTTATTAAACTATGATAAAAGGTCAGTTAAAATCTAGTTATACGGGCTTTTGTTTTTTCTCCAGTAGTCACAAATTGAGCCGAGGATATAGATTAGTCAAACTGATTATATGGTAACTTTTCGAATTGACTACGCATAATTGTCCATATGATATCTCAATTTTTTGATTTGTTATTTGACATATTACTTTTTTCAACTATAATTCCATCTGTTTTTATGCAATAATGGACATAATTTTCAATTATGATGCATCTAATTTTGAAAGGTATGAGACATTTGATTTTAAAACTGTGATTCACTAGTGGTTTCGTCACTATGAGAGTCTAGAATTTTATATTATAACTTATCAAAATATTTAAATATGATGTACTATTAGAGTATATGTATATTTAAAGTATTGTGTACCATGATGATCTTTGTCAGATAGTTAAAAGTGAGTGCATCATAGTTAAAATTCATTGCATCATAATTTTAAAGACAGTGCATTATTATTTGACAAAATCGTCCATCTAAATTTTAAAATCAATATGTTATAGTTTAAACAAGTGTGATCCATCATAGTTTAAAACTAATGCATTATAATTTAAAAATAAAAATTTATAATATCATAGTTTAAAAATATTTTATTATACATTATAATATATTTAAAGACAAAAATTAATTTAATGTATGATAATATATAATGCGGTGATCGACAATGGTATGTGATGGTATTCGGAAGTGGCAAGTGGTAAGAGATAAAAGTGGTTAATAATTCTTTAATTAATTAATTATTTTATTTGATTGTAATAATGAATCAACAAAAGTATTTTTAGAAGCATCATCAATGAGGAAAGTTAGTGATAAACATTTGAAGTGACTTCCTATTATTCAACGTAGATCCTATTTTGCATAAAAACTTTACCAATAACAATAATATTATTATTTTTATTATTATAATTTACTATTTTCTTCATTCCATTTTTATTTTTGTTTGTCGAAAAAAATCTATTTATAAAAAATAACTATTAAAATTATTAAATTCTCAAATATATACTCATTTAATACTCTCAATAACTATTATATTAAGTTTCTTAAGTTAAAATTATCTTTAATATAAGGATAAAAATATCATTTACTTACTATGCTTAAATTGAAAAAAAAAATGTGTTGGACACTCTTTTTAGGAAGGGGGAGTATAGCATATCTAGTGTGTGTATCTATATGTGTATATATATATCTATATATAGATGAGTTATTAAGAAGGAAATATTATTTTTGAAGAAAGCGGGGAAACATTAATATCCATCACTACGCATTTAACATTCACCAATACAAATGTCAAATAATTATTTTTACTAATAAGTATAGAAACTTGATGCTATAAATAATATACTCATGGATACTTTTTTAAGTCATAACATCAGTTGACAAACATTAATTTACTCATTAATATTCATCATCATGAATGTAAACCAAATTAGATGTTATCCGTTAAAACTTATCGAAAAATATGTATTTGACTAATATTTGTTGAAATAATAAACATTAATGAAATTTACTTATAAATTCATCATCAAACGAACATCATAATGAAAATTAATGAGTTTACAACATAATTTTTTTTTTTTTGGTAAAGGGTATACCAAAAATTCCTCTAGATCATAAGCATATATCTATATATTGGAATTGGTTCAAATAAATATAAAATGTACAAATTCTTTTTTGTGAAAATACATCTCAACCCGTGGTCTCATCTAAATTAAAAAATAGCGGTGACATTTTCGTAATTAATGTAAACTTCATTTATCATTCACAATACAATTTTATTGTTAATCTTTAATTTTTTTATTTGGTTCACAAAAGTTTTTAGAGGGTGAAGTCTTATTCATTTATGAGTAATAGTAGGTTTTGAAGTGGTGAATATTAAATTTTTATTAGTTCACAAAAGTTTATAAAATATGAAACTTCTTTTAAGTTTTAGGGGTTAAAAATAAAGGATTCACCATTCTTAGAAAGTTGTGGGAAAAAAATTAAGGTTGATTACTATGAACAGAAAAAAAAAACCTTTTTTCTCAAAATTTTGTGAACAAAAAATAATAATGATTCATAGTAAAAGTAAATCTTCTTGTATTAATCAATTCACGTTATAACAAATATCATATTTTCACACAACATAAGTATGTATAACTATACACGGCTTTAAACAAACTGATACAATATTTAATTATGTTCAGAACGCCAAATCTATATTCTCTAATTGCAGTATGAGTTGGCTGAGTGGAAGAAAATGTGTTAATTGAAGGAAACTGGAGCTACGTTTTAATGTGAAACATGTTTAAGTTGTGATGGTTAACTTTGAAGATGACATCTATGTGTTGACACTATCAGGAGACCTTTTTATTGCTTGAAAGTAAAATCGGATAGGCGAAAATTTGTGTGAATGGAACGATGACGTTTTGGTGACATGATCATATATGGTTGCAATCGATAAGTTGAAGAGACGAGTGTCTCTTCGAAAAAATAATGTGGTTGTATAAACAACGGAATAGGAGTCTTTGCACACTTCATTTGATTTTATCAAGAAATGAAGAAGACAGTGTAAAATTAGGTAGTGATATGTAATGTCCTAGTTTTAATTGTGTTTCGGAGTATTTAGGATGCTTTGTACTGAAAGTTTTCCAATTAATGGCGTAGTTATGGAGTGTGTTTCGAAGGTGTTCTCCAGTACGAATATATTAGACCAGGTGATACTATTGAAGGATGTTCCGAATGATTATTGGTTTTGAGTTAATTCACTACCAAGTGAGGGATTGTTGGAATGTGAAACATCATAATGTGAACAGATGCTTGATATGACTAGATGCTAAAGACCATCACGGGGTGATAGATGTTTGATCACGACACAAAGTATGCGATGAAGATAAGGTCGCGACGTGATCCGGTCTGATTGAGATACGATTTCGACTTGGACATGATTTTACCTCTTTAGTTTGTTGCCTATGTTATTTATCCCTATATATGTGTGTGTGTCTATTAACTCCTATGCATCGTAAATCTCTTAGCCACGAAAAATATAATATTATCTCTATAATTTAGCCTCGTGGAGATAACTGATCACGTTATCGAATATACTCACGTAAAAGTTCCTGTATCGTATTGCTCTATTGTCCCTATTGCTTATGTTATTTATTGGTGCGAATGACCTTACACGCGCATTGAATGTTGCTTTACATTATCTTTTACAGACTAAAATTCAACCAGATATCAAATTGATAAAAAAAAAAAAAATGACAAATGTGGAATTTGATCTAATAGTCTAGTAATCTAGCTAAATTTAAATTACCGTTAATAACTACATATATGGTTAAGAAATTGTGGTTGTGGGGCTAGTCAACAACACCTTACTTTTTACTAAATCAAAGTTTATTCTTTGGAGAGATAAAAGAAAAAGGTTATAAATGAAAAAAAGAAAAAAATGGTAATTCCAAAACTACCCTTCTCCCTAGCTATATATATGTGCAATATGGTTTGTAGTTAATTTGAGAACTTACATAACTAATAGTAAAAACAGAAGCAATGGCCCCTCCCTCTGGTGATAATAATGTGGTGGTTTCATCAAACTTAAAGCTTGAGAGGCTTCTTAGCATGAAAGGTGGCAAAGGTGAAGCCAGTTATGCCAATAACTCTCAAGCCCAGGTAATTAAATCTAAATAATTAAATATATGTATATAAAATCAATCTTTTTATCAATTTTCATCTGGTCTAGAATTCTAGATATTTAATCTTTTAAATATGTCGATTTTATATATTTAAGATCAACAATTTATGTCTGCTAATATTTGTGTATGTATATGGTCTGGTCTTAAGGAAGATCCTTCTAATTAGGCCCAATAATTTTATTATTATTTTGTTTTATTATTTCGTGGGAAGATATATGGCATTATTTTATTTCTTTTCATATCTAACGTTTTTAAAATGTTCTACTGTATCTTTTTACATCATTAATTAACTAGAAAATAATTTAATTTGATATTGACGTGTGATGATGCATGCATGCATGCATGCAGGCAAAGCACGCTAGATCCATGTTGCATCTTTTAAAGGAAACACTAGACGGTGTTGAGTTAAACTCACCGGATGAACCATTTGTGGTGGCGGATCTCGGTTGTTCCAGTGGAAGCAACACCATATTTATCGTCAATGTTATCATCGAACACATCACAAAGCGCTATGAGGCTTCTGGTTACTCGGATGTACCCGAGTTCTCTGCTTTTTTTGCAGATCTACCTTCTAATGACTTCAACACTCTCTTCCAACTTCTCCCACCAATGGCGAACCAGAATGTCAGTAGCATGGAAGAGTGTTTGGCCTCCACGGGCCATCGCTCTTTCTTTGCTGCCGGTGTTCCTGGCTCTTTCTACCGTCGTTTGTTTCCAACAAAATCGATTGATGTTTTTTACTCGGCGTTTTCTTTGCATTGGCTCTCTCAGGTTATAATCTAATCATTTTTTGAACGAAAAAATAAAATAAAAGAATTGAAAGTCTAACCATGGTTAGGTAACTTTACAGGTACCAGAAATTGTACTAGAGAAATCATCGATGGCATACAACAAAGGGAAGATATTTATTCATGGTGCAAATAAAATGAGCGCAAATGCATATAGAAAACAATTTCAAACAGATCTGGCAGGATTTCTAAAGATGAGATCAAAAGAGATGAAAAAAGGCGGGTCAATGTTTGTTGCACTATTAGGTAGGACATCAGAGGACCCCACAGACCAAGGTGGGGCCGGATTACTGTTTGGGACCCACTTTCAGGATGCATGGAATGATCTTGTCCACGAGGTAATTCATAATAACAAAAAGTCATGATTCGTTTTTAAGTATATTTTTGATTGACCTTTCCTTTTATGTTCACAAAGCTAAGGGAGACTAATTACATTAGATGTCGGCAGACCTCACTAGTTAAACAAAACCAATTTTAATTTCATATGTTGGATTTTTAGTACTCATTCATGTAAAATATAATAATATTTTACTTGATACAAAATAAGTGTCTACTTTCAAAGTATCATAAGAATATGTTTTTTGAGATGGAGACAGTAGATATATATGGATGTATAAACATGCATTTCACTGTTTTCAGAAACATATGAAATGGATTTTATGGTAAACGTTTGTATGATATAACGTGTAGGGACTAATAACGAGCGAGAAAAGAGATGATTTCAACATTCCAGTGTATGCACCAAGTTTACAAGATTTCAAAGAAGTGGTTGAAGCGAATGGGTCGTTTAGCATAAAGAAGTTGGAAGTGTTCCAAGGAGGGAGCCCATTGGTGGTGAACCAGCCTGATGATGCAGCCGAAGTGGGTAAGGCTCTAGCCAACAGCTGCAGGAGTGTGAGTGGGGTGTTAGTAGATGCTCATATAGGTGATAAGCTCGGTGATGAGTTGTTCTTGCGGGTGGCTAAACGGGCTACAAACAAAGCAGAGGAGATACTCGAAAAACTTCAGTTTTACCATATTGTAGCTTCTCTTTCTCTTAAATAAATAAGTACATATGATCATTTGAAACTGTAGGAGATAAGGTTTTGTGTGTTTTCATGTTCATTCGTTTGTTTTGATTTAATGTTATTCCTGCTTACTATATATATTACTCCACAATTGATTGCTGTTTGAATATATATATATATATATATATATGTATATACGTTTCCAGTTGGTTCAGTGTCCAAACTATATAAAGAAAATGAATTGAAAAGTTTTCAATCAGATAGAGAATGAGGGTGGGAACCTGATCAAGTATCAGAAGACAATCAATGTATAACCATTAAGCTTTTATTACAATATACAAATATCGATCAATTGTATATTGTATTGTATATACTATGATATTAAGGTTAATTATATTACAAGAAGTTTGGTTGATTAAAGTGATCAAATTGTCACTTTTGTTTTTAATTCATGAATGTTTGTATTCTAATATTGCACGTTTTATGATGAAGAGTAAATTGTCAAAAAATGTAATACGAAATTAAATATTTCAGTGTAAGGTATATTCTAATTTCTCGGTTAAAAAATTATGTACAGTATAAGTTTAAATTTATAGATTGAGGACTCAAATGTAGTTTGATTTTTACAAGAGTGGTCTACATTTTGTGAACTAAACTTCAACCTATTTATTAGTAAAAATTGAATTTTAGACTCTCTTTTATATAATATTAGTACATATTTTTAAAATTTATGTTAGCGTGATTACATAAAGAATATGTAACCATTAATCGACTATCTAAAGAACAATGATAATATCCCTAGTAGCGTCTGTACTCTATACAACTCTATAAAGTTCAATCGACTGTCACATAAGTATCTCCTTTTCCGTACTGACTTTATCGTTCAACCTTTGTTATCCATCGAACTGTATAAAATTCAATAGATTTGATCAAATTAAACCCCACAGACTTTCGACTTTTTGATGGCAATTAACGTACTATCCAATCTCATTGTAAACACCTATAGTGGAAGTCATTATGTATGAAAGGCCACCTCACCCCGTCAACCCTATTGAGTCGCAACTGTGGTAGCCCTAACATACACATCAACAGAAATGAAAGAGTAATGTAAACTTTGAAATTACAATACCTAGTATTGTTAACAATGTTGAGCAGATGATTATTTGGACACATGAGATGAATTAGAAACGTCAACCAAAAGGAATAGAAAAAGGTGGTTAGATAAAGTTAACGGATACTGATACAATGTAATAAGTTAAACCATGTCCACTCGTTGTTCCAAGATGATGCATCTCTCTCTAACATACATCTAAGCTGACTATCATAACAGGAAATCCTAAAATATTTCACTTTTATTTGAGTACTCTTAGCCTAAGGTGTACTGGGAGCAGGCTCGGTGCCAGAAACTCGTGAGGCAGCATCCTCTTTAGCGTAGTTCATAGGAGAATTAGGTTTCATGCTGTCCCTCTTCCCTGACCTACTTCCATTTTGATTCAGAGATAGCCTTCTGTTTGGATTTCCATTGGCACGTGGGCCCACCACCTTCTTTGTACTAAGGGCACGAGCAGGGCTTGCTCTTGACCCAAATGCAGTTTCAAACTCTGGACTTGGCTGTTCAAGGATTTTCTTCTGATCCTATCAGTATTCCAAAATTATAACCCTGTTCTGGCTTAAAAAATGAAGTTAAAAACAAGAATTGCATGAAAATTATAACCTTTAGCCTTCGTTTCTCTTCTTCCCTGTCATGTCTGAGCATTGCATATTCATCCAGCATGGCAAGTAATGGAACCCCATCATACATGAAAGTAATTCCATGGTCCTCTTCCCATGCCTGAGTCTTGGCAACCAAGGTGTCAACTAGCGCTGCATCATACACATGCAACCAACAGATAAAATTATTTACATTGTAAATTCAACTGCCAAAAATTACTATCCTAAACACCAAGGATCATAGATACCTGGAATTTTGTTTACCAAAATTCTGGCCTTTTCAGCTCTCTTCAGGTTCAAGTGTGCACCTCTGCTTGCATTGTACCTGTTGTCATCCTGCAAAGGGATGATAAAACCACGAAGGCAATCAAATAATGTAATTAGGTCAATAGGAAATCCAAACCTTAAATGCATTAACATAACATTGTTAAACCTAGATCTCTAGAAATATTACCATCGTCCGCTCTGCAACAAAAAATCAACGATTACACTCCATACATCTGTACTATTTAAAGATAAATGATTTGATGCGTACTTCCAGAGCAGCCTCTTAAATTGTTTATTTTCAGAGTCAAATTATTATTTTAATATAATACTTTTTCTTACCATACTTAGCAGTTAACACATTAACTATTTGTAAAGCAAATAAAAGATATACAAACAATGATTGATTGTAGACACACAAGTTAAACTAAAAGATACGAGTACAATGAAAGAAACCAAGAGAGGGTGGACAGAGAGACGGACCCTATTGTAATCCTCAAGCCAGCTCTCTTCTTCACAAGCTGACATCCACTTCTCAACCTTATCCAAAATATCCTTTCTACTGAGAGCTTCTTCTTTGGCTTTTATGATCTGATTATCCATGTCAGCAAGCAGCTCAGAAGGTTCAACATTGCCGGAATCAATCAACGCCAAAATTTTCTCCCTAGCAGCCTGTGTGTCAATCTCTATGTGTGCTCTTGCAAAAATATCTTCAAGCTCACCTTGCCTCTTAAATGCAATCTCTTTCATTCTGCTAGATTTTAGCTGATCTAGCCTTTCCACTTCCATCTCGGCCTTGAAGACAAACAAATGACATATCAATAACTAAAACATTGGATTTTACACTATTTTCATAAGTTTTAAATGTACCTGTTCAATCAAATCCAGAGCAAGTGCCCCTGGGACATTCACTTCATCCACTGAAGCTGATATGTTACAAGTAACGTGATCAAAAAAACTCTGTTCTTCCAAAGATGTATCCATCAAATTCCAAAGATCAGTTAGCTGGGTTGCTAATTCTTGGAGCTGTAAAAGCAAGGGGAAAAAAGCACACGTTAGATACTAGCATTTTTTTTTTAATCTCTGAACGACCCTAAAACGTTATCAACAGATGTGAAAGTGTGCACCTTCTGCAACCTTTGCTTCTTATCTTCTTTCAAAGCTACAACAGTCTTCGCCAGCCTAGCTAGCGTGTCGTTGCTAATACTTTTTGATTGTACACCAGTTGCATCGTTCAGACTAGGATGAACCTCTGTGACCGTAGTATAAAAATCAATCCCAAGAACCGAACAAAGATCATGTACAGTACTCACTAACTCAAGAACCTTGTGCAGTCTATCACTCTGCCAGATCAAACAGAAATTTGATCAACTCTTTAGTTAATAAGCTTAGTAAAGAAAGAGATGAATTTTACCTTTTCCTTTTGAAGTTCTTGCAGCTGATCATGGAATTCATCCAGCTTCTTCAAAGATAAATCAGACACATCAACAATTACTTTTCCAGCATGGTCACCGCTCCCTGCAATTTCTCCACATATTTTCTGTATTTGTGTCTGTACATCCGAGAACTCCTTTATCCTTTCATCTTTCTGCGTCCACAATCGTTCTAGAGCTGGTGCAATTGCGGCAAGTTGCTCCTTGATGGTTCCTGAAGTCTTCTCAGGCTGCATATCAAACCCCATAAGAAAAGGCATCCAAAATTTCAAGTTACTAAATTACATTTTCGCAGCTTTATACATGTTATATATGTTTAGAGAACAAAGTTTCTTCATGTACTAAGTTTAGTTTATCAAGCTTCCATATTTAGGTACTGTTTTTTGCATATAAATGACAACTTACCTCAAAGTAATGCTCGAGTAGAATATTATAATTTTATATAAACTAAACAGAATGGAAGTGGCGGATTACTCACAATTCCATCAAACGTTTTCTCCCCAAGGGAAGCAAGAAGAGTGGAGAGTTCAAGTTTAGCGTCCGCCAACGCCTGAAGAAGGTGTGATCTTGACTTTGCAGCCTGGTCAACTTTCCTCTTGTAAACGTCCAAACATTCTTGATCTATCTGAAGAAGCATCTTATCTCTTTCCTCATCAGTCTCACCGACCTCATCCCAAATTTTCTGCAATAACAATTACACACAAGTGCACCTGCCTATCAGTTTGGAAGCAACTAAAACATAATTTTGCTTTATCAGACTATAAACGGGTTAAAGAGAACGAGTGAAATAACATAAAATAAAAACACTACAACAATTAAATTAATTTAAATTAAATAGTGTTAAAGGAAGTGTATTTCACTTGCAACTGATGCAGTAAAGATCCGCAAGTTGTGTCTCCATTTTGAACATCCACCACCTCTGCCATCTGGTTCACTACAACCTAGCCCGCACAAATTTATCAAGACATATATGACTGAATGTGCATAATAGCTAATTAACCCTAATTCCTGAATTAACACACTAGCATACAATTACTAAATACACATCTATCTTTCAAAAACCAAATGTGATAAATATCAAAATTAGGCAAAACTCAGTGTAGCCACTACAAGAATCACCATCTGAAAACTAGGGAGTGTATCAGATCTAAAAAATTACACAAATGTTAATACTGAGTGATGCAATTCAAATAGCTAAACTTGGTAATGCACAAATGTTCAGCTATTTAAGGCTAAATAACATGAAATCAAGTAGTTTAAAGTCAAGATCTAGACAAAATCAATTAAATAACAAGTATAAAAGGTGGATTACGAGTAATGATGCAGAAACAATCAAGTACATTTGTGGTAAAGAAACATGAAAAGTGTTTTAAGCTTACCGAAGATGATGCTGCTGATGATTATGATAATCCTGTACGCAATGTTAGGGTTTCAATCGATGTGGATCTGAGTAGTAAAGTGTTCAGCTGGTTAGTGTGGAGACGGAGAGTGAGAGTGTAAAAGTGGGTCCGTTGCTCAAGATTTACACTAAACAGTACAGACGATGTAACGTTCAATAATTGTATTTTAAGCCGTCCAAAATCTTCTATTTGCGTGCCCGTCTTTTGAACTTACCACATAATCAAATGACTGATTTACCCCTCCATTTTCATCTTTACCGACCAGTGCTAGTTTTGACTTTTGACTCGTGTATGTTAGAGTCAAATTTTACTCTTTTTTACGTTGAATTTTAAAAATAAAATAAAATTATATCCTTGCTTTTGAATATAATACATTTTTTGTCAATGTGTAACGAATAATAAAGTGACAAACTTGATAATTTATTTTTAGGTGTACTTTTATTTTATATAAATTAAAACGGAAATGTAAATACTAAATTTGAAAGGAAGGAAATAAATATTTTAATAAGTTATTACATCATTATCTTACCTTTCATATATACCTTTACTTTTTCTAACACACGTAATTCATACAACTTTATAAAATTTAACAAATTAAATCACGCTTATATTTTTTATTACATGTAATTTTCGACTTATCCGATCATTTTAAGGATTGTTGCATAATTAATTTTTATAAAATGTTTAAGAAGTCTACTTTTTTATTAAAAAAGAATTCTACTGGTAATTTCCTTGATATGTAAATAAAATATAAAGCTAAACATAATCCATTTGGTCAAAATCTCCATTAGCCGTATGTTTCAATTAAATTGTGAAATACCACACGGTATTTAAAACTTAATTTACAAATTTGTGAAACATTAGTCCAATCAGAACGAACAGAACTTGACATGGAATTTCATCAACATTTTTTATAAGAGATCTTTTTACATGGACAGTCAAATGTACCATTTTTAGCTCATGGTCGTGTCAGACAAGTTTTTGCGCACATAGACACTGATCTCGCAAGAATATTCTTGACAGCAGACTCCTGGGATCTTGACATCAATCAGAAATAGACAACTGCATAAAAACTCCGGTGGTCAACGAAAATCTCATGGTCAAGGACAAATCCCTCATGCCCATTAAAATGTCGAATTCTTGTCTTTGAGCCAGTGGGATTGTAGCTGATCTGTTGCTGATCTCGCAAGACTAGGACAACAGGCCCTCCGGTGCATTCCAGTGGGATCAATGTTGTCTAACGTAGACATTGGACTAAAAAGGACTCCGTTGACTAAAATTCTCATTTTATAATTGTATGACATGCTCGGTGAGTATTATAGCTTGTAATTGTGATGCTTGAAGATAATACAATGAGGGCTGGAAAGATCGATGTTGCAGTCATCACCTTATATTGTTCTTTTACCCTCTATTACTACGTTTTCTTAAACTTTGGTAGCCAAAACATGATTTAGTAACAGACATGATTTTAATTGGAAAATATACACCCGGAAAAAGTACATTCAAAATTTGGAAGGACATCGATCAACCTTGATACAAATTGCACAACAATCTGATGCTCATCCACTTGACCCGGAATATAGCAAACAATTGGTCAAAGGGAGGCAATTGCTACGGTTACTACTAATAATAGATGACCTTTACTATGTAAGACCCAGTTAATAAAAAAGAAAAACAAAGAATGGTGACTGGCCTAACTCCTTGGTTCAATTTTGTTTCTTTAGGCAAGAATGAAGATGGGTGAGATATATACAATGGTCCATCCATTTTGAAATCCTCATTCATACGGGTTCCTGAAGGTCTTCAAAAGTTTTGGAATATCATAAGCGAGCATGTCATCAACACCTTGTATCATTTTGGACTTCAATCTTTCGAATCTGTCAATGTTGTAACCATTTAAAGCCTGTCTGAAACCATCAACATTGGGGAAATCTCCTGGCGGTAAATGATGCTCCCTTTGAATCTGGATAACAAATAGAATGAAACTCTCAAAAGATGGAACCAAACGTAGAAATGACAATTATGAAAAACAAAGCTTAGCTAAAATGGAAACATGTCAAAATGGGTCAAACGGATAGAAAACCACTTAAAGTATATTTTATTGAATAAAACCTCCTAAGTCATTTCATGCAAAATATTATATTTATATTGAAATAATATAATTGTTGAAATCCAGTTGATACACTTGTTATTGTTTTTAAAGTAAATAAAGTTGGGCACTAAATAATTTAGGTTAATCTAAACTGACCCATTTGACCCGTTCCTCAAACCATCCCTTATGCCA
Source organism: Logfia minima (assembly GCA_963921325.1). Classification (NCBI taxonomy): domain Eukaryota; kingdom Viridiplantae; phylum Streptophyta; class Magnoliopsida; order Asterales; family Asteraceae; genus Logfia; species Logfia minima. The sequence continues at coordinate 4,968,216 of OY992763.1, read as the reverse complement.
TCTCTAAGAGAAATAGAACCTTTTCAAAGAGTGTCTCAAGATTATCAATGAGCCTCTGCTGAGCTTTAGCCTTGCCGATCCAGCTAGGCATCTCCTTCTTAAGCTGGTTCATGATGTAAGCATGGATTTTGGCAGCCCTAGCGCGTTTCACAAACTCATTGATCTGTTCAAAAGATAGAGATGATCATTAAGGACTAAACTTATCAAATACATACAAGTTGCAAGAAACTCACTCTACGATCACAAGCCTTCTTGGGTATGTCTTTCAAGTCATTTAAAAGATCATCTTGTTCTTTTTCAAACAATGCTGCCCCCAATGGCCCATCATCCGTTGCATTTATAGGTTTGTCATTGAAGGAACTGGACAGATAAGACAAAACCATAAAAGTTCATAGAAGCTAATGGGAAGAACACAAATACAGAGAGAAAGCATACCCGATGTAAACACGCATAACCTCTGGAGTATTTAGGACTTTACCAAGGGACCACATTAGTGCTCCATACACCCTCATCAGCTATAACATGCAAGTAATAGTTACAAAATATTAATCACTGACCAAGTCACAAAAAATAGCATCTTATATAGAGGTGCATAATGGGCAAGTTGGTGGGATAACAAGTCAAAAACGTAGGTTTTAGTCTGAGTCAAAATAGGTCGAGCCAAAGCACTTTTTATCCATCTATATATAAGTGGACGAGTTAAAATGATCACAAAATAGATTATTACAATCATAATCTAACCTTTTTTCAATTAAAAAAAAATTGAAAAGTTTTATGCATATGAATACACTTTCAATGTCTTTTGACCCGTTTATCCTATTTCTGTTATAGTTAACCCATTTGTCCATTTAGCTGTAAAACACAACCTAAACCAACCCCTTTATTGGTAATAAAAGGATTATGTGCGTCATTATAGGAATAAACGTTACAACTAGCTTTACTAGAACACCGCAGGATCACACTCTTGAGCACAAACTGAACAAGTAGTGTGAAGCTATAAATAATATTTGATATTATTAACAACGTATTCTTTTAAGTGAAATGAATAGAGGAATGAATATTAAATAGAACGTTAATGTTATTTGATGTATCAAATAAAGTAACAAGTCATTTATGTATTTATTATATGATAATAAATAAAGTTAGGGGAGTTTGACAATCTTTGTAGATAACTGGACAATTATGTTGTTAAAAAGGATGGAGTGGACAAATGGAGGTGGGCGTTGGGTAAGGAGGGTCATTTTTTGGTTAGGTAATCAAGAAAAATGGTGGATGTTAAAGTGCTTAATGGAATATAGAGATAGAAAGGAGACTGTGTGGTGTAGGGTGTTTCCAAAGAAGGTGTGTATTTTTATTTGGCGGCATAGAAATGGGTTGATACTGGTCGCGATGTGATGGATAATATGGGGTATTGATATGAATAGTATGCTATGTCTACGATGTGAAGAAGAAATAAAATCTATGGATCATCGTTTCATGAATTGTAATATGTAAAGGACTTTTAGGTCAAAAATTTCAATTGGTGGGGTTTGGGTCAAGGTAAAGTTGATTCTATCGAAGATTTAATTAGGTCATATATTTTCTTTTTCTCTACCTTGTAATTCCCGGTTCAAACACGGTCCCATTTTGAAACGTACGTCCGATTTCAAAACGCATTATCTTTATATTTAGAGTCTACCGCTCGTTCAACCGTGTAATCATCGATGGATACCTAACGTATCCTTGTGGAAGATTTCGATTTCTAAGAGCCAAGAAAAATGATAAAGAAGATTGAAGTTTGATCATACTGAGCACCTCCAAATAAGTAACTAAACTTAGTCTTATTTAGTTTATTTGGTTTACATACTTTATTACGCATCATGATCATAGTCACATGGAACAGGAAACATTTTAGTATGGGAACGCAGAACAGGGACGTGGTTCACTAGGTGTTAAAAATCCGGTACGAATGGGGTAGGTTCATTTCGGATCGCTCGGTTACAATGAACCAAATGATGTGGTACGTTTTACCCAATATTAGCAATAAGATACTAAGTATAGTAGTATAATATTGTATATATTTAAGAAAAAAAAAATTAAAAGAAATATGATAATTCAAATACCATAATTAAAATAGTTAGAAGAGTAACATACAAAACAGATGGTAGTTTGAAATTATTAAAAAAAAAACAAAAACAAAAAAAACATGACAAGCACTATTGACTTTGATGGTGACATAGAATTTTCACCTCATCACCACTATCGTAAAAACTCGTCAGTAGCATATTCATCATCTTATTTTCCTTTTTTACTAAACACCATCTTGAAAACTTTTTTGTAGTTACAGAGGAGAAAATGGTGTTGTTTGCCTAATTGATTTTTGTTAATTTTGTAGTTTGAGTGGTATAATTGATTTTTATTGAATCGATTTAATGGATTGTGTGTATGTTTTCCAAATAAAAGTTTTGAAAATTTAGACAACTAGACCTCTAAAAGTTGAATCAACATATTACTAGGTGATGGTCATGGAAACCAAATAAATTTTTTCATACAAAATACTTATTTCCTTATTTATAGACTTGATTATAGGCAATTACGTTAAGTAATATATCAAAGTCAATATCAATCATTTTAATGGCTGCTTTTATGTATAATTCGGTGTACCCAATCATTTAATCGTTGAACCCAAGGTTGTTGAACCAATCGAATCTGGTACACGAAACTTCAAGACGTTGAATTTGCCGATCCAGTACGTGATCCCGAGTGAACCAGATCGCGATCGTACCATGTTTAGGTACACGTGAACCAGTACGTAATTCGTTGGCATTCTTGCGAACCATGTAACTATGATCATGATCTTGAGTTCAAGGGTTTATGATCAATATTATTGACCTTTTAATTGATTGCGCTCAACTTGTTCATTGTTACTTGTTAACAAAGACACAAGTTTGTCGTATGTGATACGCGATAAAACCCTTCAGGTAAATGGGTGAGAAGTGCCACCCTTAGACTTATGAGTAGATAAATTGCGGAATATTTCTTACTTGTTGAGTATCGACTTGATCTGCCTTGTTCAAGACCACACGAATCTTGTCATCATGTCCTCGTAGAGATGATATGACACGTTTGAACTCATCACTTATATCAAGTTTATGAGGATCAAACAGAAGTAGGATAAGATCGCATTTTGCAGCAAACCAAGATGTAACCCCTGTGAAGTCATAGCTTCTTTGTGTTCTTTGCTTTTCTCCTGATAGAACTCCAGGAGTGTCGATAAATGTAATATGCTCTAGCAGCTGTTGTCAAATAACACAACATATAATTTATTTCAAAGAAAATAACAAAATACCAAGCTTGCATAATATATGCGTACTTCAAAGATTACTCACAGGATGAGCCATTTGAGAACACTGGAATTTTGACAAGAATGCACTTCCAAAAGTAGTTAGACCATTAAATGGCATGTCTGCTTGAACAGCAACAGTATTTCCTGGAATACTTCTCTCATCGGTTCCATTCTGTGCAAAGTAAAACAAAATGTGGACCAACTTCTTAGACTAGTGGACAGATGAGGTATCATTAAACTTCATGCCGTGAAACCAAAATATAGGATCTAGAACATATTTACCATGACAGCTACAAATCTGTCTGTAGTAGGCTCAGGTCCAATATGAGCTCCTGATGGAAAGAAATAATACAATAAAATAATAAATATAAAAGTATGAGAAAGATAGAGTTGCAGTGTTGGGGAGTGAAAACTATACCTGGATAACCACTTCTAAGCAAATGCTTGATGAATGTTGTTTTCCCTGTTGAGTATTGACCCAAAAGCATCACCATGGGCTTCGCATCAAAATCACTGTTGGTCTAAAAACAAGCACCGACATCAAAGTTACTTATTAAATAATATTATTGATACAATGTTTTGTAGATTATTCAACACTTGCAGATCACTTACCAATGTGGGAGAAACAAATTCATGAAAACGATGCATGGATTCTAAAGGCTTCAATCTCTGGATGTATAGCTTCTTCAAGCCATCAACGATTGACGTAACAGTCTTTAAGGGCATCTAAGCATACACAAAAAATTTGGGGTGAAAACATAAATATCAGTCAATTGAGGGCATATATACAACCTCCAAAAAAAATTTACAATTTTTTCAAAGGTAAAAAGAATGGTATTTAGTTATTATTTCTACAAAGAGTCCTCTTAGTAACTTGTGGAAGAGAACAGAACATTAATCATACCTTATTTCCATGTTTACCAAGATCTGAAATCTCAATCTGAGAATTACCTGAAACAATGTTAAAATGGAACAATTAACATAATCTGCTTGCTTTTCTCATGACATACATTCGACTTGAGTACATTATTTGTTGTTACCACTAAAATCAAGATCAGACGTCTTAGAATGTCGCTTTTTCTTCTGCAAAGTTTGATAAGCATGTGTTAGTGTTATAAGAAAACATCATGTGAAAGCTGTAAGCTTTTTCACTTATCCCCTCAAATGAAAAGAGGCAAAAACATACAGCTAATAGGGCATCTAGGCCTTCCATCGTTGGCGGTTTCAGGTCTTCAGCATTAACTGCACAGTAACAGATTTAGTAATCCTAATGGTTGCAAAGAAATGCAGTGAGCTATAAAAAAGAAGTGTGTGACAGCATGACTTACTCTCTGAGTTTACGAGGTCACTGCTCAATGTGTGACCCGCTTGTGCCAATGAAATCAACTAAAAAATAAAAAGTATAAGATACGAGATTTTATAACTGATTGATACGGAAACTAGGCATGGGAAATCAACCACCTGCATTGCAGTAACGAACTCTTTGAAAGCTAGAAAGCCTTGTCGTTTAGAATCCGCAATCGCCCATACCTAAAAAAAGTTTAATTGCATAAATGTTAATCTGATTTGTGGACTATGGATCAAAATGCAAAAATCAGTGTTATTCAGTTATTCAATATGTGCAACATTTGATTCTGTTAATGAACAATAGAGGTTTAATAGTCAAGCCATAAGTATAAATTTATAACTGCTACCTATTTTCAGTTCAACAATTTTTCATGCCTTAATTAAGGTTTTAAATGAGCTCATCAATCTTTGAAGCTTCAATAATCCAAGACTCAAACTTGGCAATAAGGTCATAAAAGATGAATAATAATAGCAATTTATTGGACAAGATTACATATGGACATTATTTAACAGCATAATAATATATATTGACATTTACTTAGCTAAATAGAAACCTGCTTGAGATCTTGTCGAGGTAAATTGGACATGGCAAAAATTTTCGTGGCATCACTACCAGTAATACGTCCATCGCCATCTAACAACATTTCAAAAAAGAACACAATAATAAATTACAAATGAACATGATTGGAACAACAAACACAAAATGAAACAGACAACAAAAAAGAGTGAATGAAAACCTGAGTCAGCGCAAACGAACCAATCCTGATAGATCTTCTGATGTTCCTTAGAACACCGATTGATGGGAGCCGAACCAATATCCATATTCCAAATCGAAAATCTGAAATAACAATATATTCCAGATTCCCGAAGGCTCCAAACGAAAGGTTTTTCTTTCTTTTTTCTTTTATTTTTCTAAAAACTTAAGAATCAGAAAATACAACTAACCTTTTTGATTCTAAATGCAGTTGTTGTTTTCAAGAAGATAAACTTGGTTTCCGTTATTCCCTATCCGTATTAGGCGCCAAACCTCACATATTTATATAACATAATTTTCACAATCCATGCATAACAAACGGTTCTAAAGAAAGTGTATTGGAGTTTTGGACCCAAAGAAATTATATAAAAATAAAAACAAATATCACCTTTCCCCTAAAAATCTTTCTTCCATTTTCTCCATAAAATCCTAATTATAGTTTTACTCGTATTGTTTTTATCCCTTTCTAAAACAAATATAAGACGTAATAATAGGTCTATTTTAATTAAAGATATATTGTATTGAAACTTTAATATATCTTTATTTACTTGCCTAATGTGAGATTAGTAAAAAAAACTCAGAGTTAAACCCTTAAAACTGTTGAATCAGAATTCGTTGCATAATTCAACTGCACCTTCGAAGTTGTGGTAACAGGAAGTTCTAAGAAAGCAGAAACGAATCTTTCAACTGCAGCCGTTACGGAAAGAATCCATAGTTGGTGGCTGCGTCCAGCATGGCATGCTCCATGGAAGAACTACAGAGTCATTAGTGGCGGCCATTGTGGATGGGTGAGATCTATAGCTTTTGATCTAAGCATTCCTACATGTTTTCTGGAGGTGATGACAAACTAGTTAAATGCTGGGACTAAGAACGGAACAAGGTTATTCGGTTATATCATGGCCATCTTAGTGGGGTATACTGTTTGGGGCTTCATCCCACTATCGACGTTCTGCTAACGGGTGGTCATGATTCTGTTTGCAGGGTAGGGGACATTCGTAGCAAGATGCAAATTCATGCTCTATGTGGCCATGATAATACAGTGTGCTCAGTTTCTACTCGACCCACAGATCCTCAAGTTGGTAAAACAACGGCAACTTTAACTCATCAGAAGAATTCTGTGCATGCGTGGTTCAGCATCCTACTGAGTATAGTTTTGTTTCAGCATCAGGTGACAACATAAAGAAGTTCAGCCTTCCGAGAGGAGAGTTTTTGAGGCAATTGGACCAGAGAATGCGATTGCATTATAAGGTCGCAATTGAACAGATCGAGCAAGTTCGAATTGACGTAACATGAAACCTATTAGTCCGAAAGCACCGTGGAGAGCAACAAAAGTCCACAGATTTCCCAACAGAAGACCGTGATTAATGCAACAAGGTTAATCGAGGTGGAGTCTTAGCTACTGGTAGTGATAATGGAAGTTTGTGGTTTTGGGACTGGAAAAGTGGTCACAGCTTCCAACAATCTCAAACAATCGTTCAATCTGGGTCGTTGAACAGTGAGGAGGGAATTTATGCACTAGCTTACGACCAAACAGGCTCACGACTGGTTACATGTGAAGTGGACAAAACAATCAAAATGTGGAAAGAAGACGAAAATGCTACCCCTGAAACTCACCCGGTTAACTTCAAAGATATTCGTAGGTTTTAAATGATGTTAGTAGGTGCACCTCTTTACAGGGTACATTTTGGTTGTAATTTTTGGTTTTAGTACTTGAAAAGGTGATATTTTGGGATATTTGAAAAAAAATAATAATAATGTCTTAATGATTCTACAATTAGAGCATAGCTGCGTAGTTATTAGCTCGTCTGTCATAGTAGAATAGAATATATAAGACATCACATGCTCTATAACCAACCCCCTTATAATTGACTCCTTAACATATTAAAAGATTAAACTAATGCACTTGTTTTTTCGTTACAAACAAATCAGGAAACCAAAGATCCTCTGTATCCATTGTATCTAACTGGACCGAAAGACAGCCTGAAAAGGAACCTCTAACACCATCAAGATGGAAGTTCATGCCTACTAATGCAAAAGAAAGTAGCCAAATATATTAAGAATAAACAAATTTACAAATGAACCATAAGGGAATAATATTTAAATTGAATCAACATAAAAACCAACAAAATGATAAATGATACAGATGATAAATACGGCTTTCTACAAGCTCTCTAACCCTTCTCACAATTTTTGATTCTACTCTAATTCCGTATAGAGAAAGCGGTACAACAAATAAACATTAAATGGCCATACATGTTGCAAGGCTTTTAAGAGATACCAATAGTCTTTCCAAGCAACCACAATACCAATGACATTTCTATCATCACTATAGTGTGAATTGAACTTCTATCCAACATAAATCCAAACACTGTTATCCCTGCTTTGTTGTTCTCAAAATACGTCACTGCAACAGATTCAAAAAACAAGATGTGGGTCAAGAATCAACAATAGTTGTTCTGAAGATAATCAGATTAAAAATATCAAGTTTAGCTAGCTGATTGTGAAAGTTTGACTTACCTAAGGCTTGCCGTTTCTGGAATGAGATAGTACTGTAAGCATATGCCGGTATGAGTTTAGTGTTGTCTAGCTCGTCTTCACTACCAACATCCTCATGGTCTGATGATGATGCATCGTGATGGAAAACTTGGTTTCCCATATAATCTGTAGTTGGGGTTTCAGTACTGTCTACCTCTGGTGCCTCAAAGGACTCAATGGTTGCACACACATGCCACTTAGTAGCCAGGCACGTCACACCTTGTGCCTTATGTGTGATCCTGGTTGCACTCCTCAGTAATATCATTAGCCCAGCAAGTAAGCTCACAGAAGCCAACTACACATTAAAACAAAAGGTTACAACAAATCATGAACCTGATCCAAATAGAAGAACTACGCATATAACCATTCATTTTACTTACTGCAAGTTCACCAGTTTTGAAGATGCTAAGATCTGCTGCGGATCTGGTGGTGTCAAGTAGGGCTGCAAATTGACTAACAGTGACAATGATGAGCGCCCACAGTATAAAAACGCGGTACCTATGGCTTATGATGCGTAGATGCCTCCTGATCCTAAGGTGTTCCCTTAATACAGACTCGACATCAGAGTCCACATGGAACACCTGAGCGAAATCTTGTAAGCGGAGGATTTGTAGATGACAGATAAGGCGGAAGAGTATACAAACAAGGAAGAACACTATGGTTCTATAGAGCCAGGATCCAAGCTCCAAAGTGCATGCTACTACATTACTCACTATAACATTACCCAGGAACGGAATTGCGGTTGCACCTGAACTGTACCACCAGATCTTATATGCCGCCTCAGCAATAAAACATGGTGCAACAAATATGAAAAGTATTTTAAGTGAGCTCTGCATTTACACATGAAAGATACATTATATCACATAACAAAAGCACGAAACAACTAGTAAAGGAGATCCAAGGAGATCCATCTATCCCACTAAACTTACGCAATGGCACGTACACAGGACGTAGCCAATGTATATCTAGTGGGGTCAGTCCAACCCACTCAACCATTTTCTGTTTATTTTCTATAATGTTATGGTAAATTTAGTATAACTTTAGTTGTGAACCCGCTGATTTTCTATAGATCATGAACCCGCTCGATAAATTTTCTGACTGCGACTTTGAGACTATGAACATACATTTTATCACATTAGTGTTTAAAACATGTAAAAGTAGCCAATATTTTAGGAAAAAAAAAAGTTAAAGATCCTGCTAAAAAGAGAAATTAAAGTAATACTTTGAAAAATAATATAATCACAGCAAGGTCCATTCTGTACCACTCTGTCAGTCTGTCACTCACCTCCTAAGAATTGATTCAACACAAAAATAAAAGCAATAAGCGCAAGGAGGACTTACATCAAGCTGATCAGTGTAACCCTTTCGAACGGTCTCGCTTTCATTACAAAGCTTATCGAAAAACAGAAACCTGCGAAGTCCATAAAATCTAACAAACTGGGAGAGACAGATAAATGAAAGTGTGGCAATGCTAGTAAGAGACAACTGGACAAGGGTATCATAAGGCCTCTCATGTCGATTATCACAACCGCTACATGCGAGGTAGAAATGAGAGAGAATGGGAATAATGATGGCGAAAATGATGAAGACGAACCAAGACAGACAAAACGTCCAAGTCGTCGATTGATCAACGCACATCCAACGCAGCCATGACCTGAAACTGTGTAGCTCGTCGTACGGGCTCGATTTCGTACGAGATATATCTTTTCGTTTTGATATAAGAGCTGCTCTCTCGGTGTCCATGGCCGTGGGATGATGAAGATCGAGTGGACAACGAAAATGGTTCTTAATTTCACTGGGACAGAAGAGAATTTATAGGAAGGAATATTTTAGAAATGCACCCCTCAAGTTTAAGAATGTTTACATTTTATGGCTACTTATTGAATATGATTATGTGACAAAGATTTCGATTAAAATAATGGTCCGTTAACATCTTTTCTTTTTATAAGGTTACTAAAATGTTCTAACATTCATAAATCATTGTACCTAATAAAGTAATAAACTATCATAGGTTATTGAGCTTTTTATAAATATTGTACCGGTATTTATGCATGTCTTAGAACATTGATAATAGATGTTAACATTTTCTTAATCATTTTCTTTAAAATAAGGTTTTTGATAATAACATACGACATGCTATTTTCGTAAAGTTACTACAGTTACTATTTTAATGGTCTCAGGTCAATGTATATATTACACTAGTTCTGTTCTTTTTACTTGACAAAGGATAGTAGTTAAGTTACTCTCCAATTAACCAAATCGTAGCACTAGTCCTATATATATATATACTTTTTAATAGCTTCTGTTTATATACAATATTTAATATTTAATTTTAACATTAGAAGGAAGAATGAATAATAGAATATATATATATATATATATATGTATATATAATCCTTTCAAGAACATGAGTTCTGAAGCAGGCAATTTGTGAGTGGTACACATTCAGTGATGCCAAACAAAGCGAACATGTCTACTTATTATTTATTAATTTAAGTCTTAAGAACTATGAGCCAATATGTTTTGTTCAATGTGGCAAATTTGGCACTCATTTATTGATGATGAAACGTTTAAATTGTAATTTATCTTAGAAATAATGAAATTAGTAACATTTATTAAAAATATTAATCAAACTAATACTTTTCTTCAAAAAGGTTCGGCAAAAAAAAATCATGTTTGATCAATTTTTAACGATTCATTATGAATTTTTTATAAGCTAGGTACACATAAGATTTATCTTATCCGTTTTGATTCATATGTCCACCTTATTATTTTAGCTTGTTTCAAATAAATTATCAATTTGTAAAAATAACTATAAAAAATTCTTAATTTCTTAAATTTACCATCATTTATTATGTACTTTCGATAACTCACTTCTTAAATTATTTTAGTCAAACATGCTTTGGATATAGGGGTAAAATTGATATTTTATAAAAATATTCTAAATTTAATAAATTTTTTAAAAGACGTTCTTTTTTAGACGGACGAATTATACAAACTTATATATAAAAGGATGTATACCAATCAGACGAGGAAAAAGAAATATAGTGAGAAATAAAAAATGTGCACCGTAGCATGATCCATGTTATTTTGTATGATTATGTTTGTAAATTTTTTGTGTGGGTAGCATATTCCTCTTGTTATAATTCTTATTTAATTATAAGACATAACAAACGAAGCAGAAAAGTTTGTGACGGATACATATGTAACGTGCATGTCAAACGAAGCAAATATATCTATCTACTTTTTATTATATGAATATATATATATATATATATGTCACAAACTATGTGTCAGGTGTGTTGTGTTGAGCTAAGTGTGGCTAACCTATACGCATTTATGGATGTCTGGGTCGTTATGAATTATATATGCTATCAATGAATCAAATGAGCTAAGTTAAATATATATATATATATATATATATAAAAGGATGATTTAGAGGGAATTTAAAAGTAAATTTAAGCGGTCCGTTAACATTCATAACGGTGAATGTTAATTTTGATCATGATGAATGTTAATTAACATTCATCGTGACCAAATTAATATTCATCGTAACCAAAATTAACATTCACCGTGATAAATATTAATGGACGATCCAGATTTGATTCCCCCCTCTCCCAAATTAGGCATTCCCTCTGAACCGTCCCTCTATATATATGTATATATATATTATATATTAATTAAAATATAAAAAAAAATCAAATAAGTCCAATGTCATCTAAAAAAATCAAACCGTTTTACTTAAACAAAGACAATTTTGTTTTGTAACAAATAATATACTCTTCAAAATATTAATTATATTGTTCAAGATCATATAAATTTAAACGAAGTATATGTATCTACTTATATATTTGTCAAAAGTAATAAATCTTTATTAAGATCAAATAGTTAAAAATTGAAAACTTAACCATAACAATAACAACATATAAATAGAAAGAAGAGAAAATTCAAATACAAAAGAATACTTTTTATTTTAGAAAATATTCACGACGTATGTAATTTGATGTAATTATTACTTGAATGAATGTATATAGATGTGTCAATCAACCACTAGTAGAGTGGCCAAGCAACGAGGCCTACTATTATTAAAAGAAATGTTTATTATATAACAAAACGCAATAATGCAGAATTAAACAAAAAGAGTGCGAAAGAATCAACATAAAAAGGGTGGCGATCGAGTATATGCATATACCACGAGGAAGCTGTTAGCTGTCTGATTATCAATTTCACATGCCATGTTACTTATAATTAACAATTCGTTTAGTTGTTAACATAAACCTTAACCTTATTAATCAATGACACCTACGTCTCCTAAAACTATTTTATACCTCACCGCAAAATGACGTTTAAAAGTTATAAGAAAACTACAATATTACAAAAAGAAAATAGCATAAACACATAAAATGGTAACTACGATCTGTAATTTAAGAAATAAAAAGATGTTAACCTATTATATAAACATGCTTATCAACGTTTTTGTAAAAAGTTTTGTGATTAATTATTGGCTAAATGCAACAGATACGCAACGTACTGCCACTCATTATGCTAGGTATGCATTTTCATTTAACGGTGTACATCATTTTCTAACTCTATTTTTAATTTTTATAGACGTGTCCAAATATTTATGCAAATAACAATTCTAGTCCTTATGTATTCCTTCCTAATCTTTATGCTTTAAATAACATCACAAGATGTCAAATCTAAATTGTTATTTTTAATATTAAGTTCTTATTAATGGAGACATTTGTCTACGCCATTTTGAAACTCACATTTCTTTAAAGGAACTGATTAAGATTGAAAGAGTTATTTTTTATATTTTGTTCTTATTAAAAGGTTTACATTATTTAAAAGAGTTAAGACTTTTTTATATGTAAAAATTTCAAATTCCAAATAATAATAATTATGTAATATATAATTGGATAAAACAACAATGGCTGATTCTGATGGTTCCATCTATGCCAACTCTTTCGAAGCTGATAGCGTAACACAGAGCTTGATTTCACAAAGCGGGTGCATATGGTGGACCCTAATGCTATTTGATGACCCGTTGACTATTTTGGGGAAAGCGTCGATGACAAAATCTTAGAGAGACGTGAGTCATTCAACAAGGTTAAACGAGCAGGGCAACGACCGGATTCAAGTACTTCGTCGAGTAATTTGAAGAAGTGTGTGATAATAATCATAAGTTTTAAATAAAATGTCTTTTCATATCTTTAATTTCAAATCTTAGCGATATTATGCACAATTGTTTATGTATAATGGAGTTCCATATAATATCTAATGTTTACAATTTTTAGTTTATAGACCATTCATGAAAGATTCGTTGAACTAAATTCATTTGGTGGTTATATAACGTCAAAGTTAAGATTTCTTAGTCATGTTTACACCTTCAAGCTCAAGTTGTTAAAACATGTAAACGTTAATAATATTGAGAGACGTTTCATATAATTATATTGTTAACCAAGATCACCGCTATCATACGTTCGACGCACCGCCATGCGCCATCAGAATCCGATTGCCACAAATTAAAATAATAAAATAAAAATTGTTTCCACTTTGCTTTTGTTTTTACTGTTTGAAGATTTGCTACCGCTTGCTCTTCGATGTCTTCATCAACGAATTAATTATTGCTTTAATGTTTGTAGTTTTCAAATTCAATCTCAACTTTCGCGATTTCGTAGTTCGGATTGCGAGGGAGTATTAGATTATAGATTAGAATGGCCCAAGACCGATTGTGAGTTTACGGTCCATTAGAGTTATAAAGTTCTCATGTACTTTGCACTATAAATATATTATCTTACTCTAAAAATAAAAAACAATTTACAGTGTAATTAGTATAGAATATGGACCACTTTTGATCTGTTTATTACTAGGTTTAGTTTAAACCCATTTGACTCGGTTTTGCTAGAAAGGTTTGTGAATACAACACTAACAATAAGTTCTGAAGCAAAATCGAGGTACAGTTCAAGCTCGATATATGAGATGATGTGGTGAAGCTTAAAAGGATAGACCACAACATGGAAATATGCCAGAGGCCCGACCTACCAAACTGAGAGATAGTAGGTCAAACACATACCATATAATGGCTAGTCAACTTGTTAATACACGTTACAAAGTCTTCAACCAAATCCATATGAACAAAACAACCACCAGACGACAAAGGTCTACTCCCTACAGCCAACAACAACAACAATAATATAATAATAAAAGAAAGAAGACATTACAAAGACACAAACCATTTATCAGTCATCACATTACAACAGCAACAACAACAACAACAACAATAATAATAATAAAAGAAAGAAGACATTACAAAGACACAAACCATTCATGAGTCATCACTATCTAATTACCTTACTTTCTGATCCAAGATTTTTAGCTTATGAACCAAAGTGGAAAAAAATGTGTTGTCATTGTGTATGCACAGCCAGTATAGGAAAAGACCCATTATGGTTTCACCTGATAAACAAATCTAGGGCATCTACAAGTCGGTTTCAAAATGACGATGCCTTAACGTGTCAAGAAGAACCAGAAAGCCAAAAGATTTAGTAATATTTATACATCATGTCGTGAACTTTCAGATAAAGCAAGTCTATCAGCTTCCTAAACTGTACAACATGAGGCATAATAGATGTACAACTTACCGATGAAAACCAAGAATTGCTGAAATCTACTCAAAATCCTTCCATCAAGAATCCACTTCATTACCATATAAATCCTCATGTACTTATCCCTACCACGGTACCACTCACAGACGAAAACGCTTGGCAAGCATATAAGGAACAGCTACCTTAAATGATATTTTATTAGCTACATATACTCTTCAAATAGAGTTAAGTTGTTTTAGCATAAAATGTATGATGAAAGCCTTACAGATACTACACATATACTAAAATCAGCTGAACAAAACTTTCTACGCATGATGTGTGATCAAAACATAAACTGCATACCAGAAAATATAGAGTAGCATCCAAGAAATGGAAAACAGAGTAGAGAAACTATGTCATCAACGATGCAGATTAGTCCACAAATGCAAGTAAACGTAAACATAATAGATTGCTAAGAGATTGACCATTTAACCCTAATGTGTGCATAATATATATTAGAATGACAGTTTGGTCATGAAAACGATCATAACAAATGTAAACTAGAATAATGCTTGCTCGTAATGCGATGGTTGGCGACTGACGTTAAGAGTGAATCTGGGATTTGTTCATCAGGTTTCAAGAGAATCAAGAAACAGATTACATCAACTAACTTCACAAACTAGAAGCAAGGGCCAAAAAACGGGTAAACAAATCAGCATAACATGAAAAAGCAACAGACTTTATACATAATTAAGCTCAAATTCCTATCAAGATGACATACATTTGTTTCAGAACAAGATATCCGATGTTCATTCATAATAATGTTAATATCAATAATACTTAGAATAAACAAACAAAAACTCTCATCAGGAACACACAACAACAATCCCCGTCCATCTTTAATCCTAATGATAATAGTACTGTATCTTAATCTTCCTCTTATCTATTAAAATTTGATGTTTTTCAGGGAAACTTAACAAAAACAAAAAGTATACAACATTTTTTTAGTTTTAATCAAATAAATCATTGACCATCAAAGTCAAAGTCGAAGAGCTGTGCAGTGAAGATCATCATCATTATCATAATCATCGAACGGTGGCGGCATATTTAAATCGATTGATAAAAACGGTTTACTAAAAGAAGAAGATGCAATTTCACCGAAATCGACTTTTTCCCCAATTCCGTCAACAACCACCGATGAAGACGAATCACAATCGCTACGACAATCATCTGGAAACACCGGAGGCCGTGGTAGAACAAAATCCGATTTCATCGGCGGCGGTCTAGGTCCACTAAATGACTCAAGTGTACTACTCAAACTGCTACACGTGGGTCTCTGCGGAACAGCAATTTGATGATACAACATACCGTGACAATGATCGGGAAACGGATTATAATGATTACTAGGGTTAGCGTTAGGGTTTTGATGATGAGAAAAGGGGAAATTTGTTTTAGCTTTAGGTCCACGGAGGTTTAGGGCGGCAGCATCGTAAGCACGTGCTGCATCTTCGGCGGAATCAAAAGTACCGAGCCAAACCCTAGTTTTCTTCCATGGATCTCTAATTTCAGCAGCGAATCTGCCCCATGGTCTTTTTCGAACGCCTCTGAATCTGATTTCGGGTTTGGATCCGGATCCATCGTTTACCAAAACATCTGTGCTTCCTCTTGCTTTTCGCATATTTCAGATTTGAAGGATGTAATAAAATTTACCCTCCAATTAATTGAACAAAAATGGATAAGAAAAATAAAGAATATGAAATGAAATTAAGGGAAAACTCTCTCTCCCTCTGTAATCGGTGATTAAGTTTCACGAGAGATGAAATATAGAAATGGGGAGAGAGAGGTTTCGATTTTCGAAACAATTTTGTTTTTGGGTTTTGATGAATTCTTTTTCTTTTCTCTTGTTTCGAACCCTATTCACGCCTTCTTCTGTTTCCGCCCTCTTTTTCTTTCTTCATTTTTATCGATTTTATGACTTTTGTTTTTATTAATATAATCGAGGTGTTGTGTGAAAGACTAAAATAACCCTTTGCATCAGGCTTAATATTTTGTTTGTTAACCACTTTATATAATTAATAATAAATTAATTAAACTTAATTATCAATAAATTTTGTACCACTCTAAATGTATCATAATAGTGTTTATTTTGTATTACCTTCTCTTGAATATATTATACTAGTGTATACTAATTAATTAATTTATACTCATCGTTATTATTATTATATAAATATAAATATAAACAGCAAAGTAAATCATACAAATTGTTATTATACTAATATAAACTCAAAGGCAAACAAAATCCTACTAATTAAAACTCTTACTTAATTTATCTTAACAGCTTTTGTACTAAATATTATATTGTTACTTATTTATTTTTGCACTTTCTTATTGTACCCTTTATCTAAGTTATGATTGAGGTTCCATAGTGCAAAAGAAACCCAAACAAGTTTCACTTTCATCTTACAACTCAAACCAAAGACTACCCTTGCAGTTTCTACCATCGATCCTTAATGGGAAAACCCCCCAAAGAAGTCTCAATTTCATCTAATCCTTCAAACCAAAACTATCATTGCAGATACTGGAATCACCAACCAAGAAGTAAAAGCTTCAACAAAGCCATCCTAATGAAGAGTCCATTTTTCGCTTGTCTAATATATGCAGCCCTTAAATCCCCATCTACATCCACCGTTATCTACATTACCAACAAAATTTACATTAGAATCAGTCAATTACACGGTATGTGAAAAATAAAAGAAAATAGCAAGAAGCTTAGAGTCACCTCATCAAGCCTTGGGGAGAGGATGCATAACAACTGCATGCTTCTGCATTACACCCAATACGTCTCGATCAATAATGTACTTGCCACGAGCTGCATCGATATCAGTTCTCTCACCAAAACGTTCTCTCTGAATGCGCGTTTCGTACACCACATCACATTTTGATGCCACTTCCTTTAAATCTACACTATCTTCCCATCTAACTCCCTTTAGTGTTCAGTACTCCTTTATGTCCTCCTAATCTAATCCATACAACAAAAAGTGAGCACCTACAAATATTTTTTAATATTTTTTATCATTCATTGAATGCTTACCTTCATCTTCACAGCCTCTGGTGAAACAAAATAGATCTCCACATCATTATATTTGGCTAGTATATATGCAAGTAAACAAACTGTTCTCCCATTTGCAAGATCCCCAATAAGTCCTACTTTGATTCCATCCAGCTTTCCTATCTCTCTTTCAATAGTGTACATGTCAAGAAAAGCCTATTAAATTTACAACACAACAGAACTAAACTTAGTCATTCCAAAAATAGATATTAAATACTAAAAAACTGAAGCTTAATATATTATCCATAATACTCTTCAAAAGAAAAGACAACATTTTTAAATATTAAGTAGCAACTGTAGCATACTAATTGAGAATGATGAGGGTATACCTGAGTAGGATGCTGACCTGGGCCATCGCCATCATTAATAACAGGAATGTTAGCTGTCAAGGCTGCTCTTTAGCAGCACCACCTTCAGAATGCCTCGTAACAATTATATCTGAATTCCACAGTTCTAATCGTATCTGCAACAAAAGGTCAATGTCAAAAATATAGTCACAAATGAAACACATTAAGCCGAAAGAACCTCCATCTGAAACTACCTTCAAGTCTCTCCTTTTGCAGCAGAAGAAAACTCTCGTGCATTTTCTGTAGTCAAAACTTCTCCACCTAACCGCTTCATCGCTGACTCAAACAAAAGTCTAGTCCTAGTAGACATTAAATAACCATTCAAAATCTGACTTCCACGTGACTTCTTCTCAATTATTTCCATTTCATGTGCACTTCAAATATAGCACTGAGTATATCTCTGTCAAACTGTTGTGCTTCAATCCCATCATGAAGTTGAAATTTTTCTCCTTTTAAAAAGGTAGGGATTGTTTCCACCTATACTGCCCTGCACTGAATTCTATCCTTTGATAATAGACCTCCATTATTACACCAGCTCGTTAAGTTATCGTTTTCTGATAAACTCGAGTGTGTAAGGCTAGCTGATACATTGTTCCTCTTGAAATGCAGCAGATGGTTATGCAAATAATCTGACTTATTGGAATCACCAACAATATTATCTTGCTTAAAAGCTATTTGTGAGGCATGTGTAGAAAGCTTACAGAAGGACATTGCCTCAAGTAGATATCACCTAACACAATAAAAAATAAAAAATGATTTCGTTAATTTCCTAACCACACTATATCATAAAATTCATCATCAATTAAATAACAATGGTAATTCTGCATAATCCGAAAAGCTGAAAAAATTAAAAAGTTTTATAAGAAAGTATCTTGCTTGTGGCATATATTGAGCAATGTAAACCATATCATATTAGAAGTGAACATTTAAGAGCAGACACTTTTAACATCCAAATTCAAAATGAGTCTCCCGCTCAAGCTTATGACGCATGAATGTAACAGCTATTAAACTAATTGTGAGTAGTGTTTACATGCCATAGACATTATACTTGACTGATTGATTGTATTCTACATCTATTTATAAGCTAAGAAGTATGAAAGCTTACATGTATGCAAATATAACATTCAAATGAGTGGAATTAAAAAGAAAAATTAAAGGCAAATGGAGGAAGGAGAAACGACCTCCGGATTCGGAGAATTATGATTTGATTTAACGACAAGCAAATTGTGGACCTCCGGCAACTTTATAGGAACAGATGATGATAAAGATGGACTAATTTTTAATTAATAAATTTAAAACTACAACATAGAGATGGACACGATGATCGAATTAAACGATGAATTAATTTAGGCTTTGGCGGAAAAACAGAATCACGATAGTTCGTTGTTTTCTATCCAGTAATGAGTAATTCTAAACAATGGGCTTGGGCTTCACCATACTTCTGTCTTATGTACGCAAAGGCCCATAGTTTTCACCTTTATTAATTTAATTTATAAGTATAAATTGTAAATGGTCCATTTTTTTAGCCCACAATCCCACATCAAATTTGTATTAACCTAATACACTCATCTACTAGACAGTATACACTTTTTATTACAAGTGTTCATCCAAATTGAAACTTGAAGACATAACTTCTTGATTTGACATTCTCATCATTAATAATTTAATATCATTATTAATACTGTGATTAGTATCTCCTTTATTATTTTGAAAGCTTCACTAACAATATAACTTAACTCTAGGTTTATCACAAATACCCAACACATTCAATATATGTCATATGTGTCCAAGTTTATATACTTCCATCTTATTTCGCAGGCACACAGCGCTCCTGCAAAATAAGCTTTTCCCCTCCTCAGTGTTTATTTTAGTTTTCCAGCTGAATTACAGAACATTTGCTACATTGATGTGGCACATAAATAGAACTAGAATGACATCATAATCATACAGTTTGAGAGATATGAGCTTTATTATTTACGAACGATTAGGTCATATGTATTAAAGAACATTTGACTACTTTTCTACCTTAAGATTTGAAGTGTTAAGCACAAACCAACAATAGCATTAACTGGCAACAGCCATTAGCTCAGAGCAGCAAACACTGATATCTTTACATGCAAACATTCACAAGCATTTTGCAAATACTACACACCCAAATCAAACAAACGCAATCCCATGTCTTCTTTATTTAAGGATTGGTTAGTCTCGTAGTTAGCACACCAAAACCACGATATAACTTTCCAAATATACATGATAATAAGAGTATGTTTTAAATAATTATATGATACCCACCTAGTTTTGAACTACGCATTCTTGTTTGCCAGTCACGATAGCTGCATGCGGATCATTGTTAAGACCAACAGCTTCATCAACATCTTGCTCATTCTCGCGCAATTTCTTCTCAATAACAGCACGTGAAATGGCCTCAAAAATAATAACCATCACCTCCCGAAACCTTTCATCAGACAAAGAAACCTCTGCAAGCAGTCTCCAAGCTTTTTCCTCAGATGCTCCTTCATAGTCTTCCTTCCTTTTCAACACCATGTGTCCACTGATTTCCCACACAGCAGGGTTCACCTGAGTATCGAGAAGCTCAGCACTCACTTCTCCTAGAGCCTGCTTCTCTGCATAACACTGCTTTTACATTGATTTACATGTTAACATTACACTTATTACATTTCAAGTAACAGCTAAAACAAACTTGTGGTTATTTGTACCTGTGGAAGGACAAAGATGCGTCTCCCAGATTCTGAAATTAGCAAATTGTACGGTATGTTGTTATCTTGAAGGCATATGCAGGTGTCAGAGACAGCATTGGATAGATCCTCAAAGGAATTCCCACCTTCAAACACGAGACCTCTAATCGGATAGTTGAGAATCTCAGAAATCTCGATCCCACCACTGAAGTCAGTAATCTTTCTAGTGGCAGCTTTCTCTATTGGAAACGGCACAGCTAAGTAGTAAGCCTGAAGTATAGAATTCAAAATAGATATCTAGTCATGTTACCAGATTTTTGAAACATCAGTTGCCAAGCTATTGTATCCTATACAGAAAGATAATAACCTGAAAATGAAGGTGATTGATAGTAGCAAATGCACCCAAGCTATTGTAGCCTAGACGAAAGTAAGGACTTCCAGCCTCATGTGCCATGTACAGTGCAAGCAATAAGCTTTCATGGTCAATCCTTTGAGGTAAGCGTTCAAGAATTCGAGGAATCAGAAGCACATGCCCATATTCAATGGGACTAACCTAATGAATTCATATTTAAACACAGATGGTTTACTGTAATGATACTAAATTGTACTCTGTATAAGATCTAACAAATATCATAAAAAAAGGTCAAGACAACATACATTAATGGCAACAACGCTTGCTGACTTATCAACATTAATTGGAGCGTTTGGATAGAAGTGGACTTCACCATCTTCACTTGCTTCAAACTGAAAGAGTACCTCTTCCTGCCCAACTTTGGTGAAGTTGAACTTGTTATCATCAAAAGGCTGCAGCACCTTATCAACTTGGAACTCAGTTGGACGCTTTTTGAGGTGGCGACCCTCATTTAGCTGAGCAACAAAACCATGTTCACCCGGAATCACCTGTAAAAGATCATGAATTGGATAAATAACTGACAATTAGCTTAAGCATAACATTATAGTTTGTTGACAAAATCCATGAAACACCAAGAAAGTGATAAAAACCTTTGTTTCACAAGCAGTAACATCGTAGCGAAAAAGTCCTCTCTCCATTCGATCCTCCCACTGCAAATTTACAGACTACAATTTTAGTCTAAACAAAATCAAAAGTTTAATCCCCCAAAACAATGATTCAGAGATATTACCTCTCCAAGGAGAAGGGAATCCAAGAAAGCAAAAGGAAACTCGTTTTTGTTACACGATTCAGCCTTGTTGGATTTGGGAAAAGTATACAAAGGTAGCTTAGCACCTGTTATTCAATACAATACAAACACAACATTTCAAACAGTCAAATCATTCATTCAAATGAATTTCAAAACATTACTTTGAAATATAATATTACAGAAAAAAAGGTAGGCATCTGATCGAGCACCTGATATGCAACAGTTTCTGAGACAATTACGGCCACAACCGCCAAGACCACCATCTTCCTCAGCATCCTCCTTTTGGTAATTAGAAAGAATTGTAGGAACCCTCTTGATCCTCAACATCTTCTTAGATTCGTTCGTTAATTGGTTGATTAAATATTTAACAACAGCAGCGATGATTAAGAAGTTAAGCAGATAATGAAGACCGATCAATAGATATATATAATTTATACGTATAACCCTAGATAACCTAATATAACCTAAACTAACAGAGGGAGAACGAAAAAGGATGAACCACCGCCGGCGAGAAAGAGAAGGTCAGAAGGGCTGCCGCCTTCAGAAGGCAAAGCACCACGTCCGCCGTGGGTAGAAGGGTTGCTCTCAATAGTTATCGGGCCGCCGTTACCACCTCGTACTGATCGGTGGACATGTACGAGTGTCCGGGCCGTTGCTCCGTATATAGCCGTGATGTCTACAACTTGTCTTTCCCGGGTTTTACCCCCCTTTCTTTCTCGCTAACACCAACGGTTCTTCAATTTTTCCCCCCCTCTGTTCTGCAACAACAATTAGTCTAACAATTTGTAATAAGTTGATCGGCAATTGAATTGTTTGAATGAAATAGAGAGAGATTGATCAGGGAATTGAATGGTGGAAAGAAGATAAGAAAATCTGAGTAGTTAAGTTAGTCATGTGAGTTTTAATGGGTGCGTGTGGTCGTGGTTCCCCGTCACTCCGTTTGGGCTCAACTTTTCTTTTTCAATTTTCTAAGCCGAATATACTGGTCGTAACAAAACACACATGCTCCGTATATATATGTCCCACAAAAAGGGCCATCTATTTTGCCGGCTTTTTTAATGATGTTATTATGAATATAAATTAAAAATTAATTATTATGAAGTATGAATTGTCCCGCAGTAGTGGATCAAGATTCATACGCCCCTCATTAATGGGGTGTATGGATTTCAATTTAAGGTGTCATATCATACTCCTTTTTAAATTTTAATACTCCTGTCACATCACTATTAATTTATTATTAACATTAATTTTAAACTTATTTGATTTTTCTCTTATATCTTTTAAAATTTAACTTTTTATAAAATTTCAAATATACCGTAATGACATGCTTATTTTTATCTACGTTTAGATGTAAATTTTATTCAAAATTGAGTCGGGTAAAAAATAATGTATTTTTTCTTAAAAAATTTCAAGTTGTCGGTTTTTTCTTTGTTTTTTTACGTTTTTTCGTTTTGCTTCGTCCTTTTTATGTTTTTTTCCGTTCTTCTTCGTTTTTTACGTTTTTCTTCATTTTTACGTATTTCTTCGTTTTTTTACATTTTTTTTTCATTTTTTACGTTTTTTGTAATTTTTTCGTTTTTCTTCGTTTTTTCATCTTTTCATTTTTTTACGTTTTACTTCATTTTTTAAAATTTTCTTAGTTTTTTTTACGTTTTTTTACGTTTTTTCGCTTTTCTTCGGGGTTTTTTCATTTTCTTCATTCTTTTTTGTTCTTGATTTAGTTTTTTGTTTTTCAAACATTTTGTTTGTTTTTATACCCATGATACACCATATTTACATCAAATTTTAAGTCTGGGTGCATCATAAAAACGAAGAAAAATGAAAAAAAACGTAAATAAAACGAAAAAAATGTTAAAAACTAAAGAAAAACGTAAAAAAAAACGAAGAAAAACGTAAATAATAAAGAAAACGTAAAAACGTAAAAAACTTAAAAAACATAGAAAAAGTACGTAGAAAAACGGAAAAACGTAAAAAGGACGAAGAAAAACGAAAAAAAACGTAAACAAAACGAAGAAAAACGAAAAAAAATAAAGAAAAACGTAAAAACGAAGAAAAAAACGAAGAAAAACGTAAAATAATGAATAAAACGTAAAAACGTAAAAAAATACGAAGAAAAACGAAAAAAACGTAATAAAGATGAATAAAAACGAAAAAAAATCGAAAACTTGAATTTTTTTTTTTAGAAAATACATTTTTTTTACCCGACTCAGTTTTGAATAAAATTTATATCGAAACGTAAATAAAAATTAGCACATAATAACAGTATATTTGAAATTTTATAAAAAGTTATATATATAAAAAAAATCAAATAAGTTTAAAATTAATTTTAATAATAAAGTAATAGTGATGTGATGGGAGTGTCATAGGGTGTGATGGGGTGTATAATTCTCAAAAAGGGTGTATGAATCTCGATACCCCTTGAGTATTGTAACATGTCTCTCAAGTATTTACATTTTTACTTTTGGTTTTTCGAAGTAAGTAGAAAGTTCTTATTTTACTTAGCGAGTATAAATAATATTTTATTAGTGAAGAAAATAGTAATAAATATTTTTAAAAACAAATATACTTTTAAAGTTAATTTTAATTGGAATGCATCAAGTTTTTCTTTTTTATAGATTCATTTGAATTATAATTTTTTTAACTTGCATTTGATACACGGAATTGATAAGAATCTGACATAATTAAAATTCAAATTTCATTTATTTCTTTGTTTGATGGAGTAATTGATCAAAGTAGAATCCATCATCCATCATATTTCTTAAAGTAAAAGAATTAGAATTCATTTTCCTTTGATGAAATCTAATTTCTTTTAAAAACATTCCGTGAAAAAATCGCACTCTTAATTGTTTCATATGATAATGTTGTTTTCTATTTCATTTGCTAGAATAAAACTGTACAAACTTTTCAGAAGTGCGTAAAGATTATTAAAATGTCTATTGTATTTTGGATATTATATATATATACTATTACTTTAAATTTGAATCCTGTACATTTATAGTCAAGAGATTTTATGATTTAATCATCATCTTCTGTGTATTCAATTTTATCTTACGGTATTCTCACACGAAATGTAATAACACTATATGTCCAACCAAACTTCTTTATGTTGTTTATATGAATTAAGCTATGATAGATACTACTCAATTGTTATAAGGAAGTTAGTGTCTAGAAATTAAACATAGATCTGGTGTTTGCTATGTAATTTGTATTAATGTTAGGAGAAACATTATGATAAATAAATAATGGTCATGTTAGGGTTCACAATCTTTCAATCCATCTTTATGTGAGATGGAACATACATTAGCAAAGCAAACCAGACCAAAACGTGATACTAAAAACTTAAATCGGTAAGGAAACTCATTTAATGTCGACTGTTGATTCTACAATAATAGAAAATCTAAGTCATGTCATCAATCTAAATTATCCTATTGGATAATTCGATAATGACATGTCTGAAAAAATTAATTGAAACTGAAACTTATATTGTGCTAGAAGGTGAAATTTATTGTTTTTTTTAAGTGTTTGACAAAATTAACTAGAACTTAAAGATGTAAATTGATATAATAGAAAAAAAAATCTGATAAATAATTATATAAGGTGTATTCATATAATTTTTACTTTCATAAGCTACGTGCTTATTTTAAAAGCTACACCAAATAAAGTTTTTTCTCTCGATAAAATTTGTTTTTTAATAAGTTATTAAACTTTTATCTATTAAACGATAGTAAAATTTTAACTTTATAAAAAATTAAATTTAACTTTTAAACTTGTTACAATCCTCCTCCGATAAAGGATTGGGCCCATGCAAACGTAAGCCTGAATAATGTGTGCTTTTTTAATTATCACAAGGTATAAACTATTTGTTAGTAGTATATTCTTATTCTATTGAAAATAAAATAAAGTTATGGAAATAGACATAAAGCTAAGATAAAAGGAATTAAAAGAAAAAGCACTACAAATCTATTTGAATCTCAAACTCTAGAAAAATATTAAAAGTTTTTGTTGCAAATTTCGAGAATACTATTTACACACCTTACATACATACATGCGCGCGCACACACACATATATATATAAGTGAAATTCACACATATACTCACATTAGAGATATACACACAAAAATTTAGCATATACAAATAAAAAATCATCAAATCTATAATAGGGTGACAACAATAAGATGCAAATATTTTCAATCGCCCCTCATTATTGATTGGCCAACTATCGGTACAAGTACAACAGTGGTCTCTTTGTGGAATATTTATAGCCGTCGTTAACAACTATTTCCTTGATTTTCTTTTTACATGCTTTTTAACCACTTACGTTCAAACTTCTCATCGACACTTACGTTCAAACTTCTAGATATGCCCATAAAAAGCAAAGATAGCAGCTGTGATGCATTGCTATTGGATTGGTTCTCTACTTTTTGAAGTTCTCAGCAAAAGTCCAAAAGCCAAATATCTGCTTCGAAACTTCGTGGAAGAAGCTTCTTCACTTTGTAGTTTCATAACATGTTATCTGAGACCAATATTTGTAAAAATCAAGTGCATAAAAATATAATTTGTTTATTTTTCGACATTCATAACGTGTAACTAACTATTTGACCTTCTATTATATATAATAAACTTATTATTTATTACTATTAAATATAATTTGTCATAGTGTACTAGGTGTTACTTGTTATCCTTTTAATTTGACATGTCACTACATACGATAGCAACAAATTTAAAGTTGATTAAATACAATATAACTATAAGTACTTCATTGCGTATTATAAATATTATAATCATAATATAAATGGTTGTATTTTTGCACTTATTTTTAAATGTACGATGAACATCATATTAATAATGTTAGATTTAGAATAATCGCTATAAATGTTGAAAACAAACTATTTCATTTTCTTACAAGTTGGGAACTGCAAAAACTAATTTATTTTCACTAAAAATTAAAAGAAGTCTTGATATGTACACATAACCGATTGCTTCGTACACAGAGAGTTGATGTGAATTAACAAACTTGCCCTTTATTTTTTATTGTTACGCCGAGGTGAAACTAAACACACGTGCTCATTTTTTCTTTTTGTATATTTCTCACACACATTTCACGTTCTTTCATTATAACTCAAATTATGTTAATATAAATCTAGACATCCAAAACCATTCCCTGATTTTCCTCCATCGTACTGAAAATGGGAGGCCCAAAAAGTATGCTAGCAATTCTCTTTTCTTAAGTCTTACAAAATAAACCAAAAAGCATTGAAATGAACAAGAACAATTTTTAATAATAAATTAAACAAACAATTCAATATATAAACCAAATTGCACTACAAAGGGTAAACTTTATTAGCGACAAATATTCTTATGATATATTAAGTAAGAAGCTTTTTGTAACATCCTAAAAATCATAGCATTATTCTAATGAAAGTTAAGCTAAAAAGTCTAGCTTTCTAGTCAAATGTTTAATATGGACCAAAGTCAAAGTTATACTTAAATGTAAGAGTTGTTTGAATTTGGGGTAAATATTGTTAATTTCTAAAGATTGAGGGCTGAAGTGGCTAAAAACAGTTAAGTTTGATGACTGGAACAAAAAGAAGATAAAGCTTCAATTTCAACGAGGATAGGGAATTCAAGTGATCCTAATGTGGAAATAGCTCATGCAATAGGGAAATCAACGACGAATGATAAGGAAAAAGCTAATTTAACTAGTTTTAACATCAACAAAGACGTAAGGATTTCTAACTCAAATAAGTCCAGGTTTTATGAAATTTAGAGAAAAATTAGACTCTTGCAAATAGATGATGATTGATGAATTTAATAAGTAGTTTTTAACCTAACTAAGCTGCTAAGAATCTTAAATTCGGAATTTGATATAAGAAAATGGATGGATTATTGTTGCATGTTGTTGATCTTTGACTTATAAAAGTCAAAGGTTGACAACTAATGCTAAACTTATCCAATTGGTATAAGAAATGGTGATTTTTACAATTGGTTTGTGATAAGGGAATTAAATAATTTGAGAGTGTTAAAATATGGTTTGGAAAATGTCAAAGGTGAAAATTTCTAACGTTTAACTAATTTTGTAAATGCTAATGCAATTGTAAAAGTAAAAGTACGGCTGATTTACTACGGACTTTTTTGGAGACCTAAATAGCATAAGAATTTATGGATGAATTATGTGGCTTATAGGCCGTAAGTTTACGGGTGAGGCTAATTTAATAAATGATTGTGCAATTGATATGATACTCTTGGAGTCTTTTGTTAAGGTGGTTCTCAGTGAACTTTAGGTATTCAGGTATTCTGAGGTGTTTAATTACTTTAAGAACAAAGTGTTAGAGGTGGTGTTTGACTGTTTGATCAAGAGCTTGCATTGGGAGGTACAAAGGTGAACCAAATTGTGGGAAAAAATTTCAGGTGGGCACATTGCTTTTTCCTAACCTGGGCACACACACAATGGTTGTTTTATATCACTTCTACGCTACTAATATTCTACAAATAATTTGTGATTATGCGGAAGTTGCAAAGAATGTTAAATGAGCCTAAGACTCATAGGCTAACTTGGATCTAATGCTCGGGAATAGTGTTTTGTTTATCTCAAGTTGTCAAAACCTTGTACTCACTAAGGTTTCAATCTTACGCGTCGTCGTGTATGTCATCAGGTGATTAAGGAGGTGAAGGAGTTAAACTCAAGGTAAGACTCAAGGTTAATCTTCGTATAGGTTCGAGAGTGAATAGAGACCGATTTGTGGTATAAAGTTTGTTACAATTTTAGTAAATCTTTATTGAAAGTGGTTTAAAAGTTTAAAATTGATGAAAATGATTTGTTAGTCAATGATTGACCCATTTTGACAGGTAATTATTGACTATTTTTGTATGTTGATACGTTGATCGTTGAGTCGATAGACTTTGACTATTTCTTCTACAAATCTTTTGATAAAAGTTTTATTATAATAGACTTCGACTATTTCATAAAAGCTTAGAGAATGTGAGTTCTTGTATTAAAATATCATAGATATAGATAGCGGTATAACATGCAAAGTAATATTTGTTTGGAAGACATAGCTTGATATAATAAAAAGAAAGCAAGAAACAAGATGCTCCAAGGAGCGGCCTCCATCAAACAATCCATGCAACCTGAATAGAAAATAAAACCCCTAAAGGGAGAAAAGGAAAACTGAAACAGAACTGATGACGTCCATCATGTTACAGTGACATTCTACCGTGAGTTATCCTATCACTGCCTCCGTTGACAAATAGAACCGACTAATCCTAAGGCATAAGGTCGAGAGTCCTGAACCACTTGGGGTTGGACTTTCTTTTCTTCATCGCACTATTATGAATACGAAAGGAATGGCAAGAATAGGATTTAGTTGTCAACTGAATCTGTCGAAAATTAGGATTGACTATGAATCCGAACCATAACACATGATTTCATAAAACCACACAATTTTCACGACTTAAATTTAGCCGGTTTTACTTGATGAAGAGTAGAATGATCAAGTGTAATGGAAGTGGTCCCCCATGATTTTTCATTCACTAAGAGCAAATGGAGTGGGTTGATGTGGCACCTCAGTTCAATGAGAAGAACGCTGGGAGTCGGCGTTTACCACTCCTGGCCGGCATTCTACCGTCCAGACCAAGACACTGAAATCATGTTTTTTTATTTTATTTTAATTTCTTTCCTTTTCTCCAACGGTTTGTGTAATTAGTATATATATTAAATTACACTATATGTTAATCTATTTAGATGAATGAACCTAAATGAATGAGCTTCTTTTTGTAAAATAAATGAACAAAACTGAAAATGCAGAACAACACAACGATGGGGTGTAAACGGAGTTGCAGAGACAAAATAAAGGGGTGAAAGAATGGGCCAGTTTCATATTTGGGCCATATTAAAGCCCAAATTGTTGTAATATGATTTAGACTCTTGATTTAGAAGTACAAATTTAAATAGGGATTACAAGTGAAAAGTTATGTAATACTTTATTTTTCTTTTATTTATGGATATTGATTGATTGATAATTATATAAAGGTGTATTTACTAGAGCATCACTTATTATTATTTATTTAATTTATATTTTGTTAAATTAATTAAATTTGTAAAAGAAAAATTAAAAAAATACTAAAAAGTCAATATTCTTCAACACTCCAGTTCTCGGTCTCAATCTTCTTCTCGGTATTGTGAGAAGAACACTAAAAACAATGTCACAACTCTCACGCTCTACTAGAGAATTACATGTATAGCCGTTTATACCCGAACCTGTTTAGACCCGGCTGCTCAAACCCGCCCACCCGCCCGTTTTGCCACTACTACTATTAGGCTTTCGAATATTCTTTAACTCTACCGGTGGGCCTTCATCAGAAAATTGTTGGATCTTGACTAGTTATGAGAGAGCCTTTGTAGGTGAGAATGACATGGCGATGACACGTAAACTATTGAAGGACTGAATGACTGATGACATGAAGGTGCAGGGATATGTATCAAATAGTGGAACGAGATTTTCGAGCCCTCTTAGTTAAGATACACACAAATAATTTAGCTTTTGTTTTACGTTTTCGATTTCTAAAATCGATAGTATAACTTAAGTTTGAGTTGAACAAATTCCTTCAACAAATATGAGTTTTGATTGTAACTTGATTTAGAATTAGAATTAAATCAGTTGCTTGAGGATTAGATAAAATGATATAATTAATAATTGTACTTCTTAAGGTGTTTATAGTACGACACTAGTATCAAAAATTAATCACACCAATTTTCTGTATGGTTAATATATCTTAATCTAAATTACCAGTTAATATTCAAGATTTGAAACGCGTTAGCAAATTTCTGTTAGATGGGGAAACAGCGCAGATCAATACCAAAGACAGCAATAAAATGGCGTTTACTCCTAATCCCTCTTGCATATGTTGCATTCTTTGCAGCATACAAAACACAGTTCAATCAGTGTAAGTAAACAAATGAATAGACTCGAGTTACTGTTTGGTTCGACTTGTTTAAATTCTCTAATGTTGCAGGGACAATACGGGTTCCAAGCCATTTGGAATTTGGAGCAGTTACACGAGGACAAGATTCTCTCAAACTTCTTTTAGGGAGACTGGTCGGAGGTAATCTCACCTAAGCTTAAGCTCGACTCGAAAATTTTAACTTGAAGCTTAGACTTGATTCAAATGCATTAACAAAATCTTATTTTCTGGCCGGGTTCTTAGGAGATGACCGTATCAAGCTTGAAACTACGAGATTTGCATGCGGTAATGCACCTCACTTGGTCTTTTGTGTGGCAAATCAACAAGTAAGAATCGAAACGGGTAACTTGAAAGTCTATATGCGTTCCTATAATCAACCTGAGACCCTGGTTCAACCATACCCTATAGAATATAAAGGACTCACGAGCTTACTCGTAACACCCATTCATATACTAAAAGAGAATTTCACAGAAACACCTGAATCTTGTCGCTATACACATGTAGTCCCTGTTATAGTCTTCTCATCTGGCCTTATTGGAAACATATTTCACGAAATCAGTGAAATCATCATCCCATTGTTCCTCACTTCTCGTCATTTTCAATCACGTGTGCAATTCATGGTTACTGACTACCAGTCTTCGTTTGTTCAAAAATATAACCGCATCCTCACACAACTGTCTAGTTATCAAGTAATAGGCGCCAGTTCAAAAACAGGTACACATTGCTTTCCAGGAGCAGTGGTTGGACTTAAATATCATGACCACCTGGCTTTGGATCCTGAATCCATTCCAGAAGGCTACACAATGCTACATTTCAAGCAGTTTCTAAGAGAAGCGTACAGTTTAAAATTCAAAAATGCAGATGAAATCAAGAAGCCGGTTTTGCTTCTGATTTCTAGAAAAGAATCACGAGTGTTTGTAAATGAAAATGAGATGGTGAAAATGATGAAGAATATGGGATTTCAAGTGATCATCAGAGATAAAAATGATATGTTTAATTTGGATAGATTTTCAAAAGTGGTTAACTCGTGCAATGTTTTGGTTGGTGCACATGGTGCTGGACTAACAAACATGATTTTCTTACCTCAAGGATCAGTTTACATCCAAGTTGTACCGTATGCGTTAACATGGGCCGCTGATACATACTATGGCAAAGAACCAGCAACAAAATTGGGATTGAAGTATTTGGAATACAACATTGTAGTAGAGGAGAGCTCACTGATCAGTTCATATGGGCCAAAGCATGCTGTAATTACTGATCCCGGATCTATATCCTCCAAAGGTTATCAAGCTGTGAGGTCCATTTATCTTGACGGCCAAAATATGACGATTGATCTTTCAGAGTTTAGGGAAACCCTTGTTGAAGCTCTTGACCATCTTGGACATCCATATCCTCCAAAATAATGTCAAAATATTAAGAGCAAAATCACCAAGTTCGACTGCAAAAGATTTAATGACAGTTTCATAATGCTTACGCTTGTAACAATGAAATGATACATATGTATTGTAGAATGTTAATAAATATGTGCTCTTTTATTTTATAGACTCATACGTATCCAAATTTTCACAGAGCACAAATCATCATTGAGGGAGCAGAACTCCCTACCTCTCATTGTTAAAAACAAACAGTTATACTGTCGTAGTACTTTTCTAGTTGTCCTAACATATGAGTTTGTGGTGCCAATCATTGAAGTATCTTTGAAAATATGTTTGATCAAACTATACAATCGCATATCAGAAGGATTGTGTACAAGTTAAATGGTGAGAAGAAGCAATCCACAAAACAAAACATATAAAGGGACTGATTCTCATGAATCCAATATGAATATGAAAGTGTTTACTTATCAACCACTGTAAGTTGGGTTATTATCACCATACTGATTATATTAGAAGCTAAAACACAATGATAAATTGTTACTCATTAATTCTTATACTCCATAGTAATTAAAAAGTAAAAAGATAAGAACCATCAATACAATAACTATAGTTTTTTCTAACTATAATTGTAGAAAGAAGGGTAACTGACCCTATGCACCTAATATACGTGTAGAAGGGGCCATTGAAACGCCCTCATGCTTTTGAATTATATTCATTTTTGTTGCCTGTTCAAATAAAATGGTTCGTAATTAGTTAAGTGTTTATATTCTACTGGATAAGTAGTTAAATATAACTTAAATTCTTCACTTCTCAAACAAATTTGGTTGAAATGCCAACTCTAGGTGCAAGTATATATCTAAATCACTGGTAGATATATGAATTAGGTGGAAAATTATATAATGTGGGTTTGAGATGTATCAGGTACTCCTAGTAATTCACCGAAGAGATGGAAAAGACATTAATTGATAAATTAAAGTGACCATCAATAAATAAATTGATGAAACATCAAGTTAACTATCGATGGTAGTACAACACAAGTACCAAAAATTAATCTCATCAATTTTCGTATGATTAATACATCTTAATCTACGTTACTAGTTAATATTCAAGATTTAATTAGAACGTGCTAACAAATTTCGGTTAGATGGGGAAACAAAGCAGTTCAACACCAAAGATAACAATAACATGGTGTTTACTCCTAATCCCTTTTGCATATGCTGCATTTTTTGCAGTATACATAACACGTTTTAATCAATGTAAGTTAAAAAATGAATAGACTCGAGTTACTGTTTGGTTCGACTTGTTTAACTTTACTAATCTTGCAGCTGTAGGGACAATAAAGGTTCCAAACCATCCAGAATTTGAAGCAGTCATTCGAGGACAAGATTCTCTCAAACTTCTTCTAGGGAGACTGGTAGGAGGTAATATCTTCTATGAATGCAAATGTCCCAAGCTTAAGTTTGACTTGAAAATGTAAGTTACACGTGAACTTGATTAAAATGCATTAACAAAATCTAATTAAATGGGTTCTTAGGAGATGACCATATCAAGTTTGAAACTACGGGATTTGCATGTGATCATCCACCTCAACCGGCTGTTTGTGTGACAATTCAACAAGTAAGAATAGAAACAGCTAATTTGAAAGTCTATATTCGTTCATATAATCAAACAGAGACCCTGGTTCGACCATACACTACGGAATATAAAGGACTCACGAGCTTACTCATAACACCTGTTCATATACTTGAAGAGAATATCACAGAAACACCCAAAACACCTGAGTCTTGTCATTATACACATAAAGTCCCTGTTATAGTTTTCTCATCTGGGCTTATTGGGAACATATTTCACGAAGTCAGTGAAATCATCATCCCGTTGTTCCTCACTTCTCGTCATTTTCAGTCACGTGTACAATTCATGGTTACTGACTACCAGCCTTCATTTATCCAAAAATATAACCGCATCTTCACACAACTGTCTACTTATCAAGTAATGGGCATTACTTCAAATACAAGTGTACATTGCTTTCCAGGAGCAGTGGTTGGACTTAAATACCATGACCAACTGGCTTTGGATCCTGATTCCGTTCCACGAGGCTACACCATGCTAGATTTCAAGCAGTTTCTACGAGAAGCATACAGTCTAAAATTCAAATACGCAGATGAGATCAAGAAGCCTGTTTTGCTTCTAGTTTCTAGAGAGACATCAAGAGTGTTTGTAAATGAAAACGAGATGGTGCAACTGATCCAACGTATGGGATTTCAAGTAATCATCACGCGGACAAAAGATATGTCTAATTTGGATGAAATTTCAAGAGTGGCTAACTCATGCAATGTTATGGTTGGTGCACATGGTGCTGGGCTAACAAATATGATTTTCTTCCCTCAAGGAGCAGTACTCATTCAGATTGTACCATATGCGTTGACATGGGCATCAGATGCATACTTTGGCCAGCAAGCACCAAAAATGGGGTTGAAGTATTTGGAGTACAAAACTGTAGCAGAGGAAAGCTCACTGATCAATTCATATGGGCCAAATGATCCTGTAATTACTAATCCAGAATATCTGTACTCTAAAGGTTATCAAGCTGTGAGGGCCATTTATGTTGATGGGCAGAATATGACAATAAATCTTTCAAATTTTAGGGCCACCCTTGTTCAGGCTCTTGTGCATCTTGGACATCCATATTCACCATAATAATGGCAAAATAATAAGAGCAAAATTATCAACTTCGACTGCATAAGATTCAATAACAGTTTTTAATGCTTACTCTTGTAACATTCAAATGATACTCATGTGTCACAATGTCAATATATACGTTAGCAATTTCATTCTACATGTATACTCATACATATCCAGATTCTCGCAGAGCACAAAACATCACTGAGGCCGCAGAATTCTCAACATCCTTTGTGAAGTCCTAAACCAAGCAATCGTATGATAATCGTTATGAATATGCATGAATATATGGACGAGACTTGAGAGCGTGTGGTTTCTATTATATTTTGTAATAATATTGCAATTCAAGTCTTACATAACTAACTCTAGATTAGCCTATGTATAGTCTAAGTGTTAATCACATTATTAATACAAAAGCAATATTTACAATCTATATTTTTTTTTTAACAAAAACATTACACGGATTGTCTTCTATTTCAATTCAAATATATAACTTTTAAGCTTGAATGCTGATAATCTTATCTAAGCTGAGTACAACGTTTTCCTTTTAATAATCACGAGTCAGCCTTTGATGTTAATTCTCGTAGACACTCTTGAAGACAAATCATTTTCTTGTTCTTCAATGACAACTTCTAGTCTTAAATGAATCGTTGTAATATTTCTCTTTGAAGCTCATACTTTGAAAGCACATTTTAATGATCTTAATCCTGAGAGTATATTCCAAATGTGTGTTGCCGAAGAATTCTCTTTGAACTATTCGATTATGATGTATGAAACATTAATCTTTGAAATCTTGATCTTTCTTTGATAACATTTGATCTTCTTTTATCTCTTGCTCCTCCTCAATTTGATATTCATCTTCTAGAGCTTTTTCAACTTCTGATTAAAACATTTTCATATTCTCTGAATATGCTCCCCCTCAAATCAATAATTTCTTCTCACTTTGTAGAGAGATAATGTGTGTTGTCATAAAACCTTTTTTCACATTTGAAAGCAATGACATTTTCATTGAAGCTTTATCTTTCATTAAATTCTTATCAAATTTCATTGAGTTGCTTGAGCAGTATTTTGATATCTTCTCTTCTATTACCTCTTCTAGAAAGCTCGGGCTTTTCAACCGTCATAGATCTCACTAAAGTTCTATCAAACAATCTTTGAACTTTCTTGAACATACCTTTCTCTTCTTCCATTAATCTTTCCACTCTTCAACAAATTGTTCTTCTTCACTATCAATCATTGTTTTCAAAACTTAACTATTTCTCATCTCTATCTTCAAACAAGAACTCTTTTCTCCCCCACATGATGATTATGATTTATCGTGAACATCATGAATATAGCACAATACAATGTTTTCAAAGAATAGGTGAGTCTAACAAACTGCGTTGAGCTGTCAAGAACATTCCGTCGAATTTAAATTGTCAATAAGCGTCATTTGTCACAAAACTAAGCTTTGCTGAATATACAACCAAATCAATTATCTCAGGATAATGATGTGGAAAATAATCGTAAACTCCAAAGAAATATCAATCTCGTAACCATTGGGTAAGAAAAAAATTCACTTGAGTAAATCAAGGAAATGTTGGTTGTGTTTACTAAAAACAAATTTCTGAAACACTCTAACTCCTGGATCACATAGATTACCAGTTCGCACATCAATTGAAGCATTAAAGAATCAATTCGGAGACTTACTTTGATTGTTGGCGTTGATGTTAGCACTGGTAGGATTTCCATTCAATCATCATGGAATACCATTATTAAAGTATCACTATGAATGTTCCGGCATTGTCACATAGACATGCATAATGTCACAAAGACATGGAGTGTGAACTTACATTTGTGTCCTAAAAAGTGTTTAATTTGGCTCTAGACTTGATATGTGCAAGAAATCAAGTCGGGGACTGGAGCGGAATGTCCTCTTGTTTCAATATCAACAATCTCCAAATGAGATGTCGATAGATTATGTGCTATGTTTCCGTGAGAATTTGAAACAAAGACTTGTTAAGAAGTTCTTGAGTGGATAAAAGGAAATGTGCATTGCATCACTGGGTCAACGATGTCTTTTTCAATACCAAAAATCAATGTATGAAATGTGATAGTAGTTGTGACAACCCGGCGATTTAGTCAGCTTAGGAAGGGTTTTACTTTTCTTTTAACCCTGTCACACACTCCTCACTCAACCTCTCATGTTTTTCAACTCGTCCCTCTTTTACAATGATATGACAAAATATTGGCATTTTTGAAAGTATAATTCATCTACATCTTAATCTCCACCATCCCTCTCACTTAGACCTAATTGAAACTTGCGTTCTAAATTATAGAAGGTGGCTTCTAAGGTAGATCCATCACGCTCTGGAAAATCGTAGGAATAATTGAATTCTATAACACTCTGTGCAGATTACAGCATTTTAGCAAAAAAATTATCATTGATTGATCATCTCATCTTGATGTTGTCATTGAATTACGTTGGTTGGATGCCTTCGAGAAGATTTCTTCACGTTGATGAGTACCGAAAAAGTTGAAAATCTTTCAAAGTGTTTACATATAGCAAAGATTTGAACAATTTGGAAGTTTTATGTTGAATAACACCCCTTAAGATATGCATAAATGTTTTGAAAAGCTACATATAAAGGTGATTTGTACTTGTCTTTTGATATTGTGTGAGGTCCCCCCAAATATATGATACTTGTCTCAAAAAGAGTTATGATGGGAGCTCGATCTCAAACAGGTAAGACTTTTCCAAAATCATTGAGACTTTGGGTTTTGAAGTTTCAAAATTGAGTTTTTACCTTCATTTATATAAAATTTCAACCCGCAATGAACGATTTAAATCCTCGATGCTTCTAGTTGTTGTTGTACCCGTTCAATCGTAAATGGGAAATTTAAAAATACAATTAACTTAAATCTCAAAAATCAGTTACGGCCAAGCTACTCACGAGCTACTCGAGCTCGACTCATGAAAATTTTGATTCGAGTCGAGCTTAACTGAGTTCGAACTTGAATATATATTTTGAAGCTCGTTTAATAGACGAGCTTGAGCTCGAGTTTTTTATTTCAAGCTCGAATAGGCTCGGGTGTCTAATCGAATCTATCATTTATATACATTAATATTAATATTCTTTTATTATAATAATTTATAATATATAGTTACATTATAAAAATGATCATATATATAATACTTAAAAAGGGAAAGTGAATATTGCTATTATACACTTAAACTTATGTGACAAACACTTCAAAACAAAGTCCTTTTGAGTGTAGTTTTTGTAAAATAAAATTCATTTAGACTATTTTACAACATTTCTCGTGATTAAAACACCGATTTGAAGCAACAAAATTCAAGTAGGTCTATGTTTTACATAAGCTTTTTGCAAACACTATTAATAATTAGTATTTGACTTTGAATAAGATGTCATTCATATAGTGAAATTTTAAAGAAAATCCGAAAAACAGAATTATTTGTGTTTGTTTAAGATTCAATAAGGCATTTGAGAATTTATTTTACATGACAAATAAATCAAAATAATGTTGTTTTGAGGTGTTTGTCATCTATTTAAGATAATAATACTATTATATATAGTGAAGAAAGTAACATAAAAATAAAATAAATATTATACATAAATAAACTAGTAATAAATAAATCCTTTATAATAAATGAGTCGAGCCCAAGCTTGTATAATATCAAAGTCGAGCTCGAGCTTTTTATATGTTAGACTCGAAACGACCGAGCTCGAGCTCTTTGAATTATAAACGAGTTGAACTCGAGTCTAGTCAAGCTCAGCTCGTTTACACCTCTACCCATATTACAACTTTTGCATTAGTAAACCCCACAATACAAGTTTCTTTAACGTGCAAAAGAGACCCCACTAGTTACAGAGAGGGTTGACATCCGCCTTAGTGTTCTTCTCGGTGTTCTTAGAACTGGGGCATTCGTTAATACTGAGTTTTCAAAGTTCTTAAGTTTTGTTTTTTTAACTTGCAACTAACTTAATAATTTCAAAAAATTAAAATCCAATTCATTACCAAATTAAAAGGTATATTAATAATGTTAAAAGGTAAAAAATGAAATACATTACAAAACTAAAATTGGGCTAATAAACTTTTCACATATTAGATTAAAATAATTGATGAATATGAAATAAAAATCCCACTAAAAAACCCCCCACAAATATACCTTCAAAACCCTATTTGTTTCTTTTTTAAGCTTGAAACCGAAATAAATAATAGTAAAATAGAAAAATGCACCATTCTCAGGACACCGACCAAGAACTCTGAAGAAGAGCGCCAGCCGAGAGTGAAGAACTTTAGAATTTTAGCGTTCCTGGCGATAAACAACAAAAAAAAATGAGCTCACTTCCACCGTTGGTTATTAAGTGAAATTTATATTAAAAATTTTTAACCTTTCCTAATGAAACCATGATAGAATGGTTCTCAATTAGCTGATGAACCTAAGATCTATTAGAAACCAACAATTAAAAAATGCATTATTTGTTAGGCTAATTGACTAGATTTCCCGTTTGTCAATCAAAAACCTTTTTGATGGGTAAAAATATTCAAAATGTATACAAATGTATGCGTAATGTATTTTGTAAAACATATAGTAGAAGAGTTTCAACTTTTTTTCTATCATTTTATTTTATTTGTACTTTATGCTTTATTATTTACAAAAGTATATTGAGTATTTACAAAAGTATATTACTCACATCTGAGATGTACAATAAGCATCTTTTTTTTAAAAAAAACTTTTACCATTTTTTGACTCACTAGCTTGTTGAATGTTCTCTATATGCTTCAGTTATTGATCTCGGTTTACAAAAGATTTGGTATAAGGATTAGTAATCAGACAATATTTAACAGTTGAATGATTTCCCTTACAATTTTGTGATACAATTGTTAAGTTTTGTTTTTTTTTCCCTTTCTATTTTTGCAGATTCGTTTCATGCATTTTCTTAATGAAATGTTCTATATGCTTTAACATTCTTTAGGGTTACGAGTGGTTAACATTGATGAAGATAAAATTACCAATTCAGTTCACACGAATACAAAGTATCTACACTTTATATTTATATTTACTTTCCATAATTATAAATGTGTTAAGGGTAATATTTTATATATTTTGAACATGGTATCATGTTTAACCATCCAAATTCAAGAAAGTTACAATCCGGGTGATCCAAATTGCTATTTCTGTTTCACTTAAATTTATTCAATCACCATGAACACCCTTGAATTTATTGCAAAGCTTCCAGCTCTAATTTGATGCATGCAAACGTTAAATATGTTAACTTTTGGGTGGATAAAACCGTGTGAAAAAAGTAAATAAAACAGGAAAGAGAATGGATCGAATATGGTAAAAAAATAAAATTAAAAAGTGTGATGTACAAGAAACCAACATGTGTTTATAGACGACTTTCTAGAGAAAACTTCTAATATGAAACACAAAAAGTTTTCTACTCTCTAATTACTACGCAAACGATTCTTAATTAGCTGGAATTAAGGTAACAGGAACATGCTAATTACACCTTTGCATGCCAAAAATAGCAACCTAATTTGCACTTTTTCTGTTGCTTGATTACATGTTTTTGCCAACTTAATTACATGTTTTCTCTGATAAGCAATTGCTTCAAAATTATAGTTGAAACTATAAAGACACGTTTATTGAAATATAGGGTAATGTCTAGATATCAAATCATTCATAAGCTAACTTAATTACGACACGTTTATTGAAACCATTCGGTCGATAATAAATCAATCGGTACGATTCATAACATTTGTTCCTTTAGAAAAATGTAATATGTTATTTATAAGCTAGACAGTTAATGACAACAAAACTAAAATGTAATAATAATTCAAAACTGGGTAGTAATATATATAGTTAAACAACATAGTTTGAAATTATAAATTCGTATACAACATTTTGGGGTGACCAGGCTGATCATGAACAGGGTCATTATTTGTAGCATAATTAAGTTGCTGAACAATTAATTAATGTATGTATAAATATGATGATATCATCCACGAAATAACATGAAATACTTAGGCGTAATTGCAAAGGCCGTAAATGCAATAACCACCAGGCATACATTTATTCCCACACGACCCACAATGCCTCTTGTCATAAGCCAAGTTCACACACTCTCCTCGGCAGCACGAGCTCGTAAACTTGCACTTGTTCTTGCATGCTCCACAGTTATGTTTATCCTGGCTTAAATCCATACACTTGTTGTTGCAACATGTCGAGTTTTTACCTTCTAAGATGTAACAAATCTCGTCGTCTTTCTTGCAATGGTCTGCAGCTCTAGGGTTGTTGTTTTCGGCTAGAAACCTACTCACCCTTTTTGGAAATGTGGACACTACTGGTGGGCCAGTTGGACCACTTGGCGTTGTTTCTTGATTGTGAGCGGTGTAAGCGATAGTAAGGGTCATGGCTATTGCTATCGCCATAGAGGTGGCGATCATGAAGATTATTTTCATTGTGCAATTAATCAGTGGAAATTATTTGCAAAAATTTACAAAAATCTATCAATTTGGAGTATTTTGAAAGAATTTGTTTTTTTCTTTTTTTCAAGGGAGGTGAGGTGGGATTGTAGGTAGGGTTTTGAAGGTTATATAGGGTGACTCGAAATGGTGGGGGGTTGACCGGCGGGGATCGAGGTGGAAGGCATGTGGTGAGGTTAAACATGTGAGTTGAATGAGAAACAGCGTGTATATTTATTTATTATTTTAGAATATATTGTGTAAAAACTACGTACGTTATATTTTAGTTAACGAATTACACTTGATCTCTGCAATTAGGTATAAATAATACTTGATAGGATGTCAAAGTCAAAGGCCATTTAATGAAGCATGCAACTATAAGTTAATTACACCTCTCTTATAATAATATATAAATAATAAAATTAATTTAAAATACCATTTTAACGAAGATATATGTACGTTAAGTGGTTCAACTCGGTAACCTTGAAGAAACGCGCGGTCACAAAACATATATTCACGGCATTAATATATGGTAGTTTATTTATCGTAGACACGTAGACTTGTGAAAGTAGTTTTGACTTTTGATTAGCTCTGATAATTTTACCTGTATGTCAGATTGTCAGAACAGTATATGTTTTCTCTTGTTTCTTCCTAAATGTCATTGGCAACGGATACATAGTATCACATCTACATATACCTTGCAGCTAGATTTTGAGCATTTAAATAAGCTTGTGAATTTCAATATGTTTATCTGTTCAACTCGATTTCGTTACAGTCGATCAAGTCGGTTAATGAATTTCGAGGGTCCTATGTGACACCTTAAAATAGGCATCACGAGACTAATTAATATAGCTTACGGAATGTTATGTATAAGTAATAACCAGTCATTTTACTAGAAATCTACAAATATAACCCTTCATTTCATTCACTAAAAGTGTAATTCTTGGAACAAAATTGCTAACACCTCCAATACAATCAAAAAGGACGCCACTAACGTGTAGGGATTGGACTCCTGATCCACTGTGCGACCTGTGGATATTATACCTTTTTGAAAAGTTCCGGGTTCACACAAGCCGGTTTTTCTCCAACCCATTAAATTTTCCTGACCTGTGACCCATGGATTCTGACTCGTTTCAGTCTCAAATTCAAATCATACCAGTTACACTTGCAAATCAAATGACTTTGATTTTCCTTAGTT
Source organism: Logfia minima (assembly GCA_963921325.1). Taxonomy (NCBI): domain Eukaryota; kingdom Viridiplantae; phylum Streptophyta; class Magnoliopsida; order Asterales; family Asteraceae; genus Logfia; species Logfia minima. Next base: position 4,925,668 of record OY992763.1, on the reverse strand, counting down.
ACTCAAATTTATTTTGAGTAAACCGTTAATAGTAGTTGTAGCTGTTAAGGAGAGTTGATGGCCATGATTGGATCATTAAACTGATTAATGACAATCATTCGATTTCGATTTGTTGAAGCTGTTCATAAAGGGAGTCATCCTCCTCGTTCATAACAAATGAACAGCTCACTTTCTCTCAAATACACACACTTGAATTTAACTCTGATTTCAGGCAAGTGATAGTCAAACTTTGGTGGTATGTTGCTTATTAGGTCGTCGTACCTGAGAAACCGACTCGAAATATGTTTTAAGGGGTTGTGTTCAACATAAGCTCCGGCCACTACAAATTACATTCTGCTTCGACTATTTCTTTTTTTTTCTTACCTTGAATCTGTTACTATTTAAGTTTCGTTTGTATAACTTGATCCTACAAATAATTCATATGCAGATATGCTCTATTAATTCAAAGTGCGCTATATCGTTTAAATTACATGTACAAATTCACGCCACATCTATACGTACAGCAATACCATATAAGGGAAAACGTTAACATGATTAGAAAGAGTCGACTGATAAGTCGATCAACTGTCAGGTCATTGTTTGAAAACTAACTATAAACACAAACTAATCAACAAGGGTCTGTTGGCCTAGCGGTATTGAGGTGACCCTTCAACTATGATGTTGTGGGTTCAAGTTCACGAATGGATATATGTATATATTCGTAAAAAAAATGTATATACTTGTGATGGGGTATATGAGTTCATTGTCTTCTTAAATAAAAAAGAAAAATAAACTTAACACGAACTAATTAACACTCGGTTCTAATTTGTTAAGTGCATGCTATATATCAAGGTTTTGATATAAACTTTGTCCAACATTTTTTTTTCTGAAACACCGCTATAATCATTTATGTTTAATTTTATTAAATAAAAGTCCTATATGAGAATAACGACTTTTAGTACACCTTAAGAAAAGAAGAAAAAAGGTGGTGTAAACGCAAAACCAACTTAACGCATTTGCTGCATATTTGGTTTTTGTTCTTGTTTTTGGGTTTAACGTATTTTTGTTGATTTCATATAGACATGATAACAAGTTAGCTCATTTCTGGCAAACGCAATTTTGATTATTTGATGTACAAGAAACGAGTATGAACAAACAAAATATAAAATTTAATTATAATACACGATCTCTTCAATTTGATGCTCCAAAATTATAGTATGTTTACACAAAATGTATATAGTCTACATGTATGAATAGTTAGCCGTCAAGAATTAACCTCGGACTTTATCAGTCATGACAAAATTAAAGTATCAATCAAACTGAAATAACTCAAGCATAATTGCAAAGACCGTAAATGCAATAACCGCCGGGCATACACTTGTTACCGCACGACCCACAATTCCTCTTGTCGTAAGCCAAATTCACACACTCCCCTTTGCAACACGAGCTCGTAAACTTGCACTTATTCTTGCATGCTCCACAATTGTGTTTATCCTCACTCAAATCCATACACTTGTTGTTGCAACATGTCGAGTTTTTACCTTCTAAGATGTAACAAATCTCGTCATCTTTCTTGCAATGGTCCGCGGCTCTAGGGTTGTTATTTTCAGCTAGGAAACGACTTACCCTTTTTGGAAATGGTTTCACGAGTGGCAAATTGGTGAGCGTCTTTTCTTGATTGTCACCGATCGAGGTGATTGTGATCAGGGTAATGGTTAAGGCTATTGTAACAACCACCATGAAGAGTACTTTGATAATATTGGACATTTTGTGATGAATTGAAAAATAAGAGGTTTATGAGCTAGTTGTTGTTTTGTTGTAAAAGAATGGAGGATTTGAATAAGGATATAAGAGTTTTGGAACTTATATATAGAGTGCATGTCATATTTTGTGGTGGTGGTGTGGTGGTGGGTTGACCCGGGGAACTAGGTGAAAGGTGGTGTGGTGGTCTTAATTACCATGCACTCTTTCAAAAAGATGGCTTAATTGTGGTGCATGTGTGTAGGTTAGGGTACACTCTAATATAATAGTCAATGACTTACGCGGTTGTAAAAAAGTAAAGTAAAAAATTAAATAGAAAGTTGACTTCAAAATGTCAACTTAATAATTTATAGCTTTAAAGAAAGCAAACAAATATAACGTCAAGGTTAAAGTCATAACTAATCACAATTTAATCGGTTCGTTACATTCTGATTTACATGACTAACAAGGACCAAATAGATAAAGGTGAAAAGCGGTAAGAATCGATCGATTTTACTATCTAAGATGATAGAGTTCATACTCACCATGAATTAGGTGGGAGCGTGAACCCTTTGTATGTATTACGTGTTAGTTGTGAGTTAGATTTTCCCCCTTCATAAGGGGAATGAGCTAATCCAACATGAAATCTTGTGGGCTTGACCCATTAAAAGCCCAAATAGAGAGTAGCCATCAATATATGAGGAATACCATTAAAGAGCCATGATACGAAACTCATTAAGATCAAAATAACACAAAACTCAGAAAGGCGACTCATATAAATAGAATAACAACTTATTTTATGCTGGAATTATGTTAACAAGCATTTATTAAACTAAAACTTTATTATAAAAAGAAAATCGCATTTGATAATTTCTAAGTTTTTCATATATTAATGTATATATCTATGTATATTTCAGTAAAAAGGGAAACTTTTAGTTCAATAATTGTCCATTAACATGTGCCGTATTCGACAAACTCATTTATGTTAAACCAAAACATATCAAAAAGGTAATTATGAGACCCAAAGAAAAATACATCGCCTGAAGTAAATATTGGGCTCACACAGGTCTGTTTATTTCCTTTTGGCCCCAGATAATTACTGTCGCCTAAAAGATTGCGAGATGCAACTGGAACCAACAGAAATTATTTGCAAGCTTCATAATTTTGCAAAATAAAAATTATGTTAAACTCTTCCCTACTTGTTTGTTGATCCTACTTGTCAAATAATCTACTTAGAGGAGGCCTTTCATGTACAGAAGTTCAATGCTCGTTAGTACCATCACTTCGATTTTCTGTTCTCTGCTGCAATAGCAGTTGTTGACATATACAATCTTTTATGAAGAGTATCTGGTTGCCTTGTTTTTCTGTTGAATGATCTTACACATATCGATCCTGTAACAATATCAACCGCAATATATATAAATACAACCAATATGACTTCAGCCCAATCAAGAAAAAAGAGCCAATTATGTCGACCCATATAGATAAGTAAATGGGTCGAAATTGCCACATCAATTCACTATGTGAATCAAATACGAAAAGTTTGTGTTTAGTACCTCTCCAAAACAAGCGCTGAATGACACCGGTTGATAGGCCTGATAAGAAAAAGCTAACTTAGCATTTAGTCGGCTAAACATTTTACTCAGAATGTGAAATATAAATTTGTGCTAAATACACCTCTAAATATTGATGTTGCAGATGACCCACAACCTAATGTTCGAGTTGGCAAATTCCACACCAGATGACTTGGAACATCAATTGGAAAATGACTAGTTTCATCATCGGCAAATACCTGAATAATATGTTTATGATCATGTTGCAAACAAGCACCCAGGAATTAGAACTAGATGTCGCAATTTAACCCATTTAATCATGAATGTATCCATACGGGTTATGTTTGATCGCTAACAGATCGAGAAGGTATATTAAAAAATAGCTAAAAAGGAAGGAAACTGGTCAATCTAGTCTAACGGAACAAGCAGGTGGATTGAAAAATATCTAAAAAGACAATTCATTAATCAGCTCAAAAGTCACCCAAACCCCCTATAACATTATCTATAAAAAATAGATTATTTTTTAAAATACATAAACTTGTTAACCATATCGGACACAATAATTGTTCATTATTACATAATAAACAAAATTGGCCACCTAATTCAGCCATTACCAAAGAGTACCCGTAGATCTTACCCAACCTGCTTATTTTCCAGTTCTGATTAGAAGCATTTAGGAAAAGAACACATACCTCGTTAACCTGAAAATACGTTCCATTAAGGGGAAATTTCCCTCTATTTGCAGTTCGACAAGGTATCTGTTAATGCAATTTGAAATTTACCAATTTTAGTACAAATGAACATATAAAATCAACTCAAGTAGAAATTATATTATATGGATTAGGATTTACTCACCAAGATCGTTCCTTTAAGTGTTTCTTCTTGATCATTGTTGAATGAATTGTGTGCTCTATTTTGGGTGTTTTCTAATGATTTGGGAAGTTCATCTGTTTGAGAAGATTGATTCAAAAATGTTAAAATTTAAAAATAATTATAGCAGACCCAAAATAGCTTGTACATCAATTTTGAGCAAATAAATTTAGTACCTGGATGCCATACCCTAAGAAGGTACGGAGATGGATCATCATGTTCCCTTTCATCGAACTATACATTCAGAAGTCGCATCTTAGAAGAGATTCATATACCTTTGGTTCAAGAAAATATGTAATAGTGTACCATCACAAAAACTTGCAACATTTTCTGATTCGGGTTTTCCAAAAAATGTAACTTTTCTTATTTAAAAGGGTACCTTTGCAGATTTACATATTTGCCTAGTAGCAATAATCACAAAATATATGAGAGATTGATCGTGGTCTATAAGTTTTCTCAAATTTTCCTAGTGTGCCAAGTAAAGTGGCAATTTTGACCCATATACTTATGCATGGGTCGAGTTGGGTTATGTCATTTTCAAATGGGTCAAAAGTTATCCAAAGCATATTTTAAATGCGTAAAGCCTCTCAAACCATGACTTGTCACCCAACCCACCCAGTATGCACCTCTATTTCAAAGTCAAATGTTGTAACTATATGGGATAGATGGAGTATATAGACAGGTTAAGAACACTTACCCCGGCTAAAATCGGATGAGAGTCTGGGAGCTCATGGCTGCAGCAGGAAAATAAATTAGAACTTTCATTGTTACCACCAAAAAAAGATAAGGAAAATAGCAGAAATAAACAAACAAGATTGAGCCACGGATCGGAGATTATTGAAATGCAAACTTACACCAGGTGAAAAGTCCTTGATCTGGCTATAAACTTTATTTGTGGCACACGAAATGTAGTCGCTTCTGCAGACAAAGCAACAAGAGCTTTCGACTTATCACCTTCTGGAAGAGAAATATTATGTGTGTCAATGGTATCCTTTAATGTTTCCCTGAACTCTTCAATGTTCAGTTGGATGGTGGGAATTTCATCATCAGACTCTACATATAAATCTTCAATATCACCTATAACTGGCGGTGTGTCTTCAATTTCAGGCTCTGGAGATGGGGGAACTTCAATTATGGGATCACAAGTTTGAACATGATAACTTGAACCCAAGTTGCTGCCTTCTACGTCAAAGCATGATGTTGGGGTACTAAACACTGAATGGTTTTGTTCATTTTCAGCAGGGATAATTGAAGTTACATTACTACCTTCCTCCGATCCAGGAAGCGCAAGCCTACCACTACATTTGGCATCTTTACATCAGTTACGGCTTGAAATAGACGGTTGTAATACAAGTATAAATTATTTATTAATAATTATATATTATAGTATATCATATGAATAAATATATAAAAGTTTCTTTTATTATACACACACACTTATATCATCCAGCTATCAATAGAAACTTAGATATCTTTAGTAGAACATATGTATGTGTGTATGTTGAATGAACACGATACAAACCTAGCAACTGCACTAGCATAATGCCTACACTCTGCTCTCATTGGACACGCATTGCAATTTGGTTTTATCTTGGTGCAAATTACCTATAAAATGTGAATTTCATTATCAAACACTTTAATATAATCAGAGGAAACATACGATAGAAATAATGAAAGAACAAGATGAAGAAAAGAAAAATGCCTTTCCAAATGTGATCAACTGATAATGTAACTCGTACCTGTATCAACAGAAGTCTTGCTATAAGATTCCTAGTAAATATAGTGATGAATGATACTAGATAAATGTTGGAGTTCAGCTTCTTAGTTACACAGTTTAATCACCTTTTTATAGACTATTGTTAGTATCAGTTCTATAATTAAATTACTAGATTGAGATAGAGTTATAATAGGATAGAATATGAAGCGAAACACTTGGGGAATGGTTTCGTATGTTTATATATATTCTGCATTGACCATTATTTAAAGCAAGATATTTTAAATTTCCTCGAGTTTTCACAATAATAATTTGTCCAGCTCATCAACTGGAGGAGAAAAAATTAGCATATGCTCTCCTTTTCGAAACATGGTAACTGTTAATAGAAATTGACAATTGTATTAAACAATATTATACTAAATAAACGTAGAATTAAATATAAGAGCTGAGAGATCTATGTCATATATGAATCTAACAGGTAACAAGTGTAGGTTTAGCTTCCTGAAAGTCAAAAGGTAACAACTATTAGGTTTAGCTTCCTGAAAGTCAAAAGTCGGAATTTACATTGGTGATGGAATAAGCACAAATACTGGACCGAGTAGCATTTTCTAGTAAGCTAAAATTATATAACATGTAGTTATACAGAAAGTGAATGAGCAAGCAAAAAGATAAAGTTTACAATGTTCTTTGATCAAGGGTGCATAGTCTAGGAAAGAGGTATTTCTGAATGGTGTCCACCATTGGGTACCTGAAATGAAATATCAGAAAATTAGAACAGTTACTTTTTGACACGTTTCCTTATACATTTATAGGTACAACATACTTACGCGTTCAAAAGATGAATTTGAACTGCATCAGGAAGGGGTTGCAATGGGACCCACCCTAGACGAGTGGCTACCCGGCCAACATTTGTGTCAACCTTTTACAAACAGAACAAGAAAGGTTATAATGGAGGTAATATTGTAGGATAACTTCTTAATTTTTTAATCAAAACCCTTACAGGAAAAGCATGATGATGTAGCGTTAGAAGTCGTATACACTCCACACTTTTCAAACCGATTCCTTCTATGCTCAGCAAGAATTCCCTACAAACATAAAACATTGAACTCTAATGCGCAGTAAAAAGCAAACACTAAGATTGTTTTAATGACTATAACTCATTACATCACTTACTTTGCCATGTCTGGTGGAACATCCCTTAACCACTCAAGATCAAGAGTTCCATGGTCTTGATACATTCGATCTAAAAAGTCCTGCCCAAAAGTCAAAATATAAGTCAACTTTTGTACTAATTGCAACCACGTTTCACTCTTTTGCATAAATTGTATTAAGTTGAAACAAGGTTGCAAACACTAGTAACAAATCAATTTAATTACTCGTTATATAAATTTATATACTTTTATTTTTCCAGCTAGCACATTATTCATTCCTCGCTTAACTATGATGCTAGCAAGTTCTTCAACTGTACCACGCCTAACTGCATCCCAATCAACAGCATCCATGTAATTCTCATTGGTTTCTTTGCTGCCAGCTTTGCAAAAAAATTTCCTTACTTCTTCCCAATTAGTTTTCTTTTCTTGTTTCTTCTCAGTCTTGCTATTCTTTTTTCCGCTGCTTCCAGTTTCTAAAGGCTTCTTTTTCACTCTCTGATGATCGTTTGCTGCATTTTCCCCTTGTTCAACACTAACTTTGGATTGGAGACTGTAGATTGGATTAACAACTTCTGATTCCTCTTCATGGGTTGACTTTTGTTGACCTATAAATTCACTTGGAATTTCAGTTAAACCTTTATTTAAATCAGGCAGAATCGCAGAAGGTTCATTAGAAATAGGAATATCAAAAGATATTGCACTTTGCTCTTCCCCTTCTACTTTGCTTGTGCTCAAATCCCTAATAACTTGGCTCTCATTTGGTGGTGATCGATCAATGTCAGACTTACAAAACTGCTTGAGAAAGTCCACCTCCTCTACTTCCATATGCTTGTGGAAATTATCAGAATTTCCATTGACACATGGCTTATCATGAACAGGAATTGGAGTCATGTTGCTTACATCAGCAATTGTAGTACTTGTATTTTGTTCCATTGCGTTAGTCCTAACAAGACCATCAATAACAAGGTTATTACTAGAGACTGATTCTTGGCTACATGCAACCAGAGTTGGGTATGAAACTGAATCTTGGTTAGGTTCCATAATTGGAGTCACATCGCTTACATCAGCACATGAATTACTTGTATTTCGTTTCATTTCATGATTCATAAAGAGACCTGTTGCGACTGATTCTTGGCTACATGCAACCAGAGTTGGATTTGAGACCGAATCTTGGTTAGGTTCCATAATTGGAGTCACATCACTCACGTCAACACATGAAGTACTTGTATTTTGTTTCATTTCGTTATTTGTAAAGAAACCTTCAGTAATAAAGTTATAACTTGCGACTAATTCTTGGCTAGATGCAACTTTAACATGGTCAACAAATTCTTTGGTTCTGGACTTCGCCGGAAATCTTGCCGCCACAGACATGAAAGCAGAACTGAAAAAAAGATTAACATGAACTCTAAACAGATGGATGAAATTATTCTTGAAAAATGAAAAACTTTGCAATGTGTACCTTTCGTAACATAACAAATGTAAGCTACTTATTTTGGAAAATATAAAAGGACATTACTGGTACAAATACCTTTTCCGGTTTTAACTGAATTTGCATTTGACACCCTTATGATTTGGTAATTCGCAAACTGTACTTAACGAGATTGGTATTATTAGTGTTTGTTGGCTCAGAACTTTCCTACAAATACAATGTGTGTACCTTGAAAGATGGTCTGTCACATTTTGAGTTAGATAAACACCAACCACAGAGTCAGTTACTGAACCCTTCCATGGTGAAAAACGCCTGTCACCTGTAACATGTACTAAAGTCAGCTCATACGTTAAACTTAGGTGGCTACCTGGGGTCATGCGCTCATGCTTCTTTTGGGTTCAGTCTTCTTTTTCATTTTTTTCAAGAGGTGGTAACTTTCACCCATTAACATCATACTACTGGTCCAAACATTGTTATATATGATCTCAAATGGGTTAAGCTAAAAACAAAATGGGTCGAATGGGCCAAATAGGTCGAATACATTCTCCAAACTCGCTTGATTAAAACAAATTAGATCATTATTTAGTTAGTGTAGGTTAGTAATCTTATTTAATAAATCAATAACTATATTCTCTTCTTTTACATGTACACTCTAGTAAATTGAACCCATGTATAGCGTGATTGTTCTAAGTAAAACCAAAATTTATAACAGAAAACAGTAAATATGACAAGCTATGTGTTTCAGAAATGTTGAGTAACATCTTTATTAGATCTTTTGATATCTTGGCCATGAATTTAAACGAGATGCCATATCTAACAATGGTTTAGTATATTACATCATTCAATTTTAAGATATTACCTTGAATAAGATGCATTTTGGCAATAAATGAGTCAACTCGTCCACGAAATATTTTTCTTTGTCTTTCCCACCATTCTTCCTTATCTTTATCCGTTTCTTCAACTGGTTCACTTCCATCATTTTCCATCAACAATTTCCAAACTCTCAACGACTCTTTGTCAAGATCCACTTTGGGTAGCCCCTTACGCTTCTTCAAAGGAACTATCTTTACAAGTTCCCCACTAACATCTTGATCTCGTACCACAAGTTCCTTGCATTGACCATTAATGTCTAGACTCGCTACATTTTGATCTCGTACTGCAAGTTCCTTGAATTGACCATTGATGTCTAGACTCACTAACTTCCTTATTATAACATTGGCCCATCCTTTTACTAACTCTTTATTTTTTTCTGCATGATGGTAAATTATATAATAAGTAATCCACTAAATTGCATTGTAAAAAGAAAAATATAAATAACTGTCAATTACATTAGCTCAATCACCTTCTTCAGTATATGAGAATTCTTCAAGTCTGGGTACCAAACTTTGACTTTCAAGTACTTCAACCTCTTGTAATTGGGAGCAGTCCAGATTACCAACGGAATTTTCAGGTTGATGGACATCTGAGTGTAATGAAGTAAAACTCACGATGCTACGGACAGGAACCTCCTGCAGTGGGAGGCATGCTGTTGTTGGAAGAAAATTTTCATCACATTGAAGATATGTCTCACTATCGTAAGGCATTCTTTCAGAAATAGAAAATCCGTTGATAGTTCTCCTCACACGAGTGTGCCTTACGGATCGATTCCTTCTCAAGAGCCACCCTTTTGTCTCATGATTACGTTTTTTCACCTCCCCTTTATTGTCTTTTGATTTACTGACCCTATTTTGTACCTTTATTATTCTGATAGTTTGTACGCGTGGTCTAAGTGATCTTCGCACATTACTCTGTGTATCTTCGACAGGTTTCTCGAAACACTTATTTTTCCATATACGCACTTTTTTTATCAACATCCTACGTTTCTTGAACATTTTGGGAAAATTAGGTCCAACTTTTTTGCTATTTTGTAAACAATTATTTTCTCCAAACGTTCTCTGATATACTTGCATTGTAGGGGTGTGACTGGCTGCTTTTAACTTGATTATCTTTCGCCGTTGATAGACGTGATCATATTTTTTACCATCTTGTTTGGCTTGTTCTTGGTTTCTTGAAACATAAGTATCTTCCCCCTGTTGCTGCCAATGATTATCTTCCAACAAACCCTCTGAAGTTTCTAGACTATTCTTTAGAAACCTACTTCTCGTCAGTGTAGTTCTCTTGGAAGTAACAATTTTACCAATATTATAAAAATTTCCATGGTCATAACTAAGTCGCGGAGATTCTTCTTCCGATTGTGACATGTGAAGAGACTCTCTATCAACTACATTATTATAGTCAAAATCCAAGAAACGCTTGCATGATTTAACATCAATCATGGAATCCGTAGAAGCTTCTTGGACAGTTTGCATAACATCTCCATGGGCATAACTCGTTGATCCTGTAAATTTATTTTTTCTTGAACTCTTCCTTCTTTCTTGTACCCGATTTGGAGTAGCAGGTTTTGGTGTTTTTGGTCTAGGGGTCGAACGCTTTGGAGTTTGAGCCTTCGGGACTATTTTCGGTTTGCTATCATCAAATATTTTAGGCCTGTGTTTTTTCACTCGGGGTCTTTGGCTCGGCTTCTTGTTCAAGTCAATGTCATCACTACGCCTTTTCCTGGTATATTTTGACTTAGATGGAGTTGGAATTGAATCAAAACCAGCTTGTGACTCATGAACAGACTCCGAAGGAGGAACTTTGACTGCCTCCTCTTGTACACTGCTTGTGTCATCTGCACAAAAGGAAACAATTTCACACTACTTCAAAAAAAACAAAAAAAGAGAGTTTTGACTTTGAAAAGTCAAAATACTTTTAGCCACTCACCATAGTAGACTATATAGGAAGTAATACAATATAGATAGTTCGGTTCTAAAAGAATTCAAACCAAATATATTTTGGCTCTAATAAGTCAAAGTAATACAAATATAGATAGTTTGGTTCTAAAAGAATTCAAACCAAATATATTTTGACTTTAATTAGTCAAAGGAGCAACCTAATCCAAAAAACAGAACGTAACAACTGCTTACACTTGACCGCTTTAGTAGGTTTAGGATCATCCTTTTCAGCCACATGCAAAACCGCTTCATGTCCATCATCAAGAATGTCAGCTGGCAATTTATTCATTACACTGTCATCTATATACTTCATAGTATCCAAAGAATCTATACATGGAAACAGCTTATTTATACTTTCCTTTCCCGTCCCTTGTTCAGAAGGCAATGTTGCCTGGTACGTTCCGGGAATTGACTTTCCTGGTGTCAGCGGTATCCAGACACTGTCTCTTTCCATCAAATCAACTGATTCCATTATTAAAATCTATCCATCCTGCGTAATAAAGAAACACAACTAATAAATAAATAAACGAGAAAGCTATACATGGATAATCGTACAGCCAACTTGGCAACATATTAAATAAAAAACGTGACGTTGTAAAGGTTAATTTCATGTAATTTGTAGTCAAGTTGGCTGCACAATGGCTATGTTTCCCAGATATTTTTACTTGGAGTACCAATTTAACAATAAGCAGCTACAAGCGCATACTTACGAAAAAACTAAAAAAAAAAAAACACCGAAGCTGACTTAAATCAGTTGGAAGCTAAATAAACATCAAACAAATAAATATAGCTGCTTCAAGAGTCATAGCTTTTTCACTAAATGCAAATGCTTACAAAAAAATAATAAAAAAAAAAAAACTAGAAGTTTGAAATAATAATAAAAAAGAAAATGAAGCCACATTAAATCAAACGTTGATATTTCCACCAAACTTTTTGATAAATTCATTGAAATTGTGCATTAAGAATGTTGGATTTATCAAAAAGTTCGGTGGATTTATGATCGCCCTAAATCAAATGGAAGCTAAATTAAACATCAAAGAAACATATAATGTAGCTGCTTCAAAATTCTTAATTTTTTCACAACTACAAGCACATGCTTAAAAAAACATAAACAGAAGCCACATCAATCAATTGGAAGCTAAATTAAACATCAACGTATCAATTAAACATATATCCAAGCTGCTTCCAAATTCTTAACTATTTCCGCCAAACAATTTACTATAATCAAATTGATTGTGCAAATTCATGAACTTTACTCATTACAGTAATTTTCTATTTTAAATGGAGAAAGGAAATAAAAACAATGCTATCGATAAATTGTAAGAAATAAAAGAGTTGCATGAATGTGAATTCAAGTTAGGGTTTATTTACTTACAATGAATTTGCGAACCGAAGGTTTTACAGAGACAACACCAAACATAAAACAGGGTTTTTGTTGCAAAGAACTTTGAGGAAAATAATAGAAATCAATAAATTAATAAATAATATGTTAATCTGTAAACGGTTTTAAGCTTGAGAAATGAACCCCTGTACTTAATTTAATTAACCCGCTGACACGTATCTCGTAGAGATGCAGGGTAATTATTGATTGGTCAAAAGACATCATTATTAATACTTAATTGCATAGTTTTTTGGCAAGAACGAACAGAAGAATACATGATTAGTCCTTATAGTTGCAAACTTGAAACTTGCAATAACGTAGTAATGGAAAATCGAGTCAAAAACTCAAAATACATTACTAGCAATAGCAGTGAGCTTGCGTATAGCTGCGAAAACAAATAAATAATTTTATATTCACAAATTTTATTATTTAAACTATATTGTTAAAAGTTTAATTTAAAGATATGTAAAATTTAAAACTTAAGGCTTGCAATTTATAAATTAGTGGTTCATTTGGAAAGTAATTAATGATTTTTAAGGGTAATTTGAACATTAATCATTGTTGAGTCTAATTTTAAGAAAAGAGATGGAGATGGTTTATATATAATTAAACTGCATCGTTATTATTGAATTAAAACTCATAACTATTTATTGACATAGAGCTACCACCATGTATGAATTTAGTTATAAGGTAAGTTTAATGTACTTTTTAATAGTCTTATTACTTTATACTCACGTGATCACAATTTTCAATGTAATATTACAATTTCTGATACAGTACTTTTTTATTAATCTAATATATTTAGTAGTTCTCTTAATTATAAATAAACTTTTTGGTAAGACACTTTTTATTACAAATATCAAGCACAAAGGGTGGTGTCAAATGGTCATTTAAACTTTTATAATGATTAGTGATAATAATTTATGATAATTTTTCTTTTGGTTTTATAATGACTTTAAATGATTATAATTGACTTTTCAAATTTTCTTGTTTTTGATAGGGAAAGGTAAAAAATTAAGGTGACAATAAAAGAAATCAGGTATATTAATTAAAGCTGAATTTTCCCTTTCAACTTAAAATTATATTGAATACACTGAAGATTTCTTTTTATTAATTCACCACTCTTTTTGTCAAAGGAAAGTTTAAGTTTAATAAATGTGTTTAGTATTTCTTATTGACAGCCGTTGTCATTATTTAATCTGACAGTTACTGTTATTATCAAACCCAAAAAAGCCTAAAGGTATAAATTGAGAGTGTTTAATGAACATTATTTAAAGTGAAAAATTCCATAAATATTTGAAACGATAATTAGTATATAACTACAAAAAGAGATTAAAGAGATTATTGAATGAATAATTTGTTATAATTAGAAACTTTGATTGCATTTAGTCATCTTTAACCTTATACCCTTGGGGAACAAGTCAGCCAGATCCAAAAAAAAGAAAAATTGGTTTCAAGTAGTTAATACTGATGTTGAGCTTCATTCAATTTACTAAAATTTTTATTTTTATAACTCTTGGCTTATATTAAGCGGCAAAAGATTCTATTTTCCTGTTTAACTGGTTTTGCATTATCTTGTTTGTTAATGGTCTGTTAAAAAACTGTTACTGCGATAAAGGAAATGGCAAATCCTGCAAAAAAGAATTTGTTACATTTACGTGCTTAATGAAGGCCGAAGCCTAAAGGAAGTTAGGAACATATATGTCTTTGGCGGTGCAAAGATTTGCTATTCGATTCAATTAGTTACTAATTACAATATGTAGTCTGTGCCAATAACAATGGCAATAACCTGTTCTGATACGTTCTTGAGGTAAATAAGCAAAAAGATTTGACGAGCTGCAGAGTTTAAACACGTAATGAATACAAGGATGATCATGAAAGCACACACTTTAACAAGAGAACGAATGGTTAGCAAGTTTCACTGAGACTTCAACGTCAACCCAGTAGCTTATTAATGGGATTTGGAGTATGTTTTACATTCAACGGGCGAAATGGGTAAAATAATAAAATCAAAATACAATTGACTAAAGAGAAACCGGCTCAAAAGTCGCCCAAACTGTTTTTAATACACGTAGCCATCTATAAAAAAATATGAGACCACCTAACTTAGGACTACAAATTAGAGTCAATAATATAGTATTGTCCTAGAAAAAAGCTTACAAGCTGGGAGTTCACAACTTATGCGCCAATATCTCAGCAAGATACCATTTCTAGAATTTCTCCTCTCCGAAGATCGCTGTCCCCTGATGACGACTTTATTGGTTGTTTGGTGTCTGCTGTCTTGCTATCAATGGGCAATTGCGAATTAGAAAATGAACCATTGTCGTGGGTTTTACTTTCTAATGGTTTAGCGTTTAAATTAACACCAACAGCATCAGCTTGATCAGCAAACAAGACTTTGGAAATGGGTGAACCACAAATTTCTTTGTATACCTCATAACAAGCAGCACGGGTATGACCTCCTTCTAAAAGCTCTGAAAGCGGGTGCAAAACGTAAATTGCATCGTTCTTCTTCTCTATCTTGGACAACAGTTCAAGAAAATTGGAAACGAAATCTGGTTCGCTAAATTGGACAAACACGGCAGTCTCATCCAAATGGTAGATAGATGTAACTGAAGTCAACCCAAAAACTTTACACAAAGAATCTTTTATCTGCCTTGCCTTGAGTTTGGACGAAAAGCCCCAAATTAACACAATATTTGGAAACGGAATCTTGGGTGATTGGATTTTGAAATTCTTAAGTGCTGAAGATTCGGTTGTAGTTTGACCAGTTTTTAAGTCAACTATGTCTCCACTTGTCCAGCTCAGGTAAAGAATATTAATGTACTTTTGAAGGTTCTCTTCTTTCATCAGTGGTGAACGAGAGGTGAAATCAATATCAAGATGATTGCATGCTTGGGCAAAGATGCACCCTGTCATGAAAGAATCATAACCAGCTTCATGCTTAGCCCCAGAGTTCCAGTTTGATGATCTGCAAATTAAGCTCAGCATAATATCATCAAATAAATCACCAAATAATGCTAAATATTTTACACACAGCTATATTTGAAAACGTAAAATCCAAATCCTACAAAAAACAGCATACCTCATATCATCCACCTGAACCTCTACAGCAACAGAAGAATTATAAGCCGAACCAAGGCTGCTGTCACCAGAAGCAATATGTGGACACATGATGGCAAAAGCTTTGGCCAGTGATGTGCTGCTCTTCTTCATCTTTAATTGCAATATGTTATTTGCATTCAGGAGAACCTTTGTGTCAATTATGTACGGGAAGTTTTTTTTAACCAATGTTACATATTCCTCAAGATTTGAAGGAAGGGGACCCACAAATTTTCTACAAACATGAGCAATATCTGTTTCAAAAAGACAAAGTCTAAGTGACAGGACAAAAGAATAAGTAGTATATTAAATCAGGTCATCTTTTTTTTTTAAAGAAGCCTCCGTAAGTTTTTCCTACCAAGAAAGCAATTGTGTCCAACAATCAACTTTTGTTCGGAGGAAAGAAGGTCAATGACATGCCGGAAGCCAATGGCAGCTCCAATCTTCATCTCCGCTTCCTTGAAAAGACTTCCTTTAACCTCTCCCTGCGTAAAGTGGTACATGTTCTATAAACACTAAATACATATCTATCAAGTTTTATCTAAGTTTCTAACATAGCAATGGATGCATGATCTGGTTCAACATTTCCAGGTCCAAGCCAAAAAATAGAGAAGGCTGTGTACTTAAAAGGCTCATCTATAGGACAAAAATTGCAGCTCATTAGAGTATTAAACCTAAAAATTAAAAACAAAAGTTTCGACTGATAATTAGACAAAAAATGAACGTTGTAGCTGGCTACAGGCTGCATGCAGAGGAAGACCAATGGAAATAATAATTCAGTACATGTTCCTTTGTATCACTATCACTTTACGTAACTAAAATATGGGATGTGATGTTTGACTATCTACATTCGAAATAAAAGGACCAGGATAACAGTTTCAATAAGGTTTACGATCTAAACTTGTATAGCTGTATCTTACCATAAGCAAATCCAGGTCCCTTCTGGAGTCTGTATAGACAATAAATTGTTCACCATCTACACGGATGTAAACTAAATCCTTAAAGCTCTTTTCTACAACCTGCATTGCACCAAAATTAAGTATTCTCTTTGCCCACAAACTACAAACGCATCCCTTGTCGTGATACCGAGTAACTAACAGTTGTAACACATTTGCAAGTTACAAACAAGTGCAAAATCATAAAGATGAAAACATAATAGGTAACTTTCTAACAAATAGTCAAGAAAAGAAGTACTAGCTAGTGCAAGTAATCAAATTTAAGAAGCTAGACAATAGATATATACAAATATAGACTGCATCACCTACATATCAATTAAAATATATTTTATATAGAGAGGGGAATTGTAACAATGTGCCATAAATTAATATGTCACCCTTTAGTTGCATAAAGTATTCTCAACTGGCCAAATAATAACAAAGACTTAAGTGATACTAAAAGACTATTGCATACTAAAACCAATGGAAGTCATTAGGAGACCCAAAGTGGTAATAGTGTGGAAGTTGTGAACTTTCTAAACTAGCATTCATGAGTACGATTTACCACCAAGTATAAATAAGATCCCTGCCATTTAAGTGATAAAAAGGAAGTGTACAACAACATTGAAGAGATGTCCTAGATTAGTACTAGAAGCGCATAACCTATGCTTGAGGTGTGAATCAAATTCCATCCACTATTTGATGTTTTCATTAAATTCACACTGTAGTTATCAATATCTAACAGACGACAGTACATCTTATCCAACATTAATCATCTATAGTTCTCTACCATGTTCCATGAAAAGCCTACAAAGTTACAAGGACTAAGAAACGTGCCCAAATTATTATACAAGATCATATTTATAAAAAACATTACCGACTTAATCAACCTTAGTTGGCGGGAAGTGAATCCGTTCAGTTTAATAGCTGGACGCATCCTAAAAAAGATGGTCTGGAACTGATCAGTTGAGTCATTAGAGTCTTCAGGAGGCCTGTTAGACCCTCCATTTCTAATCTGTAAAAGGTCATCATGCCAGTCACTGATCTTGTTCCTCATTCTCTCCACAAAAAGAATATCTGCCATCCTGACTAGTGGAACATCTTTGATTTCTTTAGCTGTGGATGGTGACTCTGATACCTCGCCTTCATGTGCTACATGTAACTGCAACCTAGCTTCATCTTCTAGTGCTCTGGATAAATAAGATATTCCTGAATTTATCCAAAGTTGTAACAGCTCAAAAATGGGAAGCAGATAAACTATTACAATGGGTATTGTAGTACAAACAGGTTTTGTAGATGAACAATGTTCTAAAGAAAGTTAAGCAGACCTAGGTAATTGAATGGTATGGTTTCTGTTCCAATGATACAATAACTGAAGTCAATTGATAATAAAACGGCTGAGGGACACTTAGCACCTATACACTAAATAAATAACCCTAAAAATCGAAGCAATACAGAGACGCTTAATGCCTAGGTGGTACCTGTAGCAGCCTTAATCAAGGATTTATGGACCATTGAAATTGTTCAATTTTAATACCACATACACGCAGGCAAGGATAGCTTTTCTAGATTTCACTGGCATACTATTGATAACTTAATGGACAAGCAACACAGAGACGCTTAATGCCTAGGTGGTATCTATAGCAGCCTTAATCAAGGATTTATAGAGCATTGAAATTGTTCAATTTTCATACCACGTACACGCAGGCAAGGATACCTTTTTTAGATGAAAACAACATATTATTGATAACTTTATGGACAAGGTACCTTCTTTTACGCACACATTGAAGTCGAATTGGTACTTTGCCAAGAAATCAATCGAAGAAGTCTGGCACAGGAACTCATATGATGCGTCATTGCCTCCAACTTCTTGCCGTGGAAATATGTAAAAGTTGTGCCTGTCACAATGTTATTCAGATCAAAAAGTTCTAAAATTGGTGAAGAATTTCATCCACACAATATTATTCAAAAATGGGAAGTTAAGGCTAAAGAGAAAAGACTTACGGGTGGGCAATAAAGGACTGCTTGTTTGAGTCCCATCGAAAGGGACAAACTCCAAACTGAACAACTGCAAACTTTTCAGCAGAGTCCTTCACCTTGAGATACCGAACGTCAAACCTGTCAAACTCAAACGAGTCTCTCCAGGGAGCACTCGTAACTCCAGTCATTTCCAAGTCAATTGCCACGAAATCGGAGTCTTTCACATGACGTCGAAGGTCAGCCAGAGATGAATCGAAGTTTGACTTAGTAACATTCTTAATAGCAAAACTCGAAGAGGAAGTAGAAAACAAAGCCCGAGAAGATGAAATTAGGGTTAGGGTTTTGGAAAGTGCCCTAACCATCAAACGTTGCTTCATAACAATATGCTGTTTCACTTCTTCATGACCCCAATTCTGCACATCATTTGTTAGATAGCTAATAGATTATAATTTTCATGAAATCGTGCATAAATTATAAAGTGAGGTTTATGCAATAACAAATATAGGTTGAAGGTCATGATAATTAGCTGTTCTCAATTGATAAATAGCACTGCACTATATAGTCTATACTACTACAGAATAAAGTGATATAGTATATGATTATATAGCAACCAAATTTCAAAATAAATTAATAAAATTGGAAATATAAATTAAATCACATCTATTATGAAAACAGCGACAGAACATAATTTCTGATGTGCTAATTGTCAATTAAAAGACATAAGTGAACTGACCATACCGTAATTGTTGTTTCTAGAAAACAAAATCAAAATATCGAAAGTAGAAAGGAATCAAAAGAGTTACCAGATCACCGATAGTTGATAGCTGTATAGACCAAATGCATAGATAACGGAGGTGCAGAGCAACAACGGATGATTATGGTTTATGCTTTTTAGGTAGGGTTTTCGAGTTCACGGAGGGAAAACATAATAAATAAATAAACAAATACTTGTAAACTAGCGTACCCTCACGCAGAGCAACGGAATACTTATTTCATTTAGTGATTTTATAAACATGTATTTCAAATTTACAAATATTTATTTATGAACTAAATTGCATTTAATTTAATTAATATGTATGTCGTTTCCAAAATTAGTTAAGGGTACTTGTGTCATTTCCATTCTTTAAAAATTGAACTTATTGAATAAATGGGTTAAACAATTTATAAAGGTGTAAGATTTGTAATCATAATTATTATCTTATTATCTTATTTTTCACGTTTATTTAAGCTTGCTATAACTTAGATGGTTAAGTTAGTTTAGATTAAGTATTTTGATAAAACTAAACAGTTACAAATAAACTATCAAACGCATTTATATAAATAAAATTATAATTTGCAATTTCAATGTTATACTTTATGATAAAGCTAACTATAAATCTATTCTTTAGACATACTTTATGATAAAGTTGTTAATCATAAAGTATAGCATTGAAGTTGCAAATTATAGTTTTGTTTGTGTAAATACGTTTGATAGATTAGTTGTAATTGTAACTAATAAATGTAAAATAACTAAAACAACAACAATGAAAGATTAAATGGTAAACATAGCAAAAAAATATAACTTATTATATAAGTAAATAAATCTATTCTTTAGACAACATATTCATATTTCATATATAAGGTCCGGTTCATGTACAAAAAATCTTAACGTAAAACAAATGAGATAGAGTGTGAACTTGACACATGTCCCTTGTATTGAAATTGGGTCAATGGATATTTTGGGAATTTTGTATAACACTTTTATTATCATTAAATAAAATAAAATAAAAACTTCTTCCTTTATCTGTTCAAAACTATCACCTCCTTTTTTGTCAAAACCTAATTCTCACAAAGCCTCTCCTAAAGCTCTCATGAAAAACATCTTCTTGCACCCTACTATTGCGTTCTTCATCAAATCTAAAACACGTTTTGATGAAAATCGCATCACTCTAAAAGGGGTTATCGATTTTTAGAACAAAGATGGCGGCTTTGGTTCAAACAAGCGGTAGTTATGGTTCAAAAGACAGAGGAAACGTTTCTTGAACAGTTATAGTTACAAGAAAGAAGACGACTAGTGGAGTAGTGGTGGTAGCGACTTTTCAGTCTCAATCAGAAGAGATGTTGATTGTCGGTGAAGGCGGCAGCGGTAGGGTTCCAATTGTGAATTAGTTATATACACATATATACTCATGTACATCACCATGTTATGTGTTTGATTTTTGAATTCTCATAGGATCTGTTCATCTTGATGATTATCTTTTTTTTAAGATTCCAGATCTTTTCATACGAAGGCTACTAGATCGGGTGAATCGTGTTGTGCACCAGGTTTTAGATTTGTGAATCAAGTTTATAGATGTGTGCATCAGTGTTTAGGTTTATGAATTAGTGTGTGAGTTTTTGTGAATCAATGATTTCATTTGTAAATCAATAAATAATTTGTTGATTCGTAAGTTGTTTAGTTTGTATTTAGATTTGTGAATCAGTTAAATTTTAGATTTGTGCATTTGCTTTAATAGATTGTATGTTGTTTTGATTTATAGTTATAAGATGTTTGTAATTAGATTTGTGAATCAATTCATGTGAAAGCTGTGCATCACAAAATTGAATGAATGTGCAATACTTTCTTAATGTCATTTATTTTTTATTGCTGCTACGTATGAATTTCAAAATGATTTATGTTATGAGTCATTGGTTTCAATCCTAAAAGATGAAAATAAAAACTGAAATGATGTTTGAAGTGTGCTACAAATTGTCCTTTTTACCCTCTGATAGTGTTTAATGTGTGTTTGACTAATTAATAAATTTGATATGATCAATAATGTATCTGATGGTTGAGATTATTTCTTATGTGTTTTACGATAACCAACCCCTATATAAACAATTTTATAAATTATCATATGTCATAAACTCCTTTACAGAAAACTAAATAACTAATTAAGAAAAATTAATATAATACAAATATAAATTTAACTAAAGTTATAAATATTATAACTATATGTAATATAAAATAAAAATGTAAAAAGCAACAATTTACACTCTTATACTTGTGCAAATATAAATGTATCAACCCATTTCAAGGATAATAAACGAAGAAGAAGTACTAGCCAGTGGTTGTATGTATGTCTCTTTCTACTAAAATTATAAAAGTGCAATTATGTAAACTTTTACATTTAATGCTCGATGGCATTTTGAACGTTACTTCCTGAGCATTTCAGATTAGAGCTTTTAATTGATTTTAAAAGCTTTCGCCTTCTAGTTTGTGCAACCAAACAACACCTTTAATTTAGCAGGATCTTTTTGTCCAAAGCTAAAAGCTTAGAGCTCTAAAAAGACTTTCTATCAAACATGCCATCAATATTATTTACGTTTTACTATAGAAAAAATACGGGTTCTAAAAAGAAAATTGAGATGTTAGGACATGCTTTTTCAAAACGTCATTTTGAAGACACAAAATTTATTTTGAAAATGCAATTTCAAACACTCACTAATTTAGATAAAACTCATATTCTACCTTATTTGTATGTTAAAAGTTAAACTAAGATATTTCTATTTGCATTAGAATAAGATAATTATATTAGACATTGTTGATATATGATTTGTCAATTGTCAAAAGTTAGATGGTTGTATACTTGCATGGATTGAATTCGAGTTCCTTCAACTTTTAACCTTAATCAGCTTAACACTAAACATAAATGTTCCAAAAAGGATTAGATTGATTAGTTAAGATTAAGATTACACCCGATTCTAGAGGTTGTGTTAGACAATATGATATCCTTAATATGTATTTGGTTTAGGCCAAATTTGATAGAATGAGATATGGGATTTCAGGTTACTCGTATCTGGAGTCATATCTCCATGTACAATATTACTAACAATAATCATCAATATATAAAACCTTGTGATTTATTAAAGTACAGATACATTAAGCTATCAATAAGATGCATTGAAAATAACATTTGAAAAGATGACTACAAAAACTTGATTGAAGAATTGTTATAGAAAAATGCTAGAATGACATTTTTTAAATAACAAATTTTGAGTCTATCTACTTGCAGGATTGACACTTATAATCTAGCCTTTATCTCTAAAAGATTATCTTTAGTATTTTAGACAATTTTTATCTGAATACTCTAGAACAACCATCCAAAGTGTCAAGGTACTATTTTGATCATTGTACAAGCATACTTGAGCTTGAAGTTGTGCCATGGCCATGGCATATGATGTTTCCCAGTTCCCTCAAAGTTATCCGGTAGCAATTGGTATCCAAGAACTCCAAACACTCATATTAAGAACTGCATCTGGTGTTTGCAATTATCTCCTGTTGGATAAACTACACAGATAAAAAGGTGTCATCGTATCTTGAACATGGTGAATGTTGATTTAAAGAACATTTTAAGATTACCATAATGAACTGGCAGTTTGGTTAAGGATTTCATCCAGTTCCGATCCTTGAGATGACTTTCTCTTGCATTAGAATATAAAATCAAGAGCAACGAACGAGACATGCTGCAATGGCACCATCAAGAGAATGCTTCACAGGGCTAGAGAAATAGTAACCTTATTCTATCAAAAATTCAGGCGATGAGTATCTCTTTGCAGAATCTATGTTGTATTCCTGGTATCAGAAATAAGATACTGTTACATTTTATAATGTAACTAGTGATTCTACATAGAAGGTTTATTAATTTCGTATGAGCAAACGAAACATGCAATCAATCATAAAGGTTAGTACCTGATCCTGAGAAGAAATGCAGCCGTTCATTTTCTTCAGGATCAATTGAATAAGTGCTGTATACTAGCACTCCACCAGGTTTTACCAACCTACAAAGTGATTAAAGTTAACAGAAAACTCAAAATTTCAATTGATATTGATGCAAAATGGATGTGTTGGGTAACAGGTCAAACTGGTCCAGGTCAAAACAAGGAGGACATATTTAAATGGGTCAAAACGGGTTGAGCTGATCTGGCAACACTTTTTTAGTTGTTTCATACTAAATAAGATCACAAAAGCTATTTATTAAAATAATGATTGCAGAATTTTGAATAAATAATTTAGGAGAGAGTGAACACTTGAATATACTTGTGTTGAATATTAAACCGTTTCCTTTCTAGACGTTGCCTCCTGGTGTGAGTTTTTTTGCTTATTACTTTTAAAAAAATGTCATTTTGTTCCCAAGCAGGTTAAGAGGAAGTCTTACCTTTATCACTTGTCAAAATCAATGCCCATAAAGCATGCTTTTCAGGGTGTCACATCCCGCCAATCAAATCATGATCAAGTGCGGAAGAACGGGGCGTGAGCACGATTAGTTATCTAACTAATCAAGAGCATATGATTATCAACGGAACATTTTATTAGAATGCCAATAATAGTTTGTTACAAAACGTAGCGACTACTTAAGTCGCAAAAGTAGTAGTGTTATCAAACTAACAGTAGTTTAGAGATTTCACTAATATAACTAAAACAGTTTATAGTTATACAAATGAAATCACGTTAGTTTCCCAAAAATGGCATCCTAAATGATAAGGTAGGCGCGGGTCCCAATATGCATGCAAATCTTACTTCAATGCTAATTTCCTGAAAAACATAGTTAAAAGGTCAACAAAATTGTTGAGTGAATCCACAGGTTTAAGACTTAATCATTTAAACCAATCGTTAGTAATTGTTTCGCAAATCATATAGTGCCAATCATGGCCAAGAGTACGATGATATACAGTTAAAACAATAAATAGCTGACGGTGATCCCCCGAAGGTTTGCAAGACCTTGCGAGTTAAAGTGATGACACCTAGGCCTATAACCAAACCACGACTTTTATTGTTTTTGCCTGGGACCAATAAAATATACGCTCCTCGTCTCGACATATAGTCGGCAGTTAGCATGACTAACAAAAGTGGGAGGGATGTCATCCCAATAGTACTATTCACATATTCGGTGGCTAGCGTCATCTAGCTAATGGTTACAGTTTGTAGTCATGAGGACTTCTATGCACTACAACTAGTTTAACGTAGGTTCGCACAAGGATTCGTTGTCAGGTTTTCAATCATCGCATGAAAACAGTTTGTATGTAAACAGTATATATGTTTTTCACCCCAAATTTAGAAAGCAGTAAAATAGGGGTTGTGAACTTACATGAGTCCGAGTGTGCTAAACAATTATTGTTTATATAAAACGTCCGAGTAAGCCTCTTAGCTCCTAAACGCAAGAGCTCAAATTAATATATGTAGACAACTCAATAGTCAGTCTATGCCAGTTGTTCACTCAACTAGGTTTATAAATTGCCATCGACAGTCTTGAATATCATGTAACGTTATTTCAAATGAAAACGACACTTTGTGATCCTTATTAGTTTTCAAAACATTAAAAACTCGTTTAAGTCAACGTTATAATACCTTTGTATACGCATTATATAATTAACGCGAATTGTTGATTTCTGGTGTATATATATATTCACATATCTATATATATATTTTCAATATCGTTATAATACTTAGACGTTATATATATACATACTCATAGGCATATATATATATATATATACATATATAATTATCCGTCGTTGTGATACTTGATCAATATATATATATATACTCATATATGTACATATATATACATATTAATGTCGTTATAAGTTATTATAATTGATTTTTTATACTTTTATCGTTATAATATCGTCTAAGTCGTTTTAACTCCGTTTTTAACCTAACCTTTGGGTTTATCGGGTTTTAAATCGTACAAGTCTCGTTTTTAATACTTTAAGCCATAGATTATACTTAATTAGCTTTTATTTTATTTGATTTCATGAATTAACCCATAACTTAGGGATTTTATGCCTTTAGTCCCTAAATTTAATATTTTAGCGTTTCTAACTCAAGGTTTAGGTTTTAATCCACATTTAACATCTAAGTCTTGGTTTTAACATTTTAATTTATGGATTTATCTATATCACATTTAAACATACCGATTTTAATACTTTAGTCCTCCAATTTACAGATTTTGCATTTTAGTCCTTATAGTTTCATTTATCTCATTTTTAACACAAAAACTTTGGTGATTTAAGGTTTAACAACCTAGATCTTGTTCTAATACTTAATTTATACTTAAATACATGATATCTACTGATTTTTATAGTAAAACTCCACAATATATGATTTTTATCCTTTTGGTCCATTTTAGTTTTCATTTTTCCATTTTTCACAGTTTCTGTCCAGAATTTAGTCTTTCTTTGGCTACAATTTTTACTAATCAAATGAGCTTAGATTTTTATGAAATTTTTACCACATGTTCCCATATGTCTTAGCTTTTTATAAATGTAAGTTTCATAATTTTTGGTTACGTTTAAGGGGTTCAAACATATTTAATACTACACAAAGGTCCAACAATACCCTTTCTGGACAGTTGGTCAAAGATCTGTTTGTACACGGATTTATACTTACTTTTACATAGTGTAATCATACTACTTTTAAAGCTAACACAATATTTGACTTGTAGGAACAAGAATCACTTCATTTAAATCCGTGGTTTGAAAGTTATGACCTTATAAAGTTTGGTCAGTTTCTGACTTTTAGGAACAACTTGTACACCTTGATTTAAAAATACGTTTTGAAGTACCAATACTTGTCTAAAAATTATGAAACCGGTGGGGTTGGAAAGCTAACACTTTAAACTTAATTTTATACTCAATAAACACGAAATTTGGTTAAGTATTGACCGAGTTATTTACCACCAAAGTTGACCAAAGTTTCTGGCCGTTTTTATACTTTCTGTTTTGGCGTTTCCTTTGTTCATTTTAACAAGTTTTAACCATTTAACTTTATAAAACAACACTTTTAACATACAAATGGTTGATTTAACATGAGAGTGAACATTACTAGCATAAACATGAATTTAAACTACTTTAACTAGGGAGAGTTTCCTTACAAAGCCTAAAAAGGCGATTTTTGAGCAGGATGAGAGTTCGGTTCCTTGGTGGATGACTTCCTAGTTTCGATTCCTTATGTTTAGCTTGTTTTACCCATGAAATGAAATGACACTATGATATGAACGTGATTTGGACAGAAGTTTCAAGCTGGTAGGGAGTATTGATTCTTTAAGTGGGTATGTAACTATGTATGCATCAATAGAAACAAAACGTGTTTAAGGTTGGGGTCTGATATGGTGGTAAGGTTGAGTATGAGGTTTCAGTGTCCCAGTTAGTGCTGATTTAGAGTATTTTGACCGACCTTGCTGGCGTTTTAGCAGGTTGGGGTTCCAGTAGAAGTGTCATCCAACAGTTATTCAAGGTGAGTTTGTAAACAATCAAGCACTTTTGAAATTTTTGACAATTAATTTGGGAGTTGAGACCTAACCTGATGTTCATGGCATAGTCTGTAGTTGACTTATTGAAGATATGATGCTCGTTATTTGCACGAGTTTGTGAATGTTAAAGATCAAGGTAGACAAGTGTAGTGGGATTGATAGCTAGAATCATGATAAAGTTCCTGCATCGGGCTGGTATAGAATTTCAATGGTACATTGTAAATGAAAAATCAAATTAGATATGTATATGTAAGAAAGTTGAAAACTAAGTAGATTTTTTTCTACGATTATCTTATGAGCACATAATTTATATGGTACTAGCTACATATATGTTATCTCGTTAAACTATCCATTATATTAGTTGAGGATCGGGTGAGAGATAAGACATACGTGAGAACTGTGAGAACTATGTGTTTCCCTGTTCTTTTGTTTTGCATATGATAGTCAAGGATAAAATGAAGAAGAATCGGATGCAATTTCATATAAAGTCATAAAACACATGTAATTAGAGATAATTGAATGCAATCGTGCACATTTACTGTTAAATTAAAAGCATTTCATAGTTTTGCATCTAATTCTGAACAAATAAACAGAGACAAATCAAATGCAAAAATAAAATAAGACGCCGAAACACAACACAACACATATTTGTAAACAATAATCACAATTTGAAAGTCATTAACACTAGGCAATAAAGTGATAATCTTTAATCAATCTAAAATGCAAAAAGAAATATAAATGCAGAAATACAAAGAAACTCAAAATTATAATCATCTCATTATTAACATCATCTTCTTTTGTGAAAATGACCTTCAAAATTTTGTTAAGTTTCACAAGATAAACTCTTCACGACTTCATCTTTATCATGAATTTCACATAGCGTTTCGAAACCAAAGCTCTTATGGTTGCTTTTAACTATCGTCGAGGGTTGGGGCTATAGGATCGAAGGTTCTGAGGTCGGGGAAGACAAGGGAGATATTGATGGGGTGTCGGTAGTTATATGGTATGAGTTATTAGATCACTCCTAATCCTAACCCAAGAAGCTTGTTTGGTGACAACTCAACATCATGTCGATATTTTGTAAAACGCTGTCAACTTAGGAAATTTCTTCAAGAATACTTGACTCCGATCATTTATTTAAAAAATAAACAAACAATTATTTTCTTTTTGTTTTTCATGATTTGTACAATAGTATTAGTTATCACCTAATCTATTCACAAACTTTACATTTATTTTATCATTTTTATTTACGCTAAACCTTTTTGATATTATACTAATAAAATATATAGAGTAACAACGTACATTGACTTATTCTATTTATAATTATAAAAGGTAATTTCTTCATCACATATTCTATTTTATCTTCCACTTTTTACCTCTCGATTTTCCAATATACACACATTTAGCGATCTATTTTAGTCTAAACAGTACCTATAGTTTGTATGATGTTAACTATATCAATAATCAATAATTAATAGGTTATAAACTCGCGATAATGCGGGATGAATTTAAGTTTTATGAATGAATAAAATATTATAGTCAATTTGTGACTGATTTTTTTATATAGTTTATAGACCTGTGATAAGGCGCGACGAATTTAACTTTTATAAATGAATAAAATATTTAGTCGATTTTGTTATATTGTGACTGATTTCTTTAATTTAAACAAATACATCAAATATGTAAGGGTCTAAAGTGTAATTAAACAAAATAAATTTTGATCGTTGCTAATTTATAGACCTGCGATAACATTGGATGAATTTTATTTTTATAAATGAATAAAATATTGTGATCTATTTTTTATATAGTTTATAGACCCGCGATGATGCAGGTCGAATTTAAATCTTTTATAAATTAATGAAAATACTGTGACCATTTTTTATATAGTTTATAGACCCGCTATAACATGGGACGAATTTAATTTTAATAAAATGAATAAAAAATTGCAGTTGTTTTTTTATATAGTTTATAGACTTTTTTTTTATAAATGAATAAAATATTTAACCTATTTTTTTTTAATTTAAATATATACATCAAATATGTAAGGGTCCAAAAGTGTAATTATGCAAAAGAAATTAAAATCATTGGATCGCAAAGAGAGGAAAACAATGAAGGGCTCATATTACTCCATCGTATTTTCTTTTAATTATATATAAAGATATAAAGATTCAATATATTATACTTTACAATATATTATTTATTTACTTTACACTTGTACAACATATGAAACCGTACGCATAGTTTTACCTTGTATGTTATCAATAACTAGTATATTGCTCACACAATGCAGTGGTAACTCATTTACCAATTAATGTTAGAGGTGATATTATGTTTGTTGAATGGCATGTTATCCTTAAATAGTACTTTGTAATACTTTTTTATAATCTTATAAACAATATCAAATATGATTTTCTATGTACGACGATAACTTTAAATAATGAATGATGAATTAAAATTTAAAAGGAATAATAAGAAATATAAGGTAGACTAAGTTTAGAGTTATTAACCTCATTATGACAATATCAAATATATAAAGAAGTAATTTTGAAATAATAACTTTCTTATTTCAAGGAAATTCCATATGTAATTTAATAAGGGTAAATAAGTAACTTTAATTTTGTTTTGTGAGTTTAAAATTCAAAATGCAAGATGCATCATTAATTGTATAGTACGATACCCACGTAAAGCAGCAGACGATTAATAATTTATAAAAGTATGAAATAACGTAAATGTATTGATAATATGTGTTTGTAGATCATCAATATGTAATTGATAGTGTATATATAAATATGTGTAACATAAAAAGATTATTAAAATTTACCATAAATAGTTGAATATGGTAGTTATTATAGTAGGGGTAAAATAGTATTTTTGATTGTTGAGAACATTTTAGATTTTAAGATGGATGTAAAAATGTTATATATGTAATATAGATATAGATTAGATATTAGATTATTCTTTAAATTAAAATTTATAATATATCTATAAGCCTTATTAATATTTCACTCTTTTTCTTAATCCTTAAATAAGGATATGAGAAATTACTATCCCTTCATTTAACCCTCCACCTATATTGAATATATAAATAATTCAATTAATACTATATTTCACATAATATATTTAAATATCTTCTTTTTTATGTTATATCATATCTTTAAATTTACAATTACAATAAGTTAAAATGTTATAAAAATTCATTTTCATTAAAGAAGTAACAATTATTATTGCATTAATGTACTATTAAATATTTGTCTGTCAACATTAACATGTAAAATCTTCACCTACTGTTGTACGCGGTATCCGACACTAGTAATATATTATTTATTTTCTCTACACTTGTACAACACACGAAACTCCACGTATAATTTTACCTTGTATGTTATATTTTTTGGGATGTACCGATCATATTTATTAACAGAATTATAGATGGTTTTAATAATTAAAAACTCGAATAAGATATACCAAATCCGTGCTAGCTTATTGATCAGCTAAAAAATAAAATATACCAAATCAATTTTTTTATACTCGAACCGTGGGCCCTGGGCCGGGTCCCGATTGATGCAGTTATGTATAAATTTGATTTTGATTCACAAAAATGGTTTTCGTACGACACTCTCTCTCTCTCTCTCTCTCTCTCTCTCCTTCTTCCTTACTTTTCTCTCGCGCTATTTCTCTGGTAACAGATATAGATATAGATATAGATATAGATATAGATATAGATATACATATACATACAAATCTTTTATCTTCTATAAATTTATCTGTATATATCTAAAAAAAATTAATAACAATCTCAATCAATTATCTAGTCGCCGAACCGATGAAATAAACCCTTGATAATTGTGTTATAAACTGTTCGATTTTAGATTCTCACTTCTTCACCGATCGTTTTTAAGTCGATTATCATGGACACAATATTGATCAATTAATCGTTCGTGTTTTTTCCTGCGCGCGCATATAATTCGGATAATACTATTATTGTTATTGTTATTAGGTTGATTTTTCAGTATGAAGTTAAAGAGAAGGAGAGTAGTAGAAGTGGTTAGTACACTAATTCCCCTTCTTATTATTCCTTCGATTTTATTCTAGGGTTTATTTTAATATCGTTTTCACATGTTTGTTATTATTATCACTCATATGGCTGCTGGTTGATTGTTTAACTAGGGGTTATTATGTATATGTGATCGTTATTTTATTTACTTATATATATATGATAATAATAATAATAATAAGGTTTCTAGTTTTTTTTGTTTTGTCTTCCCCTAAAGCTAGCCCTGTTTTTTCAATTTGTGACTGAATATTGCTCCTAATAAAAGAATTAGCACCTTGTTGAAGAAAGCTTAATTGCACTTTTTACTCGCAAAAAATAAATATATAGTGACAAAAGGTCATGCATAAATATTTATTTGAGGTTATACTGTTATGTTGCTTATTGTTTTAATCATTGTTGTATAAGTTTATGAGTTTGATTTGTAAGAATTGTGCTGACATGTATTTATTATGTTTCTGTTGGCTTTATCTCAGCCTCCAAACATTAGAACCTTTATCGATGGTGTAATTGCTACACCTCATGAAAATATCGAGGAGCCCTTGAAAAGTTTTGTTTGGGACTTTGGCAAGGTATTTTTACAACCTTATCTGACTTGCTGTATGGTTATGTTTATATATTGATTGTTGATGCTGATTTTTGATTATTAAATGCAGGGAGACTTCCATCACTGGGTTGATCTGTTCAAACATTTTGATACAGTCTTCCAGAAATACATAAAATCAAGGAAAGATTTGTCACTCGAGGACGATTTCTTAGACAATGATCCTCCATTCCCCAAAGAGGCCGTTCTTCAGATTTTACATGTTGTAAGAACAATTCTGGACAACTGCAAAAATAAATACTTCTTTAGTTCGTATGAGGTAATATTATTTCCTAGCCCAAATGATATTTGTTGATTTATGTAATTAGTTTAACAACAGTTCCCTGTGACCTAAAGGTGAACTATATGATGTTGAAGTGCAAAGTATATGAATAAATGGGAAGAAGTTATAAGGGCACTGAAGTAGATTATTAAACAAAATTAAATTAACGCTACTAAACGAGTGTGAGTTTATGTATAGACAATGACAGTGGCATGGATGCTAATGACGGTAATTTTGTCTAGTGACTGACTTACCACTAAAATAAAGAAATAAATCTTTTGTTGATGATATATTCTTGAACAAGTGTATTTTTAAATAGATAATCATGTCAAATGACTGAATGACCCCTATTTAATTGCCTATGAAATGTTTGTTATTTTTTCCCGGCCTAGGGGTTGGTTTTGGATGGAGGTTCAAAAAAATTGATTTGAAATCTAGTTATTTTTTCTCTCCAAAGTTGGTCTTAGGTTATTGAGTTGCTGAATTTTTGGAATTGTCTCCTGTCTCTTGAACCAGTACTATCCACCAGTAACCCTCGATTACTTAGAGCTTTATGAACCAGTGCCATCCATTACAAACCTTTTTTTGCATCTCACTTGATTGGGGTGGGCAATGAGTCAGGTTGGGTTGACCCGAAACTCTATTTGTTAAAAAAAGTTCGAACTCTTTATAAACAATTAGCATGTCGAAATGTGATTCCAAATACTATATTATTCCAATAAGAGTATACTTTTTCTAACAAAATATGCATTAAAAATACAGTCTGGCCGACTTTTGACCTGTTCAGCCCTTTTAACCCTTCTTTTTTAGTTATATTTGTTTTCTTTCTATTTTTACCTAATTAGAGATAAAACAGAATGCAGGTGACCCATTTGTAAGTATTGGGTTGAAAGTGCCACATTTAATATTTATCCATAACTATTATTTTGCATAATAACTTTAGAAAGTTCTATTGCAGTATCATCTTTCTTCTCTGCTTGCTTCAACTGATGTGGATGTGGTTGAAGCCTGTCTGGAAACTTTGGGTGAATTCTTGAACAAATCATTTGGAAAGCAATCGAAGCACGTTTTAAGAAATTCCCTTCTGAGCTCGAAGCTATTTGCCTTCGCACAAGGCTGGGGAGGAAAAGAGGAAGGGCTTGGATTGGTTGCATGTGCTCTAGAACATGGATCCGACCCAGTTGCTCATGAATTGGGTAGTACCCTCCATTTTGAGTTCTATGTTGATGAAAACGAGTCTTTAAAGGGATTCCAGACTATCCATTTGCCCAAAGTCAATACTTACCAAATATCTGACCGTGAACTTATGCAGCAGTTGGTCAAAGATTATAAAGTACCCACACGTTTTAGGTTCTCTCTTTTAACAAGATTGCGTTTTGCTAGAGCTTTTGAGTCTAATGTTGCACGTTTGCAGTATACATGTATACGCCTGCATGCTTTTATAGTTTTTGTTCAAGCATGTGGTGATACTGATGATATAGTTTCCTTTTTTAACATCCAGCCTGAGTTCATCAATGAACTGGTCACTCTTTTGAGCTATGAAGACGCAATTCCTAAAAAAGTTCAAATTTTATGTTTGGATTCGTTGGCTGCTCTTTGCCAAGATTGTGCACGCCAGCCAACGGTGCTGTCCACCGTAACATGCGGTGCACACAGTGGCATCCTACCAAGCCTTACCCAGAAGGCTCTTGATTCTGTAGCTAATGAATCATCTGATTGGTCGGTTGTTTATGCTGAGGGTATTATTTCGCTGGTCATGGTTCTGGTCTCATCTTCTACTGGTTGTTCAGCCATGCATGAATCAGGGTTTATACCAACACTTTTGCCTCTTCTTAAAGATACCGACCCTCAACATTTGAATTTGGTCACCACTGCTGTGCATGTTTTGGAAGCATTTATGAATTACAGTGATTCTGCTGCTGCTTTATTCCGAGATTTGGGAGGGTTAGATGATTCAATATCTCGACTCAAGGTAGAAGTTTCTCATGTTGAAAATGGCACTTCTTTTTGAAATGGATTGCATGGAGCCTCTTTATTCTGATGCATTAGTGACACGTTATCGAAGGTCTTTAATGAAAGCTCTATTACGTGGTATATCACTAGGAACTTATGCTCCTGGTACCGCTTCTCGTGTATACAGGACAGAGGGAAGTCTGTTACCGAATTGCTTATGTGTGATTATAAAAAAATCAAAAGATTTTGGGGGTGGTGTGTTTTCATTGGCTGCAACTGTCATGAGTGATCTTATCCAGAAAGATCCTACTTGTTTTTCAATCTTAGAAGCTGCTGGGCTTCCATCTGCGTTCTTGTGGACTATAATGGATGGCGTACTTTGCTCCTCTGAAGCTATAGTATGTATACCTCAATGCTTAGACTCATTGTGCTTGAATAATAGTGGTCTCCAGGCCGTCAAAGATCATAATTCTTTGAGGTGTTTTGCGAAAATGTTTACAGCAAAAAGTTATTTACGTGCTCTTACAGGCGATACTATAAGTTCCTTGTCTAGTGGTCTGGATGAACTCATGAGGCACGCCTCTTCACTTCGTGGCCACGGTGTTGATGTGCTGATCGAGATTTTGAAGACCATTGAGAAATTGGGCTTTGGACATGAAGTTGCTTCTGTTCCTACGGAAAGTGATGAAAAATTTGAGAAACTATCAGAATCATCTGCTGAGTTGTTTCTTCCTGATTTTGTTAATAATGCTGCTCGTTTGCTTGAGAATATTCTTCAGAATTCTGACACATGTCGCATGTTTATCGAGAAGAAGGGAGTGGAAGCAGCTTTGCAGTTATTTTTGTTGCCTTTAATGCCGTCTTCTGTATCTGTTGGACAAAGCATAGCTGTTGCGTTAAAGAACTTTTGTCCACGTTATTCTCCATCACTTGCTCGATCCGTATGTAATTTCATGAGAGAGCATTTGAAATTAGCAAATGAACTACTGGTTCCACATGGAGGTATGCAGCTTTCTCTGATTGAAGATAATAAGAGGACAAAGGTTTTGAGATATCTGTCTAGTTTTGAAGGGATCTTGTGTCTTTTGATTTCATTAACAAAGAGAAGCAGTAATTTGTTACCTGATTTGGGAGCTTCTTATGCTGATGTGTTGAGAGATCTTGGAGATACCTTCCGAGAAATACTCTGGCATCAATCTCTGGGGTGTAATTCAAAGACTGAGAAGCGAAGTGCTGATGTGACGGCTGCTGAATCTGGTGATGTTATTGCTAATGTCACCATTCCTGGGGTGAGATACTTGAATAGTTCACACCCACAGTTGGGGTTTAGAGCGGGAATACCTTTCAATGGCTGGAAGGAGTGAAGGCGTCAGTCGACGACTCAGTCGAAACTTGTTGGACCGTGTAAGGGGTGAAAGGACTGGAAGGCATCGTGAAGCTTTAGAAATTGATTTCGACTCTCTGATAAATAAGACCGATACGACTTCTTTGCAAAATCTCAAGAGAAAAAGCCCAGAAGCTCTTGTCATGGAAAACCTTGACAAACTTGCTTCTACAATGCGTTCTTTCTTTATTTCTCTCGTAGAAGGATTTAATTCACCAAACCATCGAAGGGCTGAAACTGAATCATTAAGTCCTGCTTCCATGAGTATTGGAACTGCTCTTGCTAAAGTTTTTCTTGAGGCACTTAGTTTTTCAGGGTATACTGCTTATTCTGGTCTTGACACATCATTGACTTTGAAATGTCATTTTCTTGGAAAAGTTTTGGATCACATGGTGGGATTAACATTTGATAGAAGGCAGGGTACATGTTATACAGTGATGATAAATAACTTCGACGTTCATGGGACGTTTAAGCAGTTGCTTAATACTTTTGAAGCCACGAGTCAATTGCTATGGACATTGCCTTATTCTATATCTACATCTGGTGTTGATTCGTGGTTATTTAACACATTAATGAGGTATTGTCATCTTCTAGAGTTTTTTGTTAACTCTAGCTTTCTTTTACCTCCAGCCTTTACATCTCATGCTCATTTGGTCATACAGCCAGATACAACTGGGTTGTCAAACGGACTGTTCCCGGTTCCTAAAGACCCGAAAGTGTTTGTCCGTATGCTGCAGTCTCAAGTTTTAGATGTCATACTTCCAGTCTGGAATCACCCTATGTTTCCTAGTTGTAATTCGGGATTTGTTACCAGAATAGTTACACTTCTTAACCATGTTTACTGTGGTGTTAGCAATCCAAAATTAAGTCATGGCAGTGCTGCCAATAAGAGGTTTAACACCCCAGCACTTGATGAAGCAACTATTGCCACAATTATGGAGATGGGTTTTACAAGAAGAAGAGCAGAGGAAGCATTGAGACATGTAGAAAGAAATAGCGTTGAGATGGCTATGGATTGGCTGTTTAGTCATCCTGAAGATCCCGAGTGGGAGGATGATGAAATGGCAGAAGCACTTGCGTTATCTCTAGGAAGCTCATCTGAGACGCCAA
The DNA here is from genome assembly GCA_963921325.1 of Logfia minima. Classification (NCBI taxonomy): domain Eukaryota; kingdom Viridiplantae; phylum Streptophyta; class Magnoliopsida; order Asterales; family Asteraceae; genus Logfia; species Logfia minima. The sequence goes on along the minus strand of OY992763.1, from coordinate 4,889,387 downwards.
AATCAGATAATACAGAAAAATTGTCTGATGATGAAAAAGGAATCATGGAAACAAAAACACCGCCTATTATTGACATCCTTAATGCTATAATGAAGTTGATACAAGGTAGTGATTCTATTGCTTTTCCTTTGACGGATTTACTTACCACCATTTGCATCAGGAATAAAGGAGAAGACCGCAAAAAAGTTATATATTTTCTAATTCAACAGATGAAGCTTTCTCCACTTGAGATTCCAAAGGATACGAGTCCCCTCTGTACGATATCACACACATTAGTATTACTCCTTACAGAAGACGTCTCTGCAAGAGAAATCGCTGCAGAATATGGCATTGTTTCTGTAGCATTAGATATCTTAATGGACTTTAACTCAAGAACAAAATCCGGAAATGAGCTTCCAGTACCAAAATGCATCAGTGCTTTGCTTCTGAAATTGCATAGTTTGTTGCAATTTAGTCCCAAAGTTAGTTCAGATACCATTGAAGGAACAAAAATGGGATCTCCTCCAGAAGGTGCCAGGACATTTGAAAAATCTACAGGATATATGACTGTGGACGAGGGTGAAAGAGCAAATACTGTAGTTTGTGATATGGTAAAACAAAATGTCCCTGGTATGGTAATGCAAGCGGTTCTCTTATTGTGCGCTCGTTTGACAAAAACGCACACCTTGGCTTTGAATTTTCTTGAAAATGGAGGTATGGATGCTCTTTTTAGCATACCTAGAACTTGCTTCTTTCTTGTATATGATAGTGTGATATCTGCTATTATTCGACATCTCATAGAAGATCCACAGGCACTACAAATAGCAATGGAGTTAGAGATCAAACAAACTCTAAGTGCCAGCCGTTATGCTGGTCGTGTTCTTCCACAAGAATTTTTGACATCGATGGCACCTCTTATTTCCAGAGACGCAGAGATTTTCATGAAAGCGGCTGCAACACTTTGTCAGGTGGAGACTTTAGGAGGGAGAACTTATATTGTATTACTCAAAGAAAAAGACAAATCAAAAGTACCCAGTGTTGAAATTGGAGTATCCCCAGGCCAGAAGAAGATTCCTGCTAATCTTACCCCACTTATCCATCACATGATTGAAATTGTTATGAATAATAGTTTATCAAATTCAGAAGAATTAGGATGCAATAGATCTGGAAATTCCATGGAGGTTGATGAGCCTGCTACCATTAAGGGTAAATTTAAGGTTGATGAAACACGGAAAGATTCTGAAAGTCTTCAAGAAAGATCCACAGGGACAGCTAAGTTATCTTTTGTCCTCAAGCTGCTAAGTGATATTCTTTTAATGCATGTACATGCAGTTGGGATAGTTCTAAAACGGGATCTTGAGATTTGTCAATTACGGGGTTCTAACGGGATAGTGCATCACATTCTGCATCACTTTCTCCTAGTTAAAAGGTCCGGATCTGATGAATCCAGAGCAAATTTATGCGAAAACGCATCCCGGTTTTTGGTGGTGTTGTGTGGTCGGTCAAGTGAAGGGCGTAGATGAGTTATAAATGAACTTGTTAAATTGTTCATTTCATTCTCAATTTCAGCCAGAAATTCCTCAAAGGGCAGCTTATTGCCTACTGACAAAAAGGTTGTTGCTTCTGTTGATCTGGTATACTCCATTTTGTCAAAAAATTCGTCGTCCAGCAGCTTAATCGGTTCACCGGATATAGCAAAAGGGATGATCGATGGAGGAATGATTCAATGGCTATCCAGCATTCTTCAGGTGCTGGATCTTGACCATCCTGATGCTCTAAAAGTGGTAAATATTATCCTCAAGGTTTTGGAAGGCTTAACAAGGGCCGCCAATGTGTCAGACCGACTCTCTTTATCTGATTCGTCCAACAAGAAAAATAATGTTACTGATAATCAGACAACAGAGCCTAATCAAAACAGTCAACATGAGGTCAACGGAACAGAAGATGTACATCAACTTCCTCAACAAACATCTCGGGATGAAGGCGATAATAATATTTCAAATATAAACCAGGCTGCAGTACAGGAAATGAGAATTGATGTGGATGGGATGGACAATAGTGGTTTATTACAGAATGCTGGTGATGAAGATGATGACATGGTCGATGATAATGATGTGGACGTTGATGATGATGGTGATGTTGAGGATGAAGAGAATGTGGAGGATGGTCCTGCTTTGATGTCTCTAGCTGATACAGATGTGGAAGATCACGATGAATATAATGATGACATGGTTGATAATGAGGATGATGCCTACCTTGAAAACCATATGCAAGTAATTGGGCCACCAGGAGCTGATAATGGACTTACTGGTATGATTGGTGGGCCGTTTGAAGTGGTGAATGACCATGATCCTTTTGGTGTTGGGAGACCTTCACATCAACAGAACCAAACATCGCAATCTGGTATACATGGAAATGGTCTCCGGCATCCTCTTCTATCAAGACCATCACAATTTGGTGATCCGGGTTAAATCAGGCCATCAGGTGGAAACTTTGATGTGCCTACACCATTGGGTGATTTTTCTGTTGGTGTGGGGTCTACGTATGCACCAGGTAGAAGAGGGGTGGGTGATAGCTGGTGGACTGATGATGGCCAGCCCCAAGATGGAAGCCAAGCTGTAGCTATAGCAGGGGCGATGGAAGAGCAGTTCATGTCTCGGCTACACAGTGCTGCTGAGAGACAGTCCCATAATTCAGCATCATTGGTAAGCCAATCAGATGCTCCCCTACCTGATGACAATCAACATGGTGCTAGTGATCAGAATGATATGGATATAGAGTCGAATCAAGTTGCTGAAGGTGATATGACTCTACAACAAGTTCAGATGGATGTGGCTGTGGAACAAATAGGAGAAGATCAACAAGCACTTCGTCAAGATAATATGGAAATTGGGGGAGATGAAAGTGTCAATGACCAGGTAGAGACACACTTTCTTGCAAAATAGTGTTTTTAAATGGTTAAACCCTTCTAAATAGTTTTAATTAAATAATCATATTATCATATGACCAAAAATAGTATTTATTTTTCTTTTACACATTAATTATCCATAATACTAAAATACATAATCTACTACGTATTAAAGATTACCTGTTTTTTACCCATTACCCAGCGCCCATTTCATCACTTGTAGTTCTCATAATATACTTTGTGGAAGGAATTCTGATGTCTTCATTCACAATCTATATCAGGTACTGCGGCTGACAGCTGACAATGAGACAGGTGACCATCAATTGGTAACAGAGGGTGACCATGTGCCCAATTCTAGTGATTATCATGTTCAGGTTGGAGAAAGTGCTGATGTTGAAATGAATATTGCTGATTCAGAAGCAAATGAAAATAGGGATCCCCAGAGTGTTGCTCAGGATAACAGTCAAACTGATGAAATTAGTGCAACTAATGAACCCCCAACTGAAAATGGCATTGATCTGACCTTTCTGGAAGCACTACCTGAAGTTTTAAGGGCAGAAGTACTAGCTTCACAACAAGCTCAGTCTAACCCGGCACCAGTTGTTTCTTCTGATATTGCTGAGGATATTGATCCAGAGTTTTTAGCAGCTCTTCCTCCAGATATCCAAGCAGACGTTATAGCCCAACAACATGCACAAAGGGTTGCACGAGAGGCTGAAGGACAACCTGTGGATATGGATAATGCTTCAATCATAACTACTTTTCCAGCTGATTCTCGTCATGAGGTTTGCATTTGTAAATTATGGTTACATTTCCAGTGGTTTGATTTCGACCCAAATGGGTCCAATTAGGCTTTTCTGTTGATCTTATCTGTTTGTTTAGGTGAAATAACATATTCAAATGGGCCCAGAAGTGCTAAACTGAAAATGAGTTTTATTAATACTGATCCAAACGTGTCAGGTGGGGTTGTGTTGACCCGTTAACACTGTTTTTATTCATTTTTATTAAATTTTATAAATACTTATAACGATTAATATGATAAAAGATCTCAACTATTAAAATAATAATCTAGTGCTTTTGACCCATCAAATTGCCATTGTAACTAGTCTAATAGTTTTGCTAATGGCATTAGAGATATGGGTAAGAGCCTTCCCCCAACCATTTTTTCAGGAAAGCAATCAAAACACAATAACCAGCCAACCATATTGTTTGATTTTCTTACCAACCTGGTCATTCTTATAAGAAAACTAATAATGTTTAGTTCCTAACTACTGATAACCTAAGTAGTTGTTCTGAGAAGTTAGGCGCTTAACCGTAGCCCTTCCCTAAGGGCTATGGTTAGCAAAACCCAATAATAAATTACCAAGTTGTGTGTAATATATTGGTCGTTATGATATTCAGAAGAAAATGAAAATAAAATAGCGGATACGCCTGGCCCAGACACATTTGACCCGTATTTAGAATGAGACATTTTAACCCGAACCCATTCTGAGCTCTTCCCATTTTGCGACCTCTAACTGATTTTCTTTGTTCATTTGTATTAGGTGCTTTTGACGTCTTCAGAATCAGTTATTTCAGAATTGCCCTCCCCTATGCTTGCTGAAGCACAAAGGCTGAGGGATAGAGCTATGAGTCACTATCAAGCCCATAGCTTACTTGGAAGTAACCATAGGCTCAATAACCGGAGGAATGGTTTAGGATTAGACAGGCACACGTTAACTGATAGGGGTGTTGTCGTTACGATAGGACACAATGCATCTTCTATAATTGCAGAAAGCTTAAAAGTGAAGGATGTTGAGGGGGACCCACTGTTAGATACTGATGCGTTAAAAGCATTGATCAGGCTATTGCGAGTGGCACAGGTAATTTGTTAATGGATATACATTAACAAAATATCATGAGAAAAATAAATAACTAGTTCTTTATCTTCTTTATTAATGTTGATGCACACTTTGTAGATAATTTACCTTCTGATTTTTTTGATGTCAGCCCCTTGGGAAAGGCCTTCTTCAGAGACTCTTATTGAACTTATGTGCACATAATTGTACAAGGGAAATGCTTGTTTATCTGGTCCTGGACATGATCAAGCCCCAGACTGAAGACACAGTAGTAGGGTTGACCAAAATAAATTCTCAGAGACTTTAGGGATGTCGGTCTAATGTTGTTTATAGCCGATCTCAAGTCATAGATGGTATCAATTTCTATAACGGGGACCTAATTTTGTGTCTTTGTTCTATCACAGGTCTTCCTCCTTTAGTATTGAGACGGATCCTTGAGATTTTGACATACTTGGCAACTAATCATCCATCTGTTGCTGATATATTGTTCTACTTTGATTCCTTGCGTGTTGTGAAAGTCTTGAATCCAAGATACTATGACAAGAAGAAGGATAAAGGGAAGGAAAAGGTTGTTGAAGGAGGAGAAATGTCGAATCCTGTTGGATTGTAAATGGAGTGTGATGTTCCTATATTATTTTTTACAAAGCTCTTGAATCGTAGCAATATTGCCCATGTGGAGCAGGTACATTTAGTTCTGTATTTTTGCTTTGTAAGTTCTTTGAACTTGCCAGTACGTAAAAGATATTGATACGAACCAAATAACTGAAGAAACTTCTATTGATCAATACTAAAAAGACTAGAACAAAGAACGGTAAATGAAATACCCTATGATTCGAGATGTAGGCTCTCCCAAGTTCCAGACTATAAAACTCACGATACCCCATCTAGACAACCCTTAGGTTATTTATATAGACTTCTAACTTGACTCCCAAGCTCACGACTCTAATAGGGAAGCAAAACATAATAAGGATATGAAACATAAATTACTACTCAACCTCAGTTACTTATAATAATTTCCCATAACCTCCTTGACTTCTTTAGAAAGCCTCTTGTAAACATTTCCCCACTTCAACCCTGAGTCGTAACGTTACCCCCTTCCCCAAAGAATCACCTTGTCCTCAAGGTGGAATTCTGGAAATTGCCTTTGAATAGTATCCACTGGTTCCCAGGTAGCTTTATGACTTGGTAGATTCTTCCATTGAATTAAAACTTCCTTGTTTGCATCCTTTGTATTTTCAGCCCGAACTCCCATGACTTCTTCTGGTTGAAGTTGTACTTCCATGTCTTCTGATAATATTGTGGGCAATTCAGTAGCCACCATATGGTTTCCAATCCATTTTTTAAGTTGCGAAACATGAAAAACGGGATGAATTGTAGCCGTCACAGGTAATCTGAGTTTATATGCAACTTGCCTAATTCGTTCTAAATTTCATAGGGCCCGTAATATTTAGATGCAAGCTTTTCATTTTGTCGTTGGCGGACAGGTTTTTGGCGATAAGGACGTAATTGTAAAGTACCTGCTCACCAGTGGGAAACTCCACATCACGTCTATGAACATCCGCTTTTGCTTTCATAATCTGTTGTGCTCTAGATAAATGCATTTTTAACTCATTTAACATCTGATCACGTTCTTCTAAATACCGGTCAACCTCGAATATGGGTGTGGGCTGGCTGCCATATCAATGTGGTGGATCACGGCCATATAAAATTTTGAAAGGAGTGGTGTTTGCTGAAGAATGGTATGAAGTATTGTACAATGCCATCTGGACCATTGTTTCGGTTTATCAGAGGCAAAACATCTTAGGTACGTTACATTACTTCTGTCGACAACTTCTGTTTAGGGTAGTACCTTGATAATGAAAAAGTTCCTTCGAAGTTCCTGATGCATCTGTTTCAATGACAAATTCCTTGTTAAAATCCGGTAGAGCAAGCACTGGTACTTTGGTCATGACATTTTTAAGTGTTGAAAGGCCCCGGTAGCTTCCTCATTCCAATTAAAACTATCTTTTTCAGTTGTTCCGTCAAAGCCCAAGCTATCTTACCACACCCTTCAACAAATTTCCGATAACACCCAGTAAGGCCTAAGAACCCTCTGAGTTCTTTTAAATTCTTCGGAACAGGCCAATCTATCATTGTTGCGATTTTGGAGTTATTAGCTGAGACACCTTTTGAGACCCAAATATTCAATTTTCAATTGGGCAAAAGAACACTTCTTTTTGTTGGCAAATAAATGATTCTTCCGCCAACAACTAAATACAATAGCCAAGTGCTCCCTATGTTCTTCTTACGATTTGCTATTAACAAGGATGTCATCGGAAAAAAATGAAGACGAATTTATGTAAGTAAGACCGGAATACCTTATTCATCAAAATGTAGCCGGTTCGTTAGTTAAACCAAATGACATCACCAAAGATTCGTAGTGTCCCTCATGTGTTCGGAATGCCGTCTTGGCCACATCTTCCTTCTTCATTCGAATTTGGTGATAACCAGATTTCAAGTCCAACTTTGAAAATATAGTAGCCCTGTGCAACTCATCCAGAAGCTCGTCGATTACCTTAAAACAGTCACTTTATTTCGGGCACGATAGTCGACACAAAACCGCCAACTTCCATCTTTCTTTTTAACTAAGAGTACTGGACTTGAAAAAGGCCTGAGACTAGGTTGAATCACACCTGCTTTTAACATCTCACCCACCAATTTTTCAATCTCATTCTTTTTTGCATGTGGATACCGATACGGACGAACACTAATCGGTTATGTACCCTCCTTAAGCAAGATTGAATGCTCGAGATCACGTTGGGGAGGTAACCTTTCCTGCAAATTAAACACATCTTCAAATTCTGCTATTAAATCCCCAACCTCCTCAGACTGTTAGAAAGGAAACGATCCACCATTCTCCAAGCTTTTCATCTCTACCAGAAACCCTTCATTCTCGTGTTGTAAGGATCGAACCATGGATTTGACTGAAACAATAGAGCTAGACAGCCCCGGATCACCTTTTAGAACAATTTTTCGGTCACCATCCTTAAACTCCATTGTCAATGTTTTCCAGTTAGTAATAGTTGGGCCTAGAGTTTGCAACCATTTGATTCCCAAAATAACATCAGTACTACCCAATTCAAGAGAGAAAACCAATTACTTGTCGTTCTTGTAACGAAAGTATCAAGTCTCTACAAAGCCCTCGACTTTTATTAAATTTCCCTTTACCCAACATTACCACAATTGTTTTAGTTCCACAGACCAACAATCCTAATCGTTGTACCACACTTTGCGATAGGAAATTATGTGTAGCTCCACTGTCAATTAGAACTACCACTTCAATTCCCCCGAGAATGCCAAGTACTTTCATAGTATGGGGCAGTGTAAATCCAATCACAGAATTGATGAAACCTCCACAGAATCTAAGTGTCCATTGATCAACATCTTTTCAACGCACTATTTCTTCATCGCCGTCCACCAAAAGTAACTGCACAGCTTTACTAGAACAACGATGACCCAGTGAGAACTTTTCGTCACATTTAAAGCATAACCCTTAGGATCTTTTTTCTAGTAATTCTGCTTCAGTCAACCTTTTAAATTGCCCTGGTCAACTTGTGGAAGAATTATTAATCTTCTGGTCTGATGAACTTGTAGCAACCAACGTACGTGTTAAGCTAGTTCCACTACTACGATTGCTAAAGTAACCGTTGGTTGAAACTGAAGAATGGTTCAGCCCACTACCCTTGGAAACGATTTCGTTAAGTTTGTTTTCATCGATAAAGATGGCTAGTTTCATGGCATGGTTAAGAACTTCAGGTTGCATAACGCATACTGCTGCCCGTAATTCTTGTTTAAGTCCTTTGATAAAAGTACCCTCCATAATAGGCTCCGGAATTCCTCCAAGTGTCCAGCTAACTTTTCGAATAAAGTAAGATAGTCCCTAGCTGATCCTTCTTGAGTAATTGCTAAGAATTGCTCATAAAGAGTACCCTCATAAGATTGCTCAAAACGTTTTAACAATCGTCGTTTTAGGCCTTCCCACGATCTAAAAGATGCCCTGCCAACACTCCAACAAAACCATGATAGGGCCGGACCCTCCATACATATCACAGCTGCCCGTAACCGATCTACATCTTCAATACCCTGGACATCGAAGTACCTCTCCATAGGGTATATCCATCCACCGGCATCTTCTCCTTCACAAATAGGCATATCTATTTTCTTGGACCGGAAATCATATCCGTATGAGCCCATCCTAGATCTTTCCTTGTTGCGATTTCCATTCCCGTTCAATTCAAATCCATGATGGAACTCACCCCTCTCTGATCCATGGAACATAGTATCCTCTGTTTGTTTTCTTTTCTCATCAGCAACACTGGATTTGGCATAGTAAGTAGGTAACTCGAAACCCAAATCATCATAACGAGTCTTAATTGTGGTTCCTTGGGTTGTTCCATTGACCTCAATTTGATTTGTGGTTCTTTGGGTTGTTCGAATGACCTTAATTTTAATTGTGGTTCCTTGGGTTGTTCTGATGACTTCAACTTCAGTGGCCACAATGGTTTCTTTGATAAAGTAGTCAGAAGTTTCATTACCTCCTCATGTCTCTGGTCCGAATCCAAACGCAAGGCACCAACATCTGCCTCTAAAGTCAACAATCGTTGTAATTTTCAGTTTGTTACAAAACCAATCGCTCGTTATTTTCGGTTTGGTACTGAACAAATTCGTCATCTAAATCCACAATCTTCTTAGTCATTTTTTTTCAGCAACAAAAACATAAACTTCTTTTTTTTTCTGTTCCGGAGTGAACAGTGATTTTCGAAAATTGGCCAGAATCGTTGCTCTAATACCAATTGGTACGAACCAACTAACTGAAAAAAACTTTTATTGATGAATACTAAAAAGAACAGAACAAAGAATGGTAAATTAAATACCCTACAATGGTAGACTGAACACCAACCCAATCTCGATGAAAAAAGTAGAAGCAACTAAAGAAGGGTGACGAAGCTCGAAAAAGGGCATGATTTTAGGCTCTTCCTTTTTGGGGGACGCTTTTAAAAAAAAGAAATAGAGATATAGGCTCTGCCAAGTTCCTGACTATAAAACTCACAGTACCCATCTAGACGACCCTTAAGTTATTTATATAGACTTCTAGCTTGACCCCCAAGCTAACTACTCACATTGCTCTGATACCAATTGGTACCAACCAACTAACTGAAGAAAATTTTTATTGATCAATACTAAAAAGAACAGAACAAAGAACAGTAAATTAAAATACTCTACGATTCGAGATGTAGGCTCTCCCAAGTTCCTGACTATAAAACTATGATACCCATCTAGACAACCCTTAGGTTATTTATATAGACTTCTAACTTGACCCCCAAGCTAACTACTCTAATAAGGAAACAAAACATAATAAGGAAATAAAACATAAAAATACTACTCAACCTCTGTTACTTCTAATAATTTCCCATAACCCCCTTGACTTCTTTAGAACGCCTCTTGTAAACATTTCCCCACTTCAACCCTGAGTCGTAACGTTTCCCCACTTCTGACCTGAGTCGTAACGTTTCCCCACTTCTGACCTGAGTCGTAACAGTTCTCAAAAGTTCTACTTTTAATTTCTCTACTCAATCAGCACATTCTTTGTAAGAGCAGTTATATCTAATTTTGTTTGTGAAATAATTAAATACCATATTAAGCCACCTCAAGCCTAATTAGCCTTTTTCCAGAAGAGGGTTTTTAGGACTGGGTCTAGACACTCTTTTTGCACCTTTAAACTTCAGTCGTGTTCTTTATTCTGTTTTACTTCTATGGTGCAGTTCTTAGGTCTGGTTCAAGTGGTTGTAAACACTGTGGCCTTGAAGCTAGATTGTCTGTCTCATGCCGTACATGCAGCTACCAGTACCCAAAGTGCTCCTGGCATTGAAGCTGCAGTTCATCCTCAGAAAGATTCTTCTTTAGCTGGAGCAGAATCAGGTTTGGGCAACAAAAACTTGAATGATGGATTATCCACATCAGATGAGCGGAGAAGTGTCAAAGTGAATGACATCTTCATGAAACTACCACAAACTGATCTACATCATCTCTGCAGCCTTCTTGGCCATGAGGGGTAATAGTTTATAATCAAATAGCATATTATTTGTTCTTATTACATTTTGCTAGAGGTGGCAAAATTGGTGGGTCAGGTGTGGGTTGGGAAATGAGTTAAAAATGGGTATGTTTGTATGGGTCAGGCAGGTTGACCCTTAACACTTTTGTCCACATTTATAAAAAAAATTATTTACAATTAGTCTACCAAATGCGATAGTGATTATAAGATATATATTATTTTTATGATTGTTTAATCTTTTAATGTAAATGATTTAGGAGGCCGGTTTTATGCAATAAAAATACATTTTTGCTGCCTTTCAACCTGTTTGACCCATTTCCTTTTGAGCTAATATTTGTGATTTTACAATTTGATATTGAGATCTTACATTTCCTAACAACCTAAAGCATATTATAATGTATTTATGTTTCTACTAGGTTTTCAGATAAAGTTTACACACTCACTGGCGAGAATCTGAAGAAGTTGGCATTGATTGCCCCCTTACATAGGAATTTCTTTATAGCAGAGCTTTTAGATTTAGCTCATAGTCTGAGCAATTCAGCTGTAAATGAACTCAGCACACTCAGATATTCACAGATGCTGGGTCTTAGCAATGGATCCATCACTGGGGCTTCAGTTCTAAGAATACTTCAGATACTTAACTTTCTCACGGTACTAAACAGTACTGACACCAAGAGTGTGGGGAGTGATGGCGATCAGGTGCATGCCACCATATGGAAACTAAATGTTTCCCTTGAGCCCTTGTGGCAAGAATTGAGCAAGTGTATAGGTGTCATCGAGTCACAGCTGGGTCAGGGCTCTTCCTCTTCTGTTACTGTGAACTTGAATGTAGGCAATCCTTCCCTTCCTCCTGGAACTCAGAGAGTATTGCCTTTTATTGAGGCTTTCTTGTTTTTATGTGATAAGCTTCAAGCAAACAATTCTCATTTGCATCAAGATAATGCTCTTGCAACAGCAAGTGAAGTCAAACAGTTGCCTAAAACTTTTTCCCCTAGTCAAACAATTGACGGCACTGGAATATTTACTAAGTTTGCTGAGAAGCATCACAGGATGTTAAACACTTTTATCAGACAAGATCCGAGTTTGTTGGAGAAGTCGCTTTCTATGTTGCTAAAAGCTCCAAGGTTTATGGACTTCGATAACAAAAGGGCTTATTTCCGTTCTAGAATTAGGCAGCAGCATGATCAACACCTAGCAGGTTCATTGCGGATAAGTGTTCGGCGGGCATATATTCTAGAAGATTCCTATCATCAGCTGCGGATGCGGCCCTTGCCAGATATGATAAGACGGTTAAATGTCCGTTTTCAAGGTGAAGAAGGTGTAGATGCTGGTGGTTTGACAAGAGAGTGGTATCAGTTATTGTCACGGGTCATATTTGATAAGGGAGCTTTGCTTTTTACTACCGGTGGAAACGATGCGACTTTTCAGCCGAACCCTAATTCGGTATATCAGACCGAGCATATTTCTTACTTCAGATTTGTGGGGCGTGTGGTAATTTCTAGAGAACTTTTAACTTCATTATTACATTTATTAAGTCCAGTGTTGAGTAACAAGCTTGTATATATCTTTATAGGTTGCTAAAGCTTTGTTTGATGGGCAATTATTGGATGTTTACTTCACCCGGTCATTCTATAAGCACATTCTTGGTGTGAAGGTAACATATCATGATATAGAAGCTGTTGACCCTGCTTACTACAAGAACTTGAAGTGGATGTTGGAGGTGAGTGCCTGTAAAGCTATAACTGTTTGAGATAATTCAAATTTGTCTCATTTACGTATAAATAGGTGGGTTGTTATGTATTTCAAATGGGTCACCCAGTCAATTTTATAATGCATACAGCCTTTTGTCCTTTTAGATCATTTTTATTTCAAGAAAGATTTTATTTGTTATTGGTTTTGGAAACCATTAACTTCCCTGCTTTCCCGCCCCATCCCCTTTTGATCTACACTAAGAAAATCTTGTAATAACAAGGACCTGTTTTGACCCTTGACCTGACCTGCTCATCTTGCCGCTTGTACTATACAACCATGATGTTGATTTTAATATGGTTTGTTGATCATTTGAATTTTTGCACCAGAATGATGTAAGTGACATACCTGATCTGACTTTTAGCATGGATCCGGGTGAAGAAAAACACATCCTTTATGAGAAAACAGAGGTATTTAAGAAGCATTTTGTCAGTTGATGGTCAAAATCGTTATTAAGTTGAACATTGAATGTTTCAAAGTTTTAAACGTTTTTTGTTGGGTTTTACTGATGTTTTTCTTCTTAATCATTGGACAGGTAACTGATTATGAGCTCAAACCAGGTGGAAGAAATATAAGGGTGACAGAAGAAACAAAACATGAGTATGTGGATCTTGTTGCTGATCATAGACTAACGAATGCAATACGTCCTCAAATCACTTCTTTCTTAGAGGGATTTAATGAATTGATACCACGAGAAATGATTTCTATTTTTAATGATAAAGAACTTGAGCTGTTAATAAGTGGGCTTCCAAGAATTGATTGTGAGTTAGCTAACGATTACCTAAAAACCTAGGATCTCATTGTTTGATTTACAAATTTATTAAAGCATTACCTTTTGCAGTGAATGATCTGAAGGCCAACACCGAATATATTGGCTATACGGAAAGTTCTAGTGTCATTATATGGTTTTCGGAGGTTGTTGAAGCATTTAACAAGGAAGATAGAGCGAGATTGCTTCAATTCGTAACTGGTACATCAAAGGTAAGTCAATGGTTCATGTAATTCCATTTATTCTGCTGGTGCATCTTAAAAAAAGATGATTGGTGTAACTTATAAATTCATCTGCAACGTCTAAAAACCTGGATAATAGTTGTATGTTTGTGGGTTAGGTTCCATTGGAAGGTTTCAAGGCTTTGCAAGGTATTGCAGGCCCACAGAGGTTTCAGATTCACAAAGCGTATGGAGCTCCAAAGAGACTGCCATCGGCTCATACCTGGTAATCGTCTTTCACTCTATCCATGGATAGTATATAGGTGTCTATAAGTGGGTGGGTCAGTCGGGTAATGGGTCAAATGGGTTCGGGTCAAAATGGTTAATTGTTGAATTGATGTCAGTCTGGTTGGGTTGACCTGAAATACTTGTCCAAAGTTTTAATATTTTTGAAGAATCAAAAACAGTGCATCAAATATGATCGCAAAGTTATAATATTTTAACAATAATCTAAATCTTTGAATTAAACGGTTTAGAAGGCTGTATGCTTTTACAAAAACACTTCGGGTGAATATCAACAATATCTTTTGCTAGCTCTTTTCTTTTTTCATTCTCTCATTTCACCTGTTAGAAAAAAAGCACAAGTTGAATTGACACAATCATGTAAGTAAATGTGTAGAAATTGCAACCTCTAGTTATAACTCTAGTCTCATCGGTTTGTTTTTCATCTCTCTTTTTCTCAGCTTCAACCAATTAGATCTTCTTGAATACATGTCAAAGGAACAGCTAGAAGAACGGCTGCTGCTTGCGATTCGTGAAGCTAGTGAAGGTTTTGGGTTTGCATAGTGATGTCATTTGCCATCAAGATGTTACCGGATGCTGTTCTTTATAAGTTATTTTTGCTGCAGATCCAAACAAATTTTAAGTTCAACAAAATAGAAAGGGTTCTGTAGAAAATATTTTTTGTAAATACTACCTGGGATGTGCTAGTGCAAATTTGATATCTTCGGAACATTTTAGTAAATCTTTGAGGCAACCCCAAGCATAAAAAAGCTTCTGGGGATGGCATTGCAAGCACATGGTGCTATTCTTTTTTGCATGCATTATGTGCACTATGTCTTGCCTTCTGCAGAGGACAGCCAACTGACAAAAATGGCAGAAGCCATTATAGATGTATTATTCTTACAAGATTACAAGTAGATACTATAAGAAACCAAGCAAATCTTTTAGTAGATTTTAAAATGGTTTTTAATTGAAATAAATCAAATTCAAATTGGTTCAGGGTTGAATACAAGTTATTTAACTCCACTATCTGTCTTATGTTTCTATTTTATTGTTTTATGAGTTTATTTACCCGTGGCTACGTGAGATTGTATATGAGATTTTCTATTAACAAAGTCATTTATATAAACACACTTGAATTTTTATTGATTGTAGGTAATTTATTGTTTGTATAAGTATAAATATAAATAGTTATATGTAAATTATTGGCAACGCAATATAGTTAAGGAAAATACTTTATTTTTAAAACATAGATAATCATGTCTATATATATGTAATAAATGACGTACAATTATAAAGATTAAAAGGTACGATTAAGTGAATACAGAAGTGAAAACTTTATGCGTACGTATTTGTAGGTGTTCATGTCGAATTATAATATTTGGTCATATGAATCTTAATAATAATAAAAAAAAAAAAATCTAAAACTCATATCTCCATTAGTTTTGATTAAAAAAAACATACATCTTAAAGAGGACATGTAAGCATACAAATTAATTGTAGAAACTTAGTCTGTGATTGAATAAATAAAGGAAAATATTGAATCAAATTTAATTAAAAAGAGAAATACGGTATTCCATTAACTTTCTTATTACTATTTGCTTTCATATATTTTATTGATGAAATGTACAAAATGTCAAATGATAATACAATCTTTTTGTTGTTATATCTTAAATTTTACATTTTATCTCTTTATAATGATTTTTACATTTACAGAATTATTACAATAACTTATAATGTTACTTACATTTACTAACTTACATTACATATTTTACATAAAGTTTATAATTTGTACTATCTAATTTACGAAATGTTATTATGACACTACTTCAATTAACTTATACAAGTTTAGTTAAAAAGTATTATGAAAAGGTTCAATAATTAATATAACTTTCATAGTGCATTCAATGACTTTACAGATTGTAAAACATATATATATATATATATATCTTATGTAATCATTTTATTAAGAAACTATTGTTAATAATATTTAGTCCTTTTAAATATTCAATGACTAATATAACTTTTCTAGTGCATTCAAAGACTTTAAAGATTTCAAAATTTAAAGAATGTCATATTAGTAATTGTAAATGAGATCATGTTAATTAAGTAAGTTAGTTGTTGCATTTAAGAACTTTTGTTCACTTTAAATAATATCTAATCCTTTTAAAAATTCAATAATTAATATAACTTAGTTGTTGCATTTAAAAACTTTTGTCCACTTTATTTTGCATCACTTGCTCGATCCATATGTAATTTCATGAGAGAGCATCTGAAATTAGCAAATGAATTATCGGTTTCACTTGGAGGTATGCAGCTACCTCAGATTGAAGATGATAAGAGCACATGGAATGTGGAGGAACGTGCACGTTCCCGACCTGAATGCCGTCGGGAACGCCGTTCGACCACTCCCGAGCGGCTTTTCGGACAAAGTTCTCGTCAGTGTTCCGGCGGCAACGTCCCCCTACAGACGTTGTGTTCCCGTATTTTTTTTCCTTTTCTCCTTTTTCTCATTTTTTTTCTTCTTATTTTCTTCTTTATTTTCTTGTTTTATTTTTTATTTGAAGAATATACTATTTGTGTGTTTCTGTGAGTGTGTATGTGAAGAAGAAGATGATGATGATGATGATGGGAGTGTGCAGCCAAAATCAGGAAGAGAAAATCATATTAGGTTATTAAAATGGGCTCATTTTTTAGAATTAGTTTTTTTAAATGGGCTATGCGTATTTAATTTTTAATTGGGTCAAAATTTATTAAATTAAAATGGATTGTATGTAACTTTTTTATTTTTAATAAATCAATTTCTTTTATTTAATTTTTTTTATTTACTTTTATTTTATAAATTGGTGAATATTCTGACAATTAAAAAAATCAAAAAGAAAAGTTACTGAACAATGTCCTGAACACTGTGACGAGGATGTCACCACTCCTTGTGCTCTAAGAGGACAAAGGTTTTGAGATATCAGTCTAGTTTTGAAGGGATCTTGTGTCTTTTGATTTCATTAACAAAGAGAAGCAGTAATTTGTTACCTGATCTGGTCGTTTCCTGCGCCGATGTATTGAGAGATCTCGGAGCTACCTTCCGAGAAATACTCTGGCATCAATCTCTTGGGTGTAACTCAAATATCAAGAAGCGAAGTGCTGATGTGGTGGTTGCTGAATCTGGTGATGTTATTGCTAATGTCAACACTCCTGGGGTGAGATACTTGAATAGTCAACACTCTTTGGTACACGATTATTTATTTATGGTATACTTTAATTAACACGTGATTACAACTTAATATTTATTCACATGAATATTATAAATAAAATTTTTAAAATTGTGTTTGTTTTCAGCAAAAATCACATGTGATTGTTATTTTGATACTTAATCATATATGATTTGACATATAATCACATATGATTTGGTATATAATCATATGTGATTTTCAATTAAAAATTGATCTTTGATGATTAGCTTCAATATATGATAATTCATATATGATTATTATTTAAAATCACATATGATTGAAGATATAATCGTGTGTGATTATTATTTAGTGTTCAAATCACATGTGATTTAACATTACGAACTTTTAAAACCCACTAAAAATTTGAAGAAAAAAAATTGTCGAAAGTATATCATGTGGGATCTCTACTTAAAGATAAAATGACGGTGATTCCGAATATGTAATTTTTATAATTTATTGACGCACGGTTTGTGAGAATATTTAATTTTTTTTAAAAAAAGAAAGTAAAAATGAGTATTTGAAATGAAGCAATCCTATTTGTTCTCCCATTCTCTAATTTTTTAGCATTCTTATTTGAACTTTTCTCTAAATTATAATTATAGTATTGGGTTGAGTTCAAATGAGAATGAAAATTTTAGTGAGAATAAATGAATGAATCCTAGCCATCCATTTTGCAAAATCCAATTTTCCACTAAAGTTAAATATCTCACAAACGACTAATCAAAAAATTATAAAAACTGCACCATACAAATCATCGTTCTTTTCTCTACGATTAGACATTCCTCATGATATATTTTCGATAATTTTTTTTATTTTATTTTTTTTTGCGGTTGAAAACGAGTAATACATGTGTTAGTGGGTGGTAATACATGTGTTACCGCTACTAACACATGTGTTACCAGTTTTCGAAACCCATCAAAAAAAAAAAAAAAGTTTGTTGAAAGTATACCTTTCTAATCGAAGAGAAAAAAATGTTGATTTTTATGGTGCAATTTTTATATTTTTTTGACTAACCGTTTGTAAGATATTTAATTTTATAAAATGTTGGGAGTATTATTATTTTGATAAAATAAATGATTGAGATTGATTCCTTTATTTTCATAAAAATCTTATTGTCATTTGAACTTAATTTTTATAGTATTAGGATAATAGCATTAGGTATTGGTCGGTAACAATTTCTATTTAAATATCGTCGGAAAATAAAATAAAATGTTGACAAATGCTATCAAAGTAACCAACGGTCCTTTTGACTAAACATAGACCACGTGACTCTTTCCAAAACCAAAAAGTAAAATAAAATAAAATAGAACAGACATAATTAAAGGAAAAAGAAGGCAAACAAACAGTTGGGCACCAACACGATTCCAAGCATATCCCTTGTTCGTTAAAATAATGGAATTTATTAACAACAACAACAGATCAACGTCGTCGTCACCGGTGCCGGTTGTATCTCTATCTAATACTACTACTTCTCAGCCTGGAAGCGCTTCTGGAAGTTTCCAGAACGACGGATTTCTCGGCAGCGTTGAAGAGTTCCGGCAGAATAATACTAACAATAATGTAGCGGTAGTTGTTGAGTATTATGAGCGACATGTTTTCTTGTGCTACAAGAAACCACAAGTTTGGCCTCCTCATATCGAAGCTGCTGAGTTTGATCGATTGCCTAGACTTTTATCAGCTGCTCTCACATCTAGAAAAGCTGACATCACTAAACAGGTTAATTTGTTTATCTTACCTTTTCTGATTTGTTTAGTTTTAGGGTTTAGTTACAGTTGCTATCTGTTATGATTACTAGTTTTGAACTGGAGTTACCTACTGTTTTGATGTGAGAATTGAGTAATAATTGGTAGTTTCAAATTGGTGGTTGAATCATGTGGTTTGAAATTAGTTTTTTAATTAAGTAATTTGTAAATTTACAAAAAGAAACATTGTTGTATATTGCTCAAGTATGTAACTTCAAAATATAGTACTCTTAACATTTTCATTACTTTTATAATGACACTTACTAACACTTGTTTTACTTTGTTAGTTGAGTTTTTTATGTTTGATGCTTGTTTCCTTATGCTGTAAATGTTAACTCTTAACTGGTTTTTGCAGTGTATTTTTAGTTTTTGATAGTAAAGTTGTCATTTTTGTTGCTTTGAGTAGACACGCCTAACAATATGCGAGGGACATGATGGGACCGAATCATCGAATGGAGATGTCTTAATTTTTCCAGACATGATTAGATACAGGTCAATTTACAATCTCGTTATTCAGATCTTTAAATTTCATTCACAGTCTTCCATAGTTTAGTTATGTTTATCACCAATGGGTCAATGGGCCAAATGGGTAAAGAGTTCTCCGTAGTATTATTTTTTCTTTTCTTCTAAATACATACAACATCCTAAATTGGTTTATGCAAAAACTTAGAATATTATTTCACTAAAATAGTGTTAGTACTCATAAGTAACACACTAATTATATATACAGATTCTTAAAATTGGTCAAGAAACTGTTACAAGTCAACATGACCAGTACTAAAGATGATCTCTTTTGACCCATTACCCAACTGGTCCCACCTATCTGTATCAACTCTATGCTTGATTGATAACATTTGAGGAAAATGCAGGAGATTGACTCATTTTGATATCGATACATTTGTGGAAGAAGTGCTTGTAAAAGATGGTGAATGGCTGCCTGGAAATCCTGAACCACTAACAGGATCATTTGTATTTGTATGTTCTCATGGTTCACGGGATAGACGATGTGGTGTTTGTGGACCTGCTGTAATTGCTCGATTTGAAGACGAAATAGAGTTGCGTGGTCATCAAAGCAAAGTGTCTGTTCGACCATGCTCACACATTGGTGGCCATAAGTATGCAGGAAACATTATCATATTTGGATCCAACTATGGGAAAGTCACTGGCCACTGGTAAGATGGTGCCCTATTTGTTCAGATATATAATATGCATCTACAACATACCTTCGTTTAGTTTCACGTCGTCTAATTGTTAGATTTTCTTACTCATTGCCGGTTTTTGATTTGTAATATTTCTCAGGTATGGATATGTTATGCCTGACGATGTACCCGCATTGCTCGAACATCATTTTGAGGATGGGGAATTTGTACACTGGCTTTGGAGGTAGTCCGGTTCAACTACTATTATTTAAATCACAAAATCATTTCCAAAATGCGCATCCAAGACCTTAGTCAAAATTAGATGTGTGTACTTTACAGGCGATATTAGAAAAGTTTCATAAATATAGATGACACCTACGTCACGCAAAGCTCTCGACCCATGTTGGCATAGTTACTTATTTTGTAGGTTTTTCCTTTAAAGCAATATTAGAAAAGTTTCATATATATAGATGACAAAGATAGCCGCAACATAAGTCTTGCTAACGTCTTCAATAAAAATATATATTATGTTTTAATTTCATCTTCAGGGGACAAATGGGTTTATCAGAAGAAGACCAAAAGAATGCTCACGGACTAAATTTTATAGCTAATGGTGGTAACAACATGGAAAAAAGTGTGGTAGATATAACATCACAAACAAGTGAGGGTTGTAACACAATGGAACGTGGCGGTTGTTGCCAGACAAATGGAACTTCCACTTGTTGTCAAAGTCCCCTTGTCTCCCCAGAAGCTGCAATAAATTACAATCTTGATACCACGGTCACCGCTGAGAAGAAAAAAGTTATCAAGAATCAAATTCCAATTAACTTGGGCAATAAAATGACTCCTACATCAGGCAAAGCTGCTATGCCAACATGGCTTGAGAGCTTGGAGAGTGAAGATATATATGCAGCTCTTGCACTTATTGGTGCTGCTGTCTCAGTTGCAGTTGCCTATAACTGCTATAGGCAGTTGGGTTAGGCCAACCACCAACATGCTTTTGTTTTGTCAAATATTTGTGTTACCGAGTGAAAGTTTTTAATACGAAAGGTATGTACTTTCAAAGTCCTGATTTTTGTGTTGGTATAATTATGTTTTTATTTTAAAAAAAAAAAAAAAATTAAGACTGCTCACATTGCAACAATAATGTAGATAAATTTGAAGATCTTACATTATCATAATACTAATCGAGATGATTACACCGGATTCATTCTAATTTTTCATTTCTTTGATAGCTTTGATGATATCGTCAGAAGTAACAAGACGGGGAGGTGGAAGATGTGGATGTCTTAAGCAATCGATAAGCTGGCGTATACGATTGCGAATAGGTCGGCACAAAAAGCACAAGCAAATTTGGCTAACGAGTCCTGTAAAAGCAGCAACTACTACAGAGAGCCCCATTGTCTTAAACAGTTGCTATTAGCAAGTAGATGTGTAATGCATCTGTATATGTAATAGTACTTGCATTTATGTATAGTAACTGAACATTTAAAGTTGTAATTTATAAATAACAGCCTGCATTTGTTTTTGTTGTAACTGATGTACTGTTTCAGAAGTCTTGACCATCTATAACAAAGTCGTTTTATAAATCCAAATTAACTTGAAGAGTTAAGCCATTCTGCCAGCAATTATAAAAGTTAATCTGGATCAACTCTACGAGTAAAAGATAAAGACAAATAGCAAAAACCATTTTGAACTACACCGTTAGAAGTGTAATCAAGTTGATACAACTCTTGAGTTATTCATGATTTACTCAAAAAATAATTTGAAATCAACTTGCACCAAGTCATGTCGAGCTCGAACTACTCAAACAGACAGCCAGAGTTGAGCTTGCAAGCCTTGTCAAGTCAGTATCAATTTTACAATATTTACATGATGATTACCATTTTTTCTCATTACTTCTGAGTCTGAGCACAAAAGTAGCTTTTCGAGTCTCAGAGTGGATTAGTAGTTAGTTTTGTAAAATAGAAGACCATTCCAGCCCGAAATGAGAACTGATTATAAAACCTAAAGAATTGAGAACCGAAACTAAACTAAATATTTTCAATTCTAAACTGGTCAAGTTCATGTTTGTTTTTTCAGATTTTTAGCCTCAATAACTTCTGTACATTACTGTTATTCATTCTCTTAACCATACTTTTTGAAAACATATTAGCTATTTCATTGAAGATCTCTCAGAAGGTTTGTGAGCATTTCTTGTGTTTCAAGTGATCAGAATTTGGAAAGATGAATGACAAATGCTACCATATTCTCTAGATTTTTTGTAATAAAATATTTCTTCTCCCTCTATTACATTCATCCAAAAAATTGAATAACATACATTTTGACATCTAATGTCAAACATACTAACTATATAACTTTTAAGGGAGAGACAAAAGAGGAAAGCCACAAGACTTACCCTCATTAAACCAAGTTTTAAACATACAACATAAAGTTAACATTACTGTAATTTATAATCCTTAAAAGCCACAAAAGTTTACCCAGCCAACCATAGCTTTGCTGCAGTACAGTCGCTTTTCATTTCTTATCTTTATCCTCATTTATGGTAAGGTCTTGTAGTTTATCATCAACCCCATTCTGGTCACTGAACTTCTGGAATTCAGATTCTATAGTTTGCGCAATCTTTTCGTCATCTGGGTCAGGGTCAGGGAAAGCCACATGAAATGATTGGTGCTTGATCGGGGCAACTGGGGACTTGAACGCCTGAGCTTGCTGGTTGATGTACTTATAGAGCTCCTGGTGGAACCCATGGTCAAATGAGAAGCAATTGTCGTAACTGGAGCTGTTTCTAGAGTATCGTGATGATCCAGATCCACTGCCTGGTCTTCTACAAAAATGGGGAAGAGAATCGTAATCCATTATCTGCCATTTGAAGTCACAATGTTAAGTTTCGACAATCTGTACTTTCCTAGAAAAATACTCCAGTAAACATGTGGCCATCTCTGACATTACCTTCAACAGCTCATCTTTTCCACAACCAGAAAGCACCTGCACTTTCTTTCTTGTTCTTTCTTGCAGAAGAGGCCTCACGACCTGCAAGAATTTAGATCATCAACCAAAAAAAATTTGATAAAAAAAATAATATTGGTTTATGGAAGGCAAAGGTAAAATAATGGACCTTCCAGCATGCTGAAAATATGTATGGAGCGTTGACAATGTAGTAGGTATCGGTCTTTTCTGGATAGTTCAAGTCATCAATGCTAGAAATAACCGTCAATAGCTGCTACCAATCAAGAGATCAGAATTAATTGGTTACAACGTGTTTCACATTATGTTCAAAGCTGCATATATACCTAAGATTTCTTTGTAGACATACTATTCCTGTCCCATGAAATGACAACATTTCTAATTTTGCAATTCATTTAAGTTATACTGATTAAGAAATTTAATCATTATTCAAGTGTACTACAGATATTTGACAAATAGTCACAAACACTTCCCTAAGAGGCTCATAACTCAAGAAGCGTTTTCGTCGGTGTAGAACTTACCCTAGATACAGTGTACATGGCCGTAAGGGTATCCTAACGCAGCTTATCATGCAATAACAAAACACTAAAGCTGACTGAGATGTGAAATTTCACTTGAAATAACAATCAACGAACCTTAAGCTGACTGAGTTGTGAAATTTTAAGCCCCGTCATATCCAGAACCTTGACACATGTGCTAATATGTCGCTCAAACTTTTTTGTTGCACCTGGCTGGCAAAAAATAAGAAGGAAAATCAGCTTATCTGATAAGCTACTATAAGTTACTCTCCTAAACAATCTAATCAAATTGAATACTTACCAATATTATCTGGTCTCTATACTCATTTATCTGGATATGTGATTGAACATAGTAATGTATCTAAAATAAAAGCGAATTAGAGTTGTAAATATTACACAATAACTAAATGCACTCGTATATAAACCAACTATTCGTCAAGCCATAAATTTAATGCAATGGCAGTAGTAACTATTTTTGTAAGATTACTTAAAATATCCTTACAGATGCTTTATCGTATGTGCTGAGCCCTACACCAACAGCGATAACAGGTCTCCCCTTTGAAAGAAAACAAAAAAAGTCAGCGAAGATCACATTGGAATTTTTAGAAACCGCTCTCTTAAGTAGTCTTTTGATTCTTTTCTATATAATTTTATTGCCATGGATCAAGTAAGGAAGTTAATATAGGTAATGCAGAAATATTATCAGCCATAACGCTAAACTTATGAAATCAGTTATTTAATAAAAGGAATACCTCTTTTGTGTAACCTGACATTCCTATAAGCTGAGAATCACGGACTCCTCGATAAAAGTCAGCAGGAATGATTGGTTTCTGTATAAATAAACAAATCAGCAATAAGTTTAGTAACTGCAAGCAAGAACTGGTCTCATGGAACGACATTGGACATGTATCACATAAAATACATGCCATATTCATGACAACCATAAATATTTACATGTAAAACCACATGTTGGATTTCCAATTTTGAACATTTATCATCTTTAATTTTCAGGTTAAACAAAGATTATAGAGGTTGATTGGAGACAAAATAACAATGAGACAACAAAGGTGCAAACGGCAAAAAGACATAACAGAATAAACTCACCGACAATATATTATCAATTTCATTTTGGATCCTCCAATTTAAGCAATCAATGAGCTGAAAAAGAAAAACATTTCATGTAATCATAAATGTAAACAAATAACAGATGAACTTCAAGAAATAAAAACTTGATCTTGACCATTTTGTGGGCCTTGGCAACATTCCCATCTCTTGCTTTTAGAAACCTAACCAAAGCCTCAGTTGGATATCCTTGATGCAGATTCTGAAAATTAGCAGTTAATTCCATTTTTAGTATTTTACATTTATATATCGATCATATAGACATCTATCTGTATTTCGATATAGATCATATTCCACACTCAATTCCAAAGAATCATATACATCTACTTAAACTAATTTAGTTAAAAGGTTAAAAGATATCCACTTTGATCAAAGTTCATTTATACAATCACAGTTGCTATGCAGGACTTATTATCTGTAATAACACACAACAAAACAAGAAATAAAAAGGGTATTTTGTGTTTTTGAAACACTGGCGGATTAAGATAGTAAGAGTATTAAATTTAAAATTTGACAATGACATATCAAACCTTCAATCTCTATAACCACCAACCGAAAAACAAAAAAAGATTCAAACTTTGAAGCACATACAGATTAAATTTAACAACTTTAGTTCATCTGACCAAAATAAAGACTCAAATGTTGACTTCTGATTCAAATAAAGTGGTTCAGATCAGCAAAAAAAAAAAAAAGTAAAAATTAGTAAATGGTATCTCATGATTTTACAAAATAAGCATTAAGATCCATCAAAAACAAAAGGAGATTAAAAGGGAAGAAACATAAACCTTAAATGTATTCTTGAGTGGCTCATCAACTGAAACAGCAAATTTTAATTTATATAAATAGAATGAAAGAAGAAAATGTCAGGGAGCTGTATATCAAATTAAAATAAAATTAAAGAAATAAATGAAGAGTAATTAGGGTTCATAGAAAGAAAAAATGACCGACTTGAATCCATTAAATTCTGGAATTGCTTTATCATATCCTGGGATATGATCACCATTTTTGTCGAACCAATCAATCAATCTGCTTCGAAATCCTAAATCTAACCAAAAAAAATAAATAAGTTGTTTAGTTTATTATAATTATGGACTGCATTTTTATCAAAATCCACCTGTAAGTTTTGTGGGTTATAAATATAAATATTTATTTTTCGTATGAAAATTGAAACAACAAAGCGTAGATGGAGGGGAAAGAAAGTGGTGACGCGGGGTGCAGACAAATACATTAAAAAAAGTCAATAATCGGTGGATTAAAATGTTTACAGTATTCATCCTTTGTCATTTAAATTAATTACAAAATTGGTCCTTGAATGGTTAGGTAGAGTCAATATTTAGTTTTGAATGCTCAACTAGATTCTAACCTTTTAGTTGTTTGATTAAGCCTTAAGGATTAGAATAATTAGATTTGGACATGTAAGGGAACAGTTGTTAATAAAAGAGGTAAACGAAAAATTATACTAATTTAAATTATTGACTAATTTGCTTTATTTTTTATTCTGAGAATTAGTTTGTAAACGCATAACGAAACATTACTAATTTGTCTATATTTTTATCTGGGGTTTAGCCGTAACTATAACTATCCTTGACGAGAGTAATATTTTCAAAAAAGTTTAACACCTTCGGTCCTTCAAGTTCTTTTTATTTACATAATTGGTTCTTCCTTTTAACTTAATAACACATAATATTACGTGTTATTAACTTTAAAAAAACATATACCTTTGTTTTAACTTCAAAAGGATGAATAATGTAAATGAGTATTGGCCTATTGGGACCACTTCAGTCAATAATGATTAAAGTATGGGTAATTAATTATATGTTAGACTTCATTACCCAAGCACATAGACACAAAATGTTGAAAACTTTAGTGCATATCAATAAATATATCCAACTACAAATTTAATGGTAAGATTTGACAGTTCCCTTGATTATTAACAAAGTTTTCTTTTTATCACAAATCATTGATCATTGATTATTATGTGATTTGAGCCTTTGAGAAAAAACAAAATGGTTGCTATAATCGCACAAATGCTATTATTTCCCTTTAAGTAAGGTTTTTTAGCAACTTATCTACGTGTTCTGGTAATTCGTTAAAGGATATGTTAAAGTAAAAAATGTAGATAATTATAAAAGAAAATTACTGTGTATATATGTAACTATTTAAATTAAAAAAAATCACTTTAAAATTAAATGAAATTAATATCACGAGAAAGTAACAAATATATACCTACCATGCAATGATTTTGTTGGGATTTTCTTACATGTCGTGATAATATTCAATAGTGTTCCCTCAAAGTAAATTCATAACTATATTTCTGAAACATATTAAACCACCTGTAAAAAAGAATATGAAGTAAATATTTAGTTCTCCTATATTAATAGTATATATATATAATATTATATAATATAATATAATATAAAATATAAGTATAATGCAATACTTCGTTTGAGATATTATTGTTTAATTTTAAGGTTAGTTTCTTACGATTACTCTAATGATACCGAGTGTTAAATAAAATTAATATGGATCTTAGGAATATGATTAACAGTATCACTTGTAAAAGAATCGACAACTTTCATCGAAATCGATTAACTGTTATTGAACCGAATCATACATAATTAATTAAAGAGTTTATTGATTCGTGATGCATTTAACTTTTACGTTTGTATATTGTACGGAGTAAATTTAAAAAAAAAAATATTATATGAGGTAAACTTTCAAAGACTTTTTATTATATGTTAACTTGTTCTTTTTGGCCTAGACAAAAGAAGAAATTTTTCTTTTCTGAAATGGCCAAAAGGGGAAATATTACATACAATAGAAAAGTTTATAATATTTATCTCATACAATAAAAAAATTTAAAGTTATCCTTATATAATATAAAAATGTGAAAATTAAACACATCACAAATCAATAAACCCTCAATTAAAGAGTGATTATCAGCTATGAATTAATTTGTTACTTGTTGTTCTAGGCCTATGTAGCAAAATCATGAGATGAAAAGGGTATATGTGCAACTAGGGGTGAACAAAACCCGATTTTCTGGAAAACCGGTTCGGG
The DNA here is from genome assembly GCA_963921325.1 of Logfia minima. Lineage (NCBI taxonomy): Eukaryota > Viridiplantae > Streptophyta > Magnoliopsida > Asterales > Asteraceae > Logfia > Logfia minima. The sequence continues at coordinate 4,861,832 of OY992763.1, read as the reverse complement.
TTGACAAACCGGGTCGGTTTTTTTATAAAAGTCAAAAATCGGTTTTTCCAAAAACCGGTTTGGAACCGGTTCGGTTTTTGGGGAGGAAAAACCCTAACCGATGGAAACCGGTTTGGGTCGGTTTGGAATCGGTTCGGGTTGAAAAACCGGTTTGAAACCAGTTTTTCTATATAATTCGGTTTTTTTCGAGCGTTGAGCTTTTTAGTTAAAAACAACTTATTATTCAAAATTTTTTCGATAGAATGGTAGTACATTAGGTATGCAAACATAACTTAACAATAACTTAAAACAAAGTCTTCTAAATCTTCATAAAAATATTATTTAAACCAATAATTCTATATAATTCAATATTCTTCGAGCGTTAAGCGTTTTAAGGAAAACTAACTTATTATTCAAATTTTTTTCGATAGAATGGTAGTACATTAGCTATGGAAACATAACTTAACACTAACTTAAAACAAAGTCTTCTAAATCTTCATAAAAATATTATTTAAACCAATAATTCTATATAATTCAATATTCTTCGAGCGTTAAGCATTTTAGGGAAAACTAACTTATTATTCATTTCGATAGAATGGTAGTACATTAGGTATGGAAACATAACTTAACACTAAATTAAAACAAAGTCTTCTAAATCTTCATAAAAATATTATTTAAACCAATAATTCTATATAATTTAATATTCTTCGAGCGTTAAGCGTTTTAGGGAAAACTAACTTATTATTCAAATTTTTTTCGATAGAATGGTAGTACATTAGGTATGCAAACATAACTTAACAATAACTTAAAACAAAGTCTTCTAAATCTTCATATAAAAATTATTTAAACCAATAATTCTATATAATTCAATATTCTTCGAGCGTTAAGCGTTTTAGGGAAAAACAATGTATTTTTCAAAAAAATTTGGATAGAATGCTAGTACATTAGGTATGGAAACATAACTTAACAATAACTTAAAACAAAGTCTTCTAAATCTTCATAAAAATATTATTGAAACCAATAATTCTATATAATTCAATTTTCTTCGAGCGTTAAACGTTTTAGAGAAAACTAACTTATTCTTCAAATTTGTTTGGATAGAATGCTAGTACATTAGGAATAGAAACATGTCTTGACAATAACTTAAAACAAAGTCTTCTAAATCTTCATAAAAATATTCTTGAAACAAATAAGTCTTCATAATCTTCAAAATCATCAAAAATCTTCAACTTTTATTAATCTTCAATTCTTCTAACATCTTCAATTTGGGTAGTCTTCAAATGTCGAAATCTTCTTCAGAGGAAGCCTCTCGCGAAGCTTCATCGAGAGCAATTTCTTCATCGGAAAGTGATATTGCCATACCCGCTTCCTCCTCGATATCGTGTATATCTCCTTCGTATTCCATTTCACCTTCAAGATTTGAAACGTTTTGTATACGTTCCGCGGCGTCTAAGTGATCCTTCAAGCATATACACATCTCTAATGAGGCCGGTGTGAGTTTTGTTCTTCGTATAGATAGTACCCTGCCACTAAGAGAAAAAGCGGATTCCGAAGCTACCGTAGAAGCTTCAACGGTTAGTAAATCTCGGGCCATGATGGTTAGAATGGGAAATTGAGATTCCCTCATTTTCCACCAAGCCAAAATATCAAAATTTGCGAATTCTTCGGTAGGTATTGAGGATAAAAAGTCAGTTCCGGTATATCTACCATATTCGCTAGTGGCACTTTGGTCACCATCACCCCTTGCCCGTTTATGGTTTTCTTGTCTTAAACTATTATATAAGTTAATCTCGGGATCTTGGGATGAAGATGAAGCAAACATTGTGAAAGCAGCATTTGTAGAAATCATTGTTGTTGAACTAAAATTTTGAAAATATATGCCATATAACTCTCTAAAAGATGTGTTAAAATCTTTTTTTGTATTATCCGCAAAAAATGGATTCGCATCATTCAAATCCAAATTATGACAAATGTTACCGATAAGTAATTCCACCCCGGAAACGTTCAAACATGGGTTTAGGGCGGCGGCACAAGTAATTACCGGTGGTATTTCTTGAAAATATTTTCTTAGTTTTTCTTTCATGGGAGCCACCATTATTGCATATACATCACCACAAAATTCGTATTCGTTTAGTTTTGAACTCATTAAATATATTTGCTTAAGTACCAAATGACTTGTGGGATAATAAACACCCGATAATAAAGTAGTTGCGTTTTTAAAAACTTTGAGCAATTCGGTTATCTTTTGAATAACCTCCCAATACTCGGAGGAAAATGATGTTGCAAGGCCTCTTTGAACAAGTTGATCATGAAAAACGGTTAAAGTGTCGCGTTGCCGTAAACCACATGTAAACATGTTGTAAGTCGAATTCCATCTTACGGGCATGTCCCAATTAGGGGTTAAAAAAATGTTATCCGTTTCTATAACACCCCTTAAATTACCTCAGGGTTAAAATAGTAATTTGACTCGGAAGCGATGGATAAAAGATAATATTATAAATTATCTTACAAAATGACCATAGATTTTTCGCGAATTTACAATATTAAAATATTGCTGAAACAAAACATATAATTGTTATACAAAATCCACATACACGTTAATTTACAAAACATTCATAAACATATCAGAGTGATGGCATGTGTCAAACATTCTTCAAAACCACCTTCCTTCCCAACCCACAAAAGACATGCATAACCTGCAGGAAGGGAAATGGTGGAATTAGCACAAAGCTAAGTGAATGAATGTACAACTAACAATTCAACTTAGCTTAATAATCTGTTTACACTAAGCACAGTAAACACACAAACTCAAGAGGATCGGCGGTTACTGCGGAACCCTACAGCCGCGGTGGCCCACAGTAACACTTACCACAATCTGTAAAGGCCCATACAGAATAGGCCGATAACTTGGCACTACAACACAACAACTCAGTTTCCAGCGACAACACATGTATCTGGAACCTGTGTTGAACACAGTAGTAACCAAGTCCAATCGCAATTGACCTCTGAATAACACAGATGCCCGAAGGCCACATATGCATAACAAGTAGGTATACACAATCATAACTCAGACTAAACAGTCAATCAAGGTTTACGTTACTTGTTGTAATCACACCATTACAACTAACTCAAATTATGAGTTGCAGATCCACTCACCTGTCTGCTACTATCCACCTCTCAGAATTCTAATATTACTGAGTCTTCGACTGATCTGAGAATACAACAGATAATGAGTTAGTAACTCATTTCGTAAGCGAATAACATATCTCAACGCATAGTATCTAGATAATAAACATTTATCAAGTTTAAATCATCATAATAGCACATTCTTACAAGCCGGTAATTCCCCGAAGTCTAAGGAAATAAGAGTTCAATTTGGAACGAAACTCGAAAATCCCGGAACGTCATTTACAAACTGAAAAATGCCATTTTGAAGCCCAAGACGACCCCGAAAGGCCAAAAAAACTTACAGGGCTATGGTACATAATCTTGATTACTTGATCGATTCCGAGTGACCATGCGAATTTCATCAAAATCTAATTTTTAGTAAGATTTTCACAAAACTTAGTAACACTTACGCATTTTCAAAATCTGCAACATAAAAAGCGATATTGCCAATATCGCCATAGCGACATTGCAAATATCGCCATAGCGACATTGCCAATATCGCCATAGCGACATTGCCAATATCGCCATAGCGACATTGCCAATATCGCCAAATCACTAGCGATATTGCAAGCGAAATTAATCGCGATATTACCTGCGATATTGGTGGCAATATTACCAATATCGCCTAAACCAGTTCATCTGCGTTTTTGCAGAAAATTGGGCTGATTTTACCAAAAATTCTCAAATCTCAATCTTAACAGCGTTTTTCACCAACTAAACGTTCTAACACTTAGTAAACACATAAACAAACACTCGAAATTCATCAATTTAACATAAAAACACATAATTTCATCAAATCACTAACTTTTCTCTCATTTTAGAAAAAAAACTAAAAACTAATCAAAACTAACCTTAATCTGATTTAATCCACTGAAATGAGTTGTAGAAATGATCTTCTATGAATTCCGAATCTAATGGCACAATTTGGAGATGTTTTGGGCTTGATTTGAGCTTCAATTTTGCAAGTGTGTGTTTTAGTGTGTGTTCTTGGTGTTTCTAGTGTGAGATGAAGATGGTGATGAAATGAGGATTAATTTCCAGATTTTGGGTTTATATATATATATATATAATTACGTATACTACGATGTATTATTATCATTAATCTAGCACACGATTGTATTAGTTCTAATAGTTAGGCTAATCCGTATTTTAAACTAAAAATACCGTAATTCCCATTTAATCATTTCTAACAATTTTACATTCAAACATTTCATATAATTCGACTCAATTAAATAAAGTAAATAAATAAAGTAAATTTACCTAAAAATACTAGGCTATTGGGGAGGATGTTACAGTTTCTTTACATAATCTCATATAATGTTTGTATCTAGCCTTACCCGAACAAAATATATCTTGTAACATAGTTTTATATGCGTGTTTTACAACCATTATTTGTGGAACCGCTAGTCCGTCTTGCACAACCAAGTTAATGATGTGTGCAACACATCTACTATGGTAGAAAATGCCTTTCAAAGGTGGTTGGTATTTTAGTATTAACCTTTGAACGGCGTTTGTATTATTACTTGCATTATCGAACGAGATTGAAAAAACCTTTTGTTCTATTTTAAACATTTTCATTACATCTCGTAACATGTAAAATAAGTTTTTACCCGTGTGAGGATACTCAAAGTTTTCAAAAGCAATGATACGTTTCATCATTTGCCAAGTTGAGGGTTCAACCCAATGTGCGGTAACACAAAGATATGAACCGGGCAAACCATAAGGAGCCGACCATACATCGGTTGTTAATGATACATTTGTATTTAATTTTTCAAAACCGATTATTAGTTGAGTTTTAGCATTTTTTCACAATTTAAGAGCATCACGTCTAAGAGTAAGACGACTTACATGATTATATCGCGGTTGAAGAGTATCTTGAATGACCTTAGTAAGCCGAGGGTTGTCGAAGTGGTTGAACGGCAAAGCTTCTTGAATCACAAAGCCGGCAAATGCTTGTCGACACCGCTCCGCTTGATATGCAAAAATACCCCCATCCCGTGACATACTTGCTTGACCCGACTCGGGATTACTTTTGACTCCATCACAATACTTTGTAGAATGTGATTTCAAAGTAGAGTTGGACTCGGCTTTCAAAAATTTCCCACAACGTTTACAAAATGCCTTAGTGGAACCATCCGACAATAACACTTTGTCGTAATTAACCCAAATCTCCGGATTTCGTTTGGTTACCAAAACTTCCACAATTGTTGGTGCATTTGAAGAACCAACACCGGTGGAAGTTGAAGAAGATTGAGTTGCCATTTTGATAGCGTTTCGAGAGAGTTTTGAGAGGAGTAGAGAATTTTTTGAGAGTTTCGTACGTAAATCGTAAGCGTTTTGAGTGTTTAAAGACTAGAATAAGCAAGATTGAGTGTTGTGAATAAACCAAACCAAGGTATGTATTTATACTAGTTTTAGGATGGCAAAATGGTAAAAAAAACAAAAAGAAAACGGTCAAAAGTTTGAAAAAACGGCTAGTTCCCAACAGCTCAAAAAACCGGTTTGTAACCAGTTTTAAAAACCGTTTTTCCAAACCGGTTCCGGAAAAACCGGTTTGTAACCGGTTCGGCAACGGTAACATCAAAACCGGTTCCCAAACCGGCGGTTTTTGGAAAAACCGGTTTTGATCGGTTTCGGTTTCAGTTTTTTTTTCGGTTTCGGTTTCAATTTTTTTGTTCACGCCTATGTGCAACTACTTTTAGTGCTTATTTTGGAAATCAATCTTCTTACAACCATCAAATCTTTCCAAAACCCCCAGATATCAAGAATATCCTACAAGAAAAATTTGCCATACCTTCATATTTAAATGGGAATGCCACTAACCAGGAATGACAGTTGGAATTTGCATTTGAAATTAACATTACAGATGCATTTGCAACAATATACAAAATAAATGGATTAATTTGCAGTATACAAATCCTTACCTGTGCAATTCATATGACTTTAAAATAATAGAAACACAAAAGCATCAGAAAATACATGTTTGGTAAAAATATGATTTGGACAGACATAAATAAGCACATGATAAGGGCAATACCCTTGAAGCTTTTTTTCTTCATTCATTTAAGCATGCATTTAATCAAACAAGTGGTGTGCAAGAAAAAATTAGCATCTGTAGACAAACCTTTATTAAAACTCAAATTACAAAAACAGACACTATAAACAAATAAGAGAAATCAACCACATTTATAAAAAAAAAAATGTGAAATTAAAAGTGTTAAACTTACAAGCATCAATTTTGTTATCCAAGTCAGAATCGTAAAAATTTGATATCAGGGGTTTTCTTATTTCTTATTTAACCATTGAATCCGTTTGCTATTATTGCCTGCCACAAACATGGAAGAGGAACCAAAGAATTTGAGAAGATGGGTCAATTATTGACATTCACATTCCTGGGTTAAACTAAATTGAGAAAAAATAGGAACTTCCTTTGGAAGATTAGGATATTTGAAAATTGAATTGGCTACTGATTATAATCAATAGGTGAGAGAGATCGAGTAGAGTAAGGGCATATTAATCTTTTCACATGAGAAAATTAGAGAATTAGTACATCGTTAAGTTGATCAACGACTAGATCGTCAAGGATGACCTTCCATTCAATGGCCATGCTCATTCATTGTTTTTCTTAATTCGCTTGAGAACTGTGATCTACGACCGCTCCTTCTCATCCGAAACCATCTTATAATAATATACGTAACATAATAGATAGAGGATTGGGTAGTTACCGATAGTAAATGGACCTATCTTTTAGGTTGTTCCATGGTCTCGTTGTGGTGGTACTAAGCTATTAGCTACAAATCTAGTCTGTAAAATTTAGAAACTCAACATATATAAGTGTTTAACTTAATTTGTAACAGAAGTGATTAATTTAATTTGTGCGATTATTTTGAGAAGCATTGAGTTGCATACTTACATACTACGTCTTATCACGTCTTTTTTTTTTTTTTTTTTTGAGTTAATTGTTTCGTTATGTATCTAACTTTATATTTTTTACCATTGTATGTAACCATCTTTAAAACTTGCTATTGTGTGTATCGAACTTTCCAATTTCGTATATTGTATGTAACGAGTGACCGGATGATCGGAACTACCGGTTTCGATACATACAATAGACATTTTCACAAAGTTCGATACATACAATAGATATTTTTTTACAAAGTTTGATACATACAATAGACATTTTTACAAAGTTCGAGACATACAATAGACATTTTTTCAAGAGGAAAAACCGGATACCTACTTATCCGTTCACCCATTACATACAATATATGAAGTTGTAAAATTTAATACACACAATAGCACTTTTAAAAGGTGGTTATATAAAATAATAAAAAATGTAAAGTTGAATATATAACGAAATAATTAACTATTTATTTTCTTTCTGCCTGTACAAATAACAAATGACATTTGTTTTTCAAAGAAACAATTAAGACAAACAACTCCTTCTGTGTCTGAATTTGTTTCTATTGAAAATTGCATAAATGTATTACACAAGGAAACATGTATAATATTCTATCTCCAAGTTAATATTTACAGTATTTAAATTCATCGTCAACTTTATTATGTAACAAATTATATATGGTGTAACAGATACATACTCGATGTACTTTCGCTTTTAATCTTTGTCTTTTTATAAATAAAAATTAATTATTAACAAAAGAATGATTCAAAAAATATGGTCAAGCGAAAAAAAAAAGTGTATTAGTAGATCCAAAAAAAGTACTCCTTTTCATGCACATAATACAAGATGGATTTGAATCTCAAGAGAATATTGCATGAAAATATGACTAACAAAACAGATAGGTTAAGGATATCTTCAAAATTACTAGATACTATTATTATTATTATGAATAAATAACGGTTTTACATAATAATTTAAACGGATAGCTTCATATGATACGGTTTATTAAGTGGTGGTTATATCAATTACCAAAATGCGGGGATAGCTCAGTTGGGAGAGCGTCAGACTGAAGATCTGAAGGTCACGTGTTCGATCCACGTTCACCGCAAATCATTTTTGTGCTTTCCTTCACTTTATGTTGAGAATAACATTTCACTTTAAACCCTTAACAATATTAATATTCTACTTTAGTCCCTAAAGTTTAAACAATCTACTCAATGTGCTTGATTTCAAATGACATTTCCTTATTGATCAGCTCTAAACCAGTAACGCCATAAAGATGAACTTCGTATATCTTATAACATTAACAAACACAAAATTTCACATTCTTTTAATTAAAATATTACAAAAACCTCATCTTTCCCACAAATAAATTCATACATAACAAGTAGTACATTTTTACAGAATTAAACACTTCTAAAAGAAATCGAACTCGAGGTAGCCCTTCTTCTCGGGTGAAACCACAAGTGCAGCAACCTTTTTCTCCAAGATGGATGTCGCGGGAGAAGCAATGTGGTTAAACACCATTGCCTTTGGGATTTCTGGCGGGCTAGCACAACGAATCAATGCCCAATTAACACCTTCAAAGAAAGGATGTTGTTTGATCTCAGTCGCTCCTCTCTTGTATGCTAATCGGCTACGTGGTTCTTTCACTAGCAGGCCTCTAATTAAATCCCTTGCCGAAAAACTCACAACTGGCGACTCAGGGAACCTCAATGGCTGCCCAACAACATTCGTCAATGTGGCCCGGTTACTCGCACCTTTGAATGGAGTTTTACCAAAAAGTAATTCATATAAAAAGATGCCAAGAGTCCACCAGTCTACCGCACTTCCATGCCCTTCGTTTTTAATAATCTCGGGGGCTAAATACTCATGGGTCCCAACAAATGACATTGACCGGACCCCAGTAGGCTCAGCCATAAGCTCGGGTAACGGGCTAACTTGGTTGCCAATTTCCGACTTTGGTTTCTTGTCTTTCTTGGATTTAAAAAGTCTCGGAGAGAAACAAGATGTAGGAACCTCACATGATGGTTGGATACATGAAGGTGGCTCGATGCATGCTGGTTGTACACAATAACCAGAGTTCTTTCGAAGGGGTTCGTTGTCTAAAGATGATGTATTGACGAGCTTTGGGCTGACTGAGCAACGAAGGGAAAGATCAAAGTCGGAAAGCATTATGTGACCGTCTTCCCTAACAAGAACATTTTCTGGTTTCAAGTCACGATAGACTATTCCAAGCATATGCAAGTATTCCATGGCAAGAAGTATCTCCGCAACATAAAACCTGCAACAAGATTTGATCAGATTGCTACATTTAAGGAACAGTGGATCACGGTAAAAGCGTTGAAAAAGGCAAATAACTTTTGGTCGTCAATTCATCATAGAGCCCAAATTTTATCATTTGTGACTTATTTCAAATTTCTCCCAAAAATTTTCATGATGTTAAGATCATCTATAATAAAACCCTTTTGTAAAGTATCATGAAATATACTCCATACCAATTTTCTATCATTCTGCCAACATGTATCTAGTGTGCTTCCATCCTACGTAGAATCAAAAAGTTCTTTCAATCATGCACTATCTTAGGCAGAATTAAGAATTTTGGGATGAAACTACCAAAAATACCAAAGTTCTATAAAAGCATCATTTTGTATGCCAAGAAAGTATTCTAAAATATCAGGCTGAAATCAGAATTTTGCTGATCCTACCAAAAATTGCAAAGTTCTATAAAAGAATCAGCCTTTATGCCTAGAAAGTATTCTAAAATGTTACATCTTTCTCTCTAAAACATGTGTTTATCTATAATTTTGCAAGAACTTATCTAGTGTGCTTCTGCCTACTGACACAAAGAATAAATTTAAAAATTTTATGAAAAAATAAGTTGGGATGAGAAGTTATACTTGACAGCTTGTTCACAAAAACGCTTTCCAGGTTGCCTCTGTCTTAACATGTGTAAATCACCTCCAGGACAAAACTCCATCACCAAACACGAGAATTTATCCGTCTCAAAATGGGTATACAAAGTCGGAAGAAACGGATGATCCAAAGACTGCAGTATTTCCCTTTCTGTTTCCGCTCTTAATAACTTATTACGACCCTCAAGTGACACTTTATCCATCACCTTCATTGCAAAATAAGATTTCGTACCACTAAGTTCACAAAGATACACACTGCCGATATCCCCACAACCCAATCTTTTTAACAATCTAAAATGGTTCAAACCCAAAACCCCATCTTTTAATCGAACAGCTTGAATTGCTTCCCATCTAGAGTCGTTTGATTTATGAGGTTTGCTGATGCTGCTACTTAAAGTGCTGTAAGTACTTTCATCACTTAAATCAGTGCTTGTACTTCCTCTACACATACTACTTTTTCCACTTTCAACAAAATCTGTTCTTTCACTAGCTTTTGAAATGCTGCCATTCTGAGTAGTCAGATTTGAAATGCTGCCCATTGTTTTAGTACCTGGGACCTGCTTGGACCGACCAATCAACAAGCTTGAACCTAGTTTTGATGACAATTTGACGACTTGAATTCAGATATTCCTTGCAGATCTGCATTTGTAGAAGGCTTTAGATTATACATTTTCAAGATCTATAAAGCCAAATAATTTCCCAATAACTGAGTACAAAAAGTGATGTTTTCTTTTCAGCAGGGAACAACTGTTCACAAGAACCTACAAACTACTTCTAATCATGGGGGATGGTTAGGCTTTGAGTTTTGAAAGTGATTTTTATTAGACAATCAGTTATAATAAAATGGGTTACAGAAGAATGAAGATAGTGTTTAATTGCTCATATGTGTTTCTGTTATTTGAAGTAGTAGTAATAGCATATGAGTGTTTGACAACTATGATTAGTCAAGAAATTAATGTATCAGAAAAGGATGGCCAAAAGAACGATATTGTGAAAAATGAAACTTCAAGTTAAATAGGAGTACAAGTCTTCCAAGTTAGGGTTAAAAAAGAAAAAAATAAGTAATTTTATTTTTATCTTGGCTAATCGGTTTAGATGCAGCTAAAAAGTAACTGGCACTAATTTTTATCTGATAGTTAGGAACAGAATATATCAATCCGAAAGCTAAGAACTAATTTTTGTTATTTCTAGTTGTGATAATCAAATTATCACTTCTGAAATGCAAATCCAAACAGCCTGTCATATACAGCACTCCACCATAAGTAGCTGGGACAAGGGGATGAATCTATAAATCTATTCTAATTTTTCTTTCTTTCTGTGGACTTTGTTTTTTAACTATGTAATAAAAAAATACAAATAGAAGCGATACAAACGCACCTGCTATCCCATGTGGGATCTGTTACTGTCCGGTTTCTAGTAGTACAAGCCACAGCAAGATACATCGCCAAAGCCTATCTGTGATAATAGAGATACGAATATATTACACAGCACATATCAGAATATTTAAATAAATAAAGCATGTTTAGTAATTTTAAGTACAAAATTTCCATCTTGAAGCAACATAAATGTGAAATTTTATGCAATGTAAGATATTGTGAATAAAACACCTATAGAAAACAGATCACAAAATAAGTCCAACAAAAATCATATTAGTAGATCTACTATTAATTAAGAGTCTCAAGTTCTAAAACCTCAAACATATCAATAAAATATTTAAGTTACAGTTTCAACATATCAAGAAAATATGTATGTTACAATCTCGACAATCAAGAAAAAATTTAAGTTACAATTTCAGCAAATCAAGAAATTATTTTAAGTTACAATTTTAAGAACCCACCAACAGATTCATTCATACAAGTCAATTGCATTTTGCATACCCAAGATGAATTCACCTAATGAGTTGCTAAACCCTTTCACAAAATCAATATTCTTCGCCGCAAGAAACATTCAAAGTATTTACCTAACAATGTAATGATCTACCAGCTTCATACAATAAAGGGAATATTTATAAAGAATCCCATCAAGAATATGAGTCTTGATTCATCAAGCAGACCTTTTTTACTTGCATTAGTTAAAACCATACTAAAATGATCCCCACAAACAACCATAGTCTAAAAGACAATTGGGAGGGGCATAAAACCCAACTTGCATTAACAATCAAAATATGATTTACAGAAAAAGTAGAAAAGAAAAAAAGAAGGGTCATAAAAAGTGAACCTGAAAGTATAGAACTTTAGGGTTGTTGTTGAGACATGAATCAAGATAAAGGCAAAAAGAAGAAGGATAGCAGTAATAAAATGGTCCTCTCTCCTTCCAATAGACAATAGTGATGGTGTGTGGTGATATAAAAAGAAAGAAAAAGAGCACAGTCTCCCATAATTGTGGTCTAAAGAAGAAAAAAGGTTTTGAGTGTTGTGGCTGTCTATGTGGGCTACTACCATTGCCACTACCAGGAGGAAAAAAAAAATACAAGAATGTGAAAATCAATAACTTTGTTTGCTACCTGTATATTGTTATCATTATTATTTTATCAATTTTTGCTAATCTGTACCTTAAACAAATGATAACATGCATTTTATGAACTTACTTTATCTTACAAAAATGAAACTATGTATCTACCATTTCTATTAGAAAAAAGTACTGTAGTAAATAATACTCCAATAGCATATATCATTAAATGCACATCATAATATTTTAAGTAGCAAGCATGGAATCTACATGAATATTATTTTCTATCCTTTTGAAAGAAATACAACTAAAAATTAGTACATCGTCATTAAATAAAGAGTAAAACACATTACCAGTCCATGTCCTTGTGATTGTCCCTTTATTACGTTTTCAGTTTTCGCTTTTCATATTGCAGTTCAGTCTCTTGATTCAGATTTTTATCTCATTGCAAGCTCTGACTCTAACAAGTATTAATTTTATCCGAGATTGACGGAATAAAATTAACACTCATTAGAGTCGGCGACTTGCAATCAAACAAAAATCAAAGTTAAGAGGCTATACCTATACAATACTCAACCTAAAAATTAAGAATGTAATATATAAGATAACTACGTAGATTGAGAATATAATTTACTCTTAAATAAAAGATAAATGTATGTATATATAGCATACTATTAACTAAGGAAAGGTAAAATAACTACTTCGTGTCAAACTATCATTAGTAACTTGTAAACTTTATGTTTCACGTTTACCTCTATCTTGTGTAACGTTTTTCTTAGCTTTGAATAAAAATAACCAAACGTTGAAGCCAAATTTGTTTTTGCCAAGTTACATACTTTAAATTATATTTTGATTTCTTGAAAGAGAAGGAGAATTTGAAAACCGAAAACCTTTTCTATTGATTTATGTGAAGTTAGATCATCTCAAAAATGCATGCATCAATAGTTTTGCTTTAGCAAGTTGTACAATGTGCTTTTTATATATACATCAAAATATATAGTATATGTATTTATCACTACTCTTTATAAGATTCGAGTTAAATAAAATTAATCTTTAAAATTATAGTATAATATCAGGTACGGGTATTTCAGTTTTTTGGTGTTTTATAAAAGCATTATGATCAATAAAATCCTTCAAAGAGCTAATATCCGTGTTTGAATTTTTCGAATTGGTTGGGGTATGTTTGAAACGGAGCTAATTGGAATTTATAAGGGTTTACGATTATCGTTTTTTTGAGCTTTTAGCATTTGTTTGGAGAGTTTATGGTACGGATAGCTAACATACTTTTCTCTGTCTTAATGTCATCGACATATATTTTTTATTATCAAAGTCAACTATATTTGTTAAAACTGTGTTGAATTTACTAACATATTTATTTTTAACCAGTAACACTTTTTAATTTGGTGACGTGTCATTATCACCTAATTTCATTTAATCCACGTAAGTTATAACCGTAAGTGTAGCATACACGTATGAGTACCTTTTTTCTTCTCCAAAACTACCATATAATTTGCGATCATTTTTTCCGGTAATCACATTTTTTTCCTACAAATTTAAAGATTGTTAAACCACCCAAATCACCATGTAAAATAAGTATCAAAATTACAAATATTATAATAATATTGTCATGTCACAACCTCTTACTCCCAATTTAAACTACGGTGACAGCTGCGATTTTGGAGATGGTCACAACCTCTTACTCCCATGGCTTCATTCCACCAATTATTTTTTTTGAAGATATATATAATTAATTAATTATTGCCAAATCGAAAATTGATACAGCTCAACAAGTAGAGCTATAACTTCATAAAATGAATATTCTCAAACCGTAAAATTCATAATCTCATGGACTAACACATAGATTCTGACGATGAACCATTTTTTTCCGATGATATTGATATCCAAGCCACCGCCGCCATTTTTCCTGCCCATGGAGCTTTGCGAAATCAAATGACATCAAATGATTTCGGTGGGTACTGGGTGCGGCCGCCAGCGAATTCAGAGGTTAAAGGGTGCGGCCACCGGCAATTTGGATGATGCTGGTGGAGTGACCAAAGAACCAACCCATCGTGCTCGCGGTGGTATGTACTAGTGTAATCTGTGAACAGGGACAAAGGAGTTATTTTTTATTTGGTAAGACGTCCAAGAAAAATAATTCAAACTTAAATAAATTTCCACTCCATTCATACAAATTCCACTTGGCATTAAAAGTAAATTCAAATTACCTAAATAAATGAAAGCAACTAGTTTTTTAAAGAGCGAATTACAGTCCCTGCCCCTGTGTTATACCGGATTTTAACGGCGCATTCCTAATCTCTCATTTTCGCAGTCCCTACCCTCATAGTTGGCACTTTCGTAACAAATCAACCCCTCCCTCGTTAAATTTAACGAAATGACCGTTAAGTCATACAAAATGACTAAAATACCCTCATCCTCCTCAACCATACTGTCTGCCACTGCCAATTACCAAAATCTTAGCTGTAAACACACATTCACATTCGCCTTCAAAAGTCACTGCCAAAACATTCACACACAAAACACACACAACAAATTCATTCATGGAAATACTCTCTCTCTTCCTACAATCACTCCTCAATCCATCTCTACATTAATTCTCACTTAAAATCCCCAAAATGAAAGCCCTAATTTTCATTTCAATTTTCACCACCATTTTTCTTCCACAATGCACCACCACCATCGTCAACCGCCGTACACTTCACCAGCCATTCTTCCCACTAGACTCCCCCACCGCACCTCCGCCACCTTCCGACGTCCCCTTCACTCCTTCCACCACCGCACCTCCACCCATTCTTCTCGGAATTCCAATATCCGCCACCACCACCACCTGCAACTCCGCCAACTTCATTTCCAGCTAACATTTCCTCTTTAAATCTTCCGAATTCTTCTAAATCGAAAGGGGTTTCATCGCAGCTCATAGCAACTGTTGTCACACTTGTGGTTGCTGCTGTTATTGTAATTGCAATTGTTGCTTATTTAAGATTGAGGAATCAAAGTAGGTACGATCGTGATGATTCTGTTATGGAGAAGTTGATTCTTCTCGAGATGAGGAATTCGAAGAATTTTATGCGCCTCGAGGTTCAATTGGGACCCGATCCGGTTCCAGGTCGGCTTTCGTGGCTGTTCCGGTGGAGAATTACGAAACTTCGTGGGGCATAATCAGCTCGGGTTCTTCGTCGTGTTCGTCGTCCAGTTCAAGTTCACCGGTGAGGTCAGTTTCGTCAAGTATTTCCCTACCCAGATCTGGGTTTTATTTAATTTAGTTTATGGTGTTGTTTGAATTATTTGTTTGATGATGAAAATCTGAGTTTGATGATAAAATTAGGGTTAGGGTTAGGGTTTGAAGGGAAGAGGTTGAAAGAAAAGATCACATGATTTGAGGAGGATGAGGGTATTTTAGTCATTTTGTATGACTTAACGGTCATTTCGTTAGATTTAACGAGGGAGAGGTTGATTTGTTACGAAAGTGCCAACTATGAGGGTAGGGACTGCGAAAATGAGAGATTAGGGATGCGCCGTTAAAATCCGGTATAACACAGGGGTAAGGACTGTAATTCGCTCTTTTTTAAATTACCAGTTAACATAAGGTGACTTCGAGATAAATTTTGAAGTATGTTGTCGGCTCTTGTGATAAAGATGGTACGTTGGTAATATTAGAAGAAAAAAATATATGTTGGTAATCCGTACCATAAACTTTTTTCTAATGGCAAAGTTTGTAAAAAACTTGATTCAAAAAATAAGCTCTACAAAATAACAAAAGAAAAAAAAAATAACTTTTAGAAAGAAGTTTTGGCTTGTGAAAAAGTGAAATCACCTAGTGTGGCTTTATTATTTATCGTTTCATTTTGCCGAATTCTCATTATTAAGCTCTAACTTCATATAATTTATCAAATACTTATGAATAAAATAGAAGTTAAAAGCTTTAAGCTTCATATGTGAAAACTTGTGCAGCTAGAAGCTAATTTCATCAAACATAACCAAAGTCAATAATCTTGTTTGGGCTTACAACATGTATCTGATAAAGGAACATTTTTAAAGATAGGAACCGTATGTGGACTTCCTGCTACATATGTGGTTCCTACATTTTGTTTCTTTGCGAAACTAGTTGATCTCGAGTAAACCCAAGAAAGATAAGAAACTAAAGTCTAGATTGGCAACCAAGTCAACCAACACTCAAGTATGGTTCTTACATGTTGTTTCTCTCTTGACTCTTCTGGAACGAGCCTAAGAAATACAAGAAACCTAAGTCGAGATTCCAACTCAACTCAAGTCCATTTAGTGTCGTTTATGGGGTCACACGGAAGACTATTTGGCAAGAACACATGAGGTGGTCTCAGGTTGAGTAAGTCATTGCAAATTGTTACTAGGGAAGGGGTGAGGTGGGGGAGAGGTTGTAGCGTTTGTCATCGATTGGTTGGGGGGATTGAGCCGCTAATTACATGCCTTGCACAATGTTTGGGTTATTCAAGTCCATGCATGTTGCTTACTATCCGCTAATTACGTGCCTTGCACAAGCTTTGGGTTATTCAAGTCCATGCATGCTGCTTACTGCCGCCTACTTAGATCTCTCCCAACAGTGGACGTGAAAGACGCCCCAAAACATTTTTCTTTGTTAGTGGGTCCCACCATTTGTCCGTCTTCGGAATTCTTCATCGAGATAGAGGTGGAAGACGAGGACGCGAGGAAGCTTGGAAGACGGACGGTACCAACGGAAGACACCCGAAGAAGTGCGAAGGACGGGAGCAGGACGCTCCCGTTTGCACAGGTCTTATTTGTAAGCAGATGAACCCTTATGCAATGAAATAAAAACCGGTTTTTAAGTTGGACTAGTCTTTGACTTTTCTTGACTTTTTGAGTTTTTCAAATTTTTATGACTTTTTACGATTTTTTATGACTTTTTATAATTGTTTTTTTTTTTACTTTTCTTAACTTTTTATGACTTTATTAGAACAAACCCCCTTTGAAAGTTTGTCAACAAATAGATCTTGAAAGAAATACACTAGTTACAAGAAAAAACGGTGATTTAATCCAAATTATGAGTGAAAATATATGGCATTTCAAAGTTCATACCTCAAACTTTTAAAACTACAACTATAAATTATGATATTTTGAAATGAAACATATAATGACTATGAACATATTATAGAATTATCAAAATAATCATTAAAAATACTATTTAAAAAATTATTCGAATAACCATATACAAACTAGTAAGAAAATATTAATAATTACAACAATATCACAAAGTAATGGCTAGATTAGTTGGCAATCAAATCATTTAACATGCATAAGGTTAGAGTTTCAAAACATGGTATAGACATTTTTGTTGTGTTTATTTTTCTTTAGTGTTGAATTTGTCCCACATTGATGTCAAGACAAACCAAAGTTTACCATGACCTCCTATATATTCTAAGCCAAACACACAAGTAATTCCAACTTGATTACAATTGACTTACTAATTTGGAACGTTGACCTATGTGGTTTCGGTTTAGAAAAAAAAAAAAAAACTATCAAAAACCGGTCCGAATCGATTCCCGATCCAACCGCCAGTCGTTAACCAAGTCAACTTTAACCAAAAAGCGATTAATTATAGACTGGTTTACTTTCAAAATCCAATTCAACCGGTTGGACCGATTTTTAAAACATTACCTTTTGAATAAGTGAATCACAAACATCCCCTTAATGCACTAATTGAAATTTCAAGTCAATTAAAACTCTCAACTTTCGACCAATCAAAATGTTGCTTATAACTTACTGAAATAATTAGATGGCCAACTACAGCATTTTGTTTAGTTCGCTGAGTTATTTTACAAAAAAAAATAAAATTAAAAAGAATAATAAATAAAATTAAAAATAAAAAATAATAATAATAATAATTGGCAAAGTTTGAAACTTTGACTTCTTGTAAAATATTTAAAGTAATATTCTAACACTACGTATCTATATTTAACATACAATACATGGCATTATCTATAAAAGACTTTCGAACAGGACATGAAGTAACTGTGACACGAATGAAATTGATGTACCGGGGCACATATGACTGTCTGCTTTACTGCAAACTAATGTAAAGTCATTCAAAAAGTTGCACCATCTCTACTTTTGTTTGATCCGACCATTACACAAATATGTGACATTCCCCATAAGATAGTCGTACAATGTTCTTTACGTCTACATTCCGAAGAAAATCTATTTGCTAATGCAGATACTTAACACAGTGCAACATGACGTAATTGTGATGGTTTAGTATATCAAAATCACTAAGAATGGTAACCAGATCGAATAACTCATATAAGAAACATGTGCAGGAAGAATTGGCCTATGAGAGCTCAGATATCACACGTTCGCACTTGTCTTCCAAGATCTTGACAGCTTCAGTGAATAGCACCTCAGGAGGCAATGCTCCGGTTGATTCTATTGTAACTGAAGTCACAAATAAAGTGAATGATCTTTCAGTAGTAATCAGTAAATATAACCAATTTGAAGTGCATAACACAAGTCATGAACATCAACAACCAAGTTTATCCAAGTATACTTACAGATAAAATGATCTTTCACACGTCGTAATGCAACCTTTTCCTCCCAACCAGGCTCTCTAATGCATTCCCTACACAGGGTACACGCTCTTGGTTGAGCCACAGTGGCCCTCTTCCTACCTGCTTGAAAAAACTGGTGTTATGTACTTTAAATCCCATATGTGATAGCTAGAGACGTTGAAATGAGCGGAAAGAGCAGGCTGGTAACAGGTTCAGGCCGAAACAGGCCATTTTTTTATTTCGCCTGGATTAACCAATAAGCACTACTCCATTTTTTGGAAATGTTAAAAAATAATTATTGGACTTAAACAAGACTCAAAAACAATATTAGTGCAACGATAATTTAATCTAATTATTCTAGTATAGTGAAGTTAGAAGGTTATATGCATTAAACATGCACTCTAGTGGACTTTTGAATCGTATGACACGTTCAACCCATATAATCCATTTTCAGCTAATTTTGGTTTGACCTATTTGAGATTTTAGAAAGTAACCAGAATTAGGCCATTCTCAAAGTTTTCACCTCTATACTAGCCGTCCTTGATCAGAAACTACTTCAGGAATTTTAAATACAAAAAATTCAGAAATAGCAAGGAAAATTCTGATAGTAAATGGTAGAACAATTGCATACATATGATGTATGATCTTCAAAAAAGATCGGCATAACAAAAAAAAAAAATGGCAAATACTTAACCCGCATGATACAGTATTCTTTTTGTAAAAGAAGCTGTGGATATGGTTGGAAAACTCAAGTACCTTTACCCATATCTTCAATGTCAAACACATTAACTGGGCATTTTTTTACAAGTATCTGTGCATCCTCATCCTCAATGTCTTGCAGCAATATAACCTAAAACAAAAGCAAAAAAGCTCTCATAATATTACGTGTCCAAGACCTATGAAATTCGTAAAAAGAAGTGACTGAGATCTAATAACAATTTATGTTGTTACCTCAGGGAGCATTCTGTACCAAGCAGTGGCAACGGGAGACCACTTGGCATGTGTTTTACCAACACCTTTAACAGCATGTGCTTCTAGCTCTATTTCCTACATATGTAAATAATCAAACCGATTATTCAGCCTGAATTGAACTAATCCTTCAGAATAATCAAAATGTGAACAAAAAGCTAATCTACTTAATCCAAACAAGGTAAAAGCTTCTTGATTAACATTATAGCATTGCTGAAATTACAATAATAAGGAATACAAACATTCAAGCAAAAGCAAGCCGCAAGCGTGTATTAAAAATGTTCTAACTTAAAGCATCACCTGCCCAGGCCCAAGTTTTGAAATAATAATTCCGGGTGTGACAGTGATATTATTGGAAAATTCCGGCAATGTGTCTTGGCTGGAAGTAAACGATGTGTAAGTTTTTGGCTTTGATGTTGGATCTGAAGAACTTTCAGTCGGCAGCACGTATTCACTGCCAAATGGTAGCCACTTCAGATCATGAGAGTACACTGGAAGTAAATTAGCTGCTGTTAGAGAATACTCAAAAATCATTAATAAAGCATCATTAATGAATATATTTTAAGATACCTGTGCGGCGTTCACCAGATCCTCGTTCATTCTTAAAATGTAGCTTAAAAACAATAGAATTCTTCTCGTTTGGAACATCATTTTCTGGAAAACAAAGTAAATAGTAGCAATTTTATAAAAGCTCCACGTGGAACTGTAAATACATCATGGAAGGATTAACAATCTAAAAATAGAAGATAAAAACCTGACATATAATCAAACAGCCTCGGGTCAACCTTTATTGGTATGAGCCCTAATCGGTGGGCAAGTACCTCATCTTGTACCACCGATGAACTATTCGCAACAAGGACCTTCTCAATTGCCATTGTAGGCAGCTACATACAGATTATTAATAATAATGATTAACACATATTCACAAATGAAAACAAATTTAATTTAATTTAATTTAAAGAATAATAAATAAAAATACCTCAGAAATGAGGATCCTTCTAAAAGCATTAGCAATAGAAGCATCAATTCCAATTAAATCAAACTCCATGTCCTCTTCATTAAGCTTAATCACCTGAATTCTAAAGTTCTTTTTAAATTCATCAAGCCTTAAGCTGTTATCAACTCCCATTGATGCATATGCACCAGAGTAGGTAATATTCTCTGTCTTCATAATCATAATCAAAACAAAAACAGTCATCAGTGTTCATAAAATAACAAATTGAATTACTTATAAAAATGATTAATTAATGAATAAACATATGCAGAATTATTACATGAGTTGGAGCGTCATTATTGCAGAAAACACGAGTTTTTTGAAGTTGAAGATGAGGTGGAAGTTGATTCTTGGGGAGTTCTGGCAAATCCCAAAGCGGAACTTTTGGCATCTTTCAATTTTTGTTGTTATATTTTAAAGGAGAACATGAAGGGTTTAAAGGTTTAGGGTTTTGAGTGACAGACGATGCTAATAATGAGGGAAGCTTTAAATTTACATGTATACCCTTGTAACTATCAAGATGTACATTTTCCGTACCTTAACTTATTCGAATATATAATTGTTATCCTTTTAAGTTTTTAAAATTCTGTTTCTGCCCCCTCTAAATTATTAGAAACACAATAGTTGCTTATATTGTTTTTGTCCGATGGCACCTTCTATAGCAGCAATATGCTTCAGTGTATTTGTCCCGTAAGTTTTTTAATAATTTTCTTTAGTAAGGATTAACGGACGTAACATATCGTATTACTTCTTTAGATTAAACAAGTATCTTGAATGTGGCTATGACCTCAGCCTTCAAATAGGAATGGCTGACGCTAAACCTACAACATGACCCAACATGAGATCTTATGAGACAATTGATGATCCGAAGGATATTGATTAACCAACATGTAAAATCTTAGTCAGGAAATTTATGAGCACTCAGCTTGTTAAATCTCTGTTAGTTTGATCAGTGCAAAATAAGGACGTTATTTCCCCACAAAATGGTGAAACTAATCTTCATACCAAACCACAATGATGTGACTTCCAAAAAAAAACCACAATGATGAATACTCGGCTATTAGAGTGATTTAGCAATTATTTAAAGTAATTTGAAATATAGTTCAAATTGTCAAAGTAAGTTCATCAACCAAGATGATTTGTTCTCAAAACAGGCATATTCAAACGATCACATTTCAAATGTGGCTTCTTAGGCTCTTCTAATAAAGAGCACAATCATAATAGATATCATAATAGAGAAGCAGAACTTGATGGTCAACCAATTTTAAAGATGCATCTGTGATTTACGAGTTAAGACATAATGCAGTGCTGTTCCAACTACAGTCACAAAAGCTAATCCTCATTCAAGTCAAAAACTGAATAAACCAAAAATAAACACAAGGGTTACATGAGATGGTAAAAGGAAGATGTATTGATGGGACTTGATATATCCTTGCTTTGCCAATAACCACAGTAGAATTAGAATGCTACTTGAAGAGTTCGGAGTTCAACCAATCCCTGCCAAAAAACAAAAACAAAGAATTTCACAGATTTACTCCGAATAAAAATGGTTGTTTCCCAAACCAGTGAACTCGTTAAAGGTGGCAATTTCAACCAATTTACAAATAAATGGGACGTTTTGTGTCATGTTATCTTAAATGGGTCAGATCAATAAAGTTAGCTAAAGAAACGGATTAACCGGGTCAAACAAAAGGTATATTTAATGCATAAAATCTTCTGAATCGTAGTATTCATATTATTATTGTAAATAGTATATCATTTGTAATAATTTTTATAGAGACCAAAGCATCAAATTTCGTCTCTTCCGTGGATCTACCCAGCTGCAGCCCAATTCAAGTTGTAGCAAATATTACCTGTATGGCTGCACGACCCATTACCCACCATGCCCGCCCCACACATTTTGCCACCTCCGGAATTTATGTTTCTGAAGTAAGGAAGAGAGAAAAGGATGTCCCTTACTTGCTTATGTCATCAAGGTGGTCATCAAAGTCTACAATATCGTTCCATTTCTCAGATGAAGTAAAGTCCAGTAACACCACATTGGCAGATGGCTCCTTGGTGGTGATCTGCTTGGTTCCATCCGACTCAACTAGCTTCCAATTCTTTGAGGAGTCTCGCGTATAAAGCTGACATAAAGAGAAAGTGGAAATATTTTAACAATATATTGCACTAATCAGATGCAATGATCAGAGACTCACAGTAAGGTTACATTGATTAACAAGCATCAGTAATTACATTAATCTGAGAGTTCTGTTTGGGGAAAATTAGTAACATTTAAGAGAATTTTGATAGAAAAAGGCATATCTCTGTTCCTCTAAAAGGATTAATGTCGCATTGCATTATGATATTGTGTATAGTGCATCAAGAAGATTGAAGAGCATGATATTATCATATCAATGAACCATATAAATTAGCATGTTACAATAGGCAAGTTGAACACAGACTCTATCTACCGTACTTAACATGAACAAACCATATTACTTTCCCACAAGTGTAATTCTTTTTACTGAAAGCAATTTTATACGGTTTACTATATGTTGCCTCTTACTCCACACTTAATAAAATTATACTGGTCATCATCCAATATAATAACACAATGGAAAACATTGATGATACATTAACTTACATTTCCAGTATAGAAGAAACGTCAGTTTCTTATTAAAAATAAAACTTGTATCCACACACGTCAAGGAAAGTATAATTCTGTCAGAGCAGTCCATAGTTTTGGTCAATCATACCTGCACTACGGGAGCCATATCCTTCTTGTTTCGCAAAGCTCCAAGCTTTTTATTGTCTAGCTGCAACCGTAAAGATAATAATTGATAAGTCTTTACTGAAGAGCAATTCACAAGTCAAGTTTTTAAATTATTATAATAATAAGAATAACTAACAACATCAATTTAAATACATATATATCCAAAATACAGTGATAATGCATAAGGTACAACGCTTTTTAAGCATGCTTTAAACATGTAACTTTCAACATTTCCAGGGACGTACGTGAAGTTGCCTATTCGAATTACAATGAAAACATTTTTGCTCCTAAAAGATAACAATGCGAACCTTCAAGGTTCCCTAGCATGAAAAAACTCTTTCCCAAGTGATCCAAATCAATTTGTTCGAAAACAGTATGTATAACACTCTCTCCATCTAAAATTTGGTTGTGTTTTCACATGTTTTCTGGAGCTGTATGTTCAAGCGGACCGTGTCATTTAAGGTGGGATATATTACACCTTTTAGTTGACACCTCCAATTGAGAATTTGCCAGATTCCGATTCTTTAAATGCGTTAATCACATATTATCTGGTTACATGCTACTTTTAGCATTCTTTTCCTGCGCAGGTTACCACATTGACTATATTAATTCACAAAGTAAAAGAATTAAGTCCCACAGTCAAAAACTAGAACTTCTTCTATGGATAATTTACTTTACTGCCAAGGTGAAATCAAGTTGCTGCGAAACACATACCAAAAGTACCGCAGCTTGAGGAAAATAACGATGTATGTGATCGGCAATATTCCTAGCAACTGTACCAAGCTCGATATCATCGAATCGCTCATTAGCATGGAAATAACCAACAATACTCAATCCCTGTAAACTGTAATACTCTTCTATCTGTGGTAATAAGTTAAAGGGATTCAATAAACAAAATTATCATTAAATATTGAGCTGAAACCTAGAATCATGAAGAATTAGGCAAATACCGTAAGTAAAGCGATCTCTAGAGGAGGTAATAGTCCGATCTGAGAAGAGTGAAAAAGAGGAACAGATTCGGTGATTTCGACAACATCGCCGGAGAGACGGCCGAGAAGGACGCCGTTAACGGCGGAAGTTTTGTGCTTCAAGGCATGGAGGACGAGCTTGATGTAAGCACTTTGAGCGATTACGTATCTACAGTCACCGCCGTTGCTCATTACTCCGGCCGCCGTCGTTAGGGGTAGGGTTTTGGTAGTCGTCGGATTCAATACGAAGTTTTCCAAAAATACGAGAGATCCGATGCAGACCTAGATGCAATCTTCGGCCGACGATCCATGCAATACGCGGATTTACTTAAGTTTTTACCCGGCCCATTTATTATTGGGCCATGAATTTTTAGTTCACTGTGATTTTGTTTGGTAGCAAGCGTTTAGAAGCATTTTTGAGCGATAAACGACTAGCAGTTAGCGATTTGTTTATGTTTGAAAAGTTTGTTTGACAACAAAACAATTAGAGTTTGCATATTGTCTAACTGTTTCCTGCAAAATGCTTGATGAGGAAGCAATTCAACTAGCAACTAGCATTTTGTTTCTGAAATTACCTATATACTCTCAAAAATAACATTCACACTTTATAAATAATGTGTATATGCTCTTTTTCATAATTTTACATTTTATAATTAATGTTATTGCTACGTTACCAAATATTTTTTCAAACAAACAGCTACTGCTAACTCGTATTTGAACTCGTACCCGATGATAATTTTATAGTTTCTCCGAACCCATACCCGAGTTATATATTTAACTATTATCATATAAAATAAATTATATACATTTTATAATATAATGTATCTCTTATAAATAAATAAAAAAGGATAACATAAAGCAATCATCATCTTTCATTTGATTTCTTCCTATTAATCAAACAATGTATATTCGTTCCTGTCAACATATTCAATTTTTATAGGCATGCTTATAGCTATCTACAAATGACAATTTTCGTTCTCATCTATTTCTTTATGCTCTTATAGTTTATATAACATGACAAAATGCCAATTGTAAATTGATATTTTTTTTCTTTATCTTTCTATTAGATATTTGATATTGAATATTGATACAATATTAGTGAATTTGAAGTTTAAAAAGGTAGGTTAACATTTAACATAAGAACTATCATTTTGAACATTTTTCTCTATTAAAAAGGGTTTACAGTTAAGAGTTATATTAATATTTCAAATGCAAATTTATACGAAACTAAAATATACAAGTTTAATTGTAAATTCTTAATTTAGTACGTATTACGAAATAATTAAATTGTTACTCATGCATTTATTTAATTATTATGTAAGGTCAAAAAAATATATAACTTAACAAACATTAAAACATTAGAAATTTGTAAACTATAGTTTATTTTATTTAGTGTCCACTGTGTAATACTTAATTAAGTATATAATTTAAAAAATTAAAAAGTATTTAATCATAAATGTCACTCCTTATCATATTACATCAATGAATTTTATCCCCGTTCGTTTTTCACATTTTATTTTAAGCCATTATAAATTACCATCGTGAAATAATGCATTGAAATGTATGGAAACGCATAAACATATAGTATTATATTTATATATATATATATGCTTAACATATAAGCACACTTATTTTAGTCAAATATTTTAAACTAATTGTATGTTTTAGTTGTATTTTTCGATATTAGGTAATTGTATTTTTCATTTGTATCGATAGTAACATTACAAGTATAACACTGTAGAAAAAAAGACTAAGATTATCTACCTTAAATAGGATAACGTTTCATCTTTTTAATTGTCCTATTTGTTCTCAATTATATTTTAACCCACAATTTTTGAAATTAAATTACATTTTATCTTTTAATGGAGATATCAATCACAATCGTCAATTAAAGCCAATCCAATATTCTTATGTTATTAATATGAATATATGTCGAACTTTTAGTTATGTACCACATAGCTTATTTCTTTAGTCACACAATATAACTCAATTGTCATAGCACAACAACAACACCACCACCACCATTACTTAATCCTGTCAAATGCGAGGTATAAGGGACCTAAGATGTAGGCTGTCATACCTCTACCCGAAAAATAGAAATACCGCTTCCAGAAGGACCTCCAACCGACTTGAATGTGAAAAAAAAATACATAAGTAACTAAATATATATGAATATTATAATATATGTAAATTGTATTAAATATAAGTAAGTATATACCTAAAAAAATAGATGTATGAATAAAATAAATATATATCTAGCTACAACACCATACCTAACTGTAATATCACCTAGAAACACCCTCTCAAATAAATAAACGTCTATCTACATATAACACCCCAAAATAAATAAGTTATCCATCGACATAAAAACTACTTACTCCTTTATCATGTACCTAAAGTAACACCCTTATATCTATAAGTATCTATCTAGTTACATCTATTATCTTTCCACCTATGTATACCCTATTTAGCTATTTAGTTATGTATAGGTATCTCAATATACATCAAATATACCAATCTACTTAAAACACCTTACTCGTCCTTCCCTCAATTGTCATAGCATTCTTCAAAACGATTGCATCATTTTCTTATTATTATATTTTACATCATGGACAACATGAGTTAAAAGATTGAGTTCCTTCAAACTGTTTGTGACAATCATCAACGGTTTTTTGTGAGTCTGAGTCTTTTATTTTATCTACTCACATCCTTTGTGGTCTATTATTTATTTAAGTAATGTTGAGTATATACTAATAACGTTTAATCTTAATTGACATAACTTACCACATCTTTTCAATGACAACTATCGTATGACTAGAAAATACTTGGTATTACATGCGAACGTTAGTTACAAGTACGACGTCAAGGTCAAATGTGGGGAAATAGGAACGTGGCGATTGTATGGATCCCAATGGAGATGTTTTCTTGCTGAAAAGTTTGCAAATGGTGTTTTTATATATCATCCATTTCATTCACAAAGATTTCAACAACTTTTGTGATGGATATGATAAGAATGAACTTGAACTTCAAATGGTTAACCAAGATGGTTTTAGAGTGCCTAAATGCATATTGATGGTGAGCATGATCCAAAACAGTTTCATGTATAACTCTTGACTTTTGGGTGGCGTGATAATTATTATATGCCTACGTATTTGTTTAAGTTCATGTTGTCAATTGGATTATTGTAAAGATATATCCTTAATGTTTTATAAGAGGCGTTACGGATCAAAAACTAAACATGTTGCGTTAATAATTGAAAGGAAGGATTATCATGTGTCGATATCATATTCTTACGAAAAATCTAGGTCCAAATTGGTTGGTGCAACCTTCAATGGTGAAATATGGGAGAACATGTGCGAATGTTATGATATTCAATATAGTCAACCTATGATTATGTTGTACATTGCTAATGGACATTTTGAACTCAAGCTCCTTAATCCGTTACTTAATCCAATCCAACTTGTGTTTAGGGATTCACCTAATGTAACTGAGAGTGCATAATTTTAGGTTTCTAACTATGATAGTGGTGACGTGTACGAACTCATAATGAGATATATCGAGTTCTATATAATTGCTACCGTTGACCTACTATTTCTTTTATATGCTTAATTCTATATGACTTTGAACCGGGATCCTCTTCAAATGGTAGAGGTACAACCGAGTCTGGAACGCTTTTTTTGTTGCAGTTGCCCAAGTATCAAGTTGATAAAGGTATCATAGTAAGTAATAATTGTACCAACCACTTGTATATGTATGAACTCACATCTTTTTGAAGAAAAAAAAACATATTTACTTAATTTAAAATATAGGCATATCATCTTTGAAAGATTCGTTGAACTACATTCACTTGGTGGTCATAGAGCAACAAAAATAAGATTTTGGGGCTATGTTTACACCTTTAAGATAAAGTTGTATAAACATGTAAAGGCTAATAACATTGAGAAACGGTATACGTTGTTGATGGGAAACTGGATGCATTTTGTTACAAAAATTGGTGTTTCGGAGGTACAAGTACTAATGTGTCACTTGGATACATTTTATGTACACGAGTCTTATGCTATATTCATTGAAGAATCGTAAATTATATACCTTGTCGTAAAGGACAAAGATCCTTTTATCTTTGATTTGCCTTTTGATTTGCGTGCTTATTTTATTTACCATGTACAAGACATTGTTATCATTGTCACATTTTGCTTTCTTAATGTAATAACGGATTATCTTACAAGATTAAATATTTTAGTGCATGCTTATTAATAATGAAGTGTTACTGTTTGAATTCCTCATACTATGCAACGAGCAACTTTATGTCGATTGATATCTTGTTTTTATATGTTATAACGTTTCATACAATATGTTTATTTTAAATTCAGTTGTTACATTTAAAAACTCATATGGTTTTTGCGTGAAAAACGAGTAAAACAAAGCGAAATAATGAAAGACGATTCACTCGCGTCTCAGTTCCCTATCTGATAAAATTTTAGATATTATTATTAAATCTTAACTTGTCAATCAGGTGATTATGATCACGTACGTTTGAGAATCTCTAAAAAAGAATAACGCACGAATAAGTTATGACCAAAACAAGAGCCAAGAAGTTATGATCCCACACAAGAAACAAGACGACTCGCACCCACGCCCCGTACCAGCCGTGCACGGCCTTGTCCAGGGTCCAGGCTGTTAAGACAAGACCGCGCACGGCCTACCAATTGTACATTGCCAAAAACCAATTGTGGACGGCCATGTGATGCCCGTTTTAGTATAAATGTGTTGCTTTTTTCACGAGCATCCCCGAATAGATGGTTTTTGAACGGCAAAACACCAATACCGGACGCACGAGCACCTCCACCAACTCATTTAATACACCAAAAGGTTACACCTTAATTGCACTACAATTCAATTTTTTCTCTCTAAAATCATCCTCTTATAATTACCTTGTTCCTCAAAATCATCCTCTTATAATTTATTTGAAGGAGATTGGTCTGCTAAAATCATAAACAAAAGCTTCAAACTTATGCAACCCATTTCCAGCGTTGTTATTATTTATAAGCTTACCTATGGACTCCGATGCTTTAACCAAAACTTTAGTAGAAACATTATCATCGCCGTGATAGATAATAAGATACTACATAACATTTGAAGCCTTCGAAGTAGATTGGTCATGGATTTAATTAATTGATACCACTTAATATAAAATAAAATGTAAATAACACATGTCATTAAATCACCAATATTGTATGCTGCAATTGCTACTTTTTTATTTATTTTTTCTTAGAAAAACAAGTACTAAAAGAAATTAGTATATATATATATATATTTATCCCATCTTCAGGACTTGAACCCCAACTTCATGACTATAATGTCACCTCTTTACCACTTAACCAATATCCTTTTAATTAATTACTATTTTAAAAAATAAATAAATTATCAATGTGAAAATACGTACAAGTTGAAGGGTTTATGGTATAATGTTTACAATATACATTATTTTTGCTGTAACATCTATCTATCATTTCTTTAAAGTGAAAGGTAAAAATTGATTAAAATATTAAAAATGGTGTCTAAATATATGTTTAAATATGATATTGAAATACATGACATAATAAAAGGTGAATGTATTAAGAGAAAAAAATGTTTAATTCATTTGTCAAACATTATATTAGATGGGTTATATACGTGTTAGATATATATTTTGACATGTTTAGCAACCATCAAATAAGAAAGATAGAATACGTGTAGTTTGATAAACATAACTTCAATTTTTCCAATAACAAAAACACAAAATAATATATATTTATTTTGTCTTTTTTTTTTTGTTTCTTTCCTTTTAGTTTGTTATCACGTATTCTACAATAATAAAAAGGTTTTTACGAGTCCATCATAACTTGTTTTGCTTTAAAAAAAAACCTTAACGACTAGAATTAATCAAAAAATATTGAATACTAGTGACGTATATCAACGATATTTTTTCATCTATTATCTTAAGAATTATTAATTGTTACAAGAAAACCATTTTTAGAAGAGATAATAAAATCTAATGTGATTTTATGTTTAAATTAAATATGATATGATATTAGTCAATATATACTACTCATTTTATTTACATTTACTCATATAAATGTATAATCAGACGCACATATATATATATATATAGGGTAGGGATTAAGAGGAAAGCAAAAAAATAAGGGAATGAGAGAAACAAATCTCAACTATTGATTTCATCATAAATGAATTTTAAAAATTAAAAAAATTTTCAAAATTTAACATTCATCACCAATGAATGTTAAAAACATTTTTTAGTAAAAAAATCAAGGGCTAAGATTTACTTCCATCATTCTCCAAATTTTAGAGCTTCCCTATTAAAATTTAAACTTACATTGTCCTAGTTGATTTGTTATTCACATATGATAAGTTAAAAGTTTTATGATATATAAAATTTCTCCTTTATTATTTTTCTTATTCCTACTCTTTAATATCTAATGACCTAAAGTATTTATGATTGTTAATGCTCTATCTTCTCAAATGTACTTCGACTATGTACCTATCGTCCAACAAGTTATGGGTATTTAAAAATAATATATATTTATTTAAATTTTATTATATGAATTATTACTATTCTTAATTTCTTAATTATAATAAATTGATAACCATATCATCAATATTAACTGTTTTTGTATTTAAGGTTTGACAAATTATAGTCATCATGTAAATAATTGACTAAAAAACTACTACCGAACTAAATCTGTGTTTTTTAAAACAAAGCCTAAATCGACAATTCTATACTAGAATAAAAGATGATATACACTTGATCTTATTTTCTTTATTTATTAACTTATTAAAATCTAAAAGAGATAGATGAATACATTCTTAACAAGTGAAGTTTAATTTAAATTATTATATAGAAATCAAATGATGATGTCATTATATATTCAATTAGTCAATAAAATTCTTTAATTTTATCAAATTGACTAAAATTGAGCACATAATCACGTCATCTTTTAAAATTAAAGTTTAATTGATCAATTTAGTCCTTTTATTTCACTTCAGTTTAAAAATAAGTCATCATACTTTAAACTATTAAAAGATAATGAATGATTAAATATTAAACGGTTAGTTATAATATATAGAGTATAACAATCAAAATCTTCAATTTTTATTATAACTTAAATTTAACATCTACTTTAGTCCTTATATATTTAAGAATTATATTACGTACTTATATTTGATATTTATTTTAATTATTATATTATCTCGTGGCCATCTATATATTATATATATGTATGCTTTGTAAACAGAACATATAACCGGATTTTTCTATGAATTTATGTTTTAATATTTTTTTAGAGTTAATTCACCAAATTTGATATAATTATATGTACATATTTATTGTAATTTAAAATATACATGACTCTATATACAAAAATAAAAAATTATATATTTATTCTAAAATAAAAAAATACATATTTATTCACGAGTCTAAAACCTAGTTAAGATATATAAATATAATTTTAATTTTATATCTTAACGAAAAAAATGAAGAACATAACGTTACTCAAACACCTTTTAGGTTGTGTTTTTGAGATCACATTATTATTATTATCATTAAATTAATAATTAATTTAATTTAATTTTATTTTTGCTTAAAAAAGATTATGTTAAAAAATAAAATAAAAGATATTTATTCCTTTCTCTCATAGCCACTTTTGATTCAGGCAGAGTCTGCCCTTTTCCTTTCTTCTGCCCCAATAGCATCCCCCTCTTCACTCACTCGCCCATTCATCTTTCTTTCAGCAAGCGCCTCATTTGGCCTCACCCTTTTTATTATTTTCTTTATTTTTATTTTATTTTATTCATTTCAAACAACTATGAGCAGCGGCGGCGGCGATTCTAGGGTTTCAATTCCAAACACCGTACGGAAGTTAATTCAAGAAGTCAAGAAAACCCTAGGTTCTTTTAAGTACACCGATGACTTCATCTACGCAACGCTAAAAGACTGTGATTTGAACGTTAACGAAACTTCCCGGCGGTTATATATGATTCGTGATATTAGGGAGATCGCCGGAAAACACAGCGTTGAAGATGTTTATACAATGCTTAAAGAATGCAACATCGATCCTAATGACGCTGCTCAAAGACTATTATATATCGGTATGTAAACCCTAGCATTTGATTTTATCTTTTTTTTTTTAACTAGACGTTTGTACGTCTGTGATAAGAGTAAGCGATATGTTTTTTTGAAGTGAATATACCTATATAAGGTTCTATTTTTAATATAATCGTTGTATTTTTTGTAATCATGGCTTCTTTTTTTGTTGTAGTTTTATTACATATATTTATTTATATTTGTGATTCCTGTAAGCAATGTTATACATAGTTGTTAATGTTTCTCTTGGTTTTTTAAAAATATATATTGAAGTAATGTTAGCTGATATGGGAAGTTGTTCAATATTTTTAAAAGTTGGTAACTATTTGAACTGTTAATCGCCATGATGGCTTGTGCAATGCTTGTTTATTGGTATTTCATACCAGTTTCACTTCATGTTTCTTTCTATAATTTCACATTTATATATTAATATTGTGGGAATCTTGTTTACTTTTTTGTTTTTCTTTTTTTTTTTTGGTCTGAAAGAGTGGAAGTGATAGCTCTCTTTTTACATGGCAGATACTTTTCACGAGGTTAAAAAGAAACAAGATAGGCGTAAAAGTGTAAGTTGTGATACTGAGCTCTTTCTCTGATACTATATATTTGAACTGATGTACAAAGGTGCATTTTGAATGAAGTTTGGTATTTTCTGGGGCACTTGAAAGTATAAAAGTGATGCTCAATATACTTTTCTTTTTAATAATGATTGGAAACAGGTAAGATTTGTTGTTATATTATGCATGGAAATTTATTAGTCGTTTCTGCAATTTTGTTCAGATAACAAATGATACTTCTGAAGAGTTTAAACGGACAGGGGGCAATCAGTTATGGGGAGCTAGGGGTGGGCGAGGGACTTTTTACTCGTCAAAAGCTTTTGATGGTATGCTTACAATTTCAGATTTAGCGTATACTTTGACTGCTATTTTGCGTATCTGTTTGTATCATTAACAAGCTAACGTATCTATGTGGTCAAGGTTTGTAAAACTTGCTAGGCGGCCGGGACCTTGTAACGAGTACCTGGCCTAGGCGGGGAGTAGTCGGGTTGTATTTTCTTTACATTTAAATAATAATTTTCGAAATTATATGTTTAAATATTGACTAGAAACATAAACACAAACATAATTGTTTAGAAACATAAAGATCATCGTTTGATTGATTAAATACTTCAAACTTGGTGAATGGTGAAGAGAGACCAAGAGGAAGCCCAGCACTAAAAATGGGCTCAACCCTAATTTTAAATCCTTTTAAAATGCTGACCGAGTTTGACTTTGACTTCTGAAGAGAGATTCTTATTGATCTGATACTTTCATTGGTTGAGCATAACTTCTGAAGTATTGTTCATGTCATTGTTATTATGCTTCACATTATTCTGCACTTAATATTCTGACACTAACCCATACAAAGTAGGTAACTAGGAGGTGAAATATGGATTACTGAAATAATATTAATGTGTAATCTTGCAAGAAGTTGCAGTTATCTTGTCAGATCGCGACAATATATGTCAGCCACTGGTAATTTGAAGTTTAATTGTTTTTCTTGTCAATTTAGATGGCGGAGGTGGGAGAAATTTGAGTTCTGAGAAGGAACACGGTGTTACCAATCGCCTAGAGAAGGTTTCAAGGCTGCCATTACTAGTTAATTCTGGAAAAGAAAACAATGTAAAACATGTGACCGAGTAAGTTTCATGTGCAATCTGTGAGATTACTGCTCTCTGAATTTGAGTAAATGTATCATTTTTCAACTTTCCATAATGCTTATAAGTTACTAATGTGTTCACATCTGAATTGGTTTGTACTTTGTACTGTTTACAGTTCTTCTGCCAATAGCAATGGTACACCAGCTGTATCCAATGGTATCTCAGCTGTATCCAATGGTAATTACAGTCACAAGCTTGCACCCAAACTACCTGCAGGTAGCGTCAATGGTTATACTGTTCGATAGTGAACACATCACTAACTATCAATAATGCATTGCACAAGCTCACTAACTTTGTTCTTTGCAGATCTCTCATCCCATAGTCCAGAGCCTGTTGTGTTTTCATCTCAGAACATCCGACACACTTGTGCTGTGGGTAGCATAAAATGTGAGATTGTAAAACGTAGAGGCAATATTGAATCAAATTCCGGAATTCCTGCTGGAATGAAGTTTAGTGCTGATCAAGTAGGTGCTGGTACTGTTCCAGTCATTTCAGAAGCTGCAGATTCCTACAAACCAAAACAACAAATTTCTGATGTAGTTATAAAGAATCAGGCCTTTGAGTCATTGCAGCCTCCTTTGTTGTCGGCCCAAGACAGTTCACATGTTGTCGATCCAATTCAGGATAACCAGCCTTTTCAGTTATTAAACGAGCCTCTTAAAGGTGATTGCAATGTCTAAGTAGCTTCATATTTCTTGATGGCCTATTAGTTTGTTTTAAAAATATAAAGTCTATGCTAAGCATGTATGTTTACATATTTTGAACTTTAGACAGGAGTATTTATTATGTAAAGGATGTAGCTGAGTATGATTTTCTCTTCCAAATACTGGTTAGAAAGGGGATCTATCCACCTTAAGTTGTGATATTTAGTTGGGGTGGGGGCTAAGATTGATGCAAGTAGCGATGGCTTGTGGAATTAGATTTTCAGAGAGAGAAGTATAAATAAAAGACATGTAAACGATGGAGTTTACCTTTATTGCTAGACAGTTTCTTTTAGGTGTGACTAGTATTACCATTATGCAGAATCATATAGATATGGACCCTTAAAAATGGTAGTTGGTTTCGTTTCAACAGGTGATATTTGTTGTATGCTCTCCGTACTTAGTGATCAATAATCAACAGGTGATATTTAGCTATTATTGTTGCAATATTGTTAGTATCTGAAAGTTTCTCTGTTCTTGTAACCTACTTTTAGTGACCACCTCTGAGCATAAGACTGTATCAATCAATAAAAGGCATACAGTTCCTGAAGAAGAATCTGAGTTGAAAATATCAGCTGCAAAACCTGATGTGATGCTAGAGAAGTTGACTCTATACTCTCATCAACCTGTTATTTTCCCTGATCATCTCCAAGTCCCTGAAAATTATAAAAGTCAGTTCACATTTGGAAGTTTGGATGGTATTTTTGATGATCCCGGACCTTTATCTGTGACGGAATCTATCCAGAAAAACGGTGAAGTTGTCACAGAACCTTTGTTGAGGTAGATGCTCGTGTTACTATTACTGTCTGTTTCATATCATGAGCCTCTTCGCCTTTGTTATAAGATTCTGAGTGTTACATATTGCATGTCCATATCTTTTAGCTAGAAGTGCCAAAATGGGTAATTTACAACACATTTTGAAATAGTCAGGTCAGGTTGAGTTAGGTCCACCAGTGCTTTTTTGCCTAATTTATATGGAAATTTGCTAATAACTATTTTTTTTTATAACAAAGATATCTGGTTTGTTTAAATAGATCAGTTTAGGGGCTTAAAACACATTTAAAACAACACTTTGGATTACCTCTTACCCGTTTCACCTGCTCGGCCTTTTTCAGTTCAAGCCAAGTTGTTAACCTTGACGCATTTGACCGGTTTGAGTTAAAGTGTGCCCAAGTCGACCTGTTTTCAAGTATACTTGTTGAAATTGCCACCTCTGCTTATTGTGCGTCTAAAAGTAAAATTAGTACAACAGGTCTGTGGATTCCAAATTGCCTTGATGGCCTAACTCACATCGGCTATCGTAGACTTTTTGACATTGATATCAGTGTTGCTATTTTTAACACTAGAGGCATCTCTGAGTATTCCTAGTTTTGTAAAATTTGTTCTCTAACTTCTTGTTCTTTTGGTGTCAGCAACCAAAATGTTCCCACACCGGCTCAGGAAGGTGAAATACAAGATAATCCGCTGCCAGATCTTTCCAATCCTGCTTTAAAACATGAGCTGCAGACAAAGATTGAGATGACCCTCCCTGATGGAGGATCCCTGAATCCAGCTCTTCAAAATACCAGGGATTATAGTTATGGTTTTATGCCGCATCTTATGGGTCCACATTTTGTACAACTTGATGTACCTGAGCTCCAGGCAAGTGATATATCTATCATTGAGAAGCTGTAATGAGCCTTTTGATCCTCTTTATTTTACTGAGTATGCATTTTCTCTTGTTTTTATCTTACTCAGAACTGGAAATTATTACCCATTTACTTGAATGGGTAGATTCTGGTTGTGTTTTTATCTTTAAAAGGTCAAATAGGTAGAATATCTTCATATCTGGCACAAATGATTCATATAGTTTTACAAAATTTTGGACAAACATTTTAGGGGTCACCAATCTGGACCATAACAAAAGGTTATCTATTTTGGCTCGTCACATAACCTGCTCTTTATGGCGTTGTATCTATTTTTTCGATGTTTAAAACAGTAGAATAAAAATGAAACAAAACCTGCTCCTTTTGTCACTTCTAATTTTATTGTATCATAATGCAGATACATATGCATAAACAGATACAGGCTGTTATGGTCATATGTTTATCATCTTAAGTCTCATACAAATTTCAATGCATTTACTGCTGGGATGTCCATGTGTAGGCATTTAAATCGACTGAAAACTGCTTTGAGTTGTATTCATATGCAATATACATGTAGTTAGGGTTATTAAAGTTGTCCTTGTTTTGGTCTTTTCAGAGTTCTATTTCGCAAGCTATTATGCTTCTAATTATGTTTTTTACTATGTTATGATTGTTATTGCTATTAATATTTACGCTTTCTTACCATTAGTGGCGACTGTTAATGCATGCAGAATGGCAGCTCTCCAGTTGCATCTACATTGGGCCCAACTCCTGTGACACAAGCTGCCGTGGCGGGCCAGGGCTCTATAGCGTTGTCTCCACCTCTCTTTCCTTATTTCAGACAACCGTATCCAAACTACATTCCTTATAATCCATATTTCCCACATATGTACATGCCACATAATGTTCACTTGTTAAACAATGGCGTATTCTCTCAGCAACCACCTACAGGCAATGTACATATGCAGGCAGGGGTAAAATTCCCTGCTCCTTCACAGTATAAACAAGGAACCAATGAAGAAGTTAACGCGCCTCAGGCAAAAGATAGCAATACTCACCCAGCAGTTCAACAGGTTTGATCAATATCACCTGTTGCAAAGTCCTTTCAGTAGTAATTGAGCAAGAATTAACAGTATACTCTTTAGCCCATCTCAAATCATTCTTTGGCATCGTTTATTTGATTTTATACCACAATACCACCTTCTGGCTTCAATTGTTTGCGTCACTTTTGTAGGACATTTTTTGAGCAAGTCAAAACAGGGCGGCTTGTGCTGATCCAGGATGCTTTTTTTTTTTTCTTTTCCCTTTCCAATTACGTAAATTGTTAATAAATGACAACCGTGCCAATGTGTTAACAGTAATTGTATTATTCCAGTAATATTCTAATATTTTTCTATTTAAATGATTTCGGAGGTTTTATGCATTTAAATCTTTTGACCCTTTTTCGCCATCTTTTCTGATTTTACACACATGGCTCGTTATAAATGAAACAAAATACAATTGAACCGTTTATTAGGGAAGAAGTTATATTGCCACTTCTAGTCTATATGACATCGTGGTATTGTCACATATTTGCAAAAATCATAAGCAAATATAACTCGATTTCATCAAATTTTTATCAGCAGTATCTGTAGCAATACATACAATGCTGGTCTAAGTAAAACTAGTAAAGTCATATTTTTTGTAGTTATTTCTCTAGGAAATGGCTGATATGTGTCATTTCCTTGGTTATCTTATTATTAGACTCTTTTTCTAGTTGGGATATCATGAATAATTACATACCTTGTGCTTTTTTATGATGCTGCCCTAGTTGATTGAGTCTAGAAGTGTAACCGGTTACTATCTTAATTCTACAATTGCAGGGTGAAGATCCACAAGTTTGGGCTCCTGTAGCTGGCCAAGATGTACCCAATATACTGCCAAATTATTTCTACAATTTTCCTCAAGGACAACACATGGCTTTCTCACCTCTACCAGCTGGCCTTTATTACTCTTCCCAAACAATGACTGCTCAATCTACTGTACAACCACTTGTGTATCCATCTCACTCCAGTTTTGGGCCAGTTGAAACCATGGTGCAACCAACCACCTCTTACCGACAGCCTCAGCATGCTCCACAAACCGAGTTACCGGATAGAGAGACCAGTTGATTGTAGTTTTATGATTTCATCAGGTTAAATTTTTGGAAGGAAAAAAGAGAATACATTTGGTCTGGACCCGAGTGTATATATTTAAAGTTAGGGCCTTGTGATTTGAAGCGCTATAGCATATTCGGCTGAGTACTTTTTTCAGAGGCGGGCAGACTGCATTTTTTTTACTTGGAAGAACTTGTCGAATTGGATCTTTTTCAAGTCATAGTGATAGGAATTCAGGAAGAATATTGTGGAGGCTGAAAATTTCAGTTCTTTTTTGTCGTTAAATTGTATATCGAAGATTATAGACAGAATGGGCGATTTATGCTATGTTTAGAGTTCGTATGACATCTGGCATCAAATCAAGTTCTATGAATTTTGTTTTGGCAGCTTATTTTAATGGTTATTGTTTACCTGCCTTTCCAAAGGTAGCCTGGGAAGTTGATTTGGACAACAAAAAGGTCTATATCCTCATTATTAGAGGTAGCAAATCGGGCTTGGTTGTGTGTTGTTGGTAACATTTCAAAATGAGTTGTTTTACAGGTCGAAACTATCAGATTAGGTTGACTTGGAAATAGTCAAACAAATTTGTACATATCTACAAATAACTGTTGCGTTAATTATAACTAAAAGAATAGTATTGTATGGAGTAATTATCAAACATTGACAATAGCTTTTGAGTAACTTTGGGACCCATTTGACAAATTTGGACTCCCACATAACATTTTTGGATTTGATATAAGTAGACACTCACACTTAACATATTGGTGTCTTAAAAAATCTCCTTTATGATAAACCATTAGCATCAATCTTTTCATTGTGGTCTTCCACTATTCTAGGTTTCTGATTTGATGATGTTTGCTTAGGGAGCTGGTTCATCATATCCCGAGTTCCCTTTACGTTAAGCGTTGTGTAAACTGACATCCCACATATAGCTACAAAAGCTCCACAAATGCTTGCATAACCCGGATCTGAACTTAAGACCAAGTATCCTCCAAGAAGGATAATACAAGTCTTGAATTGCCCTAATACCACGTGCGATGTAGCTGATGTTGCCCTGCCCAAACAAAATATTCTAGCAGATTGACTCATTTTCAAAATTGGTAGCTGAGTTGACTTTACAAAATTGCTTACCCAAGAGCTAAAGCTCCAGACCATTGCAGCAGGAAGCCTAAAAGAGCAGACAGAAGAACTGCAATGGAGTTATTGACATCCCATTTGAAGGATAATGCGCCTGGTGGATCCAACAATGGCATTAAAGTTAACAGGAAGAATACAGTTATTGGGGTGGTCTCCCACATCAACCTACCAAGCAAAAAGATTTTCAAAACTTCAATTAGATTTGCTTTTATATGCTATGTTACTATATGTAAAACAATGTATTAACTGAAATGTTAGTTACTTACGCAAGAGAAGTCCAATTGTTTTTTTGTTGGAGATTAGACCACAAGATTTTGTTAATGGCACTTGGTATAATCCATATAGTTGCTATACAAGCACCAAACAAATTGAATTCTAAATCTGTTACTGTTGCAACTGCTACACCTACAGAAACAACAACTAGTGCAAGTACCTGTCAAATGCATATGCATTATCAGATTGTAAAGTGCAAGCCAATTTTACTACTACTATTAAGAATGCAGATAGTAATTCTTTGAGGATAACCTTATACAAAGAAATGATCTTTTTGAAAAGAACGAACTCTGCTACAACAATGGTTGGAGTGACTGCAATCTTAGCCATCTGGTAGAAGCCTACACTGAACATTTAGCACACAAAAACACAAAACAGAATTCATTATGTATATCGTATCATATAACTAGGATCCGCAAGACAAACAAAAAGAGAAAAGCTTGGAATGGCGTAAATGAATATCTGGACTAAGGTTTGAAACTAGGAGTTAGAGGTGCAAATTTCAACCCATTTATTTATAAAAGGATCGATTTGGGTTTGTTTTAAGTCGTACGAAAAAATGGAGAAAAATAAATTAAGAAACGGACAAAAAAGTGCCAGCAGGTCAACCCAACCAGACTCAGCTTGTTCAATTTGTACTAGGAAATAACAGGTTTAAACCCGTTTTGACTAGTTTCTCAAACCACCCGATCCGTAGATGCATTTGCACGATTTTCACCTGTTGTAATTAAGACTTGTATTGGCCAAACCAGAAGCAAAAGCCATGACTGCACCCAATGCAAAAAGTGATACGAACGGAGTTGTTTTGGTTGGAGGTGATGGTGGCAAGAGGGACAGAGCCTTGAGTATGGCAAGCAGCAGCCAAGCGGTCGTGTAATGGATTAAGGTTAAAAGGATCGGGTAATTAAATCCAACTCTCCCCATTACCTGTAGTCAGAGAATTCAAACAAAAATTACACATATATTTTGAAAAAAACATAAAAAAATTTAAGTCTATCTTTGGAAAACTGGAAGTTAGTTGACTGACCAATTTGTTTCCCATAATTATTCCAACAGAAACAACAAAATTGAATGTTAATGCCACAACAGGGCCACATAATCTTTGCTGTTGACGCTTGGCTCCTTCTGATGTTCGAAGTTCATTGTAGATTGTCCCTCTGAGTTCCTCCAATGCTCGTCCTAACATGAAAACATAACATATATCTTAACGGGTCAAAAGGGTTGAACTGGATGATTCTGAATGCATAGAAACATCCTAAATTGTCTTAATTAAAAAAGTTGCATTATTTTTGTAATAATATAGCTTTTTATAAAAGTAAAAAATGGATGAAATTCATGTTTTATTTTCAAGAATTCAACTGATCATAGAAGGAGCATCACAACCCAGAATCATGAACATATAAAATATCAAACAATTATCTAAATCAACAACAGAAAGAGACACAAACAACAATAAAACCACAATGTAATCAAAAGTTACAAATGAATCAAACCTGCATCCCCTGCATCACTATCTTTTCTTTTAAGGAATGATTTCTTCTCATATTTTCCAAGAAAAGAAGTAATATGTTCCATTCCCTTAAACATCATGCATTTCTTGATGAAAATATTGTATCCAAAATAATAATCTTTAAAGAAAGTTAAATTGGGTTGTAGAATTTCAAATTTCTATGTTTATGTAATATAGAAGTGTGTCCCATGTTTTTATATTCAAACCTGATAAATATTGCTTTAGAATATATTATAATTAAAATGATGATTTGGGTTTGATTATAATATACTCAAACTAGTGCACTTTATATTTAAATGGAATTCATTTCTTCTACACTACGTTTAAGGTTTCTGCGTAGTTCACATATTATTGTCGAGTAAAGTTCGGTTGAACTGAATGACAAAATAGAATTAAAAATAAAAATATGAGTTAATGATCCATCTTTTTTTATTTTTTTATTTTATGATTTTTGTCTGTTTTTAGATTACTTTAATATTTTAAAACTTTGAATACCAAAAGAGGTCTGAAATAATAAACACCTTCATTAGTATCTTTGCGTAAAGTATTAGACTAAAATGACTCCCCTTTTTATTGGTTTTGTATGTCCATAATTTATGGTTTTATTTGTTGGGTTACGTGTTACAACTGTTCTTGTCTCACGTAGAATTATCTTTACTCTCTTAATTGGTTGCATATCGTAAAAGTTGGAAACGAGAATTAGTTTTCAGTATTATTTTCTTTCTAAAAGTTAGCCATTAACGTTTGTCCTCAAAACTATCATTAGCGTTTCTCATTCATTTTCTCATTCATCGTGAATGAGAATTGAGGAATAAACAACCAAATGTTTGGACGTCAGTCTACTCGATTTCAACCCGCACTCAGATCGGTCTAAGCCATTTGAGGTCCGAAGCGAGATTATAAAAGAGGACGACATCTTTATAACATTTTATTAATCAAAAAATTATTGAGCCGGTTTTGACTCCCCACCTATGCAAAAATGTTTCTACGAACATTGCTAGATGCAAAGCGATTAATAACGGTATCAAGATCAATATTG
This sequence comes from Logfia minima, assembly GCA_963921325.1. Classification (NCBI taxonomy): domain Eukaryota; kingdom Viridiplantae; phylum Streptophyta; class Magnoliopsida; order Asterales; family Asteraceae; genus Logfia; species Logfia minima. The sequence continues at coordinate 4,818,925 of OY992763.1, read as the reverse complement.
TCCAACATTTATTTTTCGATACATAACATGGTCAAACCGTTCAATCTTTCTTGTGACATTGATGATCTCAAATCGTTTTTTAATAATTTTAGTTTTGAAAAACTTATTTCCACTGATACTACAGTAACATACACAGTTAGTAATATACGATATGTAATGGAAACATTTGGATAACAATCAACATCTTTAACAAACTCTAAAATTTCAAGGCCTGACATTATTTTATTTGGCAAAGTCATTTGTAACATCTTTAATTCAGAAAAAAAAATCATTTAAATCCACGTCACATTTATTAGCATGGGAAAAAGTTATTGCAAAACGAGCACACTGTTTTTAAGTTCGGTATCATCTAGTGATTTCAAACTTTTTGAATCATATAAAAATCCAAAAATATTTTTGAATTTTTTTAACTTTTTAAATCTTGTAACAAATGAAGATGATGTTATATCCACAACAATTAAAAAGTACTCAATTCTAAAAGACTCTTGAGCCGATTGTATCTCAGTTTCATTATTAGTTTCATCAAATTGTATTTTCCTAATAATATGACGTTTTAATGGAAAAGTAAGTTCTATCCATTTTACATACAATATCTTTAGCATTTGTCATACTAAATTCAAATCCGGCTAATTGTAGCATATAAACACATAGGTTTTGATTGCAATTTTTAACTCACCACATTAATAACAATATCTCTCAGAAATCATATTGCAACTTGTGAGAGAGAGGGAGAATTCAGAATAGCGTGTCGTGTGTGTGAGAGAGAGAGAGAGAATAATAAGAAGAAGAAGATTACAACGGAATCATCAATAACGTCGATTCAGTTTCCTTCCTAGTTGTTGCTGCCTGCTGGACTTGCACACTTGCACATTGGACCAGGGCTATTGGAGAACTCATTTCTAATATTTTTCTTCAAATTATTTGTAAAAATGAGCCTAGTTCGCTCGCACTATATATCAATAGATGAATAAATAATAAAAAGTTATATCCAAATCCATTTTGACTTGTTCATTTTGTATTTGGTCCCTCTCAAGTTAATAAACAAGTTGTTTAGATAATGGGTTTGATTAAACAACGAGATCCATACCCGTTAAGTTATTCACACTCTAAACATAGATAGGACTGCTCACTGCAAGACGGTGGGTTTGAAATCCTTTTCTATTCCGAAATAGAATCCATACCCTTTCAAACCAAACGCTATCTTAACTTGTTAAGTGTAGATCCTACCATCTTGATTCATGATTGGTCCCTGCCTCCTTGGGGGCGTTAAAACTTAAAAGTACTAGTTATTGGGTGTTGTTTGTGTGCACATAGAGGCCGGATCTTGATCCATTGTTATTCGTGGGCTTTTCTGAAGTCTGGGATTTCTTTTAGCACATCAAGGGTGGATTTTTGTTTCAATTTATTCTACTGAAACTGAATCGCATCACGAGTGGATCTTTGTTTGCTGTCATTCGTGGATGTTTAGCAACTGTGTACGAAGTTTAGCACATCAAGTAGCCTTTTTTAATTAATGGTTTTACTTGAGTTTATGACTAAAGTCATGTGTCTCCAAAACATATTTACTAAACCCATGTCTCTTAAAAATGATATCCCTAACTAAAAGCTTCGAAATATATCATATCAGGTTGTAATCTGATTCACTACCGTTAATAATCCTTTTCAAGTACAAATTATCATCCCTTCTATATAACGCATCAATAAAAGCCTTTCTTCTAGGTTTACATCAATTAGGATTTAATGATCCACAACACTACTCATTAACATAAACTTGATAACGATAGCAAAAAGATCTTGAATTAAAAATTCATTCTTGTGGGTGGGGTGCGAACAGATGAACATGATTCACAACCATATAGCAACTGCTTCCTATTTGTAACTTGTGCATCAATGATTGTATATTATAAAAAGTTTACATGGCCAATAAATGGGGCACCAGAAAGAGCACACATGAAATTCATCATAAAGGTATTTAAGTAGTTCGAGTGAATTGTGTATAGGTTGCTTTCATCTCTAAAAGTCAAGATTTTGGATGAGGGGTTTATGGATTACCCAAACGAGATTGGAGGTATTCGTTTTCCTTCCTAATGGCATCAAGATCTGCCTGTAGTTTGTCGACCTTTAAACTTCGGGCAGCAACACATGTAAGCTTAGTTTGAAGATCCATTATTTCTCTACGAGCTCGGTCAGTTGCAAAGATCTTTTCTGAAATTTCTTCATAACTCTCATGGATGCTTGTCAGCAAAATGTGATTCTTGCTCTCCTACTTGGTCCTTCTTTGCCTCCCTACAAAAGTGGTTGTCTCTTCAGTACATTGGACATTATATAAATACTTTGATTCCAGATAAGGGGTCCAGTAGAGGTAGCAAAATGGGCGGGTTAATTAATAGGTAAAAATGGATTTAGGTCAAAAGGGATATTTTTTTAACCGGCACAAAACCATTCCAGTCAGCCGGGTTGACCCAAAACACTTTTTCCTGGATATACTCTTTTTGATAAATAATTAGTGTCAGATATGGCTATAAACATAACTCTTATCAATAATAATCCAAATCCAAACTAATTAATAAAATGCTTTAGAAGTTTTTATGCATTAATATTTCATAAGACACTTTTGGCAAAGTTTCTACCCATTTGACCCATTCGATACATTTGACCAGTTCCCATTTTAGGTAACTTAAATTTATTTTACTTGTTTGATCTGTTAAAGATAAAAAAGTACCCGATCAAACGTTTCACAAGTATAAGGGTTGAAGTTGTCACCTCCTAGCATCCGGTTTCATGTTTGTGGGAAATTACTAGATTTCAGTTTTATAGTTAATGTCGTAAGTAACATAACATATGTTGCAAGTGGAAATATGTTGGTATAAAATGTGTTCAAATTTGAGTTTAGAAGCCAAACTAAATATGTGTTTAGTAGTGTTTACCTCATAAGTGTTTCATCTACCACACCATAAGTTCAATGCAAGCGTTCTTGAATCATGTTACTCTCCAATTGAAGCTCTCTTGTCTCTTTTAAGATACATTCTATATCAATGTCCTGTTTTCGGCTGTTCTCAGTGATCTCTTTTATACGCTCAACGTAGGATCTTCTTGTTGCCAATTTGCGTAGTTTCTCAATTTCTGTTGATAGATTTGACAGTTCCTCCTCCCTGATTAATAACAAACTATCATTAGTGAGCTATTCAGAATTTCAAACGAATGAAGTAATGAGCACCGTGGTGGGCCATACTTTACCTCTGCTTTGTTTCAGACAAAACTGACCCCAAGTCATACTCAAGTTTTTTCCACTTTCGATGTTTTTCTTGAGACGCTGGTTGTTTCGCACACAGAGCTTCTTCAAGATTTCTTTTCTTCTCTTCCAAAGGCATTAAGACAGCTTTCCTGTTGTAGATATAACTTGTTATCAAACACAATGTATTATATTACAATATACTAAGTAAATATCATTATGAAATAAATATGTTTTAGCATTTCTTCAAGCAACAACAACAACAATACCCAATCCTGCCATTGCCGGGGTATGGGGGAGGTGAGATATAGACGCTCATAACTCTACCCGAGGTTAGAGAGACTGCTTCCAGAAGGACTTTTATCATTTCTTCAAGCATTTACCATTTTAACTCTTTTAACAAAATTATGCCTCTTCTCATCTATTTGCTCGTTGAGCTGAGTAATGTACGAATCCAAAGGATTATAATCATCACAAGCCATTTCCACAGCCAATTTCAACAACCTGTGTTGCTCTTCCAGTCGCTGAAACTCTAACGATTTTGCAGTCATTTCATCGGAAAGCACATTATCTTCGGTTTTTGTCTTGTCCCTCATATGTAGATAGTAAACGATTAGACATTCATCAATCAACAAACATCCAGTTTCTTTTACTCCATTTTAAACAAATAACAGAACAATTCATTACATATGGTACGTACGTATTGAGAAGAGAAAAAATGTTGGCATCACTTTCAAGTCCTTCCTCTTTAGCTTTGGTACTAAAGTGTTCCAATTTTATATTACAGAAATACCCTGTTTATTCTCAACATGTAACTTTATCATAATAAAATTTTAATAATACGTTATACTTGCCTGAGATGAATTTTCATTATCAAGTTCACGTTGACCGCCTTCTTGAGATAACCTCCCCTGTACCACCAACAGAGTTTCCTTCTGTTAAACCTCTGCCATTTTCCACACTAGTTAATCCGACATTATCAGGTTCTACATTCCCTCCTTTATTAACATTATCATCAACTTCAATATCTTCTTCAGCTTTCAGTTTTAGTTCCTCAACTTTCGTATGCAAATCTAGTCCTTCATCACTGGTAGCATCCTTAGAATATACTCCCATATCCTCTATATTTACCATTGCATGGGTATTTTGACCCTTTGTGTCTGGTGATACTGTAGTTTGAGACGATTCAGATAGCCTTCCAACCAAAAACCTAATCAGCTTATACATGTCTTCTTCAGATGGATACAGAAAATGCCGTAAGCAATAGATATATATATATTTTTAAGAATAATTTCAGAACAATAATAATATAACTATACTGTTAGCATTAATGATCATTTTCCCTCAATATAAATTTTATTATTTGATATATTTACTTCATAAAATCAACACTCAATTATAACTTCTAAACTTCAAACTGAAATAAATTAGGGAAAAGTGCTTGGGTATCACGTTACAGTGCTCACCAGTCATTCAACAAAATTGCACATATAATCGCATTGGATTCGATTAAGAAGAACTCCTATGTATAATTTTTATTTTAAGTTAAAATTTTGATTTGTGCGAGATTTTGGATTTGATACGATATTTTTCATTTTGTGCGATATTTTTTATTTTTGTGCTACTGATGCGATATTTCCGTAAGCCTAAGGGAATCAGATGAATCAAAACCTAATTGTATGTACACAAAAAGAAAAATATCGCATAGGCTTATAGAAATATGCAACTGAAGTAATTTCCCTATGAATTATTACCTTATGGAAGGTCATGTCGCCAATGTAACCTAGGTTTTTGACGGATGAGGCTAAATCGGTCCATACTTTGAATCGATCGGCCATAGATTCCGGTAATGTGATCGGAAATGAATTCGATTTGGAAATAATACGAAGAGAATGAGCACAAATCGATACCAATGTTTCCGGTGTTAAATCTCCAACTGTTATAACCTCCGGCGGGATCGGAACTCCGACGCTTGCCAGCAAGTTCAGTAAAATCTCTTGCGACTATTCCATTTTTGTATGTCTCTCACTACAATTACACACTCAACACCCACATTTACACACTCCTGGAGTCATCTTGTTTCTATCATTAGTTCATTACTCTACGCATCTACGACGTCATCTTGTGTATTTCTTTTTGAACATTACAAATTACATTCATGTATATCATTTAATTTGTCACCCATGGTTGACAATCATGTAAGTAGAATTCTATATGATTTTTGATAAATATTGAATTCAAGTTTAGGACTTTAGATAGCCTCTAGGGTCCAAGGAATCGAGTAAATTTACGTAACTATTGGAATATATAATTACACATATTTTATAATATTTGTGAAGAATGGTCAGTTCAGTTTTTCATTACATAACTCATGTTCTTGACATGTAGGTTAGTTACTCACAATGTAGCACCAAGGGTGTGTCACAACTACAAAGTTGCAAATTCTTTTTGCATATAAAATTGATAACATGTTGTTCAACAATTGTATCATTGAAACTATATACGTGTAATTTTGGTATGTTTTAGTTGAAAGAAAATAGATGTAAAAACACCATTAAACAACTCTCAATTGTATGGTAGTTTTGGCTTCACAATGGATTCAAGCAACCAAGATGAAATCGAGGATCTGTCATCTACGTCTCCTCCACCAATGGGCACGATGCAGATTACTGGAAACAATGAATTTGTTCATAACTGTAACGTAACGGATCAAAATTACCTTAGATACAAATCAAGCTCGCAGATCGATATCCAAGATAGCACCTTTTGCTGCATTAAAGATCGGCCGCTTCCCATTTTCCTTAAGGTGCCTTTGAAATTAAGGGGGTGTTTGGAGTTGGGATTACTTATTTAAGCGTTTATCTACTTATTTGTTTATTTTTACATAAGATAAGTAAATCTAGACACTCTTATGAAAATTGTTTATCTGTTTATTTTAGGTATCAAGACTTAAAAATAAACATGTTAGCACCTGCTTATTTTTTAAATATATAAACACTTTAAAATAAGCAATAACTAGCACCCCTAATGCTAACACCCAAATTTTGTTATATTTAGAGATATTAAGTTTCTATCTTTAATGCAGTTTGAAGATATAGATTTTAAGGTGAAAATGAGCAAAGCAACACCTGAAAACCCAGTGAAAGCGGTTATGTCAAAGGTGGTCTCACAACCGAAAAATGAACAAAACTATAAGCAGATTTTGAAGGGCATAACGGGAAGTATTGCCCCGGGTGAGATCCTTGCTTTGATGGGTCCTTCGGGTAGTGGGAAAACGACTCTTTTAAAAGTCATAGGAGGGAGAATACGTGAAAACGTCAAGGGAACTGTCACATATAATGATGTTCCATATAGTCCAGCTCTTAAAAGAAGGTAGACTGTTAAAGGTAGCTAATTTGACTCAATTAGAGAATAAATTTAGCTAATTTCACTCATGTATGTTATGTATAGGATTGGATTTGTTACACAAGATGATGTGCTCTACCCACAATTAACAGTCGAGGAAACCTTGATTTTCGCTGCATTTTTAAGACTTTCGGGCAACATGAGTAAAAAGCAGAAATACGAAAGAGTTGAGGTCATTCTTAAGGAATTAGGACTTGAAAGGTTAGGTTATAATCCTTTACAGAACGAAATATGGACGAAATACGCATATATCTATTAATGTTTTCCTTACTAGTTTGTTGTTCTTATTATTTGAAAACAAAAAAGATGTAAAAAAACACGAGTAGGAGGAGGATTTATAAGTGGAATATCTGGCGGTGAAAGAAAAAGAACGAGTATAGGATACGAGATCCTGGTTGATCCTTCACTCTTGTTGCTCGATGAACCAACTTCAGGTCTTGACTCAACCTCAGCAAACAAACTCATTCAGATTTTAAGAGAAAACGCTAAGGTACTAAACCATACACCATCTCCTACAATCTGTTTTTTACCACTAACTATTTGCACCTGATTAATCAAGATCACACATAATCATCACCTAGGTGGCCTAGTGGTAAGCACCCTGATGTCCTCAAAAGAGGTCTCAGGTTCGAACCTCACTAGCTACATATCTTGGGGTGACCAGGTAAAGGGTCCGAAACGGTCACAGTATACCCCGGTTGGTCACGTACATATGACTAGAAAAAATTGCCCTCCCCGGTTAACCTGAATAGGGAAAACCTCTTCTGTTTACTCGTTTACTTTCAAATCACACATCAAACTCTCCTTAAGATCAGATTGGAAATTTAATTAATGATATACATTCTTTTGCTTCAGGCTGGGAGGACAATCATCACAACAATTCACCAACCATCAAGTAAAGTGTTTCATATGTTCGACAAGATCTTATTAATATCCGAAGGCCTCCCTATATACTATGGAAAGGCAAGAGATTCGATGGGCTATTTTACGTCTCTGAGATTCATCCCTGACATAGCCATGAATCCTGCAGAATTCTTGCTAGATTTAGCAACGGGTCAAGTAAATGACATTAGTGCTCCTGATGATATTGTGACTCCTAAAGGCACTTCTGAATATGAAAGGGCTGTCATCAGGGTAAATAGTACTAAATGCGACCTTTATCCTTTCATTTTCAATCTTATTGTTTTAATTTTGATTCTTATCGATAGTCTCTGGTCTATCGTATTCATCTAGTATCTACAACAAAGGTATAAGATAGAACTGGAGAGCAAGCAGAAAGAAGCAAATCATCGAACAGGAAAGGCTCCTGAAAATCTTCGATTAGCAATTCAAGTAAAGAAAGATTGGACAATAAGTTGGTGGGATCAGTTTTTGATATTGTTCAAAAGAACATACAGAGAAAGATGGAGAGATTACTTTGATATGTTAAGAATAGTTCAATCTCTTGGAGTTGCAGTCCTGTTAGGCCTTTTATGGTGGAAATCTAGCTACGCTACCGAGGCTCATCTTAGAGACCAGGTCAGTTCTACTTGAGTAAACAGTCAGTTAAAGAAAACTAGAGGTGGCAAAAGTATGCATGTAGGGTAACATGTCAAATTAGGTTCAGATTGAAACGGGTTACTTTTAGAATGAATCAAAATGGGCTGACAAGCTAGTTCAGATGACACACAAACACATTTTTTCCCATTTCAAAAATAATTAAAAATAATCTAAATCCTTGAGAAAACGATTCAGGAAGTTTTAAGCATTAAAAATAGACTTTGGGTAACTTTCAACCCGTTTTATGAGTAATTTTTAATTTGATATGTTTGAGATAAAAGATACAACCCAAATTGATCCAAACGCAGGTAGATAGGTTTAAATTTCCACCTCTAAGACAATCTATATTTGCTTTTGATACTATATCAATTGGTTAACCATACAGATCGGGTTGTTATTCTACGTGTGCATTTTCTGGACGTCATCATCAATATTTGGAGCCGTATATGTGTTTCCATTTGAGAAATTCTTTCTTGTGAAAGAAAGAAAAGCCGATATGTATAGGTTGAGTGCCTACTACGTGTGCAGCACGTTGTGTGACATGATCGCACACATTACTTACCCAACTGTTTTCATGTCTATTCTGTATTTCATGGTCGGATTCAAGAAAACTTTACAATGCTTCTTCTTGACATTGTCTACAGTCTTATTAGTAGCCATAACCAGCCAAGTAAGTCTAAAATCTACGTTTTTATCATTAGGAATTTGGAGAAATAATAACAGGTCCCGGTTTCTTTATATAAATAGGGTGCTGGCGAAATGTTTGGAGCTGCAGTGATGAGCATTAGAAGGGCAGGCATGTTTGCTTCTTTAATACTAATGTTGTTTCTTCTTACAGGTGGTTACTATGTTCAGGTAATGAATTAAATAGTTTCAAGATTTTTGGCTAACCGATCATTCAGAATAGACTTTGGTCGACTTTCAACCCTTTTGACTCAGTTGACCCATTCATCTTTTTGTTAAAATTTCTGATTTGACCCGTTTAAGATATAACATTGCCATCTTTTATAAGTACTTGAGTGAGTTTTGTCACCTCAATTGATCCATTCCTACTTCATAAGTGCATAACAAAATTATTTTTATTTTTGATTGCAGCATATACCGGAATTTATGCAGTGGTTGAAGTATATATCATTTATGTACCACGGATTCAGGTTGCTACTAAAAGTGCAGTACTCGGGTGATGAGTTATACGAGTGTGAAAGTATAGGAGGATGCAGACCGTTACAGAGTTCGCCATCATTCGACACAGTAAACTTAAAAGGAGGGTGGAAAGAAGTTTGGATGCTGCTAGGAATGGGTTTGATGTATCGCTTGTTGGCCTACATTTGTCTTCGTAGAAAGATTAGCCAATGCAATATTTGATAAATACCAAAATAATAGTAAACTTATATTCAAGATAAACATTTTATTGTATGATCACAAAACTACATTTTGCATCTAGTTGAAATCGGTCATACTTATATAAGTTCTCTCATATATTTACAAGTTTAAGGCCTTGAGTTTTAGGACCATGTTCTCTTGGTTTGTTTTGAATTAGTACGTACTTATATTATTTTCATTTGACCAACTTTTTTCTACACGTGTCAACCTAATACGTCATAAGGTCGAAGGTTTTTCAATCAACAAACATACCGAATAGTCTTTAAAATGTTAAATGATCTTTGGAACACTAATACAATATCTTCACCGATCTACATTATTCATGTGGAATGTCATTCATGTTTTTAACAACACAAATTTTAGAATTTTCAATCAAACATATTTTTTACATATTCTCTCACGCATATTACCCCTTAACATCAATTACTAAACTGATATTAATAATAAATATTTATTTAACAGAAAATTCATTAAAAACTATCAAGACACTGGAAGAGAATTACAAGCAAAAGGTACTAGAATATTTCATCCAAGTAACCCAATTTAGTTTAGAGTTACAACGATTAGAACACCAATTAAAAGAAATTTGAACCAAGTCATTGAAAAGCAACTTCCTACGTAGATTATTAACACCAAAAAGCAATTGATTCCTAAATCGCCAAATTAACCACCACTTCACATAGCAAACACCCCGCTTAGAAAAATGAGAGGAATTTAGCCAAAGAAGCCAATCATCGTAAGAGGCTAAATCAATGTCATCGAGCTCCCACCAACACGTAATTTTCTTCCACAATTGACGAGTCATAGGGCACGTAAAGAAGAGATGAGAAGCGGATTCCACAGAGGTGTGGCAAAGAGGACACACAATAGAAGAAATATCGATACCTCTAAGGGAAAGATTCAACCGGGTAGACAACTTATCCAAACGGACTCTCCAAGCAAACACATTAATCTTGATAGGATGATATTAACCCACCTTATAGCAATGTCCTCCTTTGGCAAAATCGACTCATCAATAAGACTACTAACAAATTTAACCGAAAATTCACCCGAAGCTTCTAACGACCAAATCCAACGATTAGGAATATTTGGAAAAATTAAGCCACCAATACGGGATTGAAGAAGACCTAACTGCTCTTCCTCGACCCCTCCTCTAGGAGGACGACGAAAAGACCAAACTAGGGAAGCATGATTAATTTCCTCATTTGTCTTTTTTTTATTTACATTTAATTATATTAGTGATAAAGCAAACGTTGAGCGCTAGATCAAGTGGTTAACGGATATACTTTCGACTCAAATCGTATGGGTTCGAATTTCGCATCAGTAATTATTTCATTGTTTTTTATTTTATTTTTTCCTCTTTTTTTTTTCTTTATTCTTTTGTTTTGTTTTTGTTTTGGTATCTTACATATTCAATTTTATATATACTACATAAATTAGGATAGCTTTATTATATCAAGTATGATTTTCTTATATAATTTTTTTTAAGTGTTTATTTATGTTAGTTTTTTAGCTTCAAGTAATTTTTAATATACTTACCCTTTTAAGAATTGATTATTATATACATACTTTTTATCACATATGTATGTTAATGTCACATATATATCATTATAGCTTATAAAATATATTAGTGGTATCAAACATGATCTAAATAGTTGTAACACCCACTTTTGTGGCCTAGGGGTAAACTGGTAATTTCTTTAATCTTATATTTAATTATAAGTTTTATGTTACATTAATATGTCTATTGGATAGGAAAGCTAGATAAAAGTCGAATTGTTAATTGTGTCTTGTAGAATATTAATAGTTTTAAATTTAATTAGTTGACGGTAAAATAAAATAACTTGTTTCGCAAAACGGTTTTCAGGTTCCAGACAATAAGCCAAACAAGGGATTAAAATTAACCAACATTTGAGTTGGTAGGTGATATAAATCACCAAATTCATTTCCTTTCCTCATTTAGTCACCAACTCTCTCCATTCTCTCAAAGTTCCGTTTTCCAAATTCACGAATTTAACATCAATAGAGTTGTGATATAATCTTCTGTAAATCCTTGTCATTATCATCACCTTGTTCTACTTCTAATTGTAAGCACTTTGCTATTTTTTTGGTTATAAACTTGAATTTTATAAATCCTTGAAATGATGTGTGAAATTGAGTTTGAAAGATGTTATTTGATGTATTTGAAAGGTTAGAAAGCTGGTTAGGTTGATAGGAAACTGATTTTTGAGTTTGTGAGTCGAAATGGTTCGTTTTTTTGGGTAACAGCGGTTCAGTTCGCAATTCTGAGTTCATCCTGCGAGTTGAGTTCATCCTGCGAGTTGAGTTTTCCTTGCGAGTTGAGTTTTGCCTTGCGAGTTGAGTTGCCCTGCGAGCTGAGTTCATCCTGCGAGTTGAGTTGCCCTGCGAGCTGAGTTCATCCTGCGAGTTGAGTTTTCCTTGCGAGTTGAGATTGGCCTTGCGAGTTGAGATTGTCTGCGAGTTGAGTTCATCCTGCGAGTTGAGTTTTTCCTGCGAGTTGAGTTTTGCCTTGCGAGTTGAGTTGCCCTGCGAGCTGAGTTCATCATGCGAGTTGAGATTGGCTTGCGAGTTGAGTTGCCTTGCGAGTTGAGATTGACCTGCGAGTTGAGTTCCTGCGAGTTGAGTTGGCCTGCGAGTTGAGTTTTTGCAAATTCTGAAAGTGCATAAGTAAAAGGTTATACTTTTAGCGACCAAAATTTAACAGATTCTTATTAACTGCGGATCGGACTCTTATTAACAAATTCTAGATTACAAGGATCACCCGCTTGGATTAATATGTTATAATAATGTCTCGAAAATTGTTAATTGAATAAATAATTAAACAAACGAATTGTTATAACTTGATATAAATTGATGGTTGTAGAGCGATTATATCCGATAATTGCAACTTGGTGATTGTTTGCCATCTTGATACTAAGTAATGAAATATGTTATACGATTATGGAAAGAGTTACTAACTTCTTAATTATTATATTCTCAGATCAGCAGAAGACTCAGTAATATAAGATCTCTGAGTGTGGGCTGAGACAAGTCAGGTGAGTGGATCTGCAACTCATAATTTGAGTTAGTTGTAATGGTGTGATTACAACAAGTAACGTAAACCTTGATAGACTGTTTAGTCTGAGTTATGATTGTGTATACCTGCTTGTTATGCATATGTGGCCTTCGGGCATCTGTGTTATTCAGAGGTCAATTGCGATTGGACTTGGTTACTACTGTGTTCAACACAGGTTCCAGTTACATGTGTTGTCGCTGGAAACTGTGTTGTTGTGTTGTAGTGCCAAGTTATCGGTAAATCTTGTATGGGTCTATACAGATTGTGATAAGCGTTACTTGAGGGCCACCGCGGCTGTAGGGTTCCTCAGTAACCACCGATCCTCTTGAGATTATGTGTTTTCGTGCTTAATGTAAACAGATTGTTATGCTAAGTTGAATTATTAGTTGTACATTCATTCACTTAGCTTCGTGCTAATCCCTCCATTTCCCTTCCTGCAGGTTATGTTTAAGTTTTGTGGGTTGGGCAGGAAGATGGGCTTTTGGAAGGAATGTTTGGCACGCGCCTAGCTCTGAAATAGATTTATAAATATGTTTTGTTAATTAACATGTATGTGGATTTTATATAACAATTATATGTGTTTTGCTTCGGAAATAGTTAAATGTTGTAAACTCGCGAAATTTTATGGTCGTTTTTGTAATATAATATATAATATTATTTTATCCATCGCTTCCGAGTCAAATGACAGATTTAACCCTGAGGTAAATTGAGGGGTGTTTTAATAGTAGTTTTATCCTGTCGTGAAACTTGAATAACTAAAATCTATTCAAATCAATCAATGACTTTTAATGTATAACACTCTAAAATTGTAAGAAAAAAGCTATGATATGTCAGTTGTATATGTGATTCAAACATGTATTATTTTATATTATAGGGTAATTTGATTCAAATAAACATAAAAATGATCAATAAAGTATACTTTTATTAATGACAATTAATCATTACAAAATAAGCATTCGAATGATCATTCTTAATGTAGTGACTTCATCTTATAACATCTTTTGTTCGGTTGATTCTTGAAATTAATAAACATAAGTTGTTGATAATAAAATAAAAATTTACATGACTTTATAGTAGACAATTAAGTTTCTACAATTCATTTCTTGCTTATGTATTTTATTTGTTATATGTTCATTTTTGTATGAGCCATCTTTTTGAACAATTTCTTTTAGCATATAATAATTTGTCACATTTTTTTACTGTTAGATGATGAATTATAATACTAAAGGTCAGTTTGGTATGGAGCTTTTAAAAGCTTTAATTTTGAAACAAAAAGCTCCTATAATATAAAAATCTTGTTTGTCACGTATAAACTGTAACTTTAGAATCTAATGAAAAGTTCAAATTTTAAAAGCTATCAGAAGTAACTTTTAATAAAAAATTTAAAATTTAAAGCTACAGCTTTCAACCTACAGCCTACAACTATTCCACAAAACAGACTCTAAATATAATATAAATGTGTGTATAACAAAGTGGACAAATAAAACATACGTTGCTTGGCATAATATTATTATGCGAGATTTCATACGCAACACACATATATGATAGTCGTTGTTATATTCAAAACAAATTCTTTTTAACTTGGAACGTGTCCGGTTAAAACTTAAAAACATAATTACTTCCACTTACCGCCACCGTCATATGTAATGTGTTTGTAGACGGTCTTAACATAGTCAAAACTTCCCACACAAACAACCCATATACTGATTATAATGATATAAACCCATAAATAAAAATCACAAACAAAAAATAAAAAATAAAAAAAATGAAATATCTTTCCAACTCATCACTAGTTCGCTGGACCCGAGGTCAACTTCATCATCAATCATCATCAAATATTTCATCTTTAATTTTAATAAATTAAAAGAGTTTATTAAAAGAGTATTACTAAACATACTAATTTAATAAAGGTAATACCGCATTAAAAATTATAATACTGCATCGAAAACTGTGTCATGTGAGTGTTGACTAGTAAATTTAGTAAATTTAATTAGTATATTAAACTTGAGCCAATTAAAAATAGAACTTGTCCCATACTCCGATCCCAATGACACCAACTCCACCGCTTCACCAGCGTGGCAAGACATGTTCCGATCCGCTTCCACCCGGAAACCAAATCCTCAACCACAACCACAACCACAACCACAACCGCACCCTGAACCACCACCGATCAAAACCACCGCTTCTTCTTCTCTTTCTGGCGACCCTCAGGTACGTTTAGCACGCCTTGTACACGTAATGGATCTTGAAGTACTATTTCTGCATCTCCCTGACTGAATCCCTGTCGACCGTTAGGGAGACTACCGTTGACCGATCTTAGGAGGCTCTTTTTATTTCAACCAGAGCGGTCGGCTGGTAACCGACTAGTCGCGCATAGGTTCACTGTGGACCGAGACTACGCAAAGGTAGAACATCATAAAAATTGTGCTGACTGCTTTATCTCATCTAGCAGCACTCTCAGACCCTCTTTCCACCCTACTGGCTTTAGGTAAGGGTCTCAGAGCGTATGCTTTCTAGCCTGCCTCGATCTTTCTTGAGCTAGCCATGGAATAACCCTCCGAGTTTTGAATTGTCGAAGCAAGAACTTTATGCAAGAGTCAAAACACCAAAGGAAGAAGCCGTAAAGAAATGTGAAGGATAAAGAACTGGAAAGGCTTTACGTAGCTATGGACCACCCAGGTTTAGCTTTTGCAATTGTTGTCATTTATGGTGCTTCTAAATTACTTGAAGAATACCTCCGCCCAATTCTTTGTTCAATTCCTCTTAGAGGTATTCAACAAACCCTATTTTTGTTTTGGTCTTAAGTCTTAACCCTTAAATTCAGGTGTTATAGAAACTATATTAGCTGTACCTGTTTCTAAGTTCTTGTTGGTACACTTGTTGACATTTAATTTGTTTTGTATAAAATTATTCGGCATAAACCGAATGCGGAAAAGACGCATGCTTTGAAGCGTAAACAAATGGGGTTTTCAATATTGTTAAGATGGTTGGTGTCCTTTTCGGTTTTTATTTATGGCTTATGAACAGTTTGGTGTTTTTGGTGCTGTTAGTTTACTGGGGTTAGGGTTTATATCTTTACTTCTAGTAATGTGAAGTCTACAATGTCTGCGGTTTCATCCTTTGGGGGTCGTAAGTTTAAACAAAGTCGTGGTTCGGCCTTTTTGACTAAAGGGATTTTGAATAGGTGGAAACGATTGTGGCGATTGGGTTGAATTTTGGTATGATTTTGGGGTAGTTGGCCGGGACTACGTTTTTTTGGTATAAGACTGGTGTTGAGGGGAAACATGTGGTTTATTCGATGAAAATGCATGTTCAGGAGAACAACTACGCGGAGAAAATAGGGTTAGGGCAATAGATAGATGATAATAGTGTTCCGGGAATGGTTGATAAGTATACGACGCAGTTTTATGGAACAGTTTATGAACAGATTGATAGTTTTGCAATGCAGTATAATGTGACTGAAAATGTTGAAGAAATGAAACAATTAATTGTACCACAGTCAAACGTAAGGAATTCTTCTGTAACTTCTACTGCATTAGCTACCTCAAATCCGTATGCTGAAAAGATACGAACTTTGAGAAGAATCGTTACTAATCGTTGGTCGGGTTAGCAAATAGGATATGATTTAAAATGTCATTAATAACTTTAGAACAGAAAATTTACGTATTAGATTTTCTTAGGGGAGAGCTGCCCCATCCCTTTTAGATCTGTCTCGGTATATACGTATACTTGTAGCTAGATATGTATGTATCTATCTCGCTTTGTGCAATGTATAATGTACAGTAATGGATTTTGGGTGTGGCATCAAATCTTATAAGTCTCTGATTTGTAATCTGAATAAACGCTACCTGTCAAGAAAAGTGATTTTCCAACAACCGAAAATAAACATTTGACCCACATCAATGGCATATATCGTAAATTAATTAAAACTCATGGGTGGATTAGGTGGCCCAACGACACATCTCCTGTAATCAAATAGTCACCCTTTACCCGCCACATTTTAAAACCTTATTTTGGACTATAATGTGTATATACTTATTTAATAAATGAGTAGTTTTTTTATACATGGGTCAATGTATAGAGTTACGTTGATTCATCGAACATTTGTTTGTTCAACCTTTTCAAATACTACAACTAATAATATTTTAGATGTTTACAAAAGTTATATAAGTAGATTAATGTTATATTATTTTTACTGCTCTTTTAAGTAAAATTAAAAATCATTGGTAATCTTTTGGTTATTATAAGAAATTCTTAACCATTAAAGCAATCCATTGGATGATGATAACACCGTTTATTTTACCTATACACTACTTAATATGCTTTACAGAGTTGTACAATACAGTATTTTAAAGTATATTTAGTGGTGAACACATAAAAAAATAGTATGCGTAATAAATGATATACTGATTGAAACTTAAAACTGTAAAAGAAATAAGAAAAATCTTTTGTTATCAGCGTGTCATGATCATACAATTAGATTAGTTCTTAGAGTAAAAATATATGCATATCAATAATTTCAAGAAAAAAAAGTACTTTTTGAAGAAGAAAATTAATAGATGGCAAAGGTGGTCATGCTCATGGTTTTTGTACTTGTTGGTTAGGTATGTCACAATATAACTATGAGGAGGCCGGAGTGAGATTAACTCAAAGTTTAACGTCAAGAAATTAAAAATCAATTTGAATGAATAAGTAAGTCTCTTAAACCATAGATTAATTCAATTATAATCCAATAAATAAGATTCCATAGTTTGCATTTGAAGTCGTTTTAATTTGCTTAATACACACAACAAAACATCAACTAAGTTAGGCCAACAGTTGCTACAAACTTGTTATTATCTTCTTCTATATCATTTCCTTTGAATCAAAGCAAAGCAGTTTATTGGCCACCATCTCCAACCTTCCTCTCTTTACATATACTCCGTATTACTTTTATTTTCATTTTTCATCATGTCATCTGCCCATATTCTAGCTTAATCAATTACTTCGTTTTTCGGTCCAAATCCTCATTTTCTTGAATCTTTAAGCTTCCGGTATGATTAGTTTCTTGAAGTGGTAACTGATTTCTTGCGGTTTTGATCATACTCCATATCGTTTTCTCAAAGTTTTGATCTAATCTCATTCATGTACGTTTCTTGAAGTTTAAATTTTACAATTGGATTCATGAAATTGTAATACTTCCCATTTCGTTTTCTTGAAATTTTATTCCTATGAACATTACTTCTCGAGCTAAATTTTTTGGTAGTAGATGAAAACAATCAAGAAAACTTGGTCTTTAAGTTTCTGAAAGCCAAGTTTCATGGAAGTAAGTTAGCTTGTTAGCTTCAATTTGATAAAAAAATTCTTAAAGTTGTGATCTTTTTTTTTCTTTTCACAATGAATACACGATACTTTTTTACACCAGAATCACTATGCAATTCTGCTGTAGCAATTTCATTTTCATTTATTCCTAATGGGGGAGAAGATGAGACGGCAAACAATGTGGTACCACAAGTTCGGGCTACAAGTCGGCCCACAACTGCCGTCCCTTCATCTTTCTTAGTAAGAATGGCAATTAGAATATCAAGGGCAAGGTGGTATAGTTTTGCAAGAAGAGTGTTCCACTATCAAAACGGGTCAAGATCGGATATCAGCTCAAACCCGTTTAATACGGGTTCATGGATGTTCTTGGAGTTGATAGGTTTGATTTTTCAAATTTTGATGATAACTTGTACTCTATCGGTATCAAAAGAAGAGAAGCCCGTTTGGCCCATGAGAACATGGGCTTTCGGGTATGGAACCGGGTGTCTACTTAATTTGGGTTTGTTGTTTTGGAGATATCGGGTTTTTTGTTGGACCCAAGTTGGAGTAGAACAATCTGGTAACATCGAAGAGTCAAGGTAACCAAACTCATACATTGTTAGTCTTTTAAATAGATATCTTTACTTTCTATTTTTATATTTATCCAATTAATTGATATGCACATTACCCGCTGACTGTTTCATAAATTTAGAAGGTCAGGTGGTGTCATAACGAAGATTGGGCCTTTAACGCGAAACTGTAATTAAATATAAAAAATGTTGAATGTTATTATAATTTAACTTTGACAAAAACAAGAGTTGTTGATGTTTGAAAACATTTAAAAATAATATAAGAATTATAATTCTCATAAAGTGAGAGACTATCTAGTTTTTTCATGAAATTAATTTATAGTTAAAACACAAAAAAATTCTGTAAAAATATGAGCAATCTTAAGCTACTAGTACTTGTATTTAATACTTCGTATCGGATATTTATCGAATGAATTAACAAATTTAAGGGGTTAGATTGTAACTTTAAACATAATTAAGGGGTCTTAAGGAAAATAAATAAATAAATACACAGAGAATTGAAAATGTACCGCTATTTGTAGTCATCTTCTCCAACAAAATATGTGCTTCACATTTCTTCCATTAAAATGCAATTCTGTATTTTACTTATGTTGTTGCTTCGATTATTATTTTCCAGATGTATAAAAGCACGTATTTCTTTATCATAAAGCACTGATTTGTTTAATCAAATCATTCACATATCACTTTACAATAAATCGTTGAATTCTAAATTTGAGCGCCTCAAAAATGAAAAGTTTTGTCCGATTGCACTTTCTACACATACTCAAATCTGATCCAGTATTTACTAACTTGTGCTTTAACAATTAAAAAGTATTATTACAAATTAATTCGGGAGAATTTCATAATTATGGACTACAATGGTTAGTGTTATTTGTGTTTAATGAAAATGTATTTTAAATATTTGATATTAAGATATGAAAGCTTTAATATTTAAATTAGAAATAATAATAACCACACGCTTAAGAATTATCATCAAAATTTTAAAAATATTTGTATCGACACGATAACAAACTTTGTGACCGCCTTGATAACTAGTTAAATAATTGAAAAATGATTAGAAGACTTAAAATGTATGCTTAAATCTAGACCTAATAATATTATTGGCATACATGTAAAATTGATTGATGAATATAATGAAAGATGATGAGTAGAATCTACATGTCATTGAAGGATTATACATAAATGTAAACTTACATAAGTAGACATATATAGCGATATTCTAAATAGTTATAAATGTTCACATTTTTCAATAACCCTAAAAGTCAACATTAACAAAATTTCGAAATTTATAATATGAAAGGCTACCATTTTAATGTTAATATTTTGATTTCTTTACGAGTCTAAAGTTTAGAAATACTAATGGTATCTAAACGCAAAGCCAAACATGTACCGTAATACATAACTATAATACTTTAAACATATGTAATATACGTATTAAGGTTACGTTGTAATACACGTATAGTATTAGGTACATGTTCTCTTGTTACTTTTACGTAATTATTTTTCTTGTAGGTAACGCACATGTTTCCAAAGATTACAACATGTATAGTACGTTATTATTTTGTGTAACACAATATATACATTTTTAAGTTAATGAACATTAAAAATATGTTACCACGTTACAGACATTTTTGATGATAATTATTAATTATAGATTTGACTATCCAGTCATTCTAGCTTTACGAAACCGATCAATTAAAATTGTTGGCATCTTAAATAAGTTGTTGCTTTCAAATAAAGTATGAAATGATTTATAAATTTCATTTAAAAAAGTAACAAAAAATTTGGACGATACGCATTTTAAAAATGACTACAAATAAAATTTCTTGTGCTTTTGTAATAAACACATATAATAAACAAAAAATAATAATAATAAAAATACAATTACTTGTGCTCTTATTATACACAGGAACTTGCAGATAATGAACAAATTTCGGACATGTATGGAGTTATTTTTTGCGATATGGTTCGTGATGGGGAACGTTTGGGTGTTTGATTCCCGATTTGGAACCTTTCGACGAGCTCCAAAACTAGACGTGCTTTGCATTTCGCTACTAGCCTGGAATGCCATTACCTACTCATTTCCTTTCGTATTGTTTCTATTTTTATGTTGTTTCGTCCCACTTGTTAGTAACATTCTCGGGTACAACATGAACGCTGGCTCAATAAATCGCGGTGCATCTGAAGACCAAATCTCCAGACTACATACATGGAAATACAAAGAAATCGAACAAGATTTGGAACATGGAAAATCCATTATCGATAACTCAACTACCGTAAGTTTATTATCGATCATTGAGTATTTATTTTTTAGCGTTTTTTTAATTATACGCGATTCTAACAAAATACGTCTAACCAGGAATGTTGTATATGTCTAACAAAATACAAGGAGAAGGAAGAAATGAGACAATTGGGTTGCTCACATATCTTCCATTTGAAATGTGTTGATCAATGGCTCAAAATAGTATCGTGTTGTCCGCTTTGCAAGCAAGAATTGGAACGATGACGCGAAACGATGTTAATATTGTATCATGCCTTTTTAACGAGCAACAAAATATATTCACGTACATAGGTGTATGTATGCATACACCTTTCAATGAAATACCTATACATTTTAAAAAATGTAACACATATATACTTGGTTACTAGAGTGAGGAAAATGAGTATAGATTGTAATTCACCAGTAACCTGAAGATTTGGATCTATTTGTTTATATTATTCTATATTTTTGTCCTTTTTTTTCTTTTACGTTCTTGTACAAAGCAACGGATTCTAAGATTCATTTTAATGCACAATCTTTTCCTTTTTCTTTTTAATGATCCTTCGACCATTGACCATAGGGCGTTGCTTGAATAGTTACTACTTTTTGCTTAATGCCTTTTTGCTTCTTATTGGGGTGAAACCAGATATGGGCCGACCTAAATGTTTTTTCCTTTAGAATGTTAATGGGCTATTAATAGCCCAAAGATGAATGTGGCTATAATGCTATTATTATACTTTCCAAAAATTTAAACAATATCACATTGGCTCATATCTTCTCACTCTTCATTTTAATGGTACCACATCATTTTGTAACTAAATTTTATAAAATTTATATAAACGAATCATTTCTCAAAAAAATAATAAAAAAAATACTCGTATGTACATCAGCGGTTATAAGTTTCATTGTGTGTATAAAGAGAAGTTCAAAAATTGATTCTAAGTCATCAGCAATTTCACAAATGGTGTAATATGTAAAAGTATAAGGTTTGTATAAGCCGTAAACTTTTCCCTTTGTATATTTTAGTAAATTGGTAGCAGTAATGTGTGTTCTGTTGACATATATTGTTAGTCTTTTACGTTGCATGCAAACTCATAAGAACGATAAAAAGGTCTTTCAAGTTTTTAGTCGAAATGAGTGGTTGATTTTTGCTACAATGAACAACAATTTTACATAACTGAATATTATCATCAAATTGTTTCTATTTATTGTCTGGATTATCAATATGTAATACTTTGCCGTATCTATGTTGTCTTACATCGTGCGAGTTTAACATTAGTTGAACTACGTATATTTTTTATGAAGTTTACTAAAAATTTAACTTTCATTTTCAAATACGTCAAATTTGTATTTTTTAGTTTTTTTTTTTGAAAATTTGCCTTGTTAATAAAGTACATTGCCCTCTTTGCAAAGTAAATTGTTATGGTATTCCCGATATATAAACCGAATTTTTGCGCAACTTTACATGAAAATGAAATATTTAAAGAATATATTTTACATCAAATATGTTTTATCTCTAATGTACATATCAAATTTTACACTAAAGGCTCCTATCTCTTATTATACTATAACAATGGGAGAAGTTAGAATTATTGTTTTAAATGAAGGGAAAATCCCCTTGTAATGGAAATGAATTCCTTCGAGAGTCGGGTTTATATCTACTAGTTTTACATATGATTTTATTAATTTTTTTTCTATTAAAGTTATTTAAACTAAATCCATATTAATTAATAAATCATTGATTTTATAATTAATTAACTAGACAATAATAATAGAGAAGTTATAACATATTCAATATGGTATAAAGTTTGAAGATCTTAACTAGCTTGTTATAATAATATACTTTTTATTTTTATTAATTAATTTATAATTTTTATTTTGATTATAAATAAGTATATTATAAAAATGTGATGTGTCGAATAGTATTACACTAAATTTGATATAAATAGAGTGTCGAATAACATTGAATTTGCACTAGTTTAGTTTCATAGTTGGAGAAAAACAATTTAATATTTAATACCGAAGAAACTTAGGTGTCGTTTGTTTTTTACTTTGCAGACCTTATTAGGTCTTATGTCTGAGGGCGGGCAGACATTTTCATTTCAGACGGTTTGTTTTTGTGAAGACATAAGACAAAATAAGATCTTTATATGTTTGCGGGCGGGCAAACATTTTCATTTCAGACGGTTTGTTTTTGTGAAGACATAAGACAGAATAAGATCTTTATATGTCTGCGGACGGGTAGACTTAGAATATAGCTTTTTTTGTCTGCGAAAGTAACATTTACATAGAAGAAGAAGAAAACCCTTTTAATATATTTAAAAATAATTAAGTTAATCAATAACTATTAGTTTATAAAATTTTCTTTTATTTTTTATTTGAACTCATATAGCCCAAATAAAAAAGTAACTTTTTTATATATTTTATTACTTGAATAATCTACATATATATTATTAATTGGTGTCTCAATATTCTTTCTGTATAACCTCATAGATTCATACATAATTAATAGTATAGTTACAAACGTTGTACTATACACATAATTTCAACATTGGTTGCCTAACAAAATGTTACTATTACATGTTTTGCACTTCATAATTTTATAAGAAGGGAGGGTTTAAGGGATAAGTTTTTTTACAGATAATTTCTTTTTCAAAATTACACTAATATATAACCAGATTGACTTTTGCAGAAAAAAAAATAAACAGTTTTCTGTATTCACTTTGCAGACTTCAGGACCACATCTTCTTCTGCAGATATGGCTACAGACATTAAATATATAACATCTGAAAAAACAAACAACACCTTAGTGTACACACTACACACGACCTCTTACGAATTGCATTAAAGTCTTTGGATTTTATGCAAAGTCTATGGTTTTGACCATTTCTCTTTTGGTTGAAGATACACATTTAAGAACAATAAATTAAATACACTGTCTAATTTGGGAGCAGTCTTTTGTGATAAGTAGTTGCTGCCGAAACTTAAAAATATAAATTTATATAAAAGGAGTTGGATTTTATTATTAAGTGATTTGGGCTTTAGTATTACTTAGTGATTAGAACATTATTAATTATGGGCTATTGTAACATGTGTCCATGGACCCATGTTGGTCCCAAGTGGAACCGCCACTGTCGGTCTGTCCCCAAGTGTTAATAAGAGGACATATGTGTAGTCTATGGGTTTTCACATTGTATGTTGGAAATATATCCATAATGTAGTCTATGATTTTTTTTGTTAATAAGGGAGTCTTTGATTATTTGCTAGCTACTTGTATGTGTTATTATCATATATACCAATAACGATGTAAAATAAGTTTGTTTAATTGGTAAAATTTGTTTATCATATAACTAACAACAAGAAGGTAGTAATCCTACAAAAATTGACTAACAAGGTGGCACTAAGGTAGGGTTTTGCAATATGTGGAGATCGCATGTTGGGCCGGCCCAACCCATTTACATACCGGTAACGGGTTATTGGATGGTTATGGAATTGATGGATTGCGTATGTTATGTTTGCTGGGAAATGTTATTGTTATTGTTATATTATACATGGGATGGGATAGTTGGTATGAATATACCATGTTCACATGAATGGTTTCTAGTGGTCCGTATTTTAACATACACATACCATGAAAAGTTATTTGAAGAAAAATAAAAGAAACTAAGAACAAAAAGTGTAATAGACTATGTTTAATGTACACGTGATTAGGATACTTAAAATTCATTCATACGTGATTTATCCAATCTTATCTCATCGTACGTAATTAGATTCAATATGATCTATTGTGAATTAAGATCCTGCTATTGGTTGTGAGACGAAATAATACGGTGGGCCTGTTTGGCATTGAACTTTTAGGAGCTTTAGCTTTTAATTTTTGAACAAAAAGCTCCTATGAAAATAAAAGCTCTGTTTGTCATGTACAAGCTGTAGCTTTAGAATCCAACGAAAAACTCAAATTTTCAAAGCTACTAGAAGTAGCTTTTCGCGAAAAGCTCCAAACGTAAAGCTACAACTACAGCCTACAGCTTACAATTACAGCCTACAGCTACTTTACCAAACATACGCGGTATATCTCTTATAACACTGTATTAGATTAGTCGTTAACCGAAATGTGTTTAATTTATTTGATTGGTTTAACATGATCAAGATTGTTTTGAACTTGAAAGATCATATTTCAACTTGTTTGTATCTTAGATCCGGTGATCCACGTTAAATTTGTTCTTAGGTACGATTATTTCGTTTATTTGAATAATAAATAACAGTATGACTCAAAAAAACCGAATTGATGATGTTGCACATTTCATAAACTAATTTTAAATTAAAAAAGAAAAACATAAATAATATCATTGTTTAATTTTCATCCTCTTTGTACGAACAAAATAAACAATGAGATTGGTCAACGTGGACATGCTGAGTCCATTGTAATTAATATACACTTTTATATGCTTTTATTTTTTATTTACCTTCTTTCGTATGGAAAATTGAAAGACAACAAAAAGGTATGAACTATATATTATAACTTATATTATACTAGTAACATTCCACAAATTGACGCAATTTAATAAATACCATTTTTTGTTCCAAAAATATTGTAAGATCCCCATGTTTTGTTTTGGATTTTTCGGAATCACTAATAACTATTCATCAGATAAGAACATTATATGTAACAACTATATGAAGATACGATAAAATATTGCCCCATATATTTGACACAATCCAAACTAGGCCTAGGTTTATTGACTTTGGCAATCACCTATTTTATGTTTACTTTTCATTCAATAGTTGACTAATGATATATTTATCAGAAACAAAAACAAATAAGTAGGAAATGACAATTCATTGGTTGTTTTAACATCAATGGGATAATTTGGACATGCTATGTTTACTCTTTCCATGTCTTTTATAAAAATGTTATTCTTTTTATATTATTTTTAATAATCTAGTATATGTCTCAATTGTAATGTTTGGATAGGTTTAAATTCACGGTAACTTTCAACCATTTTAATATCATATATATACTATTTAATTGAGCATATTTAACAAATTAATTTACCTGTTAGCGTTCATACGGGAGTTAATGACACTAATAAATTTAAATATTAAAATTGACTGATAAAACAAAAGTCAAACAATAAACAATTAGTTTTTGTGTTAATGAAAGAAAGATAGAGACCATCATTAGCTCTTATGAAAAATAATGAGTGTTTTTTCTTTTTTCTGAAAAAATATGTTTAACGTATAAGTAAATATGGGAGATATAAGGGTTCTTTGTGAGATAGTTTATACATATCTTTAAATGGTAACAAATATGTTCAATTTATTCTATAAAACTTATGATAAAGTTATTTATTTATAAAAGTTTACTTTAACCAAATACTTCAATAAAAATACGATGTTATTGTTGTAAGGAATTTTAACATATCGATAGTTTTTTTTCTCGTATACAAATTTTAATGAGTAGTAATTATTATGCTTCACTAAAAATATTGCACAAATAATGAAAAAAAAATCAAATAATTAATATGATTTTTAATTTAAAAAGAGAGCCTATAAATACAATACATTTTTTTACATAAAAACCAAAAAAATACAATGTTAAAATATGGTACAACTTCTCAATTCATAAATAATAATTATTTTTCTTATTACTTCGTTATTGTTACATAAAGTTAAATTAAAGTAGTGACGTTTAAAAATATATATATGTACATATAAAAAATTATATGCAAAGGGCGCTCGTGAATGTATATAAAAAATTAAAAATAATAAATCAAAACATAAGTTAAATGATTAGCTTGTTAAAATACATTTTGACAAAGGACTTGATTAGTAAATTTTTTTAATAGGTTGATTTATTCTTAGAAATATGTAAATTAGTATAGCTAGAATGTTTAATTATAAATGAGATGGGTATCATGTCAAAAATCATCCAAAATGCATCTACTTGTTTACAACATTCTAACTTGTCTTTTATTTTAAAATTATAATTTAACGATTTATTTATAAAACTAAAACTAAAATGACGTGAAAAGAGGTTACGATCCGGACTGCCAACTCACATGTCACATGGTTTGAAGCTAACTTTTTATTATTATTATTATTATTATTATTATTTATTATTATTATTATTCAGCCGATCTTTGTATTTGGTAATAGGAATAACTCATTTTGAATAATAAAATTACATATAGCTATTTATATTGTTTAATTACATATATGTTTTAAGATTAACAAAACCGTTTCACATATGAATAAACATAACTTTTTTATGCGACAACACGTTTAAGCATTGACCAATTACAAATTAAATAAAGTTTTTTGTTTAATACTTTTTATCCCTTAAATTCTTAAAATATACAAGTTTAGTCCTTTTTTATATCCCCTGTATAAATTTTTCGTATTATTTTAACGAGGATTAAAAGAAATGCTGACTGTACAAAAAATAGTGTGTTATTCTGCCAATTGTACAGAAGCATCAGTATCAGTATCTGGCTATAAATATTCCGATCTCAACCCACACCCATATCCACCATATTTGCATCCTTCAATTCAAGGATCTCATTCCATTTATTATTATTATTATTATTTTTATTTTTATTTTTATTTTTATTTTATATTTTTCTCAAAAAGAATTACAAATACCATACAATGAGCACCGATCTCAAGTCCAAATTCCTGGAAGTTTATCACACTCTGAAATCCGAACTAATTCATGATCCATCGTTCGAGTTCGACGATAATTCTCGCCAGTGGGTCGACCGTGTAAGATTTAAACTTCATTATGTTATATTAATATATTAATATATTATTATATATATGATACATTTGTATATTTGTGTTCTTCACCACTAGTTCATTTGGATATACATATCTCATTGTTTGATTTATATATTTTAAGTTATTTATGCATGAAATCAAAGCATTTAATGCATTGACTGCGGATGTTCTATTGTCGTTGACTCGGATGTGTTTCAAAATATTCTTATAAATTAAAAATGTATGTATTGCTTCAGGGGATAGTAATGCTAGTTATATTAATAGTTGAAATTTCAAAGGTTTACATACGAAATCTGTATCTATCTATTCGGTCGTAACTCTTACACTTGCAAGTTATAAGCTACTATCATGAATAGTAATACAAAGGTGGATTTATATGAACTTAATTTACCTCAAAATTTGTGTCTATCATCGAGTTTTTGGTAAATATAATACATGAATAATTTCACTGTATGTGTTTTCTGCAAAAATGACCTGAACATACATTTTCTTAGTTTGACCTGTTTCTTTGTTAAATATCAATAATATTTTTGGCTTCATTTAATCACTTGCATACTCATTGGGTAAACAATGTAATTGTGATTTGTTTCTTTTCTACAGATGCTTGACTATAATGTACCTGGAGGTAAAACAGTTGCTTCATTCCTAATCAAGAAAGACGTTTTTCGTATTTGCGAGCCTTAATTTTGCAAGGCCTATGCTTTTCAAGAAAAAGGTTACAACTTGATTATCATTTTTACAAACAAAATGTGATGCATGCAGGGAAGTTGAACAGAGGCCTTTCTGTTGTGGACAGTTACAAGTTGCTTAAAGGAGAAGAATTAACAGATGATGAAGTTTTTCTTGCATGTGCTCTTGGTTGGTGCATTGAATGGGTAAAATTAGTTAACAACCTATATACTAAATCCAATTTGTTCCTATTCAGTTTCCAGTCTCGTTGCACGATAGTTTTAAAACTGTTCTCGATATTTTTGATGTTTACAGCTTCAAGCATATTTTCTTGTACTTGATGATATTATGGACGAGTCTCATACGCGCAGAGGCCAACCCTGCTGGTACAAAATACCCAAGGTGTGACTCTTTTATGAGACACTATACTTTCCTATTATTGTGGTATTCGGTAATATGAATGCTGAATATTTAAAAAAATATTATAGGTTGGGATGATTGCTGTAAATGATGGAGTTGTTCTTCGCAACCATATTCCTAGAGTCCTAAAGAAACATTTCAGAGGAAAGGCTTACTATGTGGATCTAGTGGACCTTTTTAATGAGGTGTGTTTTTGCTGAATATTCTGATATTTATGTATCGAATATTTAAATAAGTCTTCGCTCCTGATAAGGACTCCTAACCATTTATTTGAGCAGGTAGAATTCCAAACAGCTTCTGGACAGATGATTGATTTGATTACTACACTTGTTGGAGAGAAAGATCTCTCGAAATATTCTTTGTCTACGTAAGTTTATATCTTAAGTTTTGTTCCTTTTATAAACTCCAGTTATTTATTTAATGTCTATATTGTCTTGCAGTCACCGCCGGATTGTGCAGTACAAAACTGCTTATTACTCATTTTATCTTCCAGTGAGTACATCTCAATTTCTCTGTTTCCTCTGTTTACGTTTATAATCTACACAAGAAATTTTAAGGCTAATGTATAGATTGTCATGTTAGACTAACTCAAATGATTATTCAAGGTTGCCTGCGCACTCCTTATGTTTGGAGAGAATTTGGATGATCATGTTCAAGTAAAAGATGTCCTTGTCGAAATGGGTACTTATTTTCAAGTGCAGGTAACGTGTTTAATCTATTCCAACTATATATAAACTGGTTTTATTTTCATTGTTTAAAATCTGTAAGTTGACTGTAGGATGATTATCTGGATTGTTTTGGTGCTCCTGAGGTTATTGGCAAGGTTAGACCACTAAAATAACTTATCTTGGTCAATTATTATTTTAAGAAATTACAACTCATGCTCGATTTCTCCCATCATTATAACAGATTGGAACAGATATTGAAGACTTCAAGTGTTCCTGGTTGGTTGTGAAAGCATTAGAACTTGCCAATGAGGAACAAAAGAAATTTTTACATGTAAGCACCAACTTCGAACATCTTCTTTTATTCCAATCCACATCCACCTTTACTTACCCCTAAAGAACTTTTATCCAGGAGAACTATGGAAGGAAGGATCCAGCCACTGTAGCAAAAGTGAAGGAACTTTACCACACTCTCAACCTTCAGGTTTCTTGATGCTTTTTCTTTCCTAATTTCTATGGTTTGGTGGCAGTTTCGACTTTCAACTCATATACTTTATGAATTGGTAGTATCGGGTTATGTTCTACTCTAACGGGTAGAATTTAAAAATAAAAAAAGATCATCTTAAAAGGAAATGGGTCAAATGGGTCGAAAGTCGTCCAAAGTCTATTATAATGTATAGAACATTAAACCTCATGTTTAATTATATTTTTTAAAAATTCAGATTATTATTGAAGTGAAAAATTGTAATCATATTTAGTGCAGTAATTATTATATAAAAGAAAAAATAAACGGTACTAAAAGAGGATGTTTCAGACTTTCAAGTAACTGGACTGACCCATTTCAACTTGTACCTATAAACCTATTTTGACCTGATACCTGCCTGTCCATTTTGCCACTTCTAGTCGTTGTCTATTTGGATGATCATACAGTTTCTGGACATATGCTCTTAATTCTCACCTATTTTGTGTGGATATTTGTAGGGCGAGTTCGAAGATTACGAGAACACGAGCCACGAGAAATTGATAAAATCAATTGAAGCTCACCCAAGCAAAGCAGTACAAGCAGTGTTAAAATCTTTCTTGGGGAAGATATATAAGAGGCAAAAGTAGGCCTTCTAGTCCCATAAGAGGACATGTGTCATGTGTGTATCATTTTCGATTGTATTCTTGTGATTCTACCAGCAATTTATAATCACAATAAGGTGTTCACAAAGTAACATTTCATGACCATAAAATCATTTGGAACAAAAATCAAAGGATGCAAATTAGAACCCTTTCAATACTGAATTGAGTAATTACAACTTTACAAGGTAAAATAAAAAATAAGTAAAAGAAATAATAAAATAATAACGAATCAAAGATCATCGAGTATAATAGTGCAATTTAGTTTTGGTTAGCAAGGTTTGAGAGATGATTGAAAGAGCCTGCATGGTTACCAAGGGAACTGGTCGTTGTTCTATGGTAGTGACACCGAAAAGATCCAATGTGGGTGGTAGGGGAGCAAAGGCAGTTCGGATTTTAATCTGAGGTTCCTCTTGGGGGTGGCCAACCGTGCTATTTCTGCATACCAATGAGATGATGCGCTACCACTATGCCCACAGCCCACTCATAGGCATTTGCTGCTTCTTGGTTTCTTCCATTTTTAGTTTTCCTGGCTGGAAAGTTATATGTGGCCTTTCTTGTTTTCCCTCTATTTTTTCTATTCTTCTTCCTGTTTGCAGTGTCATCTCGAGTCATAAATCAGATTAACAATCAACAAACACTGTTTTGAAACTGATCATCTGATACGGATCCATAACCAATGTAACAAAACAGAATAGGCTGCAGAATATAGAGTTTAGATGTGCTAAAATCTGATCATTTAAGGATTTGCCTGTAAAATGGATCCTAAAGAATCAGATCATCAGGCTCACGTTTGATGTAATTATGCATAAGCTATTGGATGATAAGTTCCATCGAATATCTTTAGTTTGAAAACGTAATAATCAGATAATCACTATCAAACTTCGGTTTAAAACAGCCTTAGACGTGTGTTGCAAAACGAATGTCGATTATAAAGTTAAGATATCTATAACCTGAAGATCAATCTATGCAAGAATTACATAAAGACACAACGCGTTGATGTAGCTTAATAATGCAATAAGCAATATCTATCTACAATTTAGATGAAATAATCAAATAAAAGCTTCATGAGATTGGTGCTTACCTTCCTTTAATTGTAATCAAAAAATTATGGGCAAAGCACCTGCAGTGGTGACGTGAGAGAGGCACGTTAAGGATTAAAGATAAAATGGCGGAAAAGAAAACGAGTAAAAATTGAGAGGTGATGGTCAGAAATTAATATTTACTAAATTTGGATGGTTTTTTGTGACCATTAGTTATTCCATCCAAATCACCACCTAACCTTATTATCCATTTCTTAATCCAACAATTATTTTTTACCAAGTAAACAAGTATTCTAATCTTATTCTGGATTATTTGATAATTGTCATCCCAGTCAAGACTAGTTATAGCTGCGGACAAGCCTAGATATTGTTGAATTCAAGCTCGAGTTTGATCATAATGAACGAGCTCAAATATACATTGAGTCGAGCTAGAACTAATGAGTTAAGTATGCATCTTTTGAGCTATTTATGCCAAACTGCAGCTTGCATATTTTTAGTGAGTTCGTTTTTGAATATAAGTTTTGAGTGTTGATGCTATCTGAACCTAGCTTGACCCAGTACCCTAAAGTCTCGTCATGTTATCAAGTAGAGCTCAAGTTTAGCGTAAGGTTCAAGCCCCACTTTGAACTTGATCCATTTGACAGTCGGATACCACAGTAACCAAAAGTAAATCACGTTGTCTTGGTCATATAGCATAGCATAAAATAACCATAAGATATTGTTACGTTAATATGTTTGGTTTGAAATAAGTTCATGCCATGTTAACTTGTAGTAAAAAAAAAAAAAAAAAAAAGAAGCTTGCTAAGTGTCATGTTTACGCGTACAAAATGAAGAGTTTGACGTAAAATTCCAAGTGATCAAACGTTATATTGGTTCACTTCCTAAAAGAGACCTCGTAATTTAATTATCAAGTCAATAGTTCGGTTAGATTTTTAAACATGAAAATTGTTATATCTTCCTACTAATCAAGAGTCTGTCTTGCAGTGTATCTAGCAATATTGAAAAGATCCAAATCAAAATGAATATAAGTTCTTGCAAAGTTTGAGGTAGGAGGATATCATTGTCGATGTAGACTATTGGGTTCGGCACAGATATGATGGAACAAAAAGCAAATTATATGAATTGGATTTCAAAGTCGATCAACTGACGTTCATAATGTGAAAAGTTGTGTGTACAATGCTAATGTTAGCTGTCAAAATGGTGTTGT
Source organism: Logfia minima (assembly GCA_963921325.1). NCBI lineage: Eukaryota > Viridiplantae > Streptophyta > Magnoliopsida > Asterales > Asteraceae > Logfia > Logfia minima. Next base: position 4,786,254 of record OY992763.1, on the reverse strand, counting down.
GGACTCTCTTTAATTTGTGGGTTTAATCCAAGTGGTCTCTGATGTTGTTGAGTTCCCATAATAAACCTGCTTCGATCCTTCATCCCAATATGCCTGCATAAAGTAAGTTCATAACACAGCACTCATTTTAGCAACTTGTACTTAAATACATGCAAGAATGTCATATGTTGCCACGATTTACTACAACCAACTGGAAGATTATGTTACCTGCCAACCCGATGGAAGTTGTTTTGTTAGCTCAACAAGATCAGGCTGTTGATTTGTGTCATCAATGGTCTTTGCTAGAGTTTCGGCAACTTCAGTTGATTTTTTAGCCCTCTTCCGCCTAACCCTCTCTCGCCTAAATGAACATGCAAAATACATTACCAAAGTTGTCAAAAGTTTATAGATAGACAACAACAGAAGTACATAAGGTACTAATGCCTTTACCAATCACCACCAAGGGGCTGAAAGTTGGCATTGTCTTTGGCTTCTCCGGTAGCAATCTGCTGAGCATGCCATTGCTGCATCATAATAAATGGGGTACCATAAGCAGCCATCCAAGAAGGCCAAATGATAAAATAATATGAACAAACAGTCTTATGTGTCAAACGAATATATAAAAAGAAAGTGAACGACAAAAAAGATGAAATAAGGTTAGCCAACCTCGATCTCCCGTTGGCGTTTCTTCTCTAAAACCTCAAAAGCATTTTCAGGTTCATCTTCCTCCTCTTCATGCAACTCCTCTTTAACAGCCTTCCACTGCAAGAAACTAACCATCAATGCAATCCATGGTGGAACATGAATATTTAAACAACAATAAGTAATACTTTACCTTATCCACCAATCCAGAAACCTTCTTGTTGGACCTCAAAGTGGACACCGCAGCAACTGTTCTTTTTTTATTGCGTGGGACTGAAAAAAAATAATTAATGAAAAAAAAAAAGTTACGCCTTTTATCAACCTAAATACCCCAACAGGGTGAACAGGTGATGCAACATAATTTCAATTGCTCCACAGCATTAATCAACTCCCATGTGAGTAGATATATAGCCAAAATTACCATGATCGAATTTTTCACATCTTTATTAGTATTATTATATAGGAAAGCTTTATACATGTAGTCAGTTAAACTGCATCGTGAACATTTAATTCAAGTTACCCCATTTATATGTAAAAGAATAAAACTCGCCACCTCTAGGGTCTAAATATGTGAAGTATGGGTAGGCAGACACCGTGGTAGAAGTTTTAGATGAATGATAACACATTTTAATCTAAAGATGGTAGTCATTTCATCATAATTTACCTTTAGATTGAACCTTGGGAACTGGTTCTGTTGAGGTAACTGTAGTAGTAACAGCAGGAGCCGACACCACAGATGCATCACGTGCTACAAGAGAAGTTGCTGGAGCACGAGTAGAGGACGAAATCGGAGGAACCTCTGTAGATGATAGGATTTGATCAGAAGCAATGCTTTCATGGACAGATTTGTATAAACCAGACGTTTCTACACTGCTGCTGACGCCTGGTGCACTTGGTACTGACCCTTCTTGTAGGGAGTAATATGTCACAGAGTCTCCATGATTCATTATTGAAGTGGCATTAGGATATGGGTTCGGCACTGCTGCATAATAAACAGCTGGAAGGGGAGCTACTTCACATCCATTGGCATCTACATAATAACCATCACTTGGGAGTTCTGTGTTTGTTTGACCATAGTATTCATATCCGGACACTGGGTACGTAAAATTATATTGTTCTCCATAAGAGTAAGGTTGTGCTGTCTGCAACTCTGAGGCGGTTGGTGGATATGGGACTTCAGGCGGCTCATCTGGTGGTGGGGGAGGTAGAGGTTCTTCGTCTGGTGGTGGGGGAGGTGGAATCCATTCATCATTAGGCGGATGTGGAATGTCAATATCTTCTTCTGATCCATCAAACTCATCTTGCTCGTGCGAGAGAAGTGGAATAGACTGATCCTGTTCGGCCCCATTTTGCCTTCCTAGTTCACCTTCAACTTCCATTTCGACATCCATATCTGCATCTTCTACAGAGGGGAGGCCCACATTTGGAACAGTATCTGCTGGAGTTCCTTTTTCATGGGATGCTATAGTTTCTAATTGGGATATGTTATCAGCAAGTGTATGATGGCATCCCATGGGGGTGGAATCGTCTGGGAGAGCACCAGGAGTTGCTTCACGTATGCCTTCATGTAATTTGTTTTCTGGCTCATTTGTTTCACCAACATTTGCAAATTGAGAATATTTTAGGACTTCGTCGTTGACTGCAGCTTCCAGCTTTTTCAACTGATTTTCAGAATGCAACCAAAAGGGTAGCAACGATGACCCGTAAGGTACTAGTGACTTAATGTCTGCAAGTCTTATATGAAGTTCGAACTTCAACTTTGATATCCGGTCATCAATACCTTCAGACCTGAAATTAAATCAACAAAGAGAAGGGAACATTAGCAAATACTATGGCTATAATACACAAGAAAGGCAAAAGAAAACTGCAAAACGATACCAGAGAGCAAGTATATACCCTTTTAAAAAGTTCAATCTTTCTAAAAGATTTTCACCAAGTTGTAGGAGAGGGAAAGAATCAGATGACGGATCGCCAACTGTTCCTTGATGTATGTGAAAACTCATATCATGAATACTAGAATCCGTATTGTGAGCTTCCTCATTACTTAAAGCATCATTAGAATATCTTGGAACCCCCTCATGTGACAATTTATAATTCACACCATCTGAACGTGGCGGTTTTCCGCCATCTATTGTGTTATAATGGTTACCCTCGCCTTCATCATTTGCCACAACATCTGCATAGTTTTCATTATGCACTTCAAGTATGGTTTTGGAATCATTGATTTCTGTGGCTACAAAAACTGTACTGTTTGTCAATCCGTTATTAGGTTGTGTAGCTACATAAGCATACATATCTGCATTTTCTTCAACCCCTGGAGCAGATTTAGGGGCAGATTCATTTCCTTGGGTCAGATCAGCAGGAACTTCCCAAGAAGTTTCACCAGTCACAATGTTCCAGTAATAATATGAATTACTCTCCTCATGCAAGACCATTTTCCAGCCTGAATCCACATCTCCTGTTGTCTGTGTACCGGATGTCCACGGAACGGAGGCCTGCTCCACTGCATCTGTGTCTCTGTGCAGAGACTCAGCTGTATTATCTTCTATAACACCATTTTCCTCCAACATCGGCAAGACATCCAATGAAGAAGAGTGCTCCTTGTTCTCTTGGTCAGCAGTGAGGTGTTCCTCTTCATCTTTTCCTGTAGCCTTGTGATTGTCTACCTTTTCCTGCTAGTAAAAAAATTGATTAGAACTAGACAAACAGGCAGATCAGGCAGGGCTGAATAAAAAAACAAAATGGGTTCGGGATTGCCACCTCTAAAGTAGTAATGTTCATGGTTCAAGTGCACCATGGTGATCAAATCATCAAATAATGACGACGGTCTCTTTTAAAATGTCATTTACTAATATCACTATAGTAAAATTTCTTGCCATCGAAAATAAAGCCAACTCAAAAGAAGTTACATCAAAATTGAATTACTAGAGATCCTTTAGTCTAGGAAGCACACCTGCTTATCAAGCTCATCCAAGGAGTTCTTTTCAGTATCGTGGTTTATTTCTCTACCCGATTCTTCCTCCACTTCTTCATCACTATATTGTCCAAGTAGCAACAGAGGATTTTCCGGCCTTTGACCTGAAACACAAAATGCTAGCATGTCAGACCACATAAAAAGAAAGCACGCATAGCCCAGGTTACAACCAATATTCCAATAGATACTTAACAGAAAGTTCTCATATTGGCCTAAACTAATAAAAAGCTGCACAAAAAAAAATTAATTATTTTTATGAGACGAGGACTTCAAGTCACGACCACCTGCAACATTGGAAAGAAATTAGTAACTCGGAATAACACAAAAAGGCAGAAACATACGAACCACTAATGTTGTAGAAATCTCGAAACTCTGCGTGCAACATAACATGTCAGGAATTTCAATCAAAGAAACAGTAGCTAAGTTGAACAGGCTCAGATGACCAATTGAGTTCCCAATATCACAGCCACCTAACAGGCTGAAAACGATATCTTGGTATAGCAAACATGTCTTGTATATAGTATAACATCAACCAATACAATGACGGCCTCTAGAAAGATCAGTCCATGAAGAAATTTGTAGGAACCCACCTGAAGAAGATGGTGAATTGGGTGACCCAGCATCATCATTTGCATTTCCGCCATCTCCAACTTCTTTGTTAGACGAATCACCAAAATCTCCTATATAATTCAGTAATGGCAATGAACATTAGAGTCAACATGACCAGAATCCAAGAGATCACATCATCAATCGCACTTCACTATGGTAGTAACCAAAGCTTGTGATTTAACACATCAGCCGAAACTTCTAGAAACACCAAGAAGATTTTAATTCCCAGACATAACTTGCAAACATGGTACTTAGTATGCAAGCCATAAAAATAAGTACAACAATCATATATATCCAAATATACCAGCTGTATATTAGTGTTATGCAAATTCTGTATCTGTGTGACAATTTCCGTTTAATATCCTGAGGACTTTTATATGCATAAGAATCAATGAAGTAAGTATCAATTTATATATTCTTATTCCATTACCCAAATCAACTTTTATATTCAAGTCCAAAAACCATTCCTGAAAAATAGTCAGCTATAATTTTGTGGTCCAGTTTTGTCAAAATTTTGGCTTTTAAAGTGATTACATACATTCGATTTTACAGTAGAAAAGTCGGTGAAAATTTTATCTACTAGCCATTAATTGTATTTGTTATCTGATATGTGATAACATCATCATGACCTAATTCTAACTTGTGATGCTATCTGCATAGAACCTAAGCACATAAGTTTAATATAATATATGTTATCCATCAATCAATAACCTAATATACATCAAATGCGGTCCAATAAACACAAGTAACCGAAAATTTAATCAAATCCAATTAACGAGAATGATGAACGATAAAGAAAATCATGATTACCAGATGAGGGTTCCGCTAAAATATCAAGTTTAACTCTTCGATTAGAAGAAGTTTTGGCCGCTAACCTACGTTCCTTTCTGTTTACCATCGTCAATTGAAGACTTCTGCTGCCCAAATTTGATAAATTTGATGAAATCTTGCTGATTGGATTGGCGCCCTAGGGCTAAATTGTTCGCACAGACTACAGAGGTCGGTGATTTTGTTTAGACCGTAATTTGTTTAGCGTTTGGCTATGCGTATGGAGATTTCCGTTTTGCCCTTTTATTTGGATTTATTACATTATCATTAATCATTATTGGGCTCTTGAAACGCATTTAGCTCGTATACTTACTGGGCTTTAGTATCTTTTGGACCATATATATCATACGCTCTTATTTTGTTTTTGTTTTCTGTTGTTATTTACGATATCTTCGATCTTCAATCTTAAATTTTCAATCTTCGATCTTAAATTCTTCTTGAAGTTATTGTGAAAGTCATTTACTGCACATAAATGTAATAAAATCTTGAAAATCTAATAAATGTTATAAAATATTTTTTATTTTTATTTTCTTGCAACAAAAAAAATAGTACTTTTTAGTAAATTTGTGACATAAAACTCTCATAGTCTTGTGTGAGGTTCATATTATATACATCAAGTTTCCAAATTTCGTATACCACGAAAAATCTTATCAAAGAATTAGCCAAAATAGGGCCTCAAGTCGCAAGTCACTACGGGCAAGGCAAGGGTTGCAAGTCCCAAGGCAAGGGTCGCAAGTCCAAGGTCAGTTGCAAATCTCATATCCGGGTCTCAAGGAACGCTTGTGACCCGCGAATTAGGCTAAGTTTCACCACGGTGATCGGGTACGCTGGTCATAAATCCCTGGCCGGTTTGCTATCGGATAGGACAAATTGATATAGTTTTTTTTATTTTTAGGGCAAATTTTAAAAAATTTGATTTTTAGGAAAAAATATTGATTTCCTTTTTTATTCAAACATGTGATTCCTAATTGATAATTTAAGACAATAGCGAACTATATATCAAATAAACAATCACTACTCATTCAACACATAAGCTCGACGAGTGTTAGCAAGTCACTCGGCGAGTTCCTTTATCCAAGATGTTTTCTTAATTAATTTAATAAATAACCCTAATCAATAATAATAGATATACCTTATTACTGATAAGAAAAAATGAAACATAATAATTATCCGTAAATTATTATATGCGACAAGTTCTTAACGACAATTATCAATTTAATCATTTAATTAACAACTAAGTGTATCATGAAAAATCAATCAGATAATCAATCATTTATTCTAACTTAATAAACCTAGTAATATAGATCTAACATAATCTACTTTCACGTATATGAACTCACTGAGTACGATGAGTAACTCGCCGAGTTGATCCAATTTCCAGATTACACAAGTATTAATTACCGATTATATAAACCTTAATATTATAAACATAAACCACTTAAACATATTATACTAACCTATTAACTCACTAGAATGATCGGTACTTCATGAATCACTTATCACAAGATCAATATAACATTATCTGTAACAAAACATTTGGATATTGACTTAGAATCAATCAATAAATTAAATAATCATAATATATAAATCATCTATCATCATTATGTTATCTCTTCCAAGTGAATGGAAGAGATTAGTCCATAGATAAGCTAAAATCTAACATTAATACAAAGGTAAAAAATACAAACATAGCTATATGTCGATCAAATAAATAACTGATATGCAACCCAGAGCCTTGAATCTTCCTTCTTGGTGGTAAAACAGTCTCCAAGAACCCTCGAATTACTAATACTCTGTCGGAGAAGAGCTTGAGATATTAGAAAAGTGATTTATGATGTTGTAGGGTATATCCGGTACTTATAGAGTTTACGACCGACTTAATTCGTAGTTTAGGGGTTTATCTGTTCGGAATTTGAGGTTTATCCATTTACCCAAGTCGGTTGGGTTTAACGTTATCTCCAAATCTATCCGATAAAAACCTAACTCGCCAAGTTCCGTTTTGGGATATGCCGTAGCCCAATGTTTCTGTAGAACATGGCATTTTGAATCAACTAATATGGACTATGTATAAGAGAGTTATGATCCAAACAGTGAAGCCCCTTAGATAATTCAACTTTTGTCTTCTTTCGTCTTTTGTTTAACTTTTCATCTAGTTTCCGCTCCTTTAGCAATATTATTTTGAACGTATAAAGTAAATATGGAGAAATTAAGCATAAAATATAATACATTTACCTTAAAAATTAAAGCATAAATGGGTTGATAATGTGCCCAAAACATATACAATTTAACACTTATCAAACAAATTGTTGGATTGTGTAACAGTACTCAACTACATATTCTTCGACTCAGTGAACGTGTAATAGAGGCAAGAGTCATTTGAGGTACTAATATAGGAAACATCACATTTATTCCTACAATGCAATTGAGTCCATTCGATAATCTCATTTTTTTCAAATTTAATAGATGACAATTTCCTTTATCGGTGTGTTTCGCAATGACTATTAGTAAGAGCAAGGTCATTCACTGTCAAATGTTGATTTAGTTTTCAAGAAGCTCGTTTTCAACCATGGACAATTGTATGTTGTTGTTTCACGTGTAAAGAGTCGAACAAGTTTAGAGACATTGATATATGATCAAGACGATAAGGTTACTAATAATATGACAAATGTTGTATTTATGCACTTATTTTGAGATTTGTAGATTATTTCAAAACTCTCAATACATATTTAATAAGTATGTTCTTTTCTTTTCAATTATATGAACTTTTCATACTAATATTACATAATATAAAGTTATTACTTTTAGCTATAACGGACGTGTTTAATTTTAGTAAGTTATAACTAACACCGATATACCACAAATAAATACATATCAGTTGTTAGCCATCAGTTAACGTGAAAAGCAATATTGTTTATTATCTTTTGAAATTGATTTTTCTTTGTTCTTTAATTTTTTCCTGTCTTACTACTTTTTTGTCCTAACTAAATAAAGCCCAATTTGAGGGCCTATGAGACCGAATATTCTTAAAACTTGTGTATAAGAAATCTTTTTGAAATAAAACCATTTATTTGTAACTGATAAGCTATGCATGCACTCAATTAATCATCTGTTTTTGAGTTTTTATTGTAATTCTTTTTTAACGACAATATCCAATATTCAATAGTGTTAGAAGTTTGTATTGAAATTAAAGTTGTATAAAAGCATAGCTATTGAATTTAGTTTTTAATATATATATTTTGTTTAGAAGTCATATTTGTAGTAAGAATATTTATTTATGCATTTTCTTTTTGGTATCGTTTCGTACAATTGAGATGGTCTTTTTAAAATGTAGCATCGGATATGTTATACTTATGAAACAAGTGCATGTGTATAAAGATATCCACAAATTTTAACGTTTTTAAGAATGGATCGAGTTAATTCGGGTTGTGATATTACTCGATTTATATAGATTTATTACTCGCAATATCTCTCGTTTTATTCGTAATCTTTGTGAGTTTAATGGACTTTTGGTACTTAAAAGATTGAAATATTGATTTCAGGAGTTACGAGTCAAATTCGAGGAAAGATAGCCAAAAGGATGCAAAATGATTAGAAAAAAAATAAAAATAAAAAAATAAAAAAATTGAAGAAGAGAGGATCATTACCAGGCTGGTAGAACAAGTACCACATTGGTAACTATCTTATCAGGTTGGTAATGTGTGCTTATTTAGGTAAACTACATTAGAGTTTTGGAAGAAGTGAGCTACTAGGCTGGTAAGTCAAGTACTAGCCGGGTATCCATCTGATCTAGGTTGATGTTGACTCCGGTAAAAGAGGAGTTCATCCGGGTGGAATAATAAATTACCATACCGGTAAGTCAAGTACCAGCCTGGTAATGTGCCAGTTACAGGATTTGCAGCGTATCTCCAGAATTTAAACCCTAATTTTAACAACTTTCAATTCAGCTTTTTCTCTAGTCCCCTTGGGCGATTTTGGGTGATTTTAGAAATTTGTTCATCATTTTTTTGCGATTATTAATCCAAGATTGAATGTTCAACGTTCTAAACATTCTCACGATTTAATTCACATATTTTCTTTCAAATACAATGTTTACTTTGAATTCGTTTATGTTTATTTTTGTGTCTAGCTTGGATGATGTGACTTAATGCTAAGGGGTGTTAATCTTTAGGCATTACAATTGCTTAATTCATGTTTAATCAAAGAACCAATTGTGGTTGAGTTTTATTTGTTGATTTTTCTTGTTGGAAATTCAAATGATGTTTATAGTGAACGCTTTTACATTTCAAATGGTTTATTACAATTATTTATCTATGAAAGTTGTTGATTGATTGTGAACGCAAGATTGAAATAGGACACGTTAGTTAAAATAAACTGTAATTGAATTGAACTTAACTAGAGACATCGAATTAAGTTTAGTAATCTTCCGAAAGTAGGTTTACAAGATTAAATCAAGAACTGACAAATTGAATTAAGATTTAGCTTAGTTAGAAACCTGGAGTGAAAGCGAAATAACACTTCTAATCATTCAGTCGGGAAGAGTGAAAGCTAATCCTATTATTAAATCAATTTGATAAGCAATACTAGATAAACAAGTTTTAACAAACACCTCGAAGTCATTAGTGAACTAGTCCAGGTGAATGTCGTTCTACTATTGATAAATCTAAACCGATTCTTAAGAATCCAACTGCCTGCCATTTACTTTTATTCTTATTTCGTGATAATTGCAAAGCAACAACTCAGTTGCAAAACTCTCACATTTACTTATTCTTTTAGATTAACATACATTCGCTACACATTCTTAATTGCACGGTCCTCTTGATTCGATCCGAACTTACTGAATCTATACTACTACTCGACATGGTACACTGTCCAGTTGTGTAATATTTATTTGCGGTATTACCTAGTGTAAAATTTTATAACTAGATTTCACACATCAGGTTGACTCGGATCCGGTTGTTTAGTTGGGTCAATTAGATAACCGGTTTTTAAACTCTTAAAATCGAAGTTGATCGGATGGAGGAGAAGATAAGATTAGGTTGAGATGTTTTGATTATAAAGTGAGAAGAATCAAAATTTATATGCTTTTATTTTAATAACACCTGATTGATTTTAAAGACTTTCGAACTAAATACTCCAGTCATGTTTTGTGATTCTTTCTCATCTAGTAATAGCTTAATATGTTGAGGCTATTTGTTTTGTTTTTTTTTTATTTATCTCAACTTGTTCACATATATTGCTTTTGATTATGAATCACATTTACGTTTTGTCTCGTGAAATTTAGGATTTTTTTGGTGAGGAATTCAAGGTAACATTTTTTACGTGAGTATTTGACTTTTTAAAATATAAATAAATAAATAAATTGTTATATTGTAAAACTAATACTATCGTTCGTGTGATGCACGACTATAGCAATTGTAATACTTAATTTATAAAATGCATTCTTGTAAATAAGAAACTAACGTTCTTTAGCAATATGTTAACCTTTTTGGACTTTATTACAATAGAAAGTAGATGAACTAAAAAATGGCATATACGTTTTTCTAAATCTTGATAAATCCCAGAGTGTCTAAGTTGATAGAAAGCTTGGTACCAAATAAAGCACTGTAGCACAAAATAATACGAAAGAAGAGATTTAAGAAGGTGAAACTTATGTCCATCAAAATAATACTTAACAATTGATAATTATATATGCATTTGACAATGCTAGTCACAAATTAAGTTCTGCAAAAATAACATATTGATCTAAGTGTAGGCATTGATTTATCATGGGGAAACCATGTACATAAACTACGTACTATTTAAAATAAATACTTTCAGATTTCACCTTTAAATTTTGTAAATACACATCATTAATCCTTGAACTATATGTTCACTGTACAAATTTAGTGTTTCATAATTTATCCTTCACATTATAGATGTTCTCTTTTCTTATATGTCACTGAATATGCTGGAAATTGTTGGTTGATATGGATAAATTTAGTGTTTTATGATTTACATTGCTATCTTTTTTATTTTTCTTTCTTTCTCTTTTTGTTGATTATGTTCTGAATTTAATATGCTTTTGGTTGTCATAACAGCCTTCTATGTATTTTGTAGTTGCCATAATAAATTCAAATTTAAGGCTGACCTCCCTTAATTTTGAAAGATGATTGGGCTCCTAATGATCAAAATTTTGAATTCAAGATCTATTGATACCTCTCTCATCTGTTACAACATCTTCTTCCTTTGAACAGATGTTTTACTAACATGATAGTATGACACCTTAATGGAATTTCAATAAGTATGCCATATGTTTAATAGATTTTTTAAACATAACATGTAGCATCGGTTGGTGGCATTGTTTGTGTGTATATGAATATTTAGTTGGTTCATTAGTCATACCGTCATGCCCATCAGAAACTTGATACAATTTCTAATCATTCTAGACGTTAGTCACAAACTTTTATAAAATTTTATTCTTATTTAAATCCAACTGTGAAGGTTTTTGTTTTCATTGATTCAGTGGGTATACATGTATTTTTTTTGCAATTTATCATTTATTTGCATTAATGGCATTTTTATGAGTTTGGTAAAATTTGCATATAACATACTTGCTAGCATATGCAAATAAAAATGCATATGGGCTCATGGAAGATATAATATTGTTAATAAGTAGGTACTGGAATATTTCATCTAAAACAAGCTTCTGCATTCTTGAAACCTCTCCCACTTTTCTTTAATGTTTAATTTTATCCTACTATGTTTATATTTATGTTATTTAGTTAGTTGTTAAGAATAGCCCTTAGGGCTATTGTAAGTACTTTTTAAAAAAAAATGACGTGGTACTTATCTTTTTATTTTGTTTCTTATAGAAAGAAAGTGGAGATCATCTTTATGTACTCTTTTCTTTCATTTATGATATATATATATTTTGTTTGTACACAGTCTCAATAGTGCTCTTTTTTTCTTCTTGATTCACATAACCAGGAGGAGGATTCTTTATAAGGTTGGGAGAATCTACAAGTTCTAAATTCTAATGCCAAGATTAATGAATAAGACAAGGTTACATGTTTTTATAGTTTCCTATAGGAAGAATATTACAAATATCATTTCTATTTCTCTCACATATATTTTAATACTAATACTTTACAAATTTTACTTATCATTTTTGAAATAACCGTGCATCGCTCGGGTAATGAGCTAGTTATTGATATAATGTTCTGCTTGCTGTATTTTTTTTTATTATTTTAAGGCTGTAGATGTTAATATGTATGGAAATTGATAATACTAATGAGGAACCGTAATTTGTTTTTGAGATGGGATGCCCACAATAATTTTTTTCATTTTTTAAATAATATGTTTGAACTTAAGTATAAATTATTGAATGAATTGAAGAATGTTCACTTCCCCAAAAGAATTTTATAATGTGTGTTTGACATCCATATTGGTCAAACCAGTTGAATCATTAGAATCTTTTATATGTTCTTCTACAACATGAAATCGTTTATAGTTTATACTTTATACTTTATAGCAATGTTCTTTTAAAGAATGTTGTTTTTCTTTTATTACTTGGAACAGAGGTACTGTGGTGGACTCACTTCACATTTGCTAGTATTTATTTTAGAAGCTGCAGGAAATGGTCAAAAGGTTACTTATAACTCTTCAATTTTTGCTATATATGCTTGTGTGTTAGTATGTAGCTAAAGCTTTGACTTTTCTATTGGTCAACCTTTCAGGAACGATGATGGAGTATTTTGAACTGCAACAAGTACCAAGTCTCAGTGCTTAAAGGGGGTCAACTATTTACTTATTTCCCTGCTCTGCTGCTGTCATCTTGAATCGTATAAAGAAAAAACGGCCCTTGAAGATCCTGAAATTCTAGCCCGAGAGAGTTTGTATGCTACTAGTCTAAATTACGAAGTTTCCTTTTCTGTATTTTCAAAATTTGCTAATGATTTATGATGCTAACAGAAGCTTGTTTGTGGTGTAATGCAGTTAGTGTAAGTGAAAAAGAAGCACTTTTTAAGTTGTTTAAGAAGATTACTAGTGCTGTGATTGATGACGGACTAATCAATAAGGTTCGTACATTTTTTGCATCTTTATAAAATGTGACAATTTCAACTCACAAATGGGTGGATTTGTGTTGTGTTTTATTTCTAGTGGGTCAAACGAGCTAAGCTAAAAGACTTCACTTAAAAAGAAATCAGACAAACGGGTTGCACCGATTGAATGTCGTCCGTAGGGTATTCAATGCATAAAAACCTCCAGAATTGCATTATTAAAAAATGGTAGTTCTGTAATCATATATAGGGCATTATTTATTCCTATAAAATTCAAATAAATGGATAAACCCGCAATTTGTGGGTAGTCCCAATCCGTTTCAACCCACACTTCAAAATTACTCGTTTGATACACTTCCCAACCCGCCCATTTGACCACTTCTAATAGTTGGACGAACAAGTGCTTATGTGGCGGCATTCTTTAGAGTTTCTATATTTTCTCCTTTTTATCCATTTTTAAAAAAAATTGCCACATAGGTTCTAATAATCTTAATACATATCATTGGAAGAGTTCCAATTGGCATGATACAAGACAAATTCAAAAGGTAAGTATTTTTGCTGATCGAGTTTTTGACCTGTTTGACACCAAACATAATGGAATCCTGAGATTCGAAGAGTTTGCTCGTGCGCTTTCAGTATTTCATCCAAATGCCCCCATTGACGATAAGATCGGGTGTAAGTTTCTGATAATAAAAAAATAATACAACTTGCTGTTTCAGTTCCAAAGCCTATTTCTACTTCATATGCACACCCTGAATCTGGTATGTTACTTTTCAATTTGCAGTTTCCGTTCAACTTTATGATATCAAGCAGCAAGGTCTCATAGAGAGGCAGGAGGTAACTTTTGAATCGGTATCTTTTGTAGTTCTGAGTGATATTGTTACATCTGAATTATTTGTATTGACTTACAATATGCATGCAGGTGAAGCAAATAGTGGTGGCTACCCTTGCTGAATCTGGCATGAATCTTACTGACGATGCCATCGAGAGTATCATTGATAAGGTGTTTCAACTGCCTTGATAGCATTTTAGTTGTACAAGGACGAGGGCTAATTGCCTATAATAAAAAGGAGAGCCTGTTTGAAATGTTGTGATAAACCAAATTTACAACAATTACATAGTTTAACCAAATTTATGTTGAGAGTTGGATATATCTTAAGTGTCAAGGTTTCGTACTACAATAGAATTACAGAAACTTTTAAAGTTGGATGCACACACATAAATTTTGGGTGAAGTTTAATACATTTTAGACGTTTACCCTTTATAATAGTTTTTATTACTTTATGCATATTGGAGGGTGTTTGGGATTGCTTGTTTAAGTGATTATCTGCTTATTTGCTTATTTTGACAGCAGATAAACAGATCCAAACACCCATATACAAACTGCTTATATCCTTATTTTAGAAGAATTAGTTCAGCACTTAAAAAATAAGCAAGCTAGTACCTAACTATATTTTAAGCAGTACTTACAAATAGGCGATCCCATACATCTAACAAGTTTTCAAACTAATGAATATGTTGGTTCTTTGTTTAGACCTTTGAGGAAGCTGATATGAAACATGATGGCAAGATCGACAAGGAAGAATGGAGAAGCCTTGTGCTGCGACATCCATCCCTGTTAAAGAATATGACCCTTCAGTACCTCAAGTAAGCTCCATTTCTTTGTGAGACTTGATTAATACTGTTTAAACCATGGATGTTGAGATGGTCAGGTTTTATCTTTTTCTACAGGGACACCACCACAATATTCCCGAGCTTTGTATTTCATTCAAGAGTTGAGGATACTTGATGCATTCTTGCCAAATGAAGTGACACCAGCAGGATGCACCATAACCTGTTTATGATTATGTTTACAATTTGTTTTGATAAGTTTTGTTCTGGTCTTTTGGTTGATATATGAGACATTAATTATGCATTTTAGAATCAAGCGGGAAATGTGTATTTACCTTTTAATATTACTTTATTTAGACCTTTGGTTACGGCGTATAAGTCCTAAGTCCTACTCAAAGATAACTGTTGGCAAACGTTCGAACAGAAGAAGGATGACTGGTTATGCATACTTCACGCCATAGCTGATACAAAGGTCAAATTGAGACTAGCAATTGCTTTTTCCAAGTGTATATACCAATTCAAAATATTACTCTCCATTTCTCCAATCATGCATACTTAAAGGAAAATGTATATATCATTTATCGTCATGCTGAGTGTCCATTTAGTTGGATTTTTCGTAAGTTTAGCTTGGTCTATCTTTATTGTTATTGTATAAAATAAAATAATAAACCTTTGGTTCCATAGGTCATGCCATCATAGTTCAAGTCCCACCATCATACGGAACCTACTTCAGCATATCTTCCATCTGTGAATGGGTTAAAATTGTACTTGTAAAATCAGAAAGTTAAGCTAGTTTACTGGTGAAATAAGTCTCAAACATCATATTCTTTAAGCACAAAATCCTTTTAAACAATGCATTATGAAAAGACCAAGATTCAGTTGAAATAATTATAAAGAGGTTGCTATGCAAGTTTGAGGTCAACCCAACCCAAATGATATCAATCTTGTACCAAAAACTTACTCGACCCATTACCCGATCCAACCATTTAGGCAGCTCTGTTGTCTCAAAGGCTCAAATCACAGAAGTAAACAACAGTGAATGCTGTCATGCACGAAAGTGAAAACTGGTTTCTTGACACCATCTAGATCCTAAAACAATTAACCTTTATTCCCAAATTCAAAATTGAGGAAAAGATACAAACAGTAGTTTGATAGATAAAAATTGCAAACTAATTTAAATACCAATAAAGTTTTCCAAACAAAGAACTAAATGAAAAGATTAATATCCTTAACCAAACATGGTCATAGGGAAATCATCTTCAGAAAAAATTAGATTTAGTCCACTTCCTCCATCTTGCTGCCTTCAGCATCAATATCAGCCTCTTCGAGTGCAGGAATATCAGCATCACCCTCACCTGCATCATCATCAATGCTCAATCCAAGCTTT
This sequence comes from Logfia minima, assembly GCA_963921325.1. NCBI lineage: Eukaryota > Viridiplantae > Streptophyta > Magnoliopsida > Asterales > Asteraceae > Logfia > Logfia minima. The sequence goes on along the minus strand of OY992763.1, from coordinate 4,770,185 downwards.
AACATCCTGTGAATTCTGTTGCCAAATGTGTTCGGCTCATCGAGACTAAATCCAGAAGTCAACAAAGCAGTCTCGAACAGCAACAGAACCAAATCCTTAACAGACTTATCGTTCTTGTCTGCATCAGCTCTCTTCCTTAACTCCTCCATAATAGAATTCTCAGGGTTAATTTCCATCGTCTTCTTACTAGACATGTATCCGGCCATGCTGGCATCCCTCAATGCCTGTGCTTTCATGATTCTTTCCATGTTGGCAGTCCACCCGTACTCCCCGGTAACCAAACAGCAAGGTGAGTCAACCACACGATCAGACACAACCACTTTCTCAACCTTATCACCCAACACCTCCTTAATCACCTTACACAAACCCTCAAATTTCTCCTTTAGAGATTCTTGTTTTGCCTTCTCGTCTTCAGTTTCCTCAAGCTTTAGACCTTCTTTAGTGGCGGACACAAGCTTCTTTCCTTCAAATTCCTTCAACTGGCCCACGGCATACTCATCAATGGCATCAACCATGTACAGAACCTCATATCCCTTCTTTTTTAACTTCTCAAGAAACGGAGAATTCTCTACAGCTTTTTTGCTTTCACCAGTAATGTAATAGATGTCATTTTGACCTTCTTTCATTCTTGTAACATAGTCCTTCAAGCTAGTTTGTTCATCACCACTTTTGGTGGAGTGGTATCTAAGTAATTCAGCAAGTTTGGTCCGGTTAGTCGAATCTTCATTGATACCAAGTTTCAAATTCTTTGAGAAAGCTTCATAGAACTTTGCGTAATCTTCTTTGTTCTCTGCAATTTCTTGGAAGAGTTCAATGCATTTTTTCACCAAATTCTTGCGGATAACCTTGAGGATCTTGTTCTGTTGCAACATTTCTCTTGAGATGTTTAACGGAAGATCTTCGGAGTCCACAATACCCTTGACAAATCCAAGGTATTCAGGTATGATATCCTCACAGTTGTCCATGATGAAGACACGACGAACATAGAGCTTGATGTTGTTGGGCTTCTTCTTTGAGTCAAACAGGTCAAAGGGGGCTCTTTTAGGGACAAAGAGAACAGCTTTGAATTCCAACTGCCCTTCAACTGAAAAGTGCTTTACATTCAAGTGCTCCTCCCAATCATTGGTTAAACTCTTGTAGAAAGCTGCATATTCTTCCTTAGTGATCTCCTCTGGTTTCCTCATCCAGATGGGTTTCTGCTTGTTCATTAACGACCACTCGTGTGACACTTCCTTAATCGTCTTTTTTTTCTTTTCTTCCTTTTCTTTTTCTTCATCAATCTCCTCAACTTTGCCTTCTTCATCTTTCTTCTCTTCATCATCTTCATCATCAGATATTTCCTTCTCGGTTGTCTTTTCAGTCCAGAGAGAGATCGGGTAACTGATAAATTCAGAATGTTTCTTGATCAGATCCTTCAGTCTGCGCTCCTCAAGATACTCAAGCTGGTCCTCTTTGAGGTAAAGGGTAATTTTGGTACCCCTGCCAAGTGGCTCACCTTCATCACGTGTGATCGTGAAAGAACCACCAGCCTGAGACTCCCAAACATACTGCTCATCGTCATTGTGCTTTGTGGTCACAATGACTTTCTCTGCAACCAAGTACGCTGAGTAGAACCCAACACCAAATTGTCCAATCATGCTGACATCAGCACCAGCAGCAAGAGCTTCCATGAATTCTTTGGTACCAGATCGAGCAATGGTTCCCAAATTGTTTACCAGATCTGCAAGAAAGTTGTCGTGAAACAGTCAGGAAAGGTATTCAAATTCAAATAATACGTATTGTATCATATCATCCTACATATAACATGAATGTAACAAAAAAACTCACCAGCTTTTGTCATCCCAATTCCACTGTCGATGAGGGTTAATGTGTTGTTAGTCTTATCAGGAATAATGTGGATGAACAGCTCTGGTTGACCATCTAGCTTGCTCTTATCAGTCAAGCTCTCAAAACGGATCTTATCCAGAGCCTGGATAAACACATTTTATGTCAATGCAAGATAACTTTTGTCCAATTCAGAAATAAGTAAATCACCATTAAACAGGGTTCATTTATGTGAAAACATATACATTAAGCACATACACCAAAGAAACAAATTTTATATTAACACAGTTGGTAAGATCAAATACAAAGTACACATTCCATTCAGAGGTTTTTATATAATTTTGGCAAAACATACTGGTCACAACAGTTCTCATACTTACTTCATATGCTCCATACCCATGGTCCATATAAATAACCTCATCAAAAATCTCCATATTATTTGGTGGTATGATAGGCGATCATAACACGTTGTCAAACAACACAACATTAGGCAACAAGGAGATGTTGATAGTATTAGACTCCTCTAAATGAAATGGCTTGGCGGGTATCCAACTGCCTCCACTATTTTTGTAAGCAAAATTTAATTCGACACATTCAAGCAATTCTAAAGACATTATTTAATTACTCAAAAAGTGGAAAGACTTCTAGCCTTGTGGTTTACGTGAACTTCACCGCTCTGATGAAACATCCCATTTGCGTTCCTTGTTGAGAACATCAATGAGTTGTTGCGGTTACGCGGTCAATTTCACATAACCCATAAGACTAAAATTTAGTTTCACTTGTAATAAAATATTAAAAAGACTATTCCTAAAAACCCTATACCATTGTTTGCAAGCATAAGTTTAAAATTAAATATTAATGTAAAATCAGTGTTCTCACACTTTCCGATTCTTACACTCTTAAAAAGCCAATCCATCAATCAGAACACTAAATATACTACATGTAAATGTGACAAAAAGTAATTTTACTGCAGATACAAAACAATCTAATAGAACAAATCAAAACAGCTACTTGCATAACATAAGCATACAATTTTTTTATATCCTAAATACACAACATAAAGCATACATACATCTATAATCTATAATATACATATCTCTGTAGCTAATGGAAGCCACAAATTAAGTAGTGAAATAGTATAATATATGAATACTCACATCAGATGCATTGCTAACAAGCTCACGAAGAAAGATCTCTTTGTTACTGTAAAAAGTGTTGATGATTAGACTCAAAAGCTGGTTGATTTCTGCTTGAAAAGCAAAGGTTTCTGTATCCGCCATTGATATGATCTAATGTTTGTTTGTTTCTACAATGAAAGAAGAAACCAAAAAACGAAGTTTTGGATCTTGAGATACGGAGTGTAAAAGGGGAGCGCGTTTGTTGAAGTTCTATTAGCGATTGATTTGACTAAATAAATAGTGGAGTTGTAGGGTTTCTAGATCCTTCTATTTGAATAAGTATTTGCTACTAGTATCATTTTCTTATATATTACGTACCAGTCCCTAGTCTTAGCTCCAGTTGTCACTTTGTGCTGTAAATTTTTTTATTTGGGACAACACTTGTGTCTCCCTTTTTATCGATAAGTAATTTCAAGTCGTATGGTATGGTGTGAATGTGTGATTCTTTACAGAAATTTCTAAGTTCAAATCTCGTCAAGTGTAACTTTTCAAGGTCATAGGTTTTGATACAATAGTTCTATCCTTATGGAAAGTTGACAATTTCTTGTATTCTATAGTTTATATAGTATTCAATAGCCATGTATAAAGGTGCTTAAAAAATCGATTTGGCAATTGGAATCAACTTTCAAACCGATTTGATCAGTGGTGTGAATGTGTGATTCTTTACAGAAATTTCTAAGTTCAAATCTCGTCAAGTGTAACTTTTCAAGGCCACAGGTTTTGATACAATAATTTTATCCTTATGGAAAGTTGACAATTTCTTGTACTCTACAGTTTATATAGTATTCAATAGCCATGTATAAAGGTGCTTAAAAAATCGATTTGGCAATTGGAATCAATTTTCAAACCGATTTGATCAGTTTCAACCGGTTTGGGTTTCTAACAATTGAAACCAGTTTGGTATGAAACCGGTTTCAAACTGGTTTGAGGAGCAATCCGTCAGCTATCTGCAGGGTAGCCCCTATCTGGTTGACACTATCCGTTGGAAAACGATCATATAACCGTTTTAATCGGTTTTGGCAATTTTTTTTGGTGTTTTGTGAGAGTCTTTTGTCCATTTTGATAGTATATATATGTAGTAGATGTTGAGGTTTAGTTACAACATTCAAATTATCAAAATTTTTGATAAAATTCTAAAAACACTCTCAGACAGCAAAAAACGCAACATTTCTCTCAACTCTCATTCTCTTAACTCTCAAACGCAATGGCATCATCATGTGGGTAATCACAATCTTCCATCGGTATTGGGGAATCATTTGGTAATGCTACAGTTATTTCCGTCATAACGACGAAAAGAAACTCAGATATTTTGTGCAATTACGATTTGTATGAATTGTCGAGCGGTCCTAGAAAAGCTCGATGCAAGAAATGTGAGACATTTTTTAAGGAAACCATAAATTCTACTTTGAAGAATCATTCAACTCTCTATTGCAAAGCAGTGAAATATGGTCGGGCCATGATCAAACGATAATGGCTAATAATTCTACGATTTGGTAATACGAAGTGAGTTTTGTGCGGGATAGGATGACAAAGTTCGTCATACAAGAAAGTTTGCCTTTTGACCACTTCAAAAATTCACGGTTGACGAAACACATTCAAGAAACGCTCAAACTTCGTTATACACATGTAAGCCGTTCAACTCTTAAAGAGACGTTATATAAACCGGTATAAATTTAACTTGTGATGTTTTGACGGCTCCATATGGCTCACCGGATTCGTACCTTTACGTTACCTCTCATTGAGTTAATTCTCACGTGGCAAATGATGAAGACCCAAATTTCGCGGCAAATGAAATTTCTAACTTTAACAAGGTATTATGAAGTTTGTTTGATGTATATTTATCAAAGTGAACGTACCAAGTATCGCTTATTGATTAAGTGATATATAGTTAAATAGTATAGTTCAAATTGTAACCGGGGGGGGGGGGGGGGGGGTTGAATACAATTTGAACTCATTAATTATAGTAGTTTAAAATTCTCTATATTCTTAACATTTATAAGGGATTTTAAAGTACTTGTATAATAAACAGAGTTACTAATTGGAAAGTATAAAAGCTGGTAAACAGAAAGCTAAACACAAATTAGGTTGATTGATGAACTTATTGATAACAAATTACATCAACATATTAAATTGCGGGATAGTTAAAGTCTAAGCTAAAAACTAATTCAATACGATTACAAGTTATTGAGTTACTCGCTGTGAGAATAGAATTTCCATTACTCATTGACACAATTCGTAGTTAGACAATCCTTATCACTTATCGAAATCACATGATAGCTACAAATTGATAGAAAATTAATTACAATATATCGCTCTATTTATAGATAGAGATTTCTCGTAAATATCTCCTATTATCTTGGAAATAGAGTGGCACATGTCGTTGTAAGATTGGCTTCCTTCTAACATACAAAATATTAAAAGTGGATCTCCTGTGGTCACTACAAGATCATGTCTTCTTCGTGTGTTATATATACACTAATCACAATGAAGCATGATGTCATACTATTCATCACTGTGAACTCCTTGAGTTGCTGATGTACTGTAGACCAGGGACCTCATATGCACAGCGACTTGAACTTGATTGTCTTGTTATTACTTTATTTTTGAAGTCGTTGGAGGATAAAGAAGTTTATTCACTCATTACGAGCTAACATGCTTTTGTATAGTGACTTGATTTGATTTCTTCTACTAACCTCCTTTTATGTAACCACAGTGATTGCATGTGATTATGAGTTGCATAAGCGCATAATCACTATTGTAACAGTGAGTAGATCAACTAGCTGTTAGTGACTAATTGTTTAGCAGTGACCTTGTTCTTTTGTAGTGAATTGTATCTTGATATAACTTCAGTGTTTCAGGCTTCTAGCGATAGAAAAACTTAGCAATAGATCCATCAAGCGATAGCGAATTCACATAGAGTAGTTTTCATCTTCTTAGCAGTGACTAGGTTAACCAGTGATCAATGATAACACTTATATTTGGAGTTTTGACTTCATCATTTTTATGAAGAACTCCAGTGATTTAGTCAGTCACAAATTAGTGACCCGACACAAAGTATGGTTCCGCATCCCATCATGACGACATTCGAAATGAGACGGCATCCAAATCAAGTTTGCACGACAATAACGAAATGATGCAATTATCCAACACTTTAAGAAATGAGAATACAAAAAAAGCTCGATTAAGCACTCATAGTAGCAAATTAGGAAGGTATATTGGTTCCGACTTTTTGACATACTTCAATATTGAAGAGTTTAACAATTTGGATATTTTGGCTTGGTGGAAAGACCATGAAGCTCACTTTCTATGGTCCGTGATCTATTAACCGTCCAAGCTTCTACAATAGCTTCGGAGTCCGCTTTTTCAGTTAGTGGTCGCGTTATCTCACCGAGAAAAACCAAACTCACCCATTTGTCGGTGGAAGTTTGTATTTATTTGAAACACTATATTGACGACGTTGAACGAATACAAAACATTTCACCACTCGAAGGGGAAATGGTAAGGGTTGAGCAAGAGATTGAAATGGGATTGCAGTACCACTTACCGCGCAAGAGCTTGCTTATGAAGAAGACTTACGCAACATGACTTATGAAGAAGACTAAATAAACGACGAAGACGACTTGAAGAATAAGACTAAATAAACGACGATGATTCGAAGACTTTTATTTATGTTTTATGTTTGAAGATGTATTATGTATTTCTAATTATTAGTTGAAATGCAAATAAACAAGAAAATTACCCCAAAAATGTGTTTTGCACATTTTGTATTATTAAGTTGGTTTTGATCATAAAGGATCTATCCGGTGGATAGGTCCAGCGTATCCGGCGGATAGAACCTGCCTCATCAACATATGTTGATCAGAAACGACATGTTTGCCGGATAGGTCTGAACCGGATTACAATAACTGGTTTGTACCGGTTTGAAATCGATTTAACCCAAACTGGTTTGAGCCAAATCAATTCTAAACCAGTGTCAATTGGTTTAAGATTGCTCCGGCTCAAATCGATTTAAAATCTAAACCGGTTTTAAACATCTCTAGTTATGTCAACAAAGTTGATCCAGATGAGATTTATCCGACTGCATAATATAATATAAATATTAAATATCCATCGGTAGAACAACTTTTAGCTAATTTGCATCATTGTTTAGTTATTTTAAACAAATAATAGCTCATATGTAGAATTTATCTTATAACCATTTACACGAGAGGCTCATAAATTTTATCTTATGTTAATACTAATAGTAAATTACAAAACTAGTATTTCGTGATTAATTTTAATAACACGAATCACCCCATTAGACACACATTACAACTTGTTTTATCTTCTATTTACGTTAAATTTTTACTTAATACCTGTCATATGAAGTAGGAAACGGGTGATTCAACTATGAAAAATTGCATTTCAGTAATTAAATGATTAATGATATAATCAACTTGCTTGCTATATTATATTAATTAATTGAATAATAATAATCTCTCTTTTTTTAACAACTATATATGTAAAATTGTCTAATCATTAGGCAGATTGTTATGGTAGTAATTTATATACCACATATTTTTGTCAATTTACTTCTTGTCTATTTAACCCTTAACTGAAAGGGAATATTATTTGTACTGTGAACACAATATATACATTTGTGCTGTAACAAATAACTTACAGACCAATAATGTGTATTTTTGTGTATTTTGAAAATTTAAAGGATAAAATTTATAAGTTTTATTTTTAATTTGCTCTTCACATTACATAACTTATGTAATGTGAACCGCTTCCCCCCTGCTAACTGAAATACATGAACAATATAATAATAAGAATAAAATTATCAAAAATCACTAAGTTAGCAGTTTAGGGATAAAAATAATGATCACCAATCATTATAATCCATCGTTAAAAAGAAAAATGAAGAAAATGCTTGTTCGATTTTGAATTGGGTTTGAGATTGGGCTTGGGCTATTTTATCAGGTAAACACCGCATTTTATTTTATTATATTTTAATTCGTTTCAGAGAGTAAAATAATGTGTACGTACGGTACGTTTTTGATCGATAAACCCTAAACCCTTGTTTACGTAGCTCTTTCTCGATTTATAATTTTGATGATTAATCATTCATTGTTCGATTACTGCTTCCTAAACCCTTATCCACATCTTCTAATCTCCACCCATTAATTTATTCTCGATGTTCTTTTCAACGAGGGATCACGAATTATCATTTCAAAGTTTATGACAATGCCATGGTTATTCTTTACTTTCTTTCTTCTCTTTAGATTTTATTGTTATGCAGTTTCAGTTCATTTATTTGTACAATGTTAAGTTTGCTGCAACTTTCATGGAAAATAGGGGTACCCAATCTGAGTATTTGACTATTTATAGTTAAAAATGTGGACTTTTTGGCAAAGGTATTTGGTTAGTGTTTTTATATATAGAAACTTGAACTCATATTATCAAATGGATGGATTATTATTATTATTAATCTGAATAGCTTTTTCTTTATTATAAAAATCAAAACTTTATTCTTCAAGATATTGAGGGAGAATTGTTGTACTTATATTGAAAGAAGTGAATCAAGTTATAACTCTAATGGATCACAAAGATTTCATTTTTGTATTCTGATATGTGATTATTAAATTAAATTCCCTTATGAATTGTAAAAGCCCCATATAAGTACCAATATATAAAGTTGGTGGTGCATTAAGATTTTGTTAACTGAACTTTTAATATTTTGCTTGTATATATTGTATATTCACTTACTACCATTTTTTCGTGCGATTACATGTAGGATGCATTTCATCGACCTTCTCTTGGGGAATACAAAAAGGGCTCGAGAACATTTTCTAGTGGATTGTTGAAGCAATATCCCAAGGTTCCTGCTGCTGATAATTTGCATCAAACGAAACCATTTAGTTCAATTCTCCCCAGGCGCACAGATTCAGCGTGTGAAAGGCCTGACAATAAAAGTATCGAAATGGAGAAAAATGTTGAACGTTCTCATGAAATACTTGCTTCTGGAATGGTTATTACCTCAGCATCGGTGATCAGGTATCTGTTTTTCACTCTGTTTTTCTCTTTACTTTAGTAGCATCAAGTGTTTGAAAGAGTAATTTTGGTACTTGATTATTAGGCAAATGTATCCATTTATTACACTTAATGTTTTTTTTCAACCTAACACTATATTGATTGAGGGAATAATGCACATTACTTTGTACCAATATGTAGCAATGTTATTTGAATAGTTTTTGTTAACTTCCAAGTACACTATCTTCTTTTATGTTTGCAATTTTAAGTACAGTTGTTTTTTTTTTTTTTTTTTTTAAAGATGAAGCTAAGTACAAGTATCAACCCTTGTTAATTTAGCTGCAAAATCACATAAAAAGGCAAACATGGATGGTTTGGTCCATTTTCACAAGTACAATACTTGTTCTACGAGTAATTTACAAGTTCGATTAGTAAATATCTACCTGCCTTCATTTTATGCATAGGTTGAAGTGGTGAATATATGTCAAGAACTAGGCGTAGGTCCTAAATTGGGACCCACAAAGTTATTCTTGGAAACGTTACAGAAGTGATGGTTTTGAAGCACCATCCCTTCCTGATCAGTTTATTTCATTGGTCGAAACTACACTTGAAGAAGCTGGTGACCTTTCAGAATCAAAGGATGAAATTCCTTTTATGTCCCCAGATATTTGCATAGTCAATTTTTATGCAACCACAGATCGTCTGAATCTTCATCAGGTTAGTGTTAACTTGCATATGCTTACATATACATATATGATATATACGTGGCACCTTTACATTAGTGAGTAGATTTTGGCAAAAATTTTGAAGTATTTAACGGTTTGTCCTGAATTGTAGTCTTTCTTCTTTTGTAATCTTTATTGTTACTTTCAACGTAGCCTATATGACCCGTTAAAGATGAAAAATAACTCTAATCTACCCATTTACAAGTAAATGGGTTGAAAGTGCCCCCTTTAATTAATGTTAATTTTCTTGTTTTCTTGTAGGATAAGAGTGAGAGCCGTGACAGTCTAAGAAAAGGATTGTCTGTGGTTTCCATCTCCATTGGCGACACTGCAGAATTCGTATATTCTCTTAAAAATCATAAAAAAAACATAAATAAGCTTCGGTTAAATTCAGGATATGTATTAATATTCGGTGGCAAGTCTAGACATATTTTTCATGGTGTAAATGGAATCATCCCAAATTCAGCTCCTGGGTCGTTGCTAAAAGAAACCAGGCTCATACCTCGTCGTCTCAACCTTACTTTCAGATAACATTGAATCAGCTAAATGATGACGTGGTAGTAAGTTCACCATGTTGACTTTCCCTTTCCACTTTGACAAAGTAGAGAGTATCTGAAATAAGAAACTTTGTAAGTATGATGTTTTTTTGTTTTGTTTTTGTTTTTGTAGGACGAGTAAAGTTTGTTTTTGTATGTAGTTTGTGCACGTTGATAACTTAAGCCTTTATGCTTCCGCAAAAGGTATTCACGTTTGAAATTCTTTTCCCTTCCACTAATTGGTTGGAGGACTTTCAAATCCCATATATGCCTTTTATTTTATAATAACAGATGATGGTTTGTTATATGGTTTATACTTTGTTGTTCTTTATTATATGGTTAGCAAGCAACTAGGCATGTAATATGATTTATATCTGAATTGTCTAATTGGACAAGTTAAGTTGGGTTGCACTAGTATGGTTTAGTTTTTTTATTTGTTGGACAACTAGCTACTTGCTATGGACTATGGTTTGTTTGGATCAAAACCAAATATTTATGTTGGGAGTTGTATTAATTTTAATTCGAATTCGAACTAATATTATAAGAAACATATAGTTCAAAAATTGGATACAGAAAAATTAAAGTTTTTACATATATTAAGTAAAAAATTATTTTTTATACGTATGAGATCAACTGAAATAAAATTTAAGAATGTTTTTTGTCACGCTCAACTTTGTGTGCATATTTATCTTCTAAACAAACTAAATAAGAAAGAAAATCCAATATCTATATATACACTACATATAAATCATTTCAATCTTTCGGTTTTAAAAGTTCTTACTACTCGATTTTAAGACTCAACTTTAAGTAATTATATTTTTAGAAATTTTGCAATCACAACTATTTGATTAAATATAACAATTTACTCACTCTGTCCATCACTAAAATATCTTCAGCACTTTATTACACCGAGTCAAACAAGAATATTGCATCAACGATTCATCATCATGGAAAAGAAGAAGAAGAAACTCATAACATTGTCACTATGCACAGAAACACATAACATTGTTACTATGTACTATCGTTTACCATTTTATATTAGGCTAAACATAAGTCTCTATGACTAAGATTTTTTTTTATTAAAGATTAAAGATGAGTTCTCGATAAGATTGCTATTTAAAAAGAAAAGAAATATATAGGATATATTTGGTGAAATAGTTGTAGCATGTAGCTATAGTTTTAAATTTAGAGCTTTTTACAAAAAATTACTTCTAGTATCTTTGAGGTTTTAAGTTTTTTATTTGTTTCTAAAATTACAACTTATACATGCTAAACAAAATTTTTATTTTTATAGGAGCTTCAAAAATTAAAAGTTCTAAAACTTCCGTGCTAAACTGAAAATAGTAGTAAAAAAATTGTATATTGGGCTTGGGTTGGATTTAGATACGGGCTCGGGCTCGGGCTCTTTTACCTAATCGTTTAAAACTCCATATTTTATTTGATTGATTTTTTATTTCAGTACGTTTGATCGATAAACCCTTGTTTCTGAATTTTGCGAATTTGACGATGAATCATTGTAAGCTATACATGTCCTATTCATCACATCTTCGATTTGTGCTTCCTAAACCCCCATTAATTTATTCTCGATGTTCTTTTCACGGAGGAATTACGAATAATCATCATCATCATCATCATCATCATCGCAACAATGTCATGCATGATTATAAAATGGTGAGTAACTCTTCCTTTTTAGCTTGTTAATCGCCAGTGTGTTTACAAAGTATTGATAGCATTACTTATTTGTTTATCTTATGTTAAAATTACTTGTTTTGTTTGTTGCAACTAATTTGACTATTGAAGTCAAATGTGGACTTTTTGGTGACAGTGGTGGTGCTGCAGTATATGAAAATTTGAGTTATAACTGAAAGCAACAATAGTAATTAGTATTAGTTAAAATGTATTTGGTTAGTGTTTAAAAGATAGAAACATGAACTCATATAATCAAATAGGTGGATTATTACTAAGCTGAAAAGCACTTTATTTAGTATTAAAATTAAACATTATTCGTTATGATAATGAGGGAAGATTATTGTACTTATACTGAAAGAGGTGAATAAACTTATACCTCTAAAGAATCACAAAGTTTTTCATGAAACTACATACTACACAGGATGCATTTCATCGACCTTCTCTTCGAGCATACAGTAAAGGTCCGAGAACATTTTCTAGTGGATTGGTGAAGCAATATCACAAGGTACCTGCTGATTCTTCGCATCGAACAAAACCATTTAGTTTAGTTCTCCCCAGAAGCACAGATGCAGCGTGTGAAAGGCCTGATAATGAAAGGATTGAAATGGAGAGCAATGTTGAAAGTTCTTATGAAATACTTGATTCTGGAATGATTCTCTTGAAGAATTACCTCAGCATCTGTGACCAGGTACCCGTTTTCAATGCTGTTCATCTCTTTATCAAGTTAACGAGGACTATGCTTTAACTTAACCATTCTACTTAGCTAATTTGTATATTTTTGGTAGTCCCAACTCCCAAATTTTTTTTAAAGAAATGCAGTGATCCCTTCTTTCAAAAGATCTATCTATTGACAATCTTTACAATACAGTAGTGACTAGTGAGATTGACTTTTGGTCACAGTGTTAAAAAATTTGTCTTTACTTGATTAGTAGGCAAACGCACTTGCTATATTAAATGTTATTTGTCAAACTTGAAACTTAATTGGGCGCATCATTAATATATTGATGTGCATAGTTTTTTTTTAAAACTACAATATCTTCTTTTTTCTGCAGTTTTAAGTACAAACATTTTTAACAAACTAAGCTAAAGTACAATTGCCAACCCTTATTAATTTAGTTGCAAATCACATGAAAATGGCAGGTTTTTCTCCGTTGCAAGTACAGTCTGTGTTCTGTGACTAACTGTAGTAATTTGATTAGTTAATATGTACCTGCCCTTCATTTTATCTCATAGGTTGAAGTAATTAATATATGTCAAGAAGTAGGTGTAGGTCCCGGGGGTTTTTACCAGCCTGGTTTCTCCAATGGAGCAAAAATGAACTTACATATGATGTCCCTTGGTCGAAATTGGGACCCACAAACTTATTCTTATCGACGTTACAGAAGTGATGGTTCTGAAGCACAACCTCTTCCTGATCAGCTTATTTCATTGGTCGAAGCTACACTTCAAGAATCTCGTGACCTTTCAAAGTCAAAGGATGATATTCCTTTAATGTCCCCAGATATTTGCATAATCAATTTTTATAAAACTACGGGCCGACTTGGTCTTCATCAGGTTAGTTTTCAGTTTTCACTTGCATATACGTGCATACATACACATCTGTGCATTATCTCTTGATTTAAGTTGTATTGTTTATGTTGTTTGTCAATTCTAGAAAGGACTGTTTTAACTAAAGATTAAATTTAACTGTGTGATATGACCTTTTGAACATTCTTGATTCTCAGATAAGTGGCTTTTTTAATACATAATGCAGAAAAACAATACTACGCCTTACATTCGTTAGTAGATTTGGACAAAATTGGAAGTATTAAAAGAGTCCATCTCATATTGACTTCTTTTGTAATCTTTATTGTTTCTTTCGACATTTTTATAAGAACGGTAATTAGTTGGTCTTGGAACATGTAATTAGAGCATTTATTTCAATAATGAAACTGTCAGCTAAATTCTTTTAAAATGGGGTTGAGGATCGAAAGTTAAAGTATATTTCTTTTGGGTGTGTCCTACAAAGATTTGCAGATGGCTTTGAGTAAAAAGTGTAGTTGAAAAAGCATTAAAATGCCGTTAAAACTAACAAGGATATTTTTTATTGATCATCTCAGCTACATATAAAAAAGCTAGAGATGGCAAAATTGGCACGTGTTGATATGGTTCTTTTTTCAATGCCTTTTAAATTGGGCTTGGTCCTGTTGGGCTTACAACCCGAACGGCCGACCCACAAAAACTTGTATTACCCTTTTTTAAAAATTGTTAAGTAAAAAATGTTCTAAATATGATTAATAAATTCTATTATTGTTAAATTATAGTATTAACTTTTGTTATGCATGTGAATACACTATAGATAACTTAACCCGTTTGACCCATTTAACTCGTTTCTTTTTTAGTTAAATTCTTCAATGTAAACTATTTGACCAGTTAAAGATGCTCTTTTATATGTAAATTGTTGAAAATGCTCCCTTTAGTGAACATTGCTTCTTTTCTTTTTTGTTATGCGGTGTAGGATAAGGATGAGAGCCGTGATAGTCTAAGAAGAGGATTGCCTGTGGTATCCATCTCTGTTGGTGACACTGCAGAATTCGTGTATGGTTATACAAAAGATAAGCAAAAGGCAAATAAGGTTTGGTTAAAATCAGGAGATGTATTGATATTCGGTGGCAAGTCTAGGCATATTTTTCATGGTGTAAATTTAATAGTCCCGAATTCAGCTCCTTTATCACTGCTAAAAGAAACCATGCTCAGACCTGGTCGTCTTAACCTTACTTTCAGAAAATATTGAATCAGCTAAATTATGATATGATAGTTGGTTTAACCATGTTGAAATTAAAGCTTTTGTAAGTATGAGTGGTTTTTGCCAGGATTAGTAGAGTTGTTTACTCGAGAAGTTAGATGCAAGTTGGTACTTGGTTTTTATAGGCAATTCGTGCATTTTGATTTCGTAAGTTTTTATGCTCTAACAAGATTTCATATGTTTGAAATGCCTATTCGTTTGACTAATTGGCTGGTTTTTCAGATCTTCACCCCATTCTTGCATTTATTTTTATAAAAGATGTTAATTCGTTATGTGGTTTACATGTTGTACTTTATTATATTGTTCACAGGCAACTAGGTATGTATATATATATAAATATAAAGGGTTGGATGAAATACAATAATTCTTATCGTAAAATAAATAAACAACATTTAGTCAAAGAGTGATAAATGATCTAATGGTTCAGATCGTGTCTTATTTGTTTTATATTAAGTTTTATCTTACGATAATCAACTCATATACCTATATCTATCTCTATCTATTTATATCTATATCTATACTAAAGAAGCATAGAAAGTTACTCCATATTTTGTCACATAAGTAAAATGTCACGTGGCGACCTCTTATAATTTAAAAATAAATAATTATTTAGATTTAAAACATAAGCTAAAAAATAGATTCAAATAAAGTCATATAATATTTGAATATAATATTAATTAATTAAAAAATTTGTTAATTATATACAAATACTAATTGAAAAATAACATTAAACTATTAAATTTATAAAAATGTAATCTTTGTTGTTTGAATTGACGTACTGAATTAAAAATCTAATCTTTGTTGTTTGAATTGACGTACTGAATTAGTTGTAAGTCATGGTTTCGTTTAAAAATTATTGAGCCGTCGAGATTGGATAGAAGTTTGAATCAAGTAGCTACAAGGTCGGGTACGTCAGTCATGCTTTGGTTGACACAAACCAATATCGTTAATTATGGATTTGTTATGTCTCGAGTTTGAGGTCAATCTTTTGTTAAGCCATCAACGCTTTATCCTTTTTTCGGTTACGCAGCCTAAATAATTAACACAATTGTATAACATTAAGATATTGTTCTGATAGGGTTTTCTTTTCCATATATTTATCTGGTCAAACAAATTAAAAGTGTGCCTGGCTTTTCGTCACTAATTGTCGTTGCAATAGACCTACACGTACGATCCTACAGCGACCACATGTGGTCGCTGTAGGTATACCTCCAGGTGATTTTCTGGGCTTTGGCGACGACTTTTTGGCGTCACATAATTCCGTTTTCCAGTAGTGTGTGGATTTTAACAAAATCCAATACTTCCATTTTGATTTTATGTGTTTTGTTTAATTCGAACACGATACATGTTAAACTCACTCATATGAGTCAAAATCACATTGGCATGCAACTATTTAATCATGTTTTATATAGTAGTGGTAGTTCAAATTCTCGATAGCTAATATGAAAAATTCTGGACCGATAATTTGATTATTTATATTGTTTTTTTTTTTTTTTTTTTTTGAGTTTCCAGACCGTTAAATCAATTGAACGAGACAAAAATATATCCTTTGTTGATGATGGATTGCATACATAGTTAACGATAACAATTATTTGTTAATAGCAGTTTCCGTGCATAATAATAATATAATAATCATTTAAATTGTCATACATAACACGAATTTTACATCAAACATTTATATATATATACTAAACGAGTATAAATAGATTCACCAGACTTGGTCAAATATAATCAGAGCCTACATGACGTTTTCTTATAATTTTGAATAATATATGCATTATATACTATTACCCCAGTCCATGTACAAGTGGGTAATAAATGGCCCATAATTGACTAACTTAACCGACACCAATCACATAACAACAAACAAATAGAAATTCAGTACTGTTCAGTATAATTATAACGTGTATTTCTCAAAATTCAATCATGTGATGAGAGGTCTTTTGATAGTAACAATTCATAAGAAAAGATATATGTTAACGAAAGCAATAAATGACAAGGGTATAGACTAGAATAAATATATAAAATAGATCAAACATATCAAGAAATTAGTTGACCTCTATGTGGTAATCTCTTACCCAACTTACGTAGCTTTGGAGCTCATTTCAACTCGTAATAGGCTTCATTCGTTCTCATTGTTTAACACATTTTCTATTGACTTATATGAGGTATAGCTTGATTATAATTGGACGAAAATAATACTAATGATAATGCATTGTAGACAAAATATGCTTATTTATTTATTTATTTATTTATTATACCACTTTCAATGCTTTGTCATCCTCGAACAACACTAAGACATGGTGATGACGAATTGACAACAATTGATAGTGATAGTGTGATAGGCTCTATTTATGCCGACATAATAAAAAATTATATACTTATGAATCATAATTCAGCATTACTGTTACATAGCAAAGCCAATTTTTCGTTTAAGTCACAAATTACAACATTTAACTTGTTATTTTTTTGCTCTTTTTATTTATCATAAGGAAAGGATAAGGATTTGTCTAACATGCACGTGTCGAGCACATGTTAGATTCCATGCAATTCACCAAGACCTTCCAATTAAATCACAAAATACATTAAATGAACTTTTTAAATTTTCCTTTTGCAAATGTATATTAACTGAAATTCTGATATCTCTAGTAACATGAGTCAATTCTATTGCAATGGTCGAAACAAGTTTACAATTTCACATAAAACGGATTAAAACTTATTATGTTTAATTGGCTAGAATTAAAGGGAATCTAATTGGTGCTTGTGTTGTGGACCTCTAACCAAAGGCCCATATGGTTAAGTGTTAGCCGTATCCGGCCAATTCACATTCTCTAATTGATAGTGACCCATGACTAGAAAAGTGGCCTTAAATCTCACATGGCAAATCATATGGATTATGGGCCACATGTTCTCACCATTTTCCTACTACTCATTATTTTCAGAAGTTGCCATTTGGTGTTTTCATAAAGAGTATAAAAAATACCTATGCAGATAGAAATGGTTTTTTTATAAACTATTATCTTTAGATTTGTTTTTTTAAATGCAGTTTCGATTATACCTTTGGTGGGTCACTGTACCAAGTGGACGAAGCCCATCACCACACAAATTCGTTGCCGGTAAAAACCTTTCTTAGAAGACTAATGCAGCCTTTAAAAATTGTTTGTAACAAGTGAGATTTGAACTATTTAATTGTGTTAATCAATGGATCACTTATTCTTCCAAAGTTCCTCCATATATATGATATATAATTATAAACTCTTTGTAGAGATGACATGATCCTTTTAAAAGAAACGTTGTTGAGGAAGCTTCTATATTTTGCTTTTGTAGGGCCAAAGGTATTGTCATACTTCATATGAATTCATTCAGAATGTAGTAGTTAAGCATACCAATTTATGCTCAAGATCTAAAAAGCTAGATTAATACCACTTAAATAATTTGATTTAGTTTATTGCTGTATTATTTTGTGTAACTCATATAGGAACCAGTAATGGTTAAATGCTATTGATAACAATGTCACACTCACCTTTTCAGGTCGTGACTTCTCCTGTAAACATTACATAGTATGGTCTGAAACTGAAATCTTACAGTCCATTAATTGTGGAAGTCTTAAAACTCTTACTTTACAAAAGTGACCACAAAGTCATTAATCTTCATAATAATCTTAGACCTTCTATTTATATGTGCTTGTACCTGTCCTATTGGACCCTATGATAAATGTTTACACACTAAACAACCAAAGCTTAGTGAGCTCCACAATGTCAGAGCATACATTTAAGAAATCAATGAAAACTATTCCATAAAAGCTGTAACATAAAATGCATGCTCACGTAAACATTTCATGACATGTCATATAACTAACCTTGGATATGCATAATAATGCTCATGAAGTACTCTAGCATAATCTCTCTATAAAATTGTACATGTAACATAATGAGATCTAATACATGCTATAGTGAATACATCTTGTGAGATCTAATACATGCTATAGTGAATACATCTTGTGGAAGTCTAATTCATCATTCTTTCACCATTCTTTGTATCTTAGCATTTAGTAGTTTAAACACTTATACTTGTAATTGCATGACTAGTCGGTCCCAATATAACTGAATATGTTAGTGTATAAATAGTTATACCGGCATCTGTATCATGTATTCTATGCTCGCCATCCCGACATATCCAAAGATGTATCACTATAAACATTTTATATGTATATCCAATTCATGCACGAGTAAATAAAACCTGAAATAAAATACTTGCATGAAATGAACTCTAAAATAATATGTATTTCATTTTTATAATTAACGTGAACTAACATGAATATGTTGATGAACTATTCTCTCTATATTATGGATTCACCTACATTATGAATAATGATAATTTCTACTAATCATCTTATCTTAATGTATAGGTAATTCTCATACTTAAAATCTCACGTCTAACAGTTCTTAATTTCATCTAAAGTCTAAAGTCGTTTGTCTAATAGCATATAGTATTTATGATTTATTTTTCATAAAATATTGCTCTTTGTTTGTCATATCTTTTATTCAAATGAATCGTACACACGTTTTCGCAAAACCTCTAAAATAATGATTTTAATCCGTTGATAAAATTTGACATTGCTAGAGCATCAAAACCAAGAGAATAGTAATTTTATGAGAATGTCTTTATTTTTAGCTTTTACATCTTCAATGGTATGTTTCAATCCGTTTGAAATCCGAGTCTTAAAACATGTTATAGACTCGACCGGGATCAGCCCAAAAACCAACCCAGATCGACCCATTTGCTCCCTGTTTAAGCAGATCGAGTTTCAAAATACTGATCAAGTTTCGAGTTCAATCTCGGTCCATTTTGTAGCAGTTTTGCATGAAATCAAAACCTTGTTCTTACATGCATGAATGTTATAAATAACTCTGTATAAATATTTATGATAGAAATCATTCACTCTATTCAGCTAGGCGTTTTATGACCGTTTCCGTAATCTTAGAAATCGAAACGAAACCTAACATTTTGGACATAAAAACACCAGATAGGACTAAATTGGACTGGGAAATGATACTAATATCATAAACTGAATCTATCACACATTTAAATCAAAGAAAAGAGTTATAAATAATACCATCCTCGAAGCTTGAAGAAGAACTCGTGAACCGTACGTAATTAAGCCACGTACAAGACATGTTTTACACTTACTAATCTTTCACCATATTTATTAGATAAGTCCTTTTCACGAATTATGCTTTTAACCCTTTATATGAATTCTTTTTGTAAATTGTAAGTATTTCTCTATTTCTTTTAATACTTTCTCTATAGTAATAACATGTTAGATGTTGGGGTGTTACAAACAAGCACTTAAATATTGCAATATTTCTTTTTAAATAATATACTCATAATCATTTTCATAATAGATATAAAGTACTATTAAGCTTTTTACCCTTTCTCAGTTACATTTTCGATAGAAAAGATTCATAGATAATCTCTTTAAACTGTTATTATTATATTAATTACATGAGATTAACAAGTTAATTAAGTTTCCCTTTAGTCTCTGGCTACTAGTTAACATTTCACCAGCAAATCGTCCTTCATTATCCAAATCGTCAATATAATTATGATAGTTAATTCTTTGGTTTAAAGCATAAAAAGAAATAATATATATCTTTCTCTTTTGAATGGCATACAAATACTACACTTAACTAACAAAATGAATATACAAGATGCATTTTTCTCTTAAATGAACCGTTAGCTACTATTTTACATAAAAGATAACCCGACAACTCGCCCATATAATAATAACTTGAGGAGTTTAATCATAATATAATATAATATATATAAAACATATAATAATTAAAATAAGAGAGAGGAACTACTAAATTATTTGCACATCCTTGTCATGTGCGACCACGCTTATATATAAAAACAAGATTAGATCCCTAAATAAACAATAATAAAATACGATTTAAATTCGAATTAATTCTCATTTATATATTATGGGTTTGATATTATACAATTCTGCAAATTAAATATTCCTCCTCTACTTTTCATTATCAAAACTCAGACTCAATATGTTGTAGTACCATAAAAGTAATAGAAAAATAAAATTAAAAACGCCCCTATAAAAAGCATAAGTGAAAACATTTAATGTGTAGTAAAATATAGGTAGTTTGATTGGAGAGTATATATGTAGGTTTGGTGACCAATTACTTGAATTGTAAAAACAAACTAGAGTAAAAATAGTTAGTGTACTAGTGTGATTGAAGAAGCATACATGCATGTTTGGTGAGAATTACTTCAAAAGTAAAAAACAACCCAAACCATGCAACAAAGAGTACCAAACCCCATTAAAGCTAACATCCAAAACACCTCACAATCATCCAAACCAACTTCTAACACTGCCACCCATCAATTAAAAACAAACCAATAAGCTTACAATTTTTACTTGTACTTTCAATAAATGTTATGCATCCATTTTGGTGATAACATGTTCGGATGTGATAGATAGTAACTAGAGTACTTTAAAAGAAGAGTAAACATATATACAATGAAATAAATAAACAGTACATATTAAACAGTGTAGTAATTAATTCGAGTAGTTAAAAATAAGATGTATGTAGAATGAAAAAGTTTTAACTAAAGATAAATTTAGATAACATATAAATATTGAGTACAATGGACCCGTTACTCATGCATGTGTTGTCCACATCTAAGCACATGTGTGGAATAAAGAATACAGAGGTACCAATTACTATAATCCTTGTTTCACAAAAAGTAAGTACAATAATTATTAATTATTCTAGTTATATAAAAAAGTTATTTTTTTATGTCAACTATCTATCTATTTACCTACTAAATGCAGACAAATAAACTAATTATAATGATCATAAATGAAAATGAAAATAAAAATAAAAATAATATATAGAAGTAAACTTGATCCAGATCTCTTGTAGTGCAATTTTTGTATAAACAAAACATGGGGTTTCCCCCCTTTCAACAATCCCCATAACACATCTCTTCTTTTGCTATTCTCAAGAACAATGCCTCATAGCTTCTTCTTCACCCTTCTTCTCTCTATCTTCTTGTTCTTCCCAAAAACATGTTACTCCATTGATTCACAGGGTCAAGCTCTGTTAGCATGGAAGAACACTTTCAATACCACAGACTCAATAGAATCACTCAAATCATGGAACCCATTAGACCCAAATCCATGCACATGGTTTGGGATTCATTGCAACTCACAAATGCAAGTGGTCTCCATAAAACTGCAGTCAATAGATTTGCAAGGAAACTTGCCTTCAAATTTGCAGTCTCTCAAGTTCTTGAACTCACTCATACTCTCGTCCACCAATCTCACCGGAGCTATTCCAGCTGAGTTTGGAGATTATCTAGAGCTTACTGAAATAGACATATCGGATAATTCGATTTCCGGTATCATCCCACCAGAGATATGTAGATTGACCAGGCTGCAAACTTTGTCTTTGCAAACCAACTTTATTGAAGGTGAAATACCTGTGAACATTGGGAACTTTTCGAGTTTACGAAACTTGATGATTTATGATAATCAGTTGAGTGGATCAATCCCAAAAAGTATAGGGCAGATAGCAAACCTTGAAGTGATCAGAGCTGGTGGGAACAAGAATCTTGGAGGTGAGTTGCCGGAGGAGATTGGGAATTGCAGTAATTTATTAATGTTGGGTCTGGCAGAAACTAGTATCTCCGGCAGCATTCCGGCATCTATTGGCAACCTGAAACGAATTCAGACAATAGCAATTTACACATCTCAACTGTCAGGTACAATTCCTGATGAAATCGGAAACTGTAGTGCGTTAACGAACCTGTACTTGTACCAAAACAACATTACTGGTTCAATCCCGAGGCGTATTGGGGAGCTTCAAAAGCTCGAGAGTGTGTTGCTATGGCAAAACAGTTTAGTAGGGACAATCCCGGAAGAATTTGGAGGTTGCACTGACCTTAAGTCAATTGACTTATCGGAAAACTCGTTAACAGGAAGCATTCCAGCGAGATTTGGAGGGCTTTTAAAGCTTCAAGAGCTGCAACTTTCAGTCAACCAGTTATCAGGTAATATACCTCTGGAAATCACAAACTGCAGTTCTTTAGCTCATTTAGAAGTCGATAATAACAGACTTACGGGCGAGATACCGATTATGATTGGCAGATTACAGAGCTTGACTCTGTTTTTTGCATGGCAAAATAATCTAACTGGTAACATTCCAGAATCTTTATCCCAGTGCCAACATCTTCAAGCTCTTGATCTTTCAAATAACCATATTTCCGGTACGATTCCGAAAGGAATCTTTTCACTGAAAAATCTTATAAAACTATTATTGCTTTCCAATGATTTGTCTGGTTCTATCCCACCCGATATTGGAAACTGTTCAGATTTGTATAGATTTAGGGTCAATGGCAATAGACTGGCTGGAAATATTCCATCGGAAATTGGAAATCTAAAGAAATTAACTTTTCTAGACATGAGCAGTAACAAATTCAACGGTGAGATTCCTCGTTTAATCTCGGGTTGCAGTAATCTTCAGTTTCTTGATCTTCATTCTAACGTGCTCACTGGTGTTATCCCTGATACACTTCCTGTAAGTTTACAGTTCATAGATATGTCCAACAACCGGCTCACGGGTTCACTGACTCCTAATGTTGGTTCATTGACCGAGTTAACGAAGTTTAATTTGGGGAATAATCAGCTTTCTGGGGAAATTCCAGGGGATATTATATCTTTTAATAAGCTAGAGTTATTAGATCTTGGAAACAATGGTTTCTCAGGTGTATTACCGAAGCAAATAGGAGATATTTCATCACTTGAAATCTCTCTTAATCTTAGTTACAACCAATTCACCGGTGAGATCCCACCGGAGTTCATTGGGTTGACAAAGCTAACAACACTAGACCTCTCTCACAATAAACTCAATGGTAGATTAGACGTCCTCACAAACCTTCAGAATCTTGTCTCTCTCAATGTGTCATTCAATGACTTCGCCGGGCAGTTGCCCGACACTTCATTTTTTCATAATCTCCCTGCGGCCAGCACTGCTGGAAATCCAGCTCTTTACATTTCTAGCAGAGTCAATAATAAAAGGGGTTCTGCTGGACGTGCCAGGTTAGCAGCAAAACTAGCCATGTCAATCCTTGTCAGCATTGGTTCAGTACTAGTCCTACTAGGAACTTACATGTTGATTCGGGCCCATTTAGCGAGCACAAAACATGACCATGAAACATGGGAATTGACATTTTACCAAAAGATGGATGTTTCAGTTGATGATATAGTTCGAAACCTGACAAATTCAAACATTATTGGGACCGGAAGTTCAGGAGTTGTGTATAGGGTTATAACGATGAACGGGGAAACACTTGCAGTGAAAAAGATGTGGTCAACTGAGCAATCAGGGGCTTCTTTTAGGTCTGAAATTCAGACGCTGAGTTCAATCAGACACAAGAACATTGTTCGTTTATTAGGATGGGGTTCGAATCAGACGATCAAGATTCTCTTTTATGATTATTATCCCAATGGGAGCTTGAGCTCGCTTCTTCATGGGGCAGGGAAAGGGGCTGAGTGGGAGACTAGGTTTGATGTTCTACTAGGTGTGGCTCATGCGCTTGCGTATCTGCACCATGATTGCGTGCCTCCTATAATGCATGGAGATGTGAAAGCCATGAATGTGCTATTGGGTCCTACCCTACAACCATATCTTGCTGATTTTGGGTTGGCTAGACTCGTTACTGATGATCAATATGGTCTTTCTACGCAGTTCCAGAGACCTCAGCTAGCGGGTTCGTACGGATATATGGCTCCTGGTAACCTCTTTTTTCCTTTTCTTATGATTAATATATAATAACTGTTATAATTAGTTTCACTGATTAGATGTTGGTTTTATAATTAATACAGAACATGCTTCAGCGCAACGAATTACTGAAAAGAGTGACATCTACAGCTTTGGAGTATTACTATTGGAGGTGTTGACCGGAAGGCATCCACTGGACCCAACTTTACCAGGGGGTGCGCACTTGGTACAATGGATTCGAGACCACTTGCATAACCAGAGGGACCCAGTAGACATCCTTGATCCTAAATTAAGAGGTCGAGCTGACCCTCAGATGCACGAAATGCTACAGACACTAGCCGTGTCATTTCTTTGTGTCAGCCCACACCCTGATGACCGCCCAATCATGAAAGACGTGGTAGCAATGCTCAAGGAGATCCATCATGAGGACTCGGTGAGGCCGGACGCAAAGCTGAAACGGGGTTCATTGGCTCATGAACCACCCCGAGCTCCTACTAGAACTACGACCTTACAAGGTTCACCTAACCGCTCCTATGGCTTTTCAGAGGATTCAGTCTAGTGACCAGGATGACCCATATGTCTTTATCTAGAAAGTGGGGCACTGATGGTGGTTTTGGATGTTTATGATTAGAATTTAATGCAAGGAATTTAGTTTCTTTCTCTCTCTATCTTTCATAAGTCAGCGTCCCAGGACTAGTTCACATGGGCTCTGGGTCTAAACACCACATGTGCATGTGAGCGTCCCAGGTTTACAGCAAAGCAATAAAGGCTTGGTACTAAACTTGATGTATGCATCCTTTAAGGCAGGGTACATCTGCTACAAGCACCAGATGGGTAGTGTGTTCAACTGCTCTAAGCAAAACTATGAACATGCAGCTGACTGAAATTAAGCAAGATAATATGTGATTGCTCCATATCACAGATAAAACTAACTCGGCTTGACAGCAAGTCAGCAACTACTACATTATGAGTAAAAACATTTAGACCCTTTCTTAGTGGCCAATTACTGAATTAGGTAAAGGTGGCAAGATGAGGAGGGCAGGTTGGTTGGATAACGGGTCATAAAGGGTTGCCATAGTTTCATCCAAAACAATTCTTGTGCAACTTAATTTTCTTGTACAAAAATCCAAAAGTTAAA
The DNA here is from genome assembly GCA_963921325.1 of Logfia minima. Lineage (NCBI taxonomy): Eukaryota > Viridiplantae > Streptophyta > Magnoliopsida > Asterales > Asteraceae > Logfia > Logfia minima. The sequence continues at coordinate 4,744,498 of OY992763.1, read as the reverse complement.
TTATTACAGCAATGATATAACTGATCGAACAAATATGAGCGAATCATGTGGCTATGGTAATGGGTGAATATGGTATTTTTTATGATACGGATCAAAACAAATCAGGTGAATATGGTATTCTCCACCTTTTTTTGGTCTTTGTTACAAATTTTTGGGTGTTACCTATTATTACGAAAAATACTTATAACATTAATGCCCTTTTTGGCTAAAGTGATAGTCGGCCTTATGCATTAAAAATATTTTACGGGTGACGTTAAACCCATTTGACCCGTTTCCTTTTCAGCAAAACTTTTGACTTTACCTATTTGACCAGTTATAGACAGAAGATAACTAAGATTGATCCATCCATAAATAATTGAGTCGGAAGAGTCACATCTATTATTAGGTTGCAATGACAGAAGATCCAAGGAAGCATTATTTTTCTAGGTTGAAATCAATGTGGAAATGCAGCCATAGACTAGGGAAAATAATTCACTTTTAATGACAGGAGGCCTGGGTCAGTGGGTCAACAAGAAAACTCAGCAGTAGTTAAAATTTCAATTCCTAAAAACAGAAATACATGTTATACATTTTGGTGACACAGGTGGGTCCCTCTCAAACTATAGTTGTGCAGTCAATACAGGAGGACCCACCATAACAAACTTAGCTTATACAATATCCATAAAGTTAAATGCTAGATATTCCTATATAGAATTCGTATTACATATTTAGACAGAGGAATGTCAGTAAAGTCCCAACTACTAACCATCATCTAAGGAGGATGCTCCGCTTGTAACTTTTTCAAGATGAAGCTGATAATGCCCCAGTTAAAGCCAGGGTGTTGAAGCCATGTGATGATCCTTGACTTTTGCTTTTTCACTGGGAAGATCTTTAGCACGGACCCATTGCTTTGAAGCTTGTGCGGATAGATGGTCCATCGAGGGCTTTGACAATCCAAGTCAAACCTGATCACCAATAGGTTCACCATCCTCTAAAACCAGCTTTATAGCTTTCTGTGCATCGAAATCATTGACACCTTTTTTAGTCAAGGCCTGAAACAGAAAGATGTCTCATAAGAGAGGAAACATATCACCTGCTAACACACAGTCAATCAGAAAAAGTGATCTGTCCTTGCCATTACTACTAGCAAGATACTAGCACCACGTAATCATATGACTTAATTAATATCTTTTATCAATTTTACTCTATCAGAAGGGACACCAATATGCCATTAGTTTTAATACTCCACAAGATGCAACAACGTTGAAAGTCTTTTCAGTACATTTATCACCATTGCCTGCTATTTAGTCACTTTATTGGGAACACATAACAAGCCTTTGTTCTTGAAAATAACAATAGTAACAGTCATTTAAAAAAGATATCTGTAAAGAAGATATGTAATATAACATGGTTTATCACCTGCTAAATGTAGTTATTTGCCTACATTTTTATCATATTCCAAGAAAAGAGTGGGGACTGGGGAGAGGGGAAACAAAAGCTGAACCTAGCCACTTGCGGACACAAGTTAACATACAAATATATAATTACTTTTATACAACTATCTCACCTTTTTTTATGATGATTTCTTTTATAAAGGAAAAAGGGGTGGCCGGTTAGCCTAAATCGACCTGGTCCAAAATATTACCAATTTTGGAACAAACTCAACCTGCCCGACATGCCTATATTTCCACCTATGCATTGAACCAATATAATACAGCAAATTTGGTTCGAATATGCATGGTCCTAGAAATGTGGCACTACATCTTTTGTAGTTAGTTTTTCAATGTAGGATATGAATGTCGAAATAGTAGCAGAAAGAACAGCTTAATTGCTTGATTCTACGTGGACCCCAACTTGATGAAGTCCATCTTGACCGAGAAAATGCTTCAGCACTCAAAAGGTGCCGAGTTGGAATCCCATTCTAATTCTAACTAAGGATTCTTGTGGTTCCAGAGGATCTAGCTACAGGACAACCAGGAACGGAGAGCTTTCCCCCCTTTTCCGCCGACTCTTTGGCCTTAAGAACGCTGGTTTTAAGAATGAGTGATTGCCCTTCTCCGACCCTTACTGCCCAACCTGAGAGCGGACAGCTAATGCGTTCCACTTATTGAACAGGGTTCTATGGTCGGTCCGTAGATTTCTTTACGGGAGCGATTCATCCTTCCCGAACGCAGCATACAACTCTCCGTTGTACTGCGCTCTCCAAGTGCACCTGTTCCCCCCTTCTTCCTTACCATGGCAAGTCTTTATGAAATAACTCCGTTGAGAAGAAAAAAGAAGGCGTTAAAGAACAAAGAGTGTGTTACGCAAACCCCCATTGTCCATCTCTGGATCAAAACTTAGAAAATATATAATCTTACATGCATTTTAAAATCAAAATCCATGGTATTTTGACTTTGCACCTGTCTGGAAGTCAGAAATCACAGCATTAGCAACTTGAAGCAGGAACTTCTTTCCTAGCAGTTTCTTCTTCAGCTCGAGTGCCATATATGCTCTGCAAACAAAGAGAGCCATCTTTAAGCAAGAAAATTTGAGTACCAGCATATATATAGCTTAACTTTAATGTCTTCTGCAGCAAATCTAGCAATATTTTCCAGTTCAAAGAAAAATATACATGAAAGAATGCTCACAAAGTCACAATAAACATAGACTTTTGTTTAGCATATGATGAATAAGTGTTTAGAAATATTAACAGATTCCAACAGGAAACTGGATTAATTTGTCTCAAGATACGGTGTTACAAAACATAGTTAATGAAGAAAGTTTAAACCCTGTGGACCTATGATCTATCCAATCCAATCAGCATGAGTTTCTTCAATTTCTAACGTTTTGCTATTTTAATGAGGGGTTATTTACCTATAGCATACAGTAAATAATCACGAGTTTTAACAAATTATATGGGCTCTAATTCACCGCTGCATGATATCACTGACAACCATAACTAAATCACAATCCTAAAAGTTGTCTGCAAAAGCTCCACATAATTAAAGGGAGTGAATACATATAACTGTGAAATTTTATATACTTGGCCTATTGAATGCAACAAAACAAAAAAAAACCATATCAGATCAAAAAATTTACTATACAATACTAAAGTTCATCTGCAAGGAATTCTAACCTTGCAGCAAGCAATCCAATCGCTGTCTTCTCAGCTTCTTTAATTTTACTAGGCTCAAATTCCAGACTTGTAACTTCGTAATTTCCATTATCAAAGTCAAGTTCATCATCTATACCCTCCTCATAACCATCCATGTCATCAAAATCATGAAGTTCTTTCGTAGGCTTTAACCTCGTATCTGAATTACAAAATTTATTTTCTTTTGATCTTAAATTCCCTGTTATAAATATTACACGACATCTACTTCAGCCAGGCCTCTACTGTAAACAATAAAAAAAATGAATCCAAAGCTAAAAGACTAGAAAAAGATACATATACCTGAATTAAAATCATCATCCTTTGACGTGTCTAAAGTAACACTCGTCAAATTAGGGTTTCTGAATCGACTGCGACGCACTTCATAATTCTCGGAGTCCTTTGGAACAAAATCGTAAGGTTTATTATATTGTGAAGATTTCTTAGGAGTGTACCTAACTGGAAAATTCGTAGAGCTTTCCCCCAAATTCGAACAACAACGAACTATTATAACCTTCGTTGCCCTACAAATTATATATATATATACACATTAATAAAGAAACATAGCATCAAGTTGTGCAGACAAATTATTGGAAATTACATAAATGATGAACAGTAATTTACCACGGATTCATGAACACTCGAGACTGAAGCTTCAATTCAGAGCCATAATTTAATTTTGCCGCGAAAATAGCCATTTAATTTCTTCAAAATTTGAAGGAACGAAGTATACAAATCCTAAATCTATTTATCGTCTTCTTTCTGTCCTCCTAATAACCTTTTCCGCAAAAATAGTCCCTGTAAATTTAAGGATTGGCAATAGAGACCTCCAACCCTTCCTTTCATCTACTCTAACGAATGGAGTGGTAACGATTTATAAACTATCAATCATCGCATGTTGCAGTCCAACGGACTTTAAATTTCTTTAGAACTTGCTACCATTAGTTTCACGAACCTTATGACTTAGTTAACTTTCCAAACATGGAGATAATGGCAAATTTTATTACAATCATTTTGGCACTTTTTTTTGGTTACACGAAAGGCTACTTAGGACTAGGCAATGGATTGAATTTTGATTCATATCCAATCTAATCCAATCCAATTAAATGACTTGTCGGATCAAAATATATATTTATTAATCTAATTAGTCATTCAATAAATCGATCCATCATTAGCGGATCAATATTTGGATCGATTCATGATCTATCCGGATTGATTTATTTATTTTCTAAAAATCTTTATACAAAAAACTATTGTGTATAAATACCTTATATTTAATCTAAATGAAAGGTTTAGCTTGTAATCTTAGTCCCAAGAGTCATGTACGTTAGCCTTATGAATTTGGACTTATTATCAAATTGAAAAAAACAACCCAAATAAGCAGCCCAGCTAGCTGCTAGCCCGGTTGTGGCCTAACATTCCTTTCTACGAGCTTGCTTTTAACAATTTCAACGGTGAATTCAATTTCAGCGACGAATAGGAACCTGATTTCCGTAACCCAATAGCTAGCTTCTATACTTTTTGGTATATCTACTAGGCATTTGCATGCGTAATTTGTATTTCCCTAACCCACTAGCTAGGTTGTACATTTTTTTTTATTTTTTTTGTCAATTATCTATTTAATAATGTCTTAATCTTAAACTCTTATAAAGTATTTAACTATAAAGTTTAATATTTAAAATTTGGAAGATCGAAAATTATATTTATGTCTTTTTCAATAATACATAAATATATAAATTAAAAATCAAATCAATATACACTTAATTGTTTCTTTTAGTTTACATACCTCATAATTATCTTTATTTGAAATATAAAATAAATAATAATTAAAATACAATTATTCAAATAAAATTAAAATAAAAGTTTACAATCATTATCATTAAGACGATTATCATTATCAATCATTATTATATTTTCTATTCATAACCGCCGCATTGCGCGAGACTTCAACTATATATTATAAAAAGATCGAGTTAAAAACTTCTACTAAAATAACAAAGGCTAATATAACTTTGTGTTGTTTGAGCAGAAAACTGACGTCTCAATAATGTATCTAATTTGACATTGTAAAAGTATTTTTGTGTAAATGATTTTGCAAAAATAAATAAAATAAAATGGATCGATCCGGATTTTGATCAAATCAATTTAAATTAATTGAATGTGGATCGAATCATGTTTCATTTAAGTTGAATTACTAATAGAGCGGATCATAATCCATTTATTGTCAGACCTACTTAGGACATAGTTCGTTTGTACTTTGCCTGAAAATAATCATCTCTAGCTCATGCACGTTTGACAATACTTGTACTGGCACATCGCCCACCATAAATTCCTTGTAGCATCGAAATCTTCTATGCAAATTAGCACTTCCAACATACGCAATCCCATCTACACCAATCCACATTTCGGGCTCAAACTTCTCGTAAGGAGCCGCCTCTATGACAACATGGTGCTCATTTCCTCTTTTTCCTAACATGGTTCTTGTCGTAAAAGCAACATGTTGTGGTGACATTACACGACATATCGTTAATGTTTGTTTTATATACGCAACTTACCATGTTTCACAAAGGCTCGTTAGCTGTCGTCTCCTCTACGAGTTTTTGCAAAGATGAAAATTTTGCAAGATTGTTGGACATTGATTCTAAATACAATTTAACCTCTATTCACAAATAGTTAAACCTTGCACCGGCTAATTATTTGGTAGCATAATTATTTGGGCGCAAACATGAAAGAAATGTCGAACGATTAGAAATTTGGTAGCATAATATTAAACCTTGCACCGGCTAATTATTTCAATTGTTGTTCGAGCAATAATTTTTGAATATTTCCAAATGTTGAAGTTTGCCCGACTACACATATATTGTGAGATCTAAGACAAAATATAAACATCGTATTATATAATATGTTTTTAGTGGGATATTTTCGTCCATTGTATACAAATTTGTTTATTTATTTTAGATAGTTACAACAACAACAATATGTAATTTCGTGATATGGAATATGACCTATAAGGACGTAGGATTTAGACAATTATACTTTCAATTGTGATAGAAAGACTGCTCGTAGAAAAAATTATGACAAAGATATCTCTATAATGTGATTGAATCGTGTTAAAGTCTCTTTTAATTAACGAAATAATCATTGTGCACGTAAAGCTGATACACAATTTGATTGGCACTTTGAGTCACAGACATTTTTATAGCAGATATAATGCAACTGTATTTATTTATTTTATATTTTCAAGTTGTGGCACTATCTATACGCACTAGTATACATAAATCTCCTTTACAAAAATCTTGGAAGTGCGTTTGTTAAGATGACAAAAGGGGATGAGGATGTCATAATGTTCACAAAAACAAGATAGATAGTCCAAATGCAAAGGACAAAACTGCCATTTGGCATATTAAATCATCACCCATTTAACCATCTTATCTCATTTGATAACTTTCTTTTGAGCTCAAGGCATACCACGTGTCAACAACTGGTTGGATTGAAGCTCACTTGGCATATTCCTATTTTATTTTAATTTCAAGAAAATAAAAATCTATAAAAATTGGTCATCTTGCTTTCTTTTTATCTCGTCTTGTACTCGATCACCATCTCCATAACCAATTAGCCATGTCGGCGTTCCTTGGAAAGTATGCCGGTAATTTTTATTATTATTACTCGAAATATATCTAAAATTTTAATTATAATTGTGTGACATAATGTTATTTGTTTTAATTTTAACATCAAAAACACACCTCTAACCCATTAGCTATTTGCACGTTTCACATATTATTTACATATTTTGTTTACAACTACACCCGCAACTTCTTGATGAGTTATTTGATAATGCAAGGACGAAGGCTATCGGTTAAAATTATCGATACTACGCGATAAAATAAATAAATTTGGTCCTGTTTGTGACATGTAGATGAGTTGATCAAGAATGCGAAGCTCATTGCCACGCCGGGTAAGGGTATATTAGCGGCCGATGAGAGCACTGGCACGATTGGTAAACGTCTCTCGAGCATCAGCGTTGAGAACGTTGAGTCAAACCGGCAAGCCCTTCGTGAACTCCTATTCACTTCACCAAACGCGCTAACTTACCTTTCAGGTGTCATTCTATTTGAAGAAACTCTGTACCAAAAAACAACCGATGGGAAGCTATTTGTTGATGTTCTCCTGGAAGCCAATGTCCTTCCAGGAATTAAAGTTGATAAAGGTGTGGTTGACCTTGCGGGTACTAATGGTGAAACCACCACTCAAGGGATAGATGGGCTTGGTGCTCGTTGTGCTGCGTACTACAAAGCAGGGGCCCGATTTGCCAAGTGGCGTGCGGTCCTTAAGATTGGACCAACTGAACCCTCTGAGCTGTCAATTCAACAGAATGCTCAAGGGTTGGCTCGTTATGCGATAATTTGTCAAGAGAATGGACTCGTGCCAATTGTTGAACCAGAGATATTGACTGATGGGAGCCATGATATCAAGAAATGCGCGTATGCAAGCGAAATGGTTTTGGCTTCAGTTTACAAAGCGCTGAATGAGCAACATGTGCTTCTTGAAGGAACTCTCTTGAAACCTAATATGGTTACTCCTGGCTCTGATAGTCCTAAGGTATTAGTAACCGGTACTAAAACCACAAAATCTATAAAGTGGGTGAGAACTTACAAAGTATTGTGTTTTTCATATTATTATCTTATACTAAAAATCCTAAACATCTCAAGAGTAAGTATAAAATGAAGTGGTGTCAACAGCTATTAAAATTTAAAGGTGACCAGTCTAGGTAGAGACATCCTAAAACAATTTATTCTGCAATATTTTTTAATGTATTATATGTATTTAGTGTAGAGTTATATAATCACAAAATTAGAAAACGATATTATTTTTAATAAATTTTTTAATTTTTCCAAATAAAATGATATAATTTTACACATCAAAAATACATTTTCAGTTACTTTTATACGTTTTTCAGTAAGTTGATCTCTTATATACACCCGTTAGAGAATAAACTTGACCTGAATTTAAAAATGTCAAAATTGTCACATCTAGTTGTGTCTAATAGATCGCTTTGTTGACTTAATAGGTGACTCCAGAAGTGATCGCCGAATACACAGTAACAACACTACGTAGGACAGTGCCAGCGGCAGTACCTGGAATCGTATTTTTGTCTGGTGGACAAAGTGAGGAAGAGGCTACAGTGAACCTAAATGCAATGAACAAGTTGGAAGTGTTGAAGCCATGGACATTATCATTCTCGTTTGGACGAGCACTGCAGTCGAGCACCCTCAAGACATGGGGCGGTAAGAAGGAGAACGTTGCAGCAGCACAAGCCAACTTCTTGGCTAGGTGCAAAGCTAATTCTGAGGCAACTCTTGGGACATATGGGGGAGATGGCGCTGGTGGTTTGGCCTCTGAGAGTTTGTATGTGAAGGGATACAAATACTAACTAACTACTCATGAAGCAGTGAATAGAGTTGGTTGTAAAATTGTGTTGTTATAATTGTTATGTGCACCTCATGTTCATATCGTTACATTATAATTCATACTTTGTTACTTACCTGCTCTTTCTTTATATATCTACTGTTATATATAGTATATTTGTTCTTACCCGTTTAGAATTATATTTTGTGTTCTAAAATCTATATATATTTGCATAATCTGTTAAACAAAAAGAAAAATATTTCATTCACCCCCTAATTTGGTGTTGTTAGTTTTGGGAGGAACAATTACAGCTTTAATCATTTGTATATTTCAAGTGATCGACATCAAATCGTCATCATTTGTGAATAAATATTGTAAGTTGTATATATAAATAAGTAATAAGTTGTATCACATGTAAAATAATATATCATTAATCACGTACAAATTTTAAATCGCATGTAGTTTTAGACCCATCAAAATAATAAAAAGAATTGTCAAAAATATATCTTATGAGGTGTTTAATCTATAAAAAAAACTCATATTTATGGTGCAAACTTTTGTTATTTTTTTACTAATAGCTTTTGTTATATTTAATTTTAAAAAAATATATTAGGTGAAATTAATTATATATATATCAAATTGATTACGTTGAAGTTGATTATATATATCAAAATGATGGCGAGTCAGGTGTAATCAATTATACATATCAAATCGTCAGCTGGAATCAATTTATGTTGTAATATATCAAGTCATCGATTATCAATTATATATATATATATATATATTATGAGGAAAGAGAATATTTAGCAGGCATGTACCCTCCATAACGCTTTCGTTTAGTATACACGACAAAACTTTATCACTCTAAAATCAGAAACTTTTTCTTCAAAACCACACTATCTTTTCCAAAATCACAAAGACAACACTAATCGATTCATGTTCCTCTAAAATCAAAGTGAATCCCTACACTGTAATGAATAATCTCCCCTGCAGATTGACACTTAATCTGCTCTCAATGAAGCCCTAGTCTACTGAAGCGTCATTGCCAAATTGATTTCTGCTAACAATGAAGCCCTAATCTGCTCTCAAAAATCTCCATTGTAAATCCGGCCTCCATTGTAAACGAACCTAAAGTGTATGTTTAGTCATTTAAGAGAGCTCCTTCTTCGCGAATTAAACTTTTTAGCAATTAAACGAAATCAAAGTACTTATTAGTATAATGGTTGTGCTCAAATATATATAACCCTGGTTGACTTCATGGCAGGATTGCAAGAAAAAAAAAAACTTGAATTGCTATTGTATCTTTTCAGGTACACATGCAAGAGAGCCACACAATCAAAATTAATTTTACCGAAATTATTTTAGCTCATTGTTTTCACCAAAAACTCAATGATTTCCAATAAAAACAATAAATTGAAAAAACAGTGAAAAGGAACCTGAGCGTTTGATTTGACATGGTCAAAATTTTGACCTAACATATATAAACGGTCACAATCAAAATTTAATGTGAAATTAAAAAATTAAATGTTCACAAATAAAAAGTTCAGTATTATTAAAAAGATAGATGTTTACGTTGAAAAATTATGTAAAGCTAAAAAATAAAAGGTTCACAACTAAAAATGTATTTAAAATTATAAATAAAAATAAAGCTTCACACCTTTAAAAATTTATGTGAAATTAAAAAAAAATATTCACAATTAAAAAATGAGTTAATTTTATCAAAAGTGCAACGTACTGCCACCAAATATTTTATGTATACAAGCTACTAATTTATGTTATGGGTATGCAATAAACCGGAAGAAACCGTTTTCATATCTTAACATACTTGATTTTTACCTGTTGCAATATGCAATTTGTTGACTAGACAACCACGTATGATGTCACATGAATTTTTTGGGCCACGTTGTCTGTACTACTTGGCAGCCACGTCAGGACTCACTTTTTTATTAATTTTTTTATTTGAAATCATTTTTTTCTTACTAATTCTTTTACATATTTCTTTTTTTATTACTTAAATTTTAAAAGTCATCAAATACAAATAAACTCTTCTTTTATCCCTTTTAATCCTACTTACCACTTACTAATATAACGTATGCACCATCAAAAGAGTACCATAAACATCAAGTATCTTTTAAATGTAAGGTGCTTTCATTTTTTCTTTAATAATCCATGTAATGTAATCTCATAAATAAATAAATAATACACAACCCTTAAAGCCTAAATTACAAGTTATCATTCAACAAACTACAATTCATCATAGTTCATCATCGGAGTTTACGAAGTCCAAATCATCGGTTTTTGTTAACGATAATGAAATTGCTATATGGATTTTAATTTGTGGGTGTTAGATAAAAAGCCATATGAGAATTAAAAATGTCATATTACATACATCGATACAAAATCGTTCAATTCGTTGCATACATAGTCAATAAAAATGGTAGGTTGTATACATGGAACATTTGATGGCAGTACGTTGCACTTTTGATGAATTAACCCTAAGAAAAAAAAGGTCACCCAATCAATTTAATTAAAAGAAAAAAGCCACATAATCAGTTTTACCGGTTGTGCAAGTAACCAGTTACCATGTTACATACATCGATACAAAATATTCCAGTTTGTCAGATACTTAGAACATAAAATGGGTAGCTTGTATACATGGAACATTTGGTGGCAGTACGTTGCACTTTTGATGAATTAATTATGTGAGGCAAAAATTAAAAGTTCACAATTACAAATTTTCGTGAATGTAAAAAATATTTCACAATTGAAAATAACCGTGAATGAAATCGAAGTGCTTTTAAAGTTTTTATTTTAACTCCTTATTTTCAGCGGAACCCAACTCTATATAAGTATGAGTTCTAATGAAAATAAGATGTTAAAAAGACGGTGAAAACATATTTGAGTCGTCGGATTCATATAAATTAAAAAAGGGCATAGTTTATGAAAATTTGCGCTACCTGGACTCAATTCTCATCTAGTTACTTGCGACCAACTACTACTGGCTAGACCGTGACTTGCGACCTTGCCACCCCCATTTGGAACCTTGCGACCATACTTGCGACCGCTTGCGACCAACTACTACCCGGGCGCAAGTCCAATAATCAAGTATGATTGTGTTTCACGTTTGAAATTTAAGTTTAATTTACCAATTTCATTGAAGCATTTCATCGAACACTTGGTGTGGATGGTTTTTTTTTTTATAGTTTAGGCATTTTGATGGTTAGTTTTTGTGATATTAAAGTTATATGAGTGTTTGATGATGTATTTTGATGTTTTTATTTGATAAACAATGAAAAAAAAACATGGCTAAAATTGTTTAGTGTTTATAATGGAAGCTTTTACATATAAATAGTTTATCACATTTGTTTGTCTATTAACGATTGTCAATTGAATGCGGAAGCAAAATTTGAATAAGATTTGTTACTTAAATTTAATTGTGTGTGAATTGAACTAGATGAGAGGAATCCAATTTGGTTTAGTAATTCTATTGGAGTAGTTTTACAAGACTAAATCGTAAGTTAACAAACATAAACCTTAAAATGACTCCATAACAAACATAAACCTTAAACTTATCTATTCGTTGACTCATATTGCTTTTAAAATAAAATAAATCCCAATTTGAAGAAAAAGTTTTAAATCATACATATAAGATCTTCACAAGAATGTGGTAGAATCAATTACAAATAATTCAAAGCGTTTTGTTATTTGAGGTGAGAAACTCTTTGGAATGTGTTTTGTGATTTAGAGTGTTGGAATTCATTGATCAAATATGTTGTTTTAAAGGTTAAATTCTATCCTGGAAAATCTGTAAAGTGACATAAAATCTTATCAAAGTTGCATCTTATCCGTAGCCCAGTCGCAAGACGCATGGTACTTCCGACCCCGTAGTCGGTCGCAAGTCGTAGTCTAGGCAGTCGCAGTTTTGAGACTTGTGCTCAGGTAGGGCAAATTTTCATTAAAAAAAGTTTGTGGCAAAATTTTCTATTCCCATTTTTTTGGACAAAAATATTAATTTCCCTATATAAATGAACAATTAACATTAGTATTTATAATTATTATACACTTTAAGCAACAATTATTTATGTTTCTTGGTAATTGCCTTTAGAGCATTGGTAGCGATGAAGTTGAAGCACCTTTAAGTTGAAGTCACCACTCTCGAGTTGAGTATAAGTTCCATGTTCATGAGTTGAGTTGAGGGCTCACCACTTAGTTGAGTGTTTTTTTCTTTTTTTCTCCGATTGGTCAAACACATTGTGAGCTCCCTATTTCTAGCATGATATAGTTATTTAATTTTCTCAACGATGAGAATAAGAGATTACTGGTAAACCAAATGCTTCGCGAAGCACATTCTGAAGGCATTTCGTTGCACTTAATTCACCCTCAAGGTTGATTCAACCGTATCAATTGACAAGGAGCCAAAAGCGAAATGAATAGGTAACTTAAGTTAATATATGGAAATGAATTACTTCAGAAGGTTAACACCGAAAAACCAATAATACCCCATAGTCTCTTATAAATCAAAATTGAACAATTCGATTGAACCTAAAACTGAAAAGAAATAAAAATTAAATAAAAATAGATAAATAAAAGATATCACACATAAAAAAACCAAATTCACACTTAATACAAAACGCATAATTATACTTGCCAAAGAAAACACACAGGGTCTTCAAAGAATAAGATATTTTCAATAGATATCTTATTGAAATATTATAAATTCAAAGTGAAATACTGTAACATCCCGAAATTTTCGGTAATATTTTAAATACATTGTACGCCTTACGTTATTAAAATGTGAATTTTAGATTTATTAGAATCAATTAATGAAAGGTAATTATATGTTGAGAATTGAGACTAGAAGGGTAGGAGTGTAAATACCCATTTAATTTACATACTTATAATAAAACACTAAAAACTTCTACTCCCTTCTACACAAATTCGTACCAAACACACACTACACACACAAAACCCCTGCACATGCTAGAATAAAAAAGAAGAAGGAAGATTAGAGCATTTTAGCATCAAATTGAGTTCAAGGAATATAAATTAAGCTTCATCTACTTTCATCTATCAATTAAGGTATATGTTCTTGTTTCATTTGACCTACAATTTAGAGAAGAGATAATTAGGTTTATAATTGAGTATAATTGATGAAATCAGTTATAATTGTGAATTCCTAATGTTAAGGAAGGTTAAAATTCTTGGTATTAATGTTAACTCTTAAAAATGGATGATTTCTTTGTTGAAGCTTGAATAACCCAATTTGAGAGGTTAAATTTTATTAAAGAGTAGATAATCCATAGAAGTGTTAATTGAAATTGTTGTTTTGATGATTATGAATGTTGATAAAGGATATAGTAAGAATAATCACTCAATATGAGGAATTATGAATTTAAATCTATGAAACTTTGTTGGGTTTGACTTTAAAAAGGTCAAACTGGGCAAAGTGTGTTATGGGTGGAGAACTAATTGGTAAAGATAAGATGTGATAATGGTTATATTCTAATTATGTGTTGTAAATGTTATGTAATAACTAATAGGTGATAAAGAAGTGGACATTCGCCTTGACATCTCATTGAGTTCAAAACCTCTAGGTGAGTAATTAAGAGCTAGATGGGTAAAATTGACCACATGAATCCGGAATACATCCGTGTAAGAGGATTCATGTGTCAATAAATAGTTAATTTACTTGTTTCATGAGGTTAATAATTATATGTTGATGGTCTTTTGTGAATAAGCCAATAACTATTCTATGAAGTATGTCTTTATTGCTTGATGGTAAGTTGTTACACACCACAAAATGATTGTGGATTGTGGAGGAGTTTCAGCTGTATGTTGAGATCAGTTATTGTATGATGATGATGATGATGATGTTGATCTCGGATCCGTGGAGAGGAGAATATGATGTTAGACCTATTTCGGTCGCTATATGTATATGCGTTATGTTACTAAACTAATAGTTGATTGACTTGTTGTGAATGTTCATAAGCTATATGTGACCATTGTGATCACTTGATAGTTGGATGTTAGTGATATTACATATGGGTTAAAAGATGGTGCTAAGTTATTTATTCAATGTGTTATCCATTTGTTGATATATGTATTGTTTAGTTGTGTATTCTATCTAGTTGCTTAATTACTCACTAAGCGAAAGCTTATTCCTTTAGTTGGTTACGTTTTGTAGGATCAACTGTGACATATAAGAAGGATGATCGTGGAGAGGGGATATCATAATGTAAACGTGGATTGGATTCTGGCAATAGGTGAAGTGGATCTAATTAACTTAAATATAGTTGTGAATACTAACTTATATGGAATGCCCAGTTTTTGTAATGGTGTCAAAATGGGTCGTGTGTCATTTTGCTAAGAAACTTTTGTTGATAAATGATGAAATTTGTAATATAAGTTGTTTGGGATGTCACATTTGATCATTGGAAACAATGGTATGTATTGTGGTTATGTTTGGTGTTGAAATGTGAAGAAAAGTAGAAAACTGGACAGCAAAGGCCTATTCGGCGGATAGGAAGTGCAGAGTAGTACAGTTTCGGACAGAAAAGGGCTATCCGGCGGATATCACTATTCATCCGGCAGATAGCACTATTCATCCCGGAAAAAAAAAATTACTTAAAGTTTGGGCTTAACAATTACTATAAAACTACTACGGCATATTAAAAAACAAAAAAAAAACTTAAGTAGTAGTTATCAAGATATAGTTCAACTTATTAGGATCAAATAACAATTACGATTGATGTTTTTGACCCTTATTTTGTTCAAATAGTTCGATAGCAACATAAATCTTATTTTTGATTTTTATTAAGATAGAATTATCGATATAACCAAATTAAAAATAAGATATAATATTCGCTTCAACTATTCAACGATTAATCACATTATTTTTTGATCAAATTTTAAAAAATCTTATTCGCTGCATAGCACGAATTTTTACTAGTAATAAATAAAGCAATACACTTAAAGTTACATTCACGAACCTGTTAACTATAAAGTATATAAAATTCTATTTATAAATAAAAACAAATACTTACTTACATATAAATCATTATATATAGTAAATTACTTGCGCAATGTGGTAGAATTTTTTTTTTTAAATCAATAAAGAATGAAGTGATTAACTGTTGAAAGGTTGATACGAATAATATTTTTTTGGATAAAGGTTGATAATCATGTCATATTAACATGATTGCATAAATATATTTTTATTGTGTAAATGTTTGACTTTCTATAGTAATATGTCATATTATTTGAGTAGATGTAATGGTAAAATAGAAAATTTATATATTCTTATATTAAAAATTAAGAAAGAGAATGTTAAATGATTTATAAAAAGTATATATATAAAAATCTTATTTTTTGACAAAATAATAGTAATATATACTAATTAATTAATATTAATATCCAAGTCATACTTGAATGAATTAAAAAAGTGTATGATAACACCATCAATGAAAGAAAACTATATTGTAGCATATCAGGAAGACTTGATCCTTTGACTTGGATCAACAAATAACAATTAACAAAAACCTCAAAAATCCCAATTTTACTCAAAGTTTCCCCAAACCAAAAATAGACGATTCCAAAATTAAACCAAACTTGTATCTGTGACATCAGTCTAACTCAATCTGCTTCGTTAAATTAGGTATATAATCTATCTATCTAAATCTATCACTTGAATTACTTGTGTTATTTTTCATTTATTTTTAACTGATTTATTTGAACTATTATCAGTTCCAGATCTAGGGTTTTTAAAATCGAGGCGCTTATTGATTTGATCTCGCTAATTTCAGTTGCTTTCTCGTATACTATAAGCTTATGGTCATTTGTTGTACAAAATAACCACTAAAAAATTATGAAAGTTTGGGTCTTGGTGAATGGTGAAGTTATTATCATTTTGTGTGTTTAATTTGGAAATAAATTTTGATGATAGTCATGCTATTGGGTGGAAATCGGTTCGATTTAAATGAGCTGTGGAAGTTGATTGACTGTATGTATATTGTTTTGGGTAGAAATAGAAAAAAAATGCAAAATGATTTTTGATATATACACTTTGTAAGCATTGTGTTACTAATTTATGGGCATTGTGCTTAGAATTAGTTATTATGTACTGAACATGTATCACTTTTATGTATAGTGACTAAAGTTGACTGATTTAATAATTTTATGTGTATTGTTTCTGTATTAACTCGTGCTTATTAATTCATGTTTCTGACTTTATGCTTAGATGAATGTTATTTTGTAATTGATATATTCTCTTTTTGAAGGTTCGAAGCTCGTTAAATCATCTAGAACGTTGTTCATTAAATCTGTGAAGTTGGAATATATGCTCATTGATAAACTGTATAGTTGGCACTATGGTTATCTATAGCAAACCCATTCTGCTTTGATCTACTTGAGAATGAGTTATGGTATTCTGAACTTTTAAGATTTTTCATCGTTAATTTTGACTTTTGAGAGAGATCAATTTCGATAGTGTGTAGAATGGAACCTTTGGATAGTGACAGCCATATTCAGTACAATCCTGTTCATTCCGAAAATACGGACTCTTTATCTTCATTGCAGAGCTTGCAAAATGCAAACCCAAGACCTGCTTCGGTAAAACCTGTCTTGAATTATTCCATCCGAACTGGTGAAGAGTTTGCCCTAGAATTCATGCGGGACCGAGTGAACCCTAGGGCGCCATTCGTCCCGTATGCTGCAGGTGATGCTAGCCGTACATCTGGTTATTTGGAACTAAAGGGTATCTTAGGCATCAGTCATACTGGATCTGAAAGTGGTTCAGAGATATCCATGGTTAATATTGTACAAAGAGGTTCTAAAACTCTGGAGAATAGTTCTTCTCTAGCTTCTTCTACTGCATCCGATAGTTCATCGAAGATTAAAATCCTGTGTAGTTTTGGTGGTAAAATATTACCACGACCAAGTGACGGAAAGCTTAGATATGTTGGAGGAAGCACACGGATTATTCGCATAAGAAAAGATATATTTTGGCAAGAATTACGCCAAAAAGTAATAGAAATTTATGTTGAAACCTATGCAATCAAATATCAGCTTCCAGGGGAGGATCTCGATGCATTAGTTTCTGTTTCTTCTGATGAAGATTTGCAGAATATGATGGAGGAATGTAGTATATTAGGTATAGGAGAAGGGTCACAAAAGCTTCGATTGTTTCTATTCTCATTAAATGATTTAGATGATACCAATTTCAGTCATGCTAATTCCGGTGGTGATAATGAATTTCAGTTTGTAGTTGCTGTAAATGGAATGGATGTGGGGTCAAGAAGGGAGTCGGGTATGAGCGGTTTGATGAGTAATTCAGCCAATAATTTAAGCGAACTCGATAGTCAAAATGTTGACTTTCTTAGAAGCAACACATCACCATTGGCTTCAATGCGTATATCTTCTCCTGCAATGGTACCAAACTCTTCAAATGCTTATGAAAACCGTAACACGATGCACCATGGAGAAGCCAATTTAAGTATCCCGCCTGCCGAAACGTCTGCTCCACTGAATGCTGAAGGGATTTTGCAAATCAGACCTCCACAGAAGGAGGAAAAACTGAAGGGTGAAAATGTCATTAAGCAAGAAGTTAAACAAGTCAATATTAGATCTCCGAGAGATGATGTGGCAGAGGGAAAGCTTCCTCCAAAGCCTAAAATGAATGAAGAGAGGCCTGCAAATGTTGCTAGCATGGCAAAAGTTGCTTCTTTTAATGACAATGATTCATGCACACCAAGTAATGTTGTGGGACCTGATAACTCGCGATCTGATCTTATTGATTTGAGTTATCTTGAGCCGCCTGTACAACCTTCACGGGTTTATCATTCTGAGAGAATTCCACGTGGACCCGCAGAGATGAATAGGTTGACCAAGTCAGACGATTCACTCGGGTCTCAATTACTCGCTACCCATTTACAATCTGATGCTGACCCACAGGATTTTGTTTCCGAAGCAGAGGCAACACGTGAACCTATGGAAGATCGTATGACTGCCAGTAACAATGATCAGGTTCCTGATCCTAATAACGTATCAGATAAACCTGCAGAAATTGGATCGCATACGGTGCAGCCCGGTTATGCTGCACCTACCAGTCAAGCGGCGAGTGGTGCTGGAGATATTCTAATAGATATCAATGACCGGTTTCCACGTGATTTTCTTTCTGATGTTTTTGCACGAGCGATATCTGAAGACTCACACGGTATTGGTGTTCTGCCACAAGATGGAGTGGGAATGAGTATGAACATCGAAAATCATGAACCAAAGCATTGGTCGTTTTTTCAGAAATTAGCGAGAGATGAGTTCAGGCAGAAGGACGTTTCTCTTCTTGATCAGGATCATCTTGCGTTTTTATCTGGACTTCAGAAGGCCGAAGAAGAAATCTCAGCTGTTTATAATGTTTCACTGTTTCCAGATGATGTTTCTGGAAACCAAGTGGATTCCCGGCCCACTTTTATCGAAGATGGAGAAAAAGAAATAGAGGATTCAGAATCGACATCTATGCAACCACATTATAATCCTTCATCACAGATGAAAAGCAGTGAAGGCATGCAGTTTGATGATCTAACAGAAAACATGAGAATGCCAGACCCAGAGTATATGGTACTGTGTTTTTATTCTTCTGGATAGCAGTTCAAAATGAGTAATTTTTAGCAGGATAAGGATCTCAAGTTCAATTTCAACATGATAGGTCATGTTAAACATATTGTGAGGGAGAAAATAGTATTAAATAAAGAAAAAAGACCCACAATAGGGGACCTGCTCTTTTTTCCCTCTCACAAAATGTTCAACATGACCTATCATGTTAAAATTGAACTTGGGAGAGTCTCAATCCCTTTTAGCAAGGGTCGAGTTGGGTTGACCGATTTTTAAAAAAATAAATAAATAGTTAATGCACCAACTATTATTCTAAAATAATATCATCAAAAGAATAATTTATATAAATGAATAAGTGATATAGGGGGGACAGTATACATTGGAAGTACATTTTGGAAAAAATTTAACCTATTCCGGCTTTAGCTACAACTTTTTGTTTTGACTGTTTAAAATAAGACTATACCGAATTGACCCGTTCTTGTATGTGGTCATTTGCTTATTTGATGTGTGTAGCTTGAGACGACTAACGATGCGCTATCTTCTATCGACTCCTCTCTTGCTGATTCTGATATCAGTTCTTTGCAGGTATAACAATACTATCAAGCTTTTAGCAAAAATCCTAAGTTTGTTGATGATTGCAGGGGGGGATCTAGTGCACTGGAGGGGGGTGGGGGGTGGATCTAGATGATTTTTTTGTTCATCAGTAGAAAATTCTCTAAATACTACATAAAAATTATAACAATGAGGCCCTCTATGTTTTCAAACTCAACTGGTGGCCCCCATGGGGAAAATATATGGATCCGCCACTGGATGATCGCATGCTAATCTTTTCCTTTTGGCTTGTGATCATCATGGCCTTGTGCACATTAAAGTTGATTAAATTACATCAGTTGTAATATCAACATTTTAGGGTTATGACAGATTAATGTAGTTTCATGTGGTTGTTTCTGCAGATTATAAGAAATGAAGATCTTGAAGAATTAAGGGAACTTGGGTCTGGTACTTTTGGTACCGTTTACCACGGAAAATGGAGGGGAACAGATGTTGCAATCAAACGCATCAAGAAAAGCTGCTTTGCAGGCCGATCATCTGAGCAAGAAAGATTAGTAAGCATCGTTTACATTTTGTAACAACTCTACATCACTTAGGAAGTGTTTGCATTTGAGTTTTCAAACTGATTACTGGATATAGCATCTATGTGTAACGGGTTAAGTTACAAGTCCATTATCATTGTACTTTTCGTTTGACACACTTTTTTATGTAAGCAGTCCTGGTCTTTTTTCTCTCGCAAATTACATCATTCCAATTTTGTCTTACATTTATGTTTCTTTTGCTATAGACTGTAGAGTTCTGGCGTGAAGCTGTTATTCTCTCAAAGCTTCATCATCCAAATGTAATGGCTTTTTATGGTGTGGTACAAGATGGCCCTGATGGAACGTTAGCTACTGTCACAGAGTTCATGGTTGATGGCTCACTAAGGCATGTATTGCTCCGTAAAGATAGGTAATAGTTTCATTATTATTTTTGTCTTCTACAATTCCAATTCAAAATATTATAAGTCCATATATTGGTTTTTAAAGGTAATGCTCTACGGTCTGATTTCTTTGTTGGGTTTTGGGTGACCGTCCTATAGTTCTGGATTTTTTTCAAAGTTTGGAACTTCTCGTGAGGTAGTTAAAGTGTGTTACCCAAAATAAAAATCTGAATAAATATTGGTTTACTTTTCATGATGGGTCCCCTTTTTTATCTTAAAACGATAGGTGTATTATCAAATTCAGTATAGACATCACTGTTTGATGACTAATCAAATTCAATATAGACAAAAATATTATTTTTTTCTTTACAATACCAATTTAAAATATTATAGGTCCAAATATTGGTTTAGAAAGGTAGTGGTCTACAGTCTGATTTCTTTATTGGGTTTTGGGTGCGTCCTATAGCTCTGTTTTTTTTTTTCAAAGTTTGAAACTTTTGGTGAGGTAGTTAAAAGTGTGTTACCCAAAATAAAGATCAGAATAAATATTGGTTAACTTTTCATGATAGCTACCCTATTTTTATCTTAAAACAATAGGTGTATTATCAAATTCAATATAGACATTACTGTTTGATGACTTATCCGCTTCTTCCTTCCCTGTGTGATTTTTAGGCATCTTGATCACCGCAAGAGGCTTATAATTGCAATGGACGCAGCCTTTGGAATGGAATATTTACACTCAAAGAACATTGTCCATTTTGATCTGAAATGTGACAATCTTCTGGTGAACATGAAGGATTCTTCACGCCCTATATGCAAGGTTATCATATATAATATGATGCTTTATTTTCTTACCCCAACACATTATAAGCAATCTTTTTCCTTGATTCAAGTTTTAATCCTGTTGGTTGACATTTTAACTCCATGCGTATGCAGGTAGGTGACTTTGGGCTATCAAAAATCAAGCGGAACACTTTGGTCTCGGGTGGAGTTAGGGGAACCCTACCATGGATGGCCCCAGAGCTACTAAATGGTGGCAGCAATAAAGTTTCTGAGAAAGTAAAGATGCCCCTGATCCCCTCTACAGCTTTGTCTGTGTATGCTATGCAACACCTGATTTCGTTTATAACGTTTTTTTATCTGGCAATGTGACAGGTTGACGTTTTCTCCTTTGGGATCGTGTTATGGGAGATTCTTACTCGTGAGGAACCATATGCAAATATGCACTACGGGGCAATCATAGGTGGACTTTGTGTGATTTTTTACCATTAGCTTTATAAGCTTGAGTTAGTTTTTTTGTTTAACTATGTATAATATCTAATGCTAGCAGTTTCAACCCATTTATTTATAAATGGGTCGGCTTGTGTTTAGGTAGAAGGGGAATGGGGTGAAAGTTGCCCAAAGTCTTCTTTCAACAGTTGAGAAAAGGGCCTGTGTGTCAGCCTAACCTGTGCAGGGCTGGTTCGACTTCATTACCTCCCCCCCCCCCCACTAAGTAGGGAATTTGTCGATATATTTCAACTGGCTTGTTGAAGTTTAGCTAATAAAACATACTATTATACTAATCTCTCCACTCCCATATAAAGAGAAAAAAAAATTAAGTGGAGTTAGAAATCTCAAGGGTGAACAATGTAATTGCAACTGTTTCCAATTTTGACTTATTTATGCGTCTTTACATACATGAGAGGATTTTTTGTGTGACACGTATGCTTAATTGCTGCATTTGGTTTTCCTTCTATTGCAGGAGGCATTGTGAATAACACACTTAGACCCACAATTCCTAATGATTGTGATCCCGAGTGGAGAAGGCTGATGGAGCAGTGCTGGTCCCCTGATCCAGCAGTGAGGCCGTCCTTCACTGAAATAACGAATCAATTACGCGTAATGTCTGCAGCCTGCCAAACAAAAGCCTATGCTCACAAGGCCTCTTAGATTGCTTACCCTTTTTTCTCTTCAAATGGTCATATATACAAACATGGTATACGTTATCATGCTTAAACACACATTATTATTGTAATTGTTTCCAATTGAAAAGAATATTTGAATATTCGATTACGTACATGTCACGTGGGGCAGAAAAATGTAAAATCATTATATTCAGCTTGTTTAAATCCATATCTTGTAGCGATTGTTTGTTTCATATCGTATAGAGTATACATCTTAGATTAGGTTGATCAGACTCCTGTTCGATTTCCTTTTGGGTTCTTGCTTAACATTCTCATACTTCCATATATCAGTCTCTTTGCTTGAAAACTGTGAACCTTTAGATGTAGCATTCAACGTAAACTATTATTTTATAAAACTTTTAACTTAGAACTACAATAGATTCGGTGCAACTTCAAGATCCCAACCAACTAGTTCGTATTGTATGTATTCCTGCCTTTATTAAGAAATAATTGATTTCTAATAAATAAAAATGTAGAATAGTTTGTCCAAGAAAAAATATGCGGCTGCAGTCAACGAGACTAGGAGGAGGAAGATGCGCTAGGTTGCCACGCAGCGGCAAGCATTATTGGTCTCCCTTTCCATCCAAACAACACATACCCTTTCTGATCATTCCCAACTGTGTATCCATCACTACTATTCAGATTCTTCACCACTGTTATTTGCCGGTTCTTCATTCCGGTCACCACCTGGAACCCAGCTCTCCCTAGCTGCCGCCGCCATTGATCTGCCCTCTCATGCCGCTCTACCCTCTCAGTTCCTTCATACGCCACTATGTTCCTTATCTCCTCTGCAAAGTGGTTTCTCTCTATCTTCATCCTTTCGATACTGTTTCTCCCCATACTAGCCTCCAATGAATCAAATATAGCCGAATAATAATGTAATGATTCTAGAAACCTTCCCAGGAAGAATGGGCCATTGTGGTTCGCGTCTTGTTCAACCACTGTTAGTAGTGTGGGCCCTAACTTCTTGATCGATTGAAGTATCGTTTTCAGTGATCCTCTGCTTTCCTTCACATATGTATGCAAGTGAAGTATGCTGTTTACAAACAATGATTCACCTTCTTTCAATCTTAATTTTTCTCTCGTCAACATTTCTGGGGTGGCTGGTCCGGACATCAAACGGTAACCTAATTCGATTCCTAGAGAATTAGCTTCAGCCACCACAGCCTCCATGTTGGTTTCCAACTCCGACATTTCTCCCTGATCTCCTAATATTCCAGTGATCTGGATGAATTTTGGTATGACTTCTTGACCTGTAGCTAAGGATCTTATGAGGGATGGCCATTGTAATGTGTGTTCCATTCCCAGGTCAATAATATGCAAACGGTCCTTCCCGTGGGCCACTTGTAAGATGGCCTCATTTGCTGCCATGAATCCAAATTGTATATATGGTGTGTTTTGGTGTAGTAGGCGAAAAGCTTCGATTCTATCTTCTCTAGTGATCTCCGTTTGAAGGGTCACTCCTCCCCAGACAGTACCATTTGCATTAATGTTAGCGTTCAAAAGGGATAATCTTGATTTTAATCCCATGGCGAAACAATATGATACTCGTTGCAAAGAATCACCCAAAAGGTTGGCTGAGTACCAAATTTGGGAGAGAATTGAATCGGCTAATTGAGTGTCCCTGCAG
Source organism: Logfia minima (assembly GCA_963921325.1). Classification (NCBI taxonomy): domain Eukaryota; kingdom Viridiplantae; phylum Streptophyta; class Magnoliopsida; order Asterales; family Asteraceae; genus Logfia; species Logfia minima. The sequence goes on along the minus strand of OY992763.1, from coordinate 4,720,325 downwards.
CCCACAGCCTCTGCACATGCCAATAGCAGGTGCACTAACTGAAGCCCATCATCAACACCATTTACCCTCATTTGATCTTGGTCCTGATCGTCCGTTTGGATTATCATAGGAACATCCATGTTATCATCAGGCATCAAGAAAGTGTTGGGGTCAAGATCAAAGTTAAGGTTAACGTTATTCAAAAATGAGTCAAATGACTGCGGGGGGTTTTCTTCTGGTGAAGATAACGAGTCGTAACTGGTGTTACCACTGTAATGATCAATGTTAAAGAAAGTATCGACGAATTGATACTCTTCCATTGAATCTACAGAAGCAGTTATCTCTGGAAAAGAAACTTGATCATCAAGATGCTCCAGAAGATCCCAAGATGAGTGATCATCTGGTAGGAATTGGTGTTGTTCTTCAACACGGGCTGCCTGTGAAAACCTGCGAATTGGTTGTTCTTGATGAATGTTGCTGTAAGAGAACCCAAAATGGTTCATTGGGTCCATAAAGACTCTTCCTTTTTTGGGTTTATAAGTATAATGAATTCAAGACTTTTGATGGTATTTTAAAGATGGTAAATTAGAGTTTTGAAATTTAATGCAATGGAAAAAGAGAGAGAGTTAAGGGTTATAAATTGATTTAGATCTGCAGGCAGGTAGGCAGCAGGTATCTTTAATATTTTGTCAACACCCACCCATAATACAAGCTACAATGTAAACTAGCTAAGGTTAACGTTAAGACTAATTAGGCCTTCCTGTAGCTATAAAATGGTCGGATCTAGTTTGTTGATGCTATGCGAAAAAGGATTACTCTAATATTAAATTGTCGCGTTCTGCTTGTCTTTGTTTAAGTCATAAAAACTCTCATGTACTTTTCATATTAGAACTCTTGATGTTTTTATTTTTGTGAGTTTTTTCTTTAGAATTGGGACGTATAAAAATTGACGATCGACAGATAATTGTTTAACTGAGATTGTAGATATTTGTTAGCTGAAATTATATAGTGTTGAGATCGGTAGTTTTTGAGTCCAAGCCTAAAGGAAGCTGCAGCTAGTAATGTAATTTTGTGCATTTGAAAGAGATGTAATAAAGTCGTATCATTGGGTGGGTCGGCCAACAAGCAATGAGACACTATTAGGTGGCCTATGCTTTCTCTAAGATAAATATACAAAAATAATAATAAGTCCTATTGGCTGGTAAGCTTAGTGGTTTTGGTTCTTTCTTCATTTCATAGTTTATACAGTTGTTATTTTTATCCATTATACATATAATCTACTAAAGAGTATGATTCTAAATAGTGATGAATATTGTAAATACTTAGAATTAAGAGAATTCAGTGGACAAATGTAAGTCTACAATTCTTGTGATTACCACAGCAGAAGTGTAGATTTAGTCATTTAGTTGATGATTATTATTTCTTGAAAACAACCCTCACAAGTTGAAAATAATGCTTTCTATTCTTTGGATATACAACCTTAAAAAAAATTACAGCGATGAAATTGCAAAATCCTGAGCATCAAGCATAGTAGAAAAAACGTTATTAAGGTATGAGATACCCTTTGAACAAGTGTAGTTTGTTGTCAGTTTGGTTTCCCCGATGCAGGATAGCATTGTCCAATAGTAGTAAACTTTGCCTTTTGTGTTTGTAGTTTTCCTCCTTTTATCATTCTAATAATAATTAAGCAATTACGAGTTTGCTAGATAATAATGTAACAATAGCAGCAGCTAACGGTACCATGTCCACAACCCTGCAGTGTCCTAGCTTCAAGCACCATCAGCTGGCAAAAACAACGGATTGTGTCGGGTATCGAATGCAAGCAATATTCGTGTTAATGTAACCTTTCGTTATCAACATATTTACATAACTTTTGGAGTGCGCAAGAAAGACAAAACAGCTTGTTAGCATTGGGCGTATGAAAGTTACAGGTTTTATTTGATCCTGTCAAAGAAAAAGGTCTCATCTATAACAATCTATTTCTTGTCAAAATACATTCTTTATCGAAAGTAAACAAGATAATATTCATCAATTCATAAAAATTGTGTGTTGATGAGATCATTTTAGAGCACAAGAATCAACAGGTGTCATGAAAAAGCACGCACTTGATGTCATAATCAAGTAGATAATAAGTAGTTGGTGCTTCTTGTATTATAAATGTGCTTAAAAAGTCAGAAATTCCATCATCTACCATAACACAAAAGCATTCTAGTTTATAAATAAAAATGGACATCTCCACCGACTACTCTACCCACATAGTTGTTCCAGCAACCATCCAACATGTTCAATAAATAGTACATTACACTAAATTTTGGTACAACCAACCTGACTACATAATTTGCAACTCATTTCCAACAGAAAACTCATGTATCAACAACAAAAATATAAAGAGTTTGACTGGTCCACTTTTCATTTATCGGGTGTACAGACGCAAACCGGAATAAACGGCTTTTCTGAATAGAGGATGAACACTTTGTGTTAGTACTTCCTCCTCCAACTTATCCATGTGTGGCCAAATCTGTTCAACACAGCAATACATTCAGTACTTAGACAAACAGTTGAAGCAAAAGTATTTTATTAATGGGCGTAAGAATGCAAGTAGATATATTAAATCTGAACATTTTGGAGAAACTAAGAGAAATAAAAAGAGGCATGGAACAAACCTCAGAAGCGTATTGTCTTGAAAAGGCCTTGACATAACCCAAAGTTGTCAAACACCATTGTTCTTTCTCGCTGATGGTATATCCAGTGCCAACATTTCTACAGAATAAGGGCAAAAACATGTAAATATTAGCAGAAGATCGACAGCAGGCAACTAGTAAGTGGAAGTAATGATTGTGTAGTACCTTTTAGAAATACCATTTTCTTTATCCATCTCCAGTGCAGGTATTTCTTCTTCATCTATAGCCATTGCTTCTGAATCACCAGTTGGCTCTAAGGTTTTCTCTCCAAATGTCACATGGAGGCATTCCACCAAAACATTGGAGAAATTTTTGTATAATGAGAGAAACAAGGCCTGCATGTGCAACATATAGATAGTTTATGAGTATATACCTTAACTTGGTGGAAAATTCGACCAAGTTACTTATGATCGGGTTGATTCAAGCTTAGCTATTATCTCTAACAGGTCAAAGTGGTAAAATAAATAACTTAAAAGGAATTGGGGAAAAATTTCTTCCAAAGTGTATTTCTAATGCATAAATCCTCCTAGATCAATTTATTCACAAAAACAAGATTATATTGAAATAATTAAATTTCTTGTAACCATACTTGACACATTATCATTTACTTCGGAAATAGAAAACTTAGACAGGACGTGTTTTTGGTCAACTTTCCCCGGACCCTACAAACAATTTGCTCTCTTTATCCATTCCACCATCTGCCGAACCGTCCATTTTGTCACCTTTATTTGTAGTTAAGATGAGTTTTAAACTCCATAAGCATAATGAGTAACAAGTTCTACTAGTAGTACTTGTTTTTAAGTTTTAGCAGAGTTCAATTAGTAATACTTGAAGGGACAGTGTTCCATCACAATCCAAAGCATACCATGGAACTAGTCCCAAAAATTACGGTATGTTTAGATAGCTTCTTTATAGTAATTAACCATAGTGCGAAGCATGTAATATACTCCTAATTGACACACAAACTATCAACGTCATAAAAGTAAAATGTGAATACCTCAGTTTCTTCAAGGGCTCGTGCAAAAAGAGCTTCCTTCGACTCTAATGATTCACGGGTCGACACCTCCTCATCTTTTGTCTTTTCTGCATTTGATTTCAAACGGTTCATCCTGGCAGGATTTTCACCAACAACAGGCTCACCATCAACAAGCATAAGCTTTATTTCAGCAGCATCCAACTCAGCTTTAGCCTCGGCAGCAATTTCCTCAGCTTTCAAAACTCTCCTTTTTAACTGAGTTATCTCTTTCCTTAGATCCGTAATACGATTATATGTCTTATTAAGTGCATTTCTGAGTATCTGTTCAAAGAATAAGCATGCGTCATGGTAAGCAACAAACAAGCAAAAAAAAATACGTTAAAGAGAACAAAATGATCAATTATGCTATTAAGTATTATCATACCTCCCATAAACGATCAGTGGTGTGGAATAGGTCAATGTTTGGTGAAGAAAAGACCCATTTAACAATAGCCAAATTAGATATAAGCCGATAACCCATCATTCTGTCAATTGTTATTGCAGTTGTCTGAGCACTATTCTTCCAGAATTCACTGACTTCCGCAATTAACAAAATTTGTGTTTCTTCATTTGGACAGATTTTAGCAATAACTTGTCCATATCTCTCTAACACAGTAATCAAATGAGTAAAACTCTTTGATCCAATGTCCAGAAGGGTCTGAACAACTACTCTGAGAGCAACATCCAGTCCATTGACTGGGATTACAGTTTCTTCCAGCCAGATAACAACATCACGTGCAGTTTTTCTTCCTTTCACCATAGCATTAAGTTCTGTTGAAAGCGTGTATTCGGTTTTATCATTATCTTCTATACCATATCTGAAGTCAGGCACGCCTTTCGGAGGAAGTAACTCCTCTAAAGCTGGTGTGGTTTCAATGCTCTACACAGCAACAAAAAAGGTCAAAGAAAAAGATAGATGTGTTTATGGGTCAATCCGGACTACATTTCATTTCTCAAGGATCAAGGGAGTAAACTCAACAAAAATAGCTTAAAGGGGAAAGGGTCAAAAGCTGGCAGATGTAACCTCCCAACACTTTATTCAGAAAATTAAGAATAATTCTCTGATCGTATTTGACGAACTAATTATCTAGAAAAAAAATCGATAATTTCAGACAAATAAGTTTCATTACAACCCAACCTGACCCATACAAAAAATTGTATGCTTTGATCATTACCCATCCGGCCCACACCATTATGCTACCTCAAGAAAATAACCAAACGTCTTTCACCATTAGCGAAAAGGTGGAACCAAGTCTCAAATGATTCTTATATAAAACTAAAACAATAAGAGACTTCTGTATCAGGTTATAGATATACCTGCTTTACTTTATCCCAGTATGATAATCGGACTTCTCTATCCAGAACCTCCTGTACAAACACACGTTGTGGGGCCCATTTCGGAAGCTCCAAAACATAAGCCCATTCTTCCCAAGGCCAAATGAATTGAAAGTTTGATCTGCAATATCATCAGATAAGTATAAGGAAATCCAAGAGAATAAAAATATAGTCTGGTCAATTAAGTGAACTTACAAATGGTGTGAAAACCAAAGGATGAGACGGGTCCTACACTCCATATCCAACTCACTTATTCTATCAAAAAGAGCACGGACAGCCCCAGCTACAACTGCAGGGAAGGCACCTGGAAGGGACTACCAGAACATTGTGGTTAGAAAGGTAAAAATGCATTTTCTAGTTCCAGCAGAACCCAAAAAAAGGAGATGAAAAAGTAGAAATATGGCTATTATACCTTACAAAGGTCTATTATGACAAGTGTGTAATAAATGGGCTTGAATGGTGGCTGAGGCAATAAAAGCAGCTGATAAAAAAAGAGATCTATGTCATCAATGAACAATAAACACGAGAACGGATAAAAACATAAGAAAGGACACAAGTTTTTACCTGAGAAAATATTGTCTCGGCCATGAGATACTCATATCGAAAAGGGACTGGTAGACCAACCATGCATGCAGCACCTTCCTTTCGACTAGCTTTGCACAAACCAAAAAATATAAGTATAAACTATTCTAGGTTGTAAAAGCCAAAGCAAAAAGACTTTGTTAGCAATAAAAAGTTGAATAAGTTACAAACCATCCGTTCAAAAAAAAAAGTACATCCAATAAATACTCTTCCACAACAAAGCGGTCTATAGGTTGTAGATCCTGCCACCAAAAAGGTTATGAAGAAAATCAGCCCAGGAAAATATTGGAAAAGAAAACAAAATTTGTGTAAGAACATTAGATTAGTTCAACTACCTCCGTTTTGCTAGCAGAGAATATATTAAGCCTTCGTATCCTTTGAGGATATTTTAGTTCTGCTTCATGCTTTTGTCTACCAAAATTAACTCCAGAGAGTGCTCCAGGGGTATTAGGTTGCTCGGGACAACTTATGGGTCCAAAATCATGAGACTTTCCAGCTACTAGTTGTGCTTCGTATAATAGATGTGGCCTCGGAACTGGATGAACAATGAACAATACTTTAGAGAAGGTTGTAGTAAAATCAATTGCACCATTTTATAAAATCATTTGAAGCAACTTGATGAAACTATCATGGAAATCGAAAAAAAGAAACAAATTTAACAAGTACAAAGTACCACTCTCAAGTTTCCAACTATTCTTGGAGAGATCTTGAATTCGACCCCATAAGTCTTCCACAAAATCCTATACAACGTAATAGAAGTTTCAGACCCTTCAAGAAAAGTAAATATTGAAGAACTTGACTATTAAAATGAATTACATAAGATACCTGTTCACGGTGAAGTTTGTCGATTTTGTTGATGTCCTCAAACACAGATAAGCCAACATCAGAAACATGTCTTCTGATACTTAAATAAGCTTCTATCCCAACCATAACTCTTTCAATCTCTTCCGGGATTTGCTGCAAAAATCAAGTGTCCTCTATCAAACAGAATGACAGAAAAAATTTGCTTTCACTATAACATGGATAAATATATCCACAAAATAGAACACCAGTAGCACTACGAAGAGATCTGATTATGAGTTCTTGACCTCGTAGGTTTTGTAAACCCGCAGCAGGCACGCAAAAACCAAATTAGGTTCATGAAATAACATATTTCTTGAATAGAACTAGACTATCAAGTTAACTTCTAGCGCTTACTCCTCCTTTAATTAAACAGTTACATAAGTGGCTCATGAAATGTGTAGAGTACAATCATTATTGGGTAATGTACACACATTAAAAATTAAACTTTGATAATATACTATTTGGTAATTAATCTTTCTAAATGACTATTAACCGTTCCATATAAAAATTTTCAAAATGGGCGGAAAGGTGATAGTCTAGTTAAGGAAAGTCGGTTGATAAGTACAAGATTGAAAAATACAATAATTAGTTGGGGATGCTTATTGCCTAGCAAGTTGTAAGTGAGAATTTCCAGAACACTAACACTAACCATTTCCTAACAATTATGTGGTTTGGACAACCCTGGCACAGTAAGATTCACTTTATCTTCCATTTTGGCATTGAACCCTAAGTGAGGATTTTAGGTTCTAGATTCTATAAGGTTAGTCTACCCAAGTTTCACAGGGTATATGATAGTTTGTTTTCCTAATGGAATTCATGATGACATTGACCTACGAGCCTTTGATTCAAAAACTCTTGAAACAGTTTCTACACCAAAGTCAACTCATATGTTTATATAGGGATAACAGGAACCAATTAGTTGTCAGCTGATGAAGCAACATGCAATGTTTTCTAACGTCCTGATAGTTCATTTACTGGAACTTTGGAAGCATCCATTGTATGCTAGTTGTAAAAGCCAAATGAAAGAGAAAGAGAAAAAAATACCTCTCCAAGCTCGGATCCACCCCAAGGAAGGCAGGAAAGAATACAGGTTATGTAGAAATCAGCACGGGCTTGCCATGAAGGGTTCCCTTTCTCATCATCCACTATCGTTGCAGCAGAAGATAATAATGTTTCGAAAACCACCACTAGCGAACTTGGTTGGACGACTTTGCTACACATCTACAAGACATATGTGTAAACGCAGCTTAAACACATGTCATCAAATGACAGAGACAAGATATTAGGAAGGTATCCACTAATATGACAATAAAAAAAGGAAGTACAAACCAGAAGAGAGAATGCACAAGTGTTATAAGCCACAATTTTTTGTCATATCTATAGATATACAGCTAATAAACACCATATATAAATCAGAATAGGCAAAAAAAAGATAGATCTACTTAGTTTTAATATTTTTCCATTTGTCTCTTTTAGTAGTCAGAACAACATATTGTAGTTGTATATCATCCTTCCTCTTAAGATATTGAAAAGAACATACCAAAACAGTTAGGAACCGTAATGATACACGAATCTTGTTGCTATCTCCAGAGTCAAGCGCATCCTGCAAACAAACAAAACATATCACAACTAGTCCAGAAGAAACCAATGGCAGAGACAGAGGGGGAGCTAGTTGGTGCTACTTCACCCTCAAAAGCCCAACTTCACCACTAAATGTTTAGTCCAAAGCCAAAAAATCTAGATAACCTTTCTGTCAGCCCCCTCCAATAACTGAAACATCTCTAGTTTACCGATTATTGACAGACTGCTTTGTGAATTAAATTTTTCGGGTAAAAAGTTTCTATTTTTAACCTTTTTTTTTTATTTGCCTTCAACTACTTTTCTCTTGTCGTTGACAGTCTCCCATATTCTTCAGTATAAGTTTCGTTTATTTTCATTTTTTTACTACTCATTTATTGATGTCTAAGATCATTGGGGCATGTAAATATCAGTTATTTAATTCACCTTTATATAAAATTTTAAATTTTAAATGTTATAACAGATCTGAATTGGTTCATACAAAGAAAATAGCCAATCAAATAATGATATTTACATTTGTCCGTCAGTCAATTATAGAATGCCAATACATTTTCTTCAAATAAGATAATAGATGATACTAATTCTTGAAACAAAGATTTCCTAGCTAAAATTCTTTTTGTTTGGTTATGCTTGTATGACAGGACTTATTCACATTTATAATCATACTTTTAAGCACTAGTTTTACGAAAACCTATGTGCTAGTTTGGGATTTAAGTTTCTTTTATTTGAAAGCAATTTCGAAGTTCACTTAACTTTTGGAGTATGATAATTTGTTATGTGATTCTAATATAATATTCATTGGTAAGTCCCACTTAACTCCCCTGGAAGAAACCGACATTTAAAGATTCTATAAACAGAAATGGAGCAATTTATGAAGATCAATAGCTTACTCACCTGCAAATTCTTTTGAGTACTCTCCAATATTTTCTTGACAAAATCCTCATTTTCCAAGTTCAATAACCCAATCTAAACACCAAAATCAGAAAACCATTAAGTATTATCTTTACAGAAAACCACAAATAAATTGATAAAAAAGTAAACAGAACCTACCAAAGTCCCATACAGAGGAACCTTGTGAGGCAATTGCTCTGAACACTGTAGGAGAAACTGTAAAAAAATATGAAATAATTTATTAACAAGATAAGCCTCCATACATACACTATGACACACAAATTATAAATATAATATATACTACTTAGCAAAAAGTAATAGTAAATCACAGTTATGATTTCATCTTGAGAATGCTCTAATTCACGCCGAACAACACCAAAACAAGCATCCTGCAATGAGTTACCTAATTAGGGTTACGAAGACTAGGGTTCATAGTATGAATAAAATAAAAATAACATTTTTAGGGTTTTATGAGAAGAAATAACTAACAATGTGGTCTTTGTAATCGATTGTTCCACCATATTCAGAGGATTTCTCGCCGATTCTCAAAATCAAAGTCCTCCAGCTGCTCATATCTTCTTGTTGCTGATGATGGTATAGAACTATAGATACATTTATGTCTGTTTGTGTCTATATATGTAGTCTCAAAAAAGATGAGCAAGCAAAAGCCACCAAGGGTTTTTGGGTAAAACTCGAGTTTATTTGTGCAGGCTACGATTTAGTAGGGTGCACTGAACCGGATCCGTCATCTTAAATCGGGCTTTCGGGTTACATTTTTATGTAGTCGGACTGTTTACACGATTTCACTCCAACTTGCGATTTTTGACACGATTTGAAATTCGATCCGAACTCAATAAAAAATTAGATTTGAATTTGAATCACATTTGAATCGAGTTTCGGGTTGACCTGTCTACCCAAATACAATTTGTACGCTATTATATATGTTAATGTTTTATTTAATTTTAGTATTAGTATATTTCGATCTAAACAGTAATTAAAACTAGTGTTCACCGGTTTTCTTAATTTTTTTATTTAATTTAATTTATAAAATTCAAACATAAAGTTTAGAGCAAAATAACACAATTAGTTAATTAATTAAATGAAACAAAATACATTAATAATTTAAAAAGTGCATTCATAGAAATACATAATGATAGTTCTAAAAATTAAAATTACATAATAATTTACCAAAAGTACATTCAAACTTATTGCCTTCTCTTGAACTTACTTTTTTTGAACGTTGGTGTTAGTGTCGTGACCTCGTCGTGAACCGAGTATGTTTGGTTTTATGGTTGTTGTTGATATTGGTAAAATTGGGATGATCACATATTAAAGTGGAGTATTTGTTCGGGTGTCATTTTTGCAAACGGTTTTTGTGGTTGTGTTTGGGGAATAACGTATGGAATCAAATATCATAATCAAAGGTGCGTTTGTTGATTGTGGGGTGGATGGTTTTGATGAAACAGGTAAAAGGTTTTGTTGATTCATCAACCAGTACCAATCGGTATTTCGGATTACGTTTGGGTTGTTCATGTTGTTTGATATGGTTGAATTATAGAGTTTTTGAATGATAGAGTTTTTAGGTAAATAAAGATAGTTGTGGTATGTTTAAAAGTGGGAGAGGTGTATGGTATTTATAGATGTATTAGAAGTTTCCTTTTTTCTTTTTCTTTTTTTAAGTTGAAAAAAAACTTCTAGTTTTTTATGTTGGAATTTTTTTAATTTTTTTTAACACAAAAGTAGTTGTTACACTTTAAAAAATGATAAATTACACTCACTTCCACTGTGGTGTTTCATTTTATCAAACCTCGTCCCTCTCAACTTTCTATTACACTATATGTCCTCGTGGTTAATTTTTGTGTCCCAAGTTCGCCCCTCCATTCGCCTCTCTCGAACTCTCTCTCGTTAAATTTAACAGATAAAATCGTTTACTCACAAGAAATAACCAAAACACCCAATTTCTTCCACTTCCTATATCCATCACCTTCGTCAAAATTGAAACTTAACGACTAAACATCTAACCCTCAACAACCCAACCATCAATTATCAAAAAATTAATTTACAAATCAACCAAATTCATTTGAGAAGAAAACAAATCATATTCATAAAACCACAAATCATGTCACAAATTGGTTCTCTCATATTTCACAACTTCTTGTAACTTTAATCAACTCATATTAAAGTCAAACACATGATATACATGTACACCAACATAAAAAACCCTAAAATTCACCCCTAATAGTATATATGAAAGAATGAAAAAAACTACAACTAAAATCGAACCCTTAAACTCAACCCCCCCTCCATATCTGAAAAGAAACCGGCGACCGACCAACATATATGTTATGGCGAGCCGTTATTTCTGGTGGTGATAGGGTCGGTGCTGGCGGTGAAATCCGGTGGTGGAATGGCTGGTGGTTGCAATGATTTCCGAGGGTGACGGTTTGGAAAGGCTGGTGGAGGTGGTGAAAAATAGTTGGTGGCAATCAAGGTGGCGCGTGCTGACATGTTTCCCGGCAGTTGGCTTCCAATTTTAGAGGTTTTGCTCGGAATTTCGAGCTAAAAGGTTCAGTTGTGGTGGTGGGTCTTAATCAGCAGCAAGCTTTTAGATTTTAAAAATGGCAGGATTATAGAGTGATGACTAGTGAAAAAAGTGTTTTAAGAAACTCTTACTCTTATATACATATATATATATATATTAGTTACAAACCCGTATGATGCACGACAATTATATCTAGCTTATATGTTGTTAGGGATTTCTCAAACTTATCTATATTTATATTTATAAATTCTAATAGATTTACGTTTGATAGTTTTATATTATTTTTTGATTGGTGCTTGTATATTATTTATAGATACTAATAGATTTAGATTTCTTAGTTTAATATTTATCATTCAATTAGTGTTTGAGTAAGATTGACCTATACATTTTTATCATATATAAAATAAATTAGTTATCAGCCAAATCTAATTTTTATTAATTAATTAAAAAATTTAAGAGCTTGGTATGTAGAATTTTTACTTACGTGACAAATTGTAGAATAGTCTTTTATACTTATGTAGTATACTAGTTACGAACCCGTGTGATATACGACAATTATACATATTTTATATATTTTTGGTGATTTTTTAACTTATATCTATATATATAGATTCCAATAGATTTTGGTTTAATAGTTTGATATTATTTTTCAATTAGTGTTTAAGTAAGATTTATAGATTTTTTAATTAATTAATATCACATTCAAATATTATCCAAATCTAATTATTTATTAAATTTAATTTAAAATTGTTAGAGGTTGCCACGTAGCATCTTTGACTAGGTGACAGATTTTGGAACAATTATTTATACTCCTATAGTATAGGTATATAGATATATAGATATAGATAGATATTCATTATTTCAAAGAAAACAAATCATGTACATATAAGAAATAATAGTGCCATGTAATACATTTTGTTTGAAAGTTTAACCAGTATAACCATTCATTCATACATAAAAATTTTCAAATGTTGAGGGTATTATGAGAAAGAAGAGGGTATTTTAGTCATTTTTAGGAGTTAACAATCAATTTGTTAGATTCGACGAAAGAGGGGTGAAGTTTGAAAGTCAATCACGAGAATATGGAGTGTAATAAAAAGTTGGAGGGGACGAGGCCTAATAAAAAATGAAACATCACAGGGGAAAGGGAGTGTAATTTACCCTTAGAAATTAAGAAGAAGGAAAAAATGCATTAAATCGTTGTCGGGTTTTGAACGGTGATGTTTAACGCCAACCATGAACGCCGGTGGAACCTGTGATATATGCTTATTGTGAATTAGTTTAATATTAGTTGAGGTTAATAAAAATAATTTTTATCCAAATTATATTAAGGTATCTTATATTTTTAAAAGAGTATTGATTGATTAAAGTTATAAGTCAATTAAGTTAGATATTCCATATATAAACATTTACCAAAGATAAAATACTATTATTTGAATAGTTGATAAATAGTAAATGCCAACCATGCAAATAGCTTAAGATGTATTAAAAACAATAGCTTGATGCATAATTCATGGTTACTTTCTTTTAATTCATATTATTATACGTCGTGAACAATATTATATATAACTATTATATAGGGAAATGATCCATAATGAAGCTCCAAATCTTGGGGAAGGAGGGAAACAAATCTTAGTCCTTGATTTTTTTATAAATAAATGTTTTTAACATTCATTTGTGATGAATGTTAAATTTTGAAATTATATATGATTTTTAAAATTCATTTATGATGAAATCAAGGGTTGAGATTTGCTTCCCTCCTTCCCTATTTTTGTTTTCCCCTCTTGATCCCCACCCCTATTATATATAGATATAATTTATATAATTACAAATCGGGAATGTGATAAAGTCTTTTTTTTTTTATCTCTTGTAAAAATAACTACACTCTCTCCACTCCATAAGCCCTAAAACACAAGACTAAATATATCTTATATTGGGGCTAATTTGTTGGACATCAAGTCTTCCTCATGTTTAAAATTTTTAATAAAAACCCAACAAAAAGCTCCTTCAAGTAAGCTTCCAAAACACCCCTAAATTAATAAGAAAAAAGAGATCGTGAAACTTGATTATTAGTTATGGAATAAGAAAGCTTATTTTTGAGCTATAGAAAAGTCTTACTTTTTACTACTAAAACAAATTGAATTTTGTTTTTTTTTTTTGAAGAAAACTTCGTTAAAATACTTACACTCCATACGTTATTTCAAAAGCTCCACTAAACATTTGCTTGTTTTTAGATGTAAGCTAACACAAAAGGTCAAAAAGTTAAACGTGATGGGAAATAGATCACAGTGGTAAAAACAAATGCGGAATCAAACGTTCGTGAGACAACACTTTCTCGACCCGTATGAACATATGAGGATGCAAATAAATAGAGTAACCTAAATACAACCCAAATTAGCCCCTAATCAACAAAATAAAGATAATCAAGTACATACAAAGACACATAACTTTTTACGTGAAAAACCTCTCAATGTGAGAGTAATAACCACTGGACCAATAAGTGACTTAAAATCCACTAATACCAACAAGAGAGCAATACAACCGGTCCCCTAAAGATTCACTAGAGATAAATAATAATCATCATAACTTAAACTTTAACATCAACAAGTATATAATCAATCTCAAGACAAAAGAGAAATAACACCACCCAAAACTGCCATCTGTTCCAGTTGTTATAACCTGAGCTTGAGACCACCCGAGGCAAATTCAACCGTTTAAAATGTTAGCCAAATGGTGTGAAGCTACTGTCTAAACATGAGGACGATCCGACCATTCAATCTCTGGGGATTGATAGTTTTATGGGCTGCTACTCAAAATCGAGAATGTGATAAAGTTTTTTTTATATATAATTTTTCTTTTATCTCTTGTGAAAGTAGCGACACTCTCTCCACTTTATAATGCCATAAAGCACAAAACTAAATATATCTTGTATAAGGTCTAATTTATTAAATGGTAAGTCTTCTTTATAATTAGTAATTCAAATATAAATCTAACAAAAAGCTTCTTCAAATAAGCTCTCTAAACACCCCTAAATTAATAAGAAATAGATTGTGAAACTTAGATTATTAGGTGTGAAATAAGAAAGCTTATTTTTTAACTATTAAAAGGTCTTACTTTTTACGTGTAAAACAAATTGAATTTTGTTTTCCTTTTCCAATTTTTTTTAGAAAACCTTAATTTTTTCTTTTTTGCAAAAATCAAACTGAATTTGTTGTTTCCACTAAAAAATCTTTAACAAGAACCTGCACAAACAATATACTTGACTCCAATGTTTTAAAAATCGGTTGTTTGATCAGACCGGTCATTTCACCGGTTCCGCTTGGACTGGTCGAACCGGTCGGTCAGACAAGTTGTTGGCTTTTTTCAAAATTGATTGAGGGTTAAGGTTTAATATACTCGATATTGACCGTAAGTTTTACAAATTTGAAATTTGAAATTTAAATTTTAAATAGCAAATTATGAGTGGTCAAAGTCATTTAATAATAAAAAAGTATATAAATTGTTAAAATTGAAGGATAAGGAAGGCGAATTTAAAAAAAAATACACATTTAAAAAAACGGTGACTTGATCGAAATTATGAGCGAAAATATGTGATCTTTCGAAATTTACAAAAAAAAAAAGTCACTTTAGTAAAAAATTGGTCCAATCTCACCTAAAAAATCGGTCAGACCGCCAGTTGTTTACTTGGTCAGCTTTGCTTGAAAACCAAGTTATTTCGGACCGAAAACCCTTCAAATTCCAGTTCAACTAGTTGGACCAGACTCGTCGAACCAGTTTTCAAAACACTTTTTGACTCGGTTATACTTTTAATATTTTAAATTGTACGCATGCATCAAAATGATACCCAAACAAATAAATTTTACATTTGAATTTTTCAGCCACAAAAACCAACTTTATTTTAGCAACGATCACCATTAAAGAACATAACAATCACAAAGCGAAAAAACATCATTCCATTTGATTCCATCTGAAAACATCACCGTAAGTTTGATCAGATCAATTCGATTCATTATCTTTTCAACATACATTCTCATTGATTCAATAATTTGAATAAATTTTGTCTCTGATCGTAATATTCGTTTTGTAGGGTTTAAAATGGCGACAAAAAAGAGCGTAAGTAGTTTGAAGGAAGGAGATTTGAAAGGAAAAAGAGTGTTTATTAGGGCTGATCTGAATGTACCCTTAGATGACAGTTTTAAAATCACCGATGATACACGTATTCGTGCCGCCGTACCTACCATCAAATACTTGATGTCTAATGGCGCCAAAGTTATCCTATCATCTCATTTGGTATACAGTTATATATACATGTATATGTATATGTTATTATGTTTATTTATTTATATTGTTCATTTGATTCAGATCATATATATGTGCTGGTGATTCATGTATTGCCATTTCTAGAATTGGAATATCTAATATTGGATAGTGCGATTACTGTGTGGATTTCGAACCGGTTTTGTTGATTTTATGATTCTAATACATAGGAGTATGATAATTAATATATCGATTATTATAGCTGATCATATTGGAGTTGGAACCTTTTGTGGATTTTTAAAATAATGTTTCGAAGTAGGACCAGTTTTGTGTGATTAAATTATTTACTATATGAGGCAGTTGTATGAAGTTGTATTAAGTTTAAACAGGAAAGGAAACAACTTTTATCAATTTTGTTTGCATTCAGAATTTTAAATCATAACGAATTTAGTTCCGTACCTATTGATAGGCAACTGTGGCTGTTAGTAATATTTTTTTTCTTTAATATTGTTGTACACGTGTTTATAGGGACGACCAAAGGGTGTTACACCAAAATACAGCCTAAAGCCACTCGTGCCTAGACTCGCTGAGGTTCTTGGAGTTGAGGTCTGTTTGCCAATTCATCTTCACTTGTATAACTATCAGTTATAATTTACTATTGGCTGAAGTGTTTCGTTTGGATCTTAACATGTAACAGGTCAAGATGGCAGATGATTGCATAGGTCCTGATGTTGAAAAACTTGTGGCCGAGATTCCAGAGGGCGGTGTTTTGCTTCTTGAAAATGTCAGGTTTTATAAAGAAGAAGAGAAGAACGACCCCGAATTTGCAAAGAAGCTTGCATCATTAGCAGACTTGTACGTTAATGATGCCTTTGGGACTGCACATAGAGCACATGCATCCACTGAGGGTGTTGCTAAGTACTTGAAGCCAGCTGTTGCTGGATACCTTATGCAGAAGGTATATTATCTTTTTGCAAGATCATCGTTAAGTTATACTTTTTGATTTATATATATGTATGTTCAATTTTCAGGAGCTTGACTACTTGGTTGGAGCTGTTTCAAATCCTAATAAGCCATTTGCTGCGATTGTTGGTGGGTCAAAGGTTTCGAGTAAAATTGGTGTGATCGAGTCATTATTAGAGAAGGTTAACATACTTGTGCTCGGTGGAGGTATGATATTCACTTTCTATAAAGCCCAAGGGCACAAAGTTGGGTCATCCCTTGTCGAAGAAGATAAACTTGATCTCGCGACATCACTTCTTGAAAAGGCTAAGGCTAAAGGGGTGTCTCTGCTTCTTCCTACTGATGTTGTAATTGCTGACAAGTTTGCTGCAGATTCGAACAGCAAGGTTTTTTCCTTTTCTTTTTCATTTGATTTTTCATGTTGTTGTTTAGTTTTAGCATTTTGGAACTGACTGTCTGTTTATTACAGTAAAATAGTTACTTTTAGAACACAAATCCACACACCCCAATTTTACCATGCTTAATTGAATGATGAGTTCCACTTTGAGTTTAATTCATAGCTTGCTTGCTTTGTGGTTGCTTTGTGTTTGCTTCATGTTTCATGTTGCTAAATGATTTTTTTATTGTTTAATTTTAGGTTGTTCCAGCAAGTGAAATTCCTGATGGGTGGATGGGATTGGACATTGGTCCAGATTCCATCAAGTCATTCAGTGAAACTTTGGATGCTACCAAAACTATTATTTGGAATGGACCTATGGGCGTGTTCGAGTTCGAGAAGTTTGCTGCAGGAACAGAGGTACAGATTGATATACTTTTTTGTATTTGTTAGCGCCAGTAGTTTAATTGAAGTCTTCAGGCGTTGGTCATTGCCTAAAATACTCTTAATTAAATCCTTTTCACAGAGTATTGCGAAGAAATTGGCAGAACTTAGTGGGAAGGGAGTTACAACCATCATCGGAGGTGGTGATTCGGTTGCAGCTGTGGAAAAAGTTGGGCTAGCCGACAAGATGAGCCACATCTCAACAGGTGGTGGTGCTAGCTTGGAGCTTCTTGAGGGAAAAACACTTCCTGGAGTGCTTGCTTTGAATGAAGCTTGATCTTGTTTTTGCCATTGTTTCTCTCTACACCAGAGTGAGAAATATTGTAATAATAGAACTGCACTTGCGGTTTAATGGTTTTTTGTTCAGACTAGTAGTTAATAAAAGGTCCTGTGAAGATGTGACCATTGATGGTTCTTAAATTGGAATCAATAGCCCTTGTATAAATGATCTTTGCTTTTTTAGTTGTGTATTGACATTGCTCTGCTGCTTTGGTTTCGGCATGACAAATGAAAAAATGAACACATAATCTTTTGGATTCGTGAGCCGACACAATTGCAGATGAATGTAAAATCAAACTTTTTATCATATAAAAATCGAGCTAAAAAAGTTGAGCGTTATCAGAATTTGAGTGAAACTTCAGCTTGAAAAGTACAATGGGTCGACTCATTCTTTTTTTCGACTCAAGTTCATAAAAACTTGAGTTGAATAAGTCTACCAAGTGGTTCGATGGATGTTATGTCAAAGTACTTGGTTGATGGTGAACTTATAAGTACGTTAAATGCATATATTTAGGTATTGAATCAACTTTGAAATTATCCGGTTAATTAGGACTCTAGTTCCATTCAACTCGCAATCATGACGAGTTTATTCATATGTACAAAGGTTAATTGAGCATCCCATAGAGTCGGACAATAATTTAATATTTCCTTCTCTAATAAAATTTCCAATTCAAATTCTTTGTTTGAACAGAAATAAATGATATTGAATATAGAGATTAGTGTAGAGGAATGCACCCAACTATTACGCGATGTCTATTGTATGTATCTAACTTACGTTTGCTATTTTTAATACATTAAAACACAATTTTTGAAAGTTAACACATCATCAAAAGTACTACATAATACATTAAAACACAATTTTTGAAAGTTAGATGCATTAAAAATAGCAAACGTAAGTTAAGTACACACAATAAATATCACATAATAATAGTTGGATGCATTCCCCTACACTAAATCCTTGAATATATGTATAAATTACAATTCTCATCGACATAAGAATAAAAAAAGGTTACTTCTTTATTTCCTTACTATTTGGTTAAGTACGCAGCACATCCGAACATTTTTTAAGTACACTTAAAACACTTTGTATTAAAAGAATTGGGACCTCGCGGAACCTTAAATCGAAGGTCAAGCCTTATTCATGTTAAGAGTACATTCGGGTTTTTGTTGCCCCATAAAACATGCAGACAAAAGAACTTGATCCACCAAACATAGCTCGGAATATTATGCATTCTCTACTAGTATGATGCAATTAAAACCCTAATTTGGTCTCCTTACATAATCCATCCCACCAACATCAACATATATGGACATAACCTTACCTTAATAGGTTAATTAACACTTGATTCATAGTCCAACAGGGAAACAAAGTTCTTTTTTTGCCTAAAGTTCAAAACATAGGCATGTCATGTTTAACCAAAAGAAAATCTTTCAAGTTGAATATATTGGAATGAAGCCACCAAATTAAAACACTCAAAAGTGGAAAGGTTCATCTTGTTATCACCCAGGTGTAATGCCGTTAACGTCAAGAAGTTGACATTGAAGTTGAGACAGGAGTATCCTCTTGTGCTCCCCATTCGGTCCAAGATCCATCATAAACTGGAACATCAGCCTTTCCAAGTCGATGGAGTCCCTACAGCAGTAAGATATTTTAATTTAACAATATTGACAAACAAATAATTATCTAGTAGAAATATAAAACATTGCCTTTTGTTTTAAATGAAAAAGAGAAAAGAATATTACCAATGCAAGAATGCATGCAGTAACTCCAGTTCCGCATGAAGTCATAACAGGGCTGTCCAATGAGATTCCTGCACAATAATTTTCCAGTTTTCAATTCTCTATGAAGCAAATAATCTAATCCTCTAAGTATCCCAAAATTACTGCAAAATCAATTTTTTGTTTATTCTTTCCAGTAAGTTAGTCAAAAATCTTTTTTTGCAAGATAAAATATACTACTTCTTTTAAAATGGGCAAAGTAGCCTCTTCATAAATGTTACAAAATTTAGGAATATTAAGGAAAAAGTCAAAAACAGAAGTTGATGGGATTACCCTCTTGTTCAAACTTTTTCTTAAGCTGGTCAGCAGATAGTAGTGTCTGTGAGCCATCTAACATCTGTAAAAACCAAGAAACATCACATGCATGAAAAATAGTAGCAAATTTTTAGGCTCCTGCTTGATTAATCAATTTAGAATCAGCATAAAAGATTAGTGAAGATGAATCAATTACCTGAGAAAAAGGAATGCATTTACTCCCAGGCACATGCCCACTTCTTATTCCTTTCCGTGGCTCAGCTGCAACACCATCAAACCTGAAAACAAATCAAACACACCACAAAAAACCTAATTTAATGATCTTGTATTGTCTTTTTGAATACTGTACCAGGTAAAGGGAAAGTTCTCTAGATTTTGAGTTAATATAATCACAAGGTTCCCACAATATTGACTGTATTAAGTGAATGATATTTTCCTAATGCACATATGATGATTGTGACAAGCTCATTATAATTGATTTCTTATACCTGGCTTTCGACCGAGCATCTATATGTTGATGTGTTTGGTCTTCAGTATTCTTTTTAACCTGTCACAATAACAGTAAACACATCATAAGATGCCAAAACATCACCAAGAAAGCCTGGTGGTGAGGCGGCCAGATGTCCTCAGAAGAGGTCTCATGTTTGAACCTCACTAGGCACACATCTTGGAGGTGGCAAGGAAAGGGTCGGAAATGGTCACGGGGATACCCCGGTTAGGGCGTAAAAATCTGAGCCAAAGACTCACCCTCCCCGGGTAACCTGAACATGGAAAACCTCATCCGTTTACCCGTTTACATCATAAGATGCCACAAAAAACACACACATCGAACATATGTAGTAATATGTTTATCTATTTCTGTCGATGGGTTAAGCTACTTTAACTTTCCCTTTTGGTGTAATAGTCATCATACTGAACAAGTTCGACCACTTTCCGATGAAAATCAAGAAATACACATATACAATTCCACAAACCTGCTCAAGTGTCCATACAAGATGCGGTTGATATTTTGTTTGAAATGTAACTGGACCAACCTGCCAAAGATATATATTTCCATCAATTCTCATAACTTAATTCAGAAATTAGATTAAGACGCGGTTGATAAATTATGCTTCTAATTATCTGATTGTTTAGGGGCCAAAATGAAGAGTTTCAAAACAGATATAACTTTTAAGGATAAACTAAATATACTTAATCATCTTTTAGAACCTAACTTGAAAGATGTTTTACTCCCATCCTAAGATATGATCCCTTTTTTTACTTGGATGTTCTTTTTGGTCATTAAGTATTTCATTTCTTAGATAATTAGAATTTGAAACACTGAAATAGCTCATTAACCGATTATTACAGCTTCAAACGACTCGCTTGCAGCTCGTCCATTTCAGCTGATTAACTGATACTTAATATTCAAATTCGCATAACCACATTTCAAACGCACTTTCAAACACCTCCAAAATTTGAACACGTCGAGTGACATAAAATACAGTCCTAGTAATCCATCTTTTATTCATTTTATTTATGCACATATAAAGAAAACAAATTTATGGACTTACAGCCTGCCCATGGTACACTTTTTCTATTGCTTCGCTGGCAGCACTAGCTTTCAAAATCGCATCACTAGAAGCACTAGATTCAACATCAAATCCTGAAGCACGCCATCTGGGGAGGCCTCCATCTAATACCCACACCCTATCATGTCCAAATACTCGGAACATCCTATAGGAAAATTCCCATACAAGCTAATAAGTTTCTTTAGAGCATGGCATAAGACAAAGCAATTATGGACTTGTAACTTACCACCAGACACGGGCTGCACTGAAGATCCCTTTACCATCATAAACAACAACTCCATCTTTGTTATCAATACCAAGAGCGGAAACAGCAGCCGCAAATGCTTCCTCTGATGGCAACATGTGTGGCAGCTGAATCACTCAAAAAGAAACACATTGTTATTTACAAAAACTAAATTTGCATACATGTTTTAGAATGTTTGGATGTGCATCTTGAAACTGCTCATCTGATTTTTGCAATTTCAAGTGCAGTAAGTGCTTTCAAATAATGAGTATTAAATAATTACGTAGTTAATACTAGCTGGAAGCCTGCACCGGAACTGAATTTTAGAAGATACTGTAAAACAGCTTAAATGCTCTTATTTTATCCTTTTCTGATCTATACTTAAATACTCAGAATTTGCCAAAACGACACCATCACATATGATTAATACTGTATAAATTTAACCATTAGAAGCTCGATCAAACACAATCTCCTGCAATACGTCTTGATACTACTAATTATGACTATCCAGTATTACATAGTCACTTTTAAACACACATCAAAACACCCTTTACTAAAGACGAATTACTCCACGAGTGACCACATGGTCAAAAGATGACATAATTTATGATTTCCTATTTTGGACTAAAACAAAGTTATACTTTCAAGAGATCATAAAAAGAAGTAATAGATAACCACTCACATTAGTAGTTCGATCTGATATCCCATCTACGTCAAAGAAAAGAGCACCGGGAATGTGAGCCACCTGTTGAAACCCCATCCAAACAAAATAAGAAGGCAGAAAAAGAAGTATATGATAACAGACATCATAGTCTTCTAAATAAGCTACTCAAATAAAGAATCATAATATTTTAGACTTTAGGTTCACAGATCATAATACACACCTGATACTCTTGAAGCGGATTTCTTTGCTCATCAGGCATGTACCAGGATGCATCCAACACCTGCAAGTTTAAACATTCCACAAATATGGCAACAATCATCATGACATATTGCCAAGGAGAGTCAATAATAAAGGTTTTTTACTTTCACAAAATACTCTTAGTTAAAGTGTATATAATATTCTCATGAAAATCTACACTTGTCATGCAATATTGATTATCACATCATTCCATCACCTACACTCATCTAAGTACATAAACATTGACCTACCAACTCCAAATATTTGCAGTTGGCTATAATGCTAAAAACTCAAAAAGAAAATCTAGAAAACATTAGGGGTGTTCATTATTTGGTTTAACCGAACAACCCAACCGATCCAGTTACTGTTTCGATCTTCGATCTTGTGGATTGGGTTATTTGGATTTGGTTTGGTTTTTGGATAAAACCGAATAAAAAATCGGTTTTATGGTTCGCTCTTGGTTTTGAATATTTTCAATTGGGGCCAACCCAAAACACCGAATAAGCATCACTTGTTAATGCTTATCTTTGATAATTCAATCCGAATAGCCGACATACAATTCTAATTACTCATATAAGTCAATCCGAATACCTCAAATACAATTTCATTTATCCAAATGACCCAATATGAGGCAATCCAACTATTTTAATAATCTGAATCATAATTTCGAACTATTTTTATATGGGTAAACCGAAACCCAACCGAATAACCCGAACTCTTATTCGGTTGGTCTGGATTGAGTGACATATACTTTGGACTGGGTCTCAGGTGGATTGAGAGTTGGTCAAAAACTGAATAAACCTAACCAAATAACTCTATTAACTCTTAACCCGACCGATTGAACACCCCAAGAAAACATTGTTGTGTAGTGATTCGGATGAATCACATAAATGCTTAAAAAGCAGTGATCATTGGTAGCGGTTGTAATTTCTTTTAACCATTGAAGACCAAATACGAAGAACCATCTGAAAAAGGCTGAACATTCTGAGGTAAAGTCTAAAGTCTGAAGTATTAAAGTTGTTGAGCTGATTGAATTCTCTAAAAAATATTTGTTCATTGTAAACTTCTCAAGTCTCAACAATTAATATGAGTAGATCAAACCATATTATTAAAATTATTTAATAAAATGAATTTGTGAATGATTCTAGTTCATTAAAAGAGTATAACCACAAAAATACACTCATAAAACACCAAATTTAAGTGTCCACATAATGTCTAATCTCACCTCCTACAGAACATGCATGATTTTTTATAAGAATGACAAGCATAGAACAAAATAAGTAAAGCCCCTACACTCTCAATATATGCTTATTAAAAACCTAATGTTTTAAGCTTAACAAATAAACCAATCATATTAACTCCAAAAAGGAGCAACATTTGTGAGTCAAACCAGTACCTTCAAATCAGGCTCACGCAGGTTGGCATGAAGCCAGTCAACTGAAACAACAGGCTCACCAGTCGACATGGACTGTGTCGAAAAGGATGCTCTAGATCCCCCCATGGTTGAAGCCATATCACTACGAACTAAGGTAAACCTTCTATATGCCGTAGAGGTCGGGGAAGCCCACGATTGAAGGGGTTTCTTCTGAAAAGAGAATTCAACACGAGATAACTATTAAATATATATTTTTTAATTAACTTCAAGAAAATACATGAAACTTCAGATACCAATGTCAGTTTTATGTTGCTCTATTCTTCTATAGATGCGTTTTCAAAATGATTATCGCGACTTATAAAATCACATACAATAAGGTACTTAATTTTTTTTGGGTAGTTTGACATTATCTCACTCATAAGTTTTCTTACCACATATTCTCTCCTACAATGTCCAACCATATGATCATTTTGACCCTTAATATCCAAGAATCATAATCATAATCGTTTCTTTCTGCCCAACACACTAAAACTTTTTATCAATTTAACTGCAAATCTAAATACTTTATTTCATCCTATGCTATTGAAACGCATTCAGGAATGAGCTAGAATATAATAAGTTTGACCTTAATTCAACATAATTAAACATATCGATTTTGCATTCAGAGAGTCTTAGGATTGAATAATATCATTTTATGTAACAATTAACAAAGTTTTGCTTAATAAACTCAACACATCAGCTGAATCAAGCTTATTGTACAATAAATATAATTAATCAGCTACTACTGTCTAATAAAATTATAAAACCTATCAGCAATAATGAATAATTATCAATAGAAATAATAATTAAATTCCAGAACTAATCACAAAATTACATTAATACTGTAAAAAGCTAGATACTTACAAACAAAAGGGAGGATAACTTTTGCGAATTTTGGTTAATTGCGAAAGATGAAACGAAACGATGTGAGAAGAGTGTTCTAGAAAGAAAGGCGGAGGCCATTTTATTAGAAACCCTTATATACTGCTACTACTATAAACACCATATAAGCTGAATTCGATAATTCGTAAACCCTAAATTAATAAAATTGACGAAATTATTGTCGAAAATATATTTTTTATATTTTTTTAATTTAATCTGTGAGTCCACTCTCATCCAAAGCAGAGCTCAGTACGATGAACAAAAAGGCTTTGGATTCCTAGAAAGATAATAATCAGCACTTTTAGTTTCAAACAAGTGCAATTCGACCCCTGTAGTTTAAATATTATTTTCTTTTAATTTTTCCTTTTCTTGTTAGAATGGTCACTTGACTATCGTGATTTTTTTTGTGTCAAAAGTTAACAAATATTGAATACAACAATTTTGTGTGAAATGGTCTTGTTGATTTGTGTTCATAACTCGTTTAGAAGTTTGAGGTAGAGCTAAAAGAGATAAATGTCACGAATTGATTATAGTTTTTAAAGTTATACGAGTAGTAATTTATATGAATTATTTTGTTTCATACATAATCGGAAAGGTGAAAACAAGTACAAGAACATGTTCTAGCCTAGGCACTGGGCACCAATGTCGGTTTATAACTGAATAAATTTTAAGTAAATCGCATTTATTTGAACGAAGTACAAAAGACAAGATAAACGTTTGGCCCTTTTTGGATTTTGACAATTCGAGCTTAAGAGATGACTGTCTAGTAACAGAACTTGACCAAGTTAACACATCAACTTACCATGAAAGCATTGGTTGTGAAACATGGTCTATTAGAATATAGAAATAGACTATTAGGCTTGATCAAAACATCGAAACTACATGTCTTCCACGTAACATAAAAACTGTTTGTTCATAATAATCTGTTGATGTCAATATAGCTCGAGTTAAACTGCACTAGATCTTATATATATATGTTCCCACCTTCTGGGTAGCAATACAAGATCAAGTACAAAAAGTTTACAATAGTGCTTGGTCTTCACCTTACAAAACTCCATTTATTTCTTGTCAACATTAATCCATTAATCTTTAATCTTGGTTGATGCACTTAAGTCTGTCTTCGACTCATCGTCTTCAACTGAAACCACACAACTAAAATGAAGCCTTGTTTAATCCAATAACTTTGTCTATAACGCTCCTTCTCCTTCTAGCCCATGAAAGAGAGGTAGATACGGAAAAAGAGAGTAAGAATATGCATATTTTTGGGAGATGGCAAATATAACAAACAAAATGATTCATACACCAAATTGTACAACTGTTGAAGGTCACAGTACAAACACACCATAACATAAATTTGGTGTATGAATTATTATTTTTTTAACTATATAAAGTAAATGGTAGCCTCTATTTCGCCGGTGCTTCTTGTTCCTCATGGCTAACAGAAGGAACACCCCAAGTCCCAACTGCGTCACTGGGTAGTTTTTCGATCATTTGACCATGCCACAATATTATTAAGCTTTGTTCGGAAATTGGCTTACCCTCATCTGCACTACCACTTTACCTCACTCCAGCAAGATGCGAGCATTATCATTGTCAAAGGGAGGGGGTTGGTTATAAAAAAAGGGACATAAGAAATGTGAAGTTTTTCGCTATTTGTTTCCTTGTTGACACAAGTCCTGTAACGTTTACAAGAGTTCGTACCTTCGCCAAGCGTTATGCTATTCTACCCAGCCTTGGCGACTAAGATAGCATAAGCTTCTTGCTTGTTGATTGAAAAAAACTAAGTCCAGATTGTTTCCTTAAGTTTTTAACTTTCATTAACTTTCTTGTGTTCCATGCACCATCCCACAAGCCAGCTGCCGCATAGATATTAGCCAAAACAACATGATTGACTGATTTCCTGGGGTCCAAATCAAAAAGATGCCTGGCTGCTACTTTTCCTATTGCAACATTGTCATACGCACTACACGCCCCAAGAATTGCACCCCAAACCGAGGCATTAGGCTTTATATGCATATTGTGTATTAAATTATATGCTTCTTCTATCTCACCTCCACGTGCTAGTAAGTCAACCATACAAGAATAATGCTTGGCTTGAGGCAATATATTATATTTGCTAACCATACTGCTAAAGCAGTCTTTTCCTTCCGTCATCAAACCACTATGACTACATGAAAATAAGAGTGACAAGAACGTTATATCGTTTGGTTTCAACCCTTCATCGACCATCTTTTTGTATAGTTCAATTGCATTATGCCCATAACCATGTTTACCGTATCCAGCAATTAACGAAGTCCATGAGATAATATTTTTCTCCTTCATCTCGTCAAAAACCTGACACGCATGTAAGATTTCACCAGATTTCGAGTACATGTCGATAAGAGCATTGCTCATGGGTACATCATGGCAGGCCAAACATTTTAAGGAAAGAGCGTGTATTTGTGGACCAAGGCCTAATGATGCTGTGTTGGCACATATGTTGATCATCGAACATAATATAATACTGTCAAGATTCACGCGTACTCGACGCAAATCAATAAATAAGTTGACGGCATCCATGGTATTAATACCTTCACGAGCATATCCTGTGATCAGCGCAGTGCAGGATATTGCATCTTTTTTTGACATGCTTTTGTATATTAGTTCTGCACTTCTCACGCTTCCACTCTTTGCATAGGCATTAATAAGTGAACCGTTCAAACTATTATACGATCCAAAACCTAATTTCAAAGCAAACCCATGTAGCTGCCCGACATTTGAAAGATCTTTAAATCGAGCTGAAGCCATTAGAACACTAGCCAAGGTGAAGATATCAGGAGTCATACCTATCAAAAACTCAAAAATCAGAATCGACAAAATTACAAAGACATAAAAGCTTGGTTTAATTATTTTTTACCATCATGGAGCATCGAACGGAACACTAGAACGGCATCATAGCTAAACCCGCGAACAGCAAACCCACCAATCATCGAGTTCCAAGAAACCAGGTCCTTATTTGACATCAATTCAAATATACAACAAGCATCCTCCATCATTCCACATCTCGAATGCAATTCAACCAAAGCACATTGCACAAACAAGTTACCCAGAAACCTACCCTTGTTAATACAACCTTGTACTTGCATTCCACAACCTAAATACATCAACCTCGTACACGCACTCAAAGTGCTCCCATACGTAAACTGATTAGCCCTGGCACCCGCTCGGCGCATACCAACAAAAAATCTTAAAGCTTCCTCAGCAGAACCATTCTGAGCATACCCAGATAACAATGCAGTCCAAGAAACCACACTTCTCTCAGACATTTCATCGAACACCTCACGTGCGCTTTTCAAGTCACCAGCTTTGGAATACAGGATCACCAACTTGGTGTTTATATGTAAATTCGAATGAAACCCATTCGCGTAAAGATGTTGGTGCACTAAACGGGCTTGATCGTAGGCTTTTTTATCGATACAAAGTTGTAAAAGTTTGACATAAGGAGGATGATGGAAGTGAACTGGGTGAGAAAGGGTGAGATTGAGTGCATTCTGTAGGTTTCCCAGATCGAAAAGTGATTGGATTTCAGATAAAAAGGTTGTTGGCCGGAGGATTTCATTGAAACGGCTAACTGTCGTTTTAAAGCAAATGTTGTTCATGGAGCCATTGTTGTGTTTTCAACTGTTTTATGGTTACTGACTTACTGGTTAGTTAGCGTTCATGTGGTTATC
Organism: Logfia minima; assembly: GCA_963921325.1. Lineage (NCBI taxonomy): Eukaryota > Viridiplantae > Streptophyta > Magnoliopsida > Asterales > Asteraceae > Logfia > Logfia minima. The sequence continues at coordinate 4,691,825 of OY992763.1, read as the reverse complement.
TGCCCGGGAGATGAAAAGAATAAAAACGTGAAAAGAAATGCTCTCGTTGAGAGTCGAACTCAAGACCTCCCGCTTACTAAACGGGTGCTCTAACCAACTGAGCTACGAGAGCTGTTTGCATAAAATCTGTAAAAAAATAACCATAAATCAAATATTTCCTATTTTTTTGTTAAACAAATCGTAAATATTAATCTCAAATAGCATTTACTAATTTGGTACCCGTACAGTAATTGCTATTATCACAAATAAGCTACAAATGTATTTAAGTAACGAATTATAAAACTCACATTTTCATATACTAATATTTCCTTTAAAGAATGGAGTGTATGACATAACATAAAGGCTGATAGTATATAGTATATGAGTTGATATATTATGGTAGCTAATGAAATAACAAAATTAGATACAAGCTTATAATTTGAATGTATAGTGCTGTCTTATAACCTTAAAGATATAAATTATTTATATTTTTTTGACATTCTATCATGATTTTACGTTGTGATCTAATGTTAAAAATACATAATTTATCGTTAATATTATTGAACCTTACAATGGCGCTCAACATCAACATCCGAGAAGGTGCTTTTGTTATACTAACGAACCTTGTATTATGTAATTTATGTTTTGCAAAGTGCTATTGCGATAACTGAATAATCAAATAAGATTGTTCTCAATTATATATGTCTACTTTAATGCTTATTTGAAGAACAAAATAACAACTTAAAGGCAACGTCCAAATCAGCTTTGTTTATGTTGCTCCATAAATTTGTTGGATTGGTATTGACAATACCGATGAGTCCTTTATCGTCATCCCAATAGTTGCGATCCATGGATCCGGGACCTTGATCGTCAATTTACTTTTTTTTTTTAATATAAAATAAACTTTACAAGGGAGCAACATGTAGCATTTAAAAATACGAGGGGTCATACTTGTCAACTTCATAAAAAACGTTTATTCATACCCTTCTAAAGTTCACGTATAATTTGGGGGTTTTCTTTCACGGTGAGATCGTCTCAATGGCCAGCGATCGGAAGTCCAAAAAGAGAAGATCTCCGGCTGAATCCTCATCTGAAGGTTATTCCTCCTTCTATCCGTTACACTTATATACATACAATTTGAAATACAACTTGTGTGTTTTGCAGATGAAGTGAAGAACAAAAGGCGTAAAAGTTCAGAAACAAAAAGTGATAAGAAAGATAAAGACTCCCATAGCAAACACAAATCACGTAAATCTTCCAGTACCAAAGGTTAACTTCATTACGTCATGAATTTTACATTTCATTGCTGTAAATTAGGATATTATGTTTTAGGGTTTTGTAAAATATGCTAGGGCTTTGGTTTGTTGTCGTATTTTATTTTCGATTAGCTATTGATTTTTTTTTCAAAGAACTTAGCTACATAAGTGTGATTAGTTAAACAATAATTTGTGGATTTTTTGATAATTAGAATTAATAAGATACGTTACATTGGTATTGCCTTCCACAAAGGTAAACTTCCACAATACGTCACATTTATTTTTGTATGTTGCAATTTATGTGTACTATATATGTGTTATTATGTATGTAGTCTAATATGTTCTAGTCAAACACACTGGCTTAGTCTTTATTATTTGTTTTCTGTATTACATGTCACACTTGTCTGAAAATTAGCGTTCACCTTTAGTATTAGAATAACTAGCTGATTATGATAAATTCCTCCTGTTTTTCTAACAGAGATAGTTTTAGACTTGTGTATAACTAAGTCTGACTTATTAAATAATTGAATATTCGCATTCTTGTTATTATAGGAATAAACGTTTGCATTGACTATCAAGTGAAATTGCAACATTAAGAGGATGTATAGATTGTAGCGGAAGCAATTAAAAACAAACTCCTATTTTCTTGTTGTTTTGCAGGAGATGGTGATGTGGTCTAATAGAACGATTAGGCAAATCCAATATGCTCTTTGCTTATGTGTCACCTAATTTTGAAATTTTGATAATTAAGGTAAAATGAATATAAGCGTTTTGTGTGATTGTTATCAAGGGACTTTTTGCAATCAGTTGTTGAAAGTCTGAACTTGCCTAGCTAATGTTGGTTGTTCTGCATTTGTGATATGGAAAATCTAGAGCTTGCTTGTGGTAGATTAAGAATCAAGTGATGAACACTATTAAACTTAAGGTTATCTTATGTAGGAAAAATTGAATCTCTTTAGTTTGTGCATCTTTTCAAACCACATAACAAATACTCCATGACAAGCCGATTAGTATGTCTAAGTTGTGCTAACCAAATAATATTGATTCAGAAGGGAAGCCAGAGGAGAAGCACAAACATAAACGTAAACACCACAAGCATGAGCGTCGCGAGGTGAGTTTTGTTTGTGCTTGGTCTTGACTTTCGACGTCCAGTTGTCCCCGTGTAAATTCTTAGGGATCCACATGACAACACTTCAATAACTAGGGCTCCACATGCATAATACTGTTAGCAGCCAGTTTGGAACTAGTACAACACTACAACCTAGTGTAAAAAGGTGGTAAAATGAGTCGGTCGGTTGCATTGAGCAATTTGTCATAATTGGTGGTACGGGTGTAATATGGATGTGTCAGTAGACCCGAAACATTTTTTGTCCAGTTTTACAATAGAAATAGAAATATAAATTACAATATCGTTTAATATGTTAAAAATAGACATATTATCGCATTAATAATTTGGTAGTTTGTATGCATTGAAAACTCTTTGGACAACATTTTACCCATTTGATTAGATGTGTATTTGTATATGACACGTTAGAGATTAAATATAAATCCAATATACCCATTCATTAGTAATTAGGTCGCTATTGCCACTTCTACGGATATGGGAGAAATGTATCATTTTGTTTTGTTGTCCATCTTTTCAGATATCTAATTTTGCGGAGCTGTCGGATGCTGATTACTTCGCCAAGAACAATGAATTTGCCACTTGGCTGAAAGACGAGAGAGGCACCTTCTTCTCAGATCTTTCTTCAGAGTCTGCGCGCAAACTATTTGCAAAGTTTGTCAAATATTGGAATAACAAAAAACTTGATTCTAAATACTATGATGGCATTCTGATTGCGCCACGATCATCCCATAATTGGAAAATTAAAACAGATACAAAAGGGGATCGCCATGGAGACCTTGAATCGAATGGAGATATATAACCAAGTGCAGTGATAGGTTCTGCTTGTGGATTCAACTTTACTGTCAGGATCAAGTTTGTTTTTGAAGCATCAGTTAGATTTTTATAGCATCAACGGGAGGTAATGACTGTACAAGAAAGAAGGTATTCCATGTTGGCGATCTTTTCTTGCTTAGAGTTTTCTGATCAATAGGTTTCTGTGTAAATTGATTGTTTTTCTGGTGGTTATATCAGAAAACTATGAAAAGCCAGATAAATAGAATATGTTGACAGTTTAATCTTTGCAAACTACATCTTTGTAGATCTTTTAAGGCATTGTGACGCATTGATATGAATGTCGTATCTTAGTAGAGATGACTTGTTGTCACAATTTGAAAGATACCCGTTACTAACACAGTAACACTTTCATCGTTCGTTCGTATACATCGTTGTGGTACTGTAGAGGGAAAAGAAACAGTAGTTTGCTCTTGTACTGAATATGTCAAAAATGAGGTTCCACCAACTCCTTCAAGGTTGTACCACATTATGATCATGTTTGATATGATATACATAGTCAATGTTTTGACTTGTAGTTTTCCTAATGTAGGAAGAAAGAAATTGCTATCATAAATTCGGGGTACTTGATGTTTAGAAAAGACGTTTGAATAAAGTTGAATGTATATTTTTGGATTTGTTGACCATACTCACACATAATTTAAGAGAGAATTTGACTTAAAAAAACATTAGTATATTGGTTCGTTGATTGTTTTGAATTGAGGTTTTGAAGCATCCGAGAAACTTAAAGATCATGCATGGTCTAGTAAATTTAAGCACAAAAATCAAGTAACCAACGGCCTGCAATTAGTGAGCCTCATGTGGAACATTATTTTCTTGTATTTGGTTTCATGATTGTGGTTTATGTATTTCAAATATATATATATATATATATACAAGGAGAGGATCCATAAGAAAATTCAAAATTTTTAAAATTTTAGCACTTGACTTTTTTATAAATAAATGTTTTTAACATTCATTTGTGATGAATGTTAAATTTTGAAATTATTTGTAATTTTTAAAATTTATTTACGATGAAATCAAGGGTTGAGATTTGCTTCACTCATTCTCTAATTTTTTTGATTCCCTCTTGATCTCTACCCTTATATATATATATATATATAGTGGTTGATCTACAGAGAAAGGTAATCTTGGGGGAATCTTGGAGGAAGGGAAAAGCCAATCTGGACCGTTTGTTAACATTCACCGTAATGAATGTTAATGGACGACCCAGATTTACTTCCTCCTTTCCTCATTATTACCCTTTCCCTCTAGACCCTCTACATATCTATCTATATATCTATTAAAGGAGAATAAAATGTTGCTTCATATTTTGCCACGTAGACAAAATGATACGTGGCGGCTTCTCATAATTTAAAAATACAATAATTATTTAAATTTAAAAGATAAACTAAAAAATAAATTTAGATAGAGTTAGATAATATTTGAATATAATAATAATTATTTAAAAAATCTATGAATCCTACTCGAACACTAATTAAAAAATAACATTAAATTAGTTAACTTATAAAAGTTATGAATATAAAATTTACTTCACTTAAATTGTCGTGCATCGCACGATTTAAATCTAGTATATATATATAATAATGACTATCGTTGTCACAATATCACATAAAAAATACTAATTCATTATTCTACTCCCTTAATACTTTTCACATATTATTTTCCTAATTTCCACCCATTTAATTAACCAGCATACACGTCACAGGCTTCTTTATTAATTACCAAATTGTGCAATACGATATGGAATTTTTTTTGTAATACGCCATATATACATGCAATCAAAGATGAGAGAGCTTATACTTATCTTTGAAGATAATTTGATCCAGCAAATTATAGTGTTGATCGAATAGGATGGTTTGTATTCGTATGTCAACTTTGTATACCTCAATGATAGATATGAAGTTATTACACCTATTAAAAAGACTCTAATTGGGCAGGTTCTTAATCGAGTTTAATGGTTTTTACAACTCTAGAACCTCACCAGATCCGTAATTAGATGAAAAGTAGAACGGACTGGACCATTATATATAAATATATATATAACACATATATATTCTAGGGCCAATTCCGCTTCGGTCCCGATTCAGTTTACCGTTTGTATACACCCTACATAAATCTAGACATGTCAACCTCAATATTATAAGGATCATATGCATGGTTTTGATCTTTTTTTCCTCCATCATATGTATAATAGTTTGATTGATCTAAATGCCTAACTAATACAAACTATTAATAAATATTTGATATTATTTTGGTTGTCAAATAACAAAGATGTTTGAAATAGCATCACCAATTTATTTATGATCAACAAAGAAGGATTAATACATGTCATACATGAAAAAGATTCAAAGTTTAAGTTATGTTATTCATTTTTACCAATTTTGTAATAATATTATAGTATTTAAATAATATTTTATAATAAATTTAATACTGTTAAAATATATAGATATGGATATTAGGCATGACGTGTGCAGATCATCATGCTTAAGAAGAAACTTAACAACATTAAATGTTAGCATTCAAATTGTTGCGACAACCTTTTCATTTATGACTAAAACTAAGTACAAGGTTTTATACTTGTACATCTTGTATAAACATTTGTACACTATATAAAACGATGTTTTTGCAGCACAAATCAAGTTTATATCAACACTATCATCCTCCATTATTTACTTAAAATAGTAATATTTCAATTCAATGTCAATTAATTATTGAAACTTCGACGTGATCCCATTAATTATTTAAAAATACGTATCTATTTCTCATCCAATTATTATCAAGCGTAGTAGGATATACGTGATGTGAAAGTGGTTAAATAACAAATAACATGCAAAACTAACATACAATAATAATTAATAATTAATTATTTAAAATAAAAATTAAATAATAATGTACGTACATTGGTATATGTAGCTAGTTTTAATACCGATATAGATATAGATATAGACGTGATCATATTTGATTTATATCTTATTCGTGTATACATCTAACTCAACGTATTCAAGTGTCTTGTATGTTAATATTAAATGCTATATTACATTTCTTACGCATTGGATGTTGTACATCTCTTATTGCGAACTTAATGTTACCAATTAAAAATAATAAATTAGTTGTGGTATTAAATGCGAAAATAAAGTCATTAAATGATATGAAGGTCATCAATGAATTTCTATTTCATACGCATTGGGTGTTGTACATTGGTACCATTAAAGCATTCAATTATTTTACTCAATATTCCCGTTTTGTCTATAAATTGTTTAGTGTTCACTTTGTTATTTATTTCAATAAAAAGGATTAAAAGCTTTTATGTTATTACAAACTAACGATCAAGATGTATTTGTCCGTCGCTTGGATGTCCACAAATTCAAAATAAACATTATTAAAAAGTTAGTATCGAAATTTCACTAATCAATTCTCAATTATAAAAAACTACTTATTTATGAACATTACACGTGTGAAGATAAAAAAAAAACTACTTATTTATAAATCTTAAAATATAATACATATAATAGACCTTCAATTTTTCAATAGTGAGTTAATCAGATGAAAAAATCAATAATCGTTAAATATTTCTAAAAAGTAAGAAATAAAAACGATTACTATACAATTTTTGAATATGCGATTCTATTTATGCGCAACTCTGAGTTATGATATTTGTTGATGCACATACTATATATCAATGCAAAGTGTTTCACGTACTATTTATAAATTATTTTACTTTAAAATTTATTGTATTTAATCCAAAAAAAATTTAACAAAATAATTCTTTCATGCTTCTTAACTTATATTTATAAACTAATAATTAAATGTCTAGATAAGTTCGTCACAAGATTAAATTTATTTTATTTTTTTTAATTTCTTATTAAAGCGTGTAAAAATCCTAAAAATTATGCTTGTTAAATGTCAACTAGAAATTTTGGAAAGGATTTTTCTAACCAAAAATATATTGTAACTATTAAACTAGTCAAAACAAAATTTAATGGTTTCGTTAAAGATAGATGAAGTAATAAATTCCATTAAATTCTTGGTCATCAATACTTAATAAACTAAATAATATTAAAAAATTAATTTAGTTATTTCGCTTTAAAATAAATGACATTAAGTGGGGATGTAGCTTAATATAGTAGGCATTAAATATTATTATTTTGGTTTTTGATAAACAATTTAATGGAATATTTAATTTCATTCAAACTTAAAAATTTCACGAGTATTTAAAGTTATTTTAATGTCGTATCACTAATAGGCAAAACCGTCGAATGATCACATCATGTTTAAAGATATATTGTGATATTTTAATAACTGCATTACTTGCATTATTATTAACATTATCTAATTATTAATTAATTAATATCTAGTATTAATATTAATAATGAAATAATTGGGAAGATGAGAAGACTTTAAAAATAATTATTAATAGTATTAATGATGATATCAAATATTTATGAATGAAAGCATAAACAGCTGTCGACTAAGGTTACTTCATGCATTTCTCTTCCTAAATCTTTCCAATTTAATGACCCACCACCGATCAGCCTCCGCACACGGCGGCCGGTCCGCCTCTCCATTTCCATGATATCATTCTTCATTTAATGCAATTCAAAGGAAAAAATGTTTTTCATGTTTACTACGGAGTACCAAATTTCTATATTAATAAATACGGGGTAACTTTTATATCAAGTTAAAAAATATCACTACTTAAGTTTCAGTTTTAATTACCGGAAGATCGTTAAAAAAATACCACATTTTTCACATAATATGTGATTAAATCACTCTATAATTTTCGTGATTAACAAACTCATTCAACTATTAATTATATTATATATATATATATATATAAGATTATAAGATGTGGGATGATTCACATGGAATAGTAATTCAGAGAGAAATGAGGAAGCAAATTTGAGCCGTCTGTTAACATTCAACACAGTGAATGTTAATTAACATTTATCGGGACCAAAATTAACATTTATCGTGATAAATGTTAACGAACGACTGAAATTTAATTTTTTCAAAATTAAATCTTCCCTCTTAATCATCTCTTTATATACGATTAAGTCAAATTTATTAACTTATATGATTAACAAAGTTTGTCAACTATTTTTGTCATGGAGCCAATTTGGTATCCACTAATTGTATAATTGGCACGTATGTGATAATGGCTAATTTTAAAACGATAATCTGAACAAGGTTACATGACAAATATATGACATAAGAGTTTATAGTAGGATAATAGAATAGTCAATTCTATAATTTTCAAAATTCTGATGAAGTTTTTATACAAATTTACCAATATTTCAAGATTGTCATACAAGAAAAAACATACGATCTTATGTTCCGAAAGATTTATGGAAGCGTAGGGTTAATTTTATTTAAACTCTTCTATTTATGCATAATGCATTTTTTTTGTCGCGGTTTCGATATAACAATAAGTCACTATTTTATAAACAATAAAATAATTGTTACACATATATAGTTTACATAAAACTTTTCTTAACAAAACTGACGTAACTTCTAAAAAATAGTTATATGAAATGGTATTTAAACTCTGAACCATTTTAACACTGCGAAAGAATTAGACTATTTTTTAATTTACCTCTTAGCAAGTGCTAAAAGTTTATATAAATCTTAGTTTTAATCTAAAAATAACTAGGTTATAAATAAATAGAATATAGTGGTCAATTTTTAACCGATTTTTTAATATAGTTTATAGATCGACAATAAATTGCGAAGAAATTTAACTTTTATAACTGAATATAATATTTAGATGATTTTTTTATATTGTGACTGACTTTTATAATATAAACAAATACATCAAATATTTAAAAGCCGAAAATGTAATTATATGAAAGAAATGTTGATCGTTGCTAGTTTATATACCCGCGATAACGTTGAACGAATTTAATTTTTATAAATTAATAAAATATTGTGGCCATTTCTTTCATATAGTTTATAGATCCGCGATAACACAAACGAATTTAATTTTTATTTGATCAATTTTTTATATAGTTTATAGACCCGCTATAACGCGGGACTAATATAATTTTAATAAAATGAATAAAATATCTTAGCCGATTTTTTTATATAGGTTATAGACTCTTTAATTTTTGTAAATGAATAAAATATTTGGTCTATCTTTTTAGTTGTAAATAAATATATCAAATATTTAAAGGATTAAAAATGTAATTATACGAAAAGGTTAAGATTGTTGAATTGTAAAGAGTGAAAAATATGAAAGGTTCAAATTTCTCCATTACATCTTCATTTAATTATATATAAAGATGAAAATAAAGATAAGTTTCAACCTGAACGTTGAACTATCAAATTAAATACCAATTACCTTAATGATTCGATGATTAATTAGAGAGTATGACCAATTAAATATGACATTGTTTCAAAGTAAAATGATATTCATGATTGATTAGAAATGTAATATAATAATCAATAAATAGCATATTTAAGATACTTAAGTTAATGGTTTGGAGTAGATTTTAAATTTATTAATAATTAAATTAATTAAACATTAATAATACGAGGGAGGGAGAAGGTATTCATTAATTGCAACTTTACTAGCAATTATTTAACACTATTATTAAATTATCATAATGGTCTCCCTCCTTTCCCACCCTCCACTATATAGACACATCACGTAACTGACTCTATTATTCATTCATCTCCATTTTTTTTTTTTTCATACTCTCCGTCCTATATATATCCATCTCCGCCGTATTTCTGTCGTGTTAATCTTACGCTCCTGCTTGTTCATTGGAAGAAGAATTGTGTATTGCGATGGTGACTGACGTAACTTATTTGTGCTCTGTAATGAATCAACAGCAAGGGATAATGAATGATTCTAAATCGACGGCTCTAATTACTCGTGACTTGCTCGGTGGAGGTGGTTGTGATTCTGATTCATCAAAGGAATTAGACCTGGATTTACATGTTCCTTCTGGTTATGAAAAACGTCTGGATTTGAAGGTATTTGCAATCATTTTTTACCTAATTTTACTTATTTGCGATAGCTTTACTATAACTATTTCAATATCTTGCTCGATTGATCATGAAATTTTAGCTCTATCAGACTGTTAATTTTACGAGTTTTATTGCACTTTAGCTTATATGAATGAACATGTATTAGGCTAATTCTGTTTTAATGTGATCATTTCACTATTATGTTTTTAATGAATTTTTGTTCGATTGATCGTCAATTGTTAGCTCAATCATTCCTTTAGTGTTACGAGTGTCATGATAATTCTGCTGATATGAATACTGATCAGATTAAATTATGTTATGGTGACCTAATTTACAGACTCGAATGGTTCTCTGTCTATTTTAATTTCTCAATTATATATAAAATATGTATGTGTGTATCTGTGTATATTTCATGAGAACGAGAATGATCGGTTCGTTAATTTTGAAACTTAGGAGTTATATTAGTTGTTTGTGAAGTTAAGAATTTGTAGGTGTTTGCATATATTCATTGTATGCTTCATGTGAACGAGAACGATCGGTTAGTTAATTGTTGAATTTAGATGGTATATTAGGTGTTTGTATAGTTATTAATTCCTAGGTGCATGTACGAACAAAATTCTAAGAGTAATTAATGAGAGACTTCAATCTATCAATTTATTATAATAAAAACGTTTGGAAAGTGTAGTTCGTAATTTAAGGGGGCATATTGTTAGGAATGCAACATTTGTGACAGTATTGATTTGTACTTGTATTTTTTTATGCAGTCTTAAATTTATAATTATCTCTTTATTGATTTCATTTATGACTTTTATTTATTTCTGTATGTAAATGTAATCGTGTGGTTCTGTTATATAAATTTGATTTAATAACCATCTAATTTATTTATTTCATGAGTTTTCTTATAGATGACCTAACTTAACAACCTTCTGTATTGTAATTATTACATGTAAGATTAATGATGATCAAATTTATTTTGATGAACTCAGTCAGGAAAAGTTTACCTCCAGAGATGCAAATCACCAAACACATCATCTTCATCATCTGATCATAAACAACAAGACAGTGATCAAACAGTGTCAAAGCTTCAGGACCTTAACTTCCCTCCATCAAAGAAGCCATTAAACCTCTTTGATGACGCGAGTTTAGATCTTCATCTCGTAAACATATCATCATCACCAGCTTACAGAAGTGTATGCACTTTGGACAAAGTTAAATTCGCTCTGGAACGAGCAGAAAGGGAAACAATTAAGAAACGCTCGATTTCAATCTCGAAATCATGCTCATCTCCTAACTCGAACTCTTCGTCCTCTATTAAAGAAACAATGGTTATTGAAGATGACGATCATGATGAAAAATCTTCTCAGGCTTATGCTGCTGGTTGTCCAAGTTGTTTGCTGTACGTGCTTATATCTCGAAGCAACCCTAGATGTCCTCGTTGCAATATGACCGTGCCATCCCCTACGGCGATGAAGAAACCGAGAATCGATCTTAACATATCTATATGAGTCGTTAGTTTAATTTGTGGTAATGATAGTCAAAAGTTCGGTTTTATAAATTTTACTGAAGTTAATATTCTTGTAAATGATATTAGCCAACAGAAAATTAGTTTTGATTTAGTGAAACAAAATCCTCTTATGTAAAACATTATGAAGGGTTATCATTTTTCTTTTAGTTTAAAATTCTCATAATGCTATTTTAGTTAATTTTAGGTGTTAATGTAAAGTAGTAACTTTAGAAAATGGTCAAATGGTGACGCTGGCTTTTATCAGAGGTTGAGATCATATAACAGAAATTATTTGACTTTTTGCAACTCATGATTGAGATAAGATCTTTTTCATATGTATAATAAGTCAATAGTAAGCATCATCAATTTATTATAAAACACGTTTTCACATTAAAGCATGTAATTAAAGAATTATATTATATTTTATTTATTTGGAGATGACTAAACCAAAGGTAAAGCTTCTATAGTTTAGTCATTGTTACGTTCCAAGACAACCACAAAAAACGGTATTGCAGTTTCGGCGCTTTAATTTATTTAAAAAATGTTCCAATTGATTCACAGGAATAAACTAAACTCCCACCAAATGATAACAACAAAATGATGGGAGGGTTGTTGACCTGTTGCTATCTACTATTCCTTCCCGTATTAACATTTTGCAAGGCAAAATAACTATAAAAACTACAGTAGATAAATAGTAAAAAGGTTTGAAAAATCCAATAATTAAACTACATGAATAATGTTGAAAGAAAACAAGTCTCAATTATTATGATTATTATTACTATAATTATTAAAACTATTTTTTTATTATTGTTCTTAGTAACTTCTCATTTTTGTATTAATTGTTGTTGTTATGTTTTTACTCTGTTTAATAAACACTAACATTTTTCACATTATTATTTATCGATTTCATGACTTCTAAGTGACCTGATGGGTTTTATTAATATATATATATAAATATATAAGATGGGGATCAAGAGAGAAGTAAAAAATTATGGAAGAGAAGAAACAAATATTAACCCTTGATTTTATCATAAATGAATTTGGAGCTTCTTTATGGATCCTTCTCATATATATAGTGATATTTCGGGTTTGAGATATGTACGACCTCAAAAAAGTAACTGGAAAAAGGATGATGTGCGGTTATAGGATTTAACGGTATTATTTTTTTGTATATTAGATGCTTAGTTTATGTTAATTATTTTTTGAAACTTCATTCGGACAGCACGAATCAAAAGTAACAACTGACATATATATTGTGAATCAAAGCCAATGAAATGACAATTAAAAGGGCTATGTAGTTATCATTTCAAAGTTTTAGGAAAACGATACGTACCTAGAAGGCTAGAACTACATATATGTACCGTTAAGTTTGAAAAAGAACACCTTGTTTGTCATTGATCCAAACAAACTCTACAAGTCCAAATATACCATTTTTTAATTCAAATTACTTATCAAATAATGTTGGTTTAGTTCACTGTGGTCATTGGTTTCATTCAAATATTCAACATTTTTTCTCTTCAAATTTGCAAATGGTGTTGGTTTAGATAATGAGCTTTTGTCTAGCTACTTTTATGACACTTTGTAGAACTGACAAATATTTATTATTGATGCAAAATAAGACAAATTAGTATCCTAAAAGAATTCAATCCACTCTTTGTAGAACAAAGTACCACCCCAAATAACTAAAGTCAAATTACCCTTTGAATGCCATAAGCTGCATTAACTCTTAATGCTAGTTGTCTGTAGTAAAACCTGCATGACATGATATACAGTCACACATTGACATTGAGGAAATCAATACTCAATTAATCAAATTCTTTTATTATTATTATTAAGAGCCAATTAATTACAGAAAATGACATGTATGCAAAGTATTATAGGCACAGCTAGTCTTCAAGGTGGAAGGTTGAGCTTTTAATCCCACACCCCTAATGTCTTAATTATTTGAAAACTGCCTCCACCTAAACCCTTTTTTTTTCTTCTCAATATGCTCAAGCTCCTGTGAATCCATTTAATTGTGTACAAATAAATATTTTTCTGGGAACTGTTTTTATATTTATTATATATACCAAACCTTCTTTAAATGATAGTTAATGAATGTCTTCTCTTATTTCATAACTCTCATCTTCCTCTTCCGTTTCATTACGTTCACCTACCCATGCATTTCCATATTCTTATTTCATATACAGAAGAATTAAATATATAACCTTGTGATGGATTATATGTTGTATTTTTATGGGAATTTAAGATAAAAGAAAAACATATCGTTTAACTAACACATTCTTTTAGTTGCATGTTTACTAAGATCAAAGTTTAAACATATACGTGATTAGAGTATCAACTAACAACTTGGATTGTAGTATATACAAGCTTGATGATGTTCTTTTACTGTATATAATCAGTCTGCTTACTGCACGTAAATATTTGTGCAGTTTGATGTATGAATTATTCGATATGGTTAATCAATTATATACGAGTAATTTTGTTTTGTTTCTATCTCAAAGTTCTAATTTTATGAGTAAATATTTGCGATTTTACTAATAAATCACCCTATGTACGTATACACATATAGCCACAAATTTAACAAAACAATAGTTATAGCATTGTGTTGGGCATTAAGTGATACCAACCAATATTGAATAGTAGAGTCCAATGTGTAGTACTATTTTTCCTTTCTTTCTTTCTTGTTGGAATTGAAGTTTGTGTAGGTATTTATTTACAACTACCAAATATTTAACCATATCATTCCAACTTCAATTAACTATTTATTTTACAACCACCTATATTAATCTACATAGTTCCAACTTCAGTTAACTAAGTTCAATTCATCAAATAATGAATTTGGAATGAAGTAATTCACATATTTAATGGAGTAAATAACTTTGGTCAGTTGGGTACGTACATATTGATGTCTTTTACGTAATAAACCTTTTACAACAACGTTCTATGGGTATATTTGATGAAATAGCGGTAGTTGTAGACTGTAACTGTAAGTCTAGGTTTGAGTTTTTTACAAAAGCTACTTCCGATAGCTTCGAGATATTGAACTTTTTCTTTAATTCTAAAATTACAGTTTGTACATATCAAATAATACTTTTATTTTATAAAAAAAATTTATTTAAAAATTAAAATTTAAAACTTTTAAAAATTCCATTTCAAACCGATGGTATATATTGTAAAACATACCGCACACTAATTGCATTTAATTAATTGCGGGTGTATGACTTTTTTAAAGATGACAAGCAAATGCATGAGTTATTATTACATTATTCAAATAGTTATATATTCTCAAATAATACCTAAATTATCTCCTATATGACTTATCAACAAAAAATATTTTGGGTGGATTTTATATTCTTTATATGACTTCTGACAATTGTTTTGGGACGTGTATAGTAATACCATTTTGGATCCCTTAAGTATATTTTTTGGGTGGATTTATTAACGTAAAAGAATTGAAGGCTATCCGTGCGATAATGAAGTTTTGGGTAAGTGTTAACGTCAAATATAATGGCAAATTTTATTAATTATGCACATTTAATGCACTCATTTTATTTAAATGTCTTCAATTTAATTGTGTTTTTAATGACGTGTTGAAACGTTTTTTTGGACCAAACTTGCAATATTCAAAATTGTGGTCATTGCCTTTGTTTAATCTTTTTCTTATTTAATTTTAATAACTTTTAAATGGTGACGTGGATAAGATAAATATAAGTTCAAATAAAAAATCTAAATATCGTAGAAAATGACTTTAATTTTATTTTTAAATATTTAAAACACGTTATTTTATAAAAAAAATTTCGTAACTCTTTATTCAAATAAATTTTATAAGCTATTTTTAAAAAAATATTTTTTTTACTTTTTTTAGTTATTTTTTATTAATTTTTTATTCATAATAATCACATTTTATAACTAGATAATCACATGAAAAATATGTGGTTATCAAAACCCTATTTTGTTATTATCTCGAACACATAATAATCACATTATATTATAGAATAATCACATGGGATTATCAAGTTATATTTTATTATTATCTTGAATAATCACAACAGTAACAACTGTAAAAAAAATTCGAAAAAAATTAATATTTTTCATTAAAATTTTTATCATAGCTTGCAAAAGTTATTTTAAAAAAAATAATCATTGAAAAAGTTTTGAAGAAAAATGTGTTTTGGAGATTTAAAAAGTTATTTCAAAATCAATCTCACGTTCTTACGATATTTATGTTTTTTATTTGAATCCTTTCATATATATATATTATACTAACTTTTTAAAAAATAAATTTTTAATATAAAGTTGCACTAAACTGCATATTCTTTCTCACGTAATACAGGTACATATGTACTTTAATGTATTGAAAATAAAACATTGTTTAGAAAAGAGTAGTTTTGAATGCAACTAAATACAATAAATGGTTGATTCATATGGACTTTATTTGGCTATCATTTCGATATACCTAACATATGTTAAATGATGCCACCATTAATTATGTTCTATTTTAATAATAACATCCTACTTCAAATTTCCCCATTCTATTTTATTATTCGAGGAAACGGGTAAATAGTTTGATATTTTAATAGTGTAATTAATGCAATTTTTTAATATAATAAAAAATATATGTATTTTTCCTTTTATAAACATTTAAAAAATTGTCGAATGATTTGTGAATTGATTCAAGTTTTTGTTGACTTGACAAGACGTTCTTTGAGTACTCGATTGACCCAAATGTCTAGTTGTTGACCAAATTTAGACATTTACTAGTAACACTTGAATTGGTGGGACAATCACCAAGCGACTTTATATAAAAAAGTTTACAAATTATATACTTTAAAGGGTATTCATTAGAAATTCTTTATACGTATACAACATTATAAAATACAGTTAGTGATATGTAAATTTAGTGATGTACAAATCAAGCTCTTTCAATAAAGTCTTCATTGAATAAGTCTTCATTGAACTAAAACTTTATACAGTAAAAATTATATTTTTTATTATTATAAATGCAAGTACTCATGTACTTCACTATTATGAATATACTAGTCTAGTACTCGCGCAATGCGACGGCGACGATAATATTTTCAACTGTATATTTAATAAGGTATCAATAAGGTATCAGTTAATTTTAAATAGTAGGATTTAGATCAAACAAATAATATGAAGTAATATAATAAACAATACTTAAACAAAAAAACATGTAACATTTAAAAAATGTCACATGTTAATATATATGAGTACATTATATATATATTGTATTAATAAAAAGTACATAAAGGGTAGTTGAGAATAAAATTATACTTCAAATAGCAAAATCCAAACACACATGAAGATATTGGTTTCACATCGTCGACCATATAATTATCTGCAATAATAAGAGACATTTTAATTTACATGTAGTGAAATGGTATAAAAATATGTGTCTACCAGAATAAGAAAATTTTAAAATCCATATTGATTATTGTAATTAGCGAAATATCTTCAAATGTAGTTACAAAATGACAGGTACGTAAACTGATTTGTGTTCATCATATGTAAATTAATATATGTGTGATGCTTATTTAGATGAAGTTATTATGAGTAGTTTTTTTTTATAACTTGGCTGTTTATATCATTTTTTACACTATTATAATATATCATATTTTGCCATTTAAATAATATCTATGTAATTGGTCCGTCACAATTGTAAAGTCAATTTTAGTGTGTTTATAATATATAACGTATTTACTTTATTAAAAACACAAAACATCTAAATCATTTGCTAATATTTATTTTTTTAATTTATTGATTTAATCAATTGGTTCCCATATATTCATACATGCATTTTCGTAATGTTGTTATTAAGTATAAGGTAGAAAAGTAATATCTCATCATAAAGTTGTAAGTTAATAAGGTTTTAAGAGCAAGTCTAATATATTTAATTCATAAAATAAGGATTATTCAAAAGAAGGTAAGAGAAAACTAAACGCAAATATAATTTTGTACGTTATGTGGTGAGAGTAAATAAATATCAAATAAGAAATATTGTTACGTGTAAATAAAATTAGCAATGTACTCTCTTAATAATGTCTTTTTAAAATAAACTTATAGGGATTAGAATTCAATTATTCATTTCAGATAGCAATGTAAAGTCGATTGTTTTATAATTTTGTAAGAATTAGAATTTTGATTTTGATTCATAGACTTTCTATTTATTAACAATTTAAAGTTGATTATTTTATAAGCAAAGATGTTTTGTTTAGTATGACTAAAAAACATGTGTTTTGAAATAAATTAGTGGAAAAATAACTTTAATTTTTACATAAAGTTTGAAAAGAAGTTTTAAATGTCATTAATTATGTTTGACTTTTTAATTGTGATAGATGAGTGTTTTGTGTAGGATATTATATATTTTCTATTTTTATCGATTGAATAATGAATTTAATAGAGTTGACATATTAGTTGAGTTAATAGGGGTAAAATTGACATTTCCGATCTTTTAAGCCAAAAAGTGGAAATGCTTTATAAGAGAGTATAAATGTAGATATAGATATAAATAAAATTGTTTCATCTTTAAAACTTAAACCTCAACCTCATGATTAGAACCTCGTAATTATAAGAGTTATTACAATATCAGTAAAGCAATAACTTTTTGATTATACAATAAAACTATTTTTGTTTAATTAATATTTAATTACTTTAGACGTTACAAATTCTTTGATAACACTTGTGTTCATTTTACTCAACCAATATGACCCAGTCAAAAAAGTTACGTTTTCATGTGAACCTATTTGATTCGCTTTGCAAGTCGATATTTGTCGTATCTGATCAACCTTAAAATTAAAACAAATAAAGGAAAAATAGTATTTAATGCCGTCACTTATTCACAAACTTTTTATTATTGTAATAACAATAGATATACAACTATTATAAATGGAATTGTAAAATATACGTTGTTTTAAATTTACCATGTGTAACTGTATATCCAATGTAAATGT
Organism: Logfia minima; assembly: GCA_963921325.1. Classification (NCBI taxonomy): domain Eukaryota; kingdom Viridiplantae; phylum Streptophyta; class Magnoliopsida; order Asterales; family Asteraceae; genus Logfia; species Logfia minima. Next base: position 4,673,183 of record OY992763.1, on the reverse strand, counting down.
AAACATGAATAGATAATTAGTATTAAACTGTTTAAATAATATATTTAATATCATAATCATCATTTATTTCAAAGAACTCAATTTTTAAATCATCCACTATAATGCAGTTCATAAATAAATAACTAACTATCACATCAGCGCTACATCAGTAAAAAGATTGAAGAATTGAAGAATAACTCCTATAATGACAGAATAACTGAACTTTTCAGTGTCACGTCATTTCTTAACTATTTATACAAATAGATTTATATTAAAAACACAATAATAGTAATAATATTAATATTAATAGGTTACATTAATAATAAAAATTACATTAATTAAAAAAAATAGTTTACGTTTATAATAAGAATGAGAAAGTGTTTGGAAGAGCTTCATTTACGATTTGATAAAAAGTAAGTGTTTTAATTATAAAGGTTATATGTATATATAGTTGATGTAGTAATTAAAAAGAAAGTGAGAATTGTGTCTAAAAAAGGGTTAATTGTATGTATATATCGAGTATTTGGAATAAGAAAAAGACTAAATAAGAAAAAAAGGTGTTAAAAGGATTAAAAATATTTTTAATTGATCGTGGCCCCACTTCTTCCCGTTATAGCTCCGTTTTCAGCACAACGAAGTCTCAAGAACAATACTCAAAGACGGGGTCGTACTTATGGCGTATGTCCTTAGGGTCTTGAAGATGGTAAATGCGAGTGACCATAGGAACCGCTCATATAATATTTTATTGTATGTATGTATTGTATAATAAATTGTCTTTTAAAAAGAAAACCGATTAAAATTTAGGTAGTAAGAACTAAGAACTGATTTGACAGAATTTACCACATTTCCTGATGCAAGTGGTCATCTTCAATAAAACAGACATCCTAAAATCCAAATTGTACAATGATCGGTCTATTCCAATTCAAAGTTAGTTTGTTTCCTTTTAAATTTTATAATTTGGATAATTATTACTGATTTTTATGGCATGAGTTCTCATAAATCGTAGTATTGGGCTTTTTCAGTCCAGCCCACTAGAGAGGTGGTTCTTGAAGCCCAAAAGTTATATTCCGCCATTCCGGTAGTAATGCAGGCCTATTGGGCTTTAGTTGAATAATATTAGCAGTAAATTAATAACGCAGTAAATATCAAAATGGTTTAATTTATCACTTCTAAATAAAGATATATCATTTGACTGTTAAGAGTAGTAACAAACTCTATGTCCTAGAACATTTATGTGAAGGTACTTTACTATGTGTCTATATCCTTTTCTAGGAGTTGGTCATTTGTTAAGTTTTGTATAAAACTCGTAAACTAATAAAATAATAAGTTTTTCATTATCAGCCCAGACCATTAGCAAAAGTAATACTTGAAGGCTGAAGCCCTTAAGATATTCGATGGCAAATTTGGCTCATTGGGCTTTAGTTTGTTGAATATTATTAGGTCTAACATTTATCAATCGGACAATATATCAGTCTTTCTTTTTCATAATTGGGGGTTTTGCTTAAACCTTAAACAGCATTTCGTGTTCTTCAATCGTTCAGTTCTCATCGTTACGAAGTGCCTCTCATTTCATAGATTACACGAACACTCAAATCTCATTAGTGAATAGATAACTAGTAATTCTTACACCAGATAAATTTATATGGGGAATAAAAAGAAGTCGAAGATTGTACTACCACCGGAGCTTCCACCGGAGGTGCCGGAGGATGAAGTTGAAGTCTCGGATGAGGATTTGGACTTTGTCAAACAAAACCGAGAGTATGCTGGTTTGTTATCGAAATTAGACACTCAGTCAATTACGAGGTTAGCTGGTTCACTTTTGTGACGACTGTAATTTTCAATCAGTTTTTTTATGTGCAGTTACTGATCATCAATGGGGATTGTTATCTATAGTGGAAAATGTATTTTTGAATATCGGTATCTGTATGCATTTGATGGAAATGCACAATAAATGCTTCAAAAGATCGATAACACCATGACATTGATTTGAAGTTTTTAGCTTTATAACCATGTGCTGGATTTGAAAAATATAAGATATTTTCTTTTGGACTATAATCTGACTGAAACAAACAAGGTGTCATTCTCATCCATTGTTTACTGTCTCCGTACATTTACTAGATAATAGTATGTTGTGAGTTGATGATTTCATTTGTATGAATCCTGAGTAGTACTTATGGAAACAAAGTTACAAGCTCTCATGCTATTGCCATGCAACTGGTGTATCTTTCCGTTATTTTGCAAATAGAGCTAACTATTTGAACTATGAAAGTTTTCCTAAACTTAAGGATAGACACTTCTACATTCTCTTCAATAACACAATAACATGAAAGGACTTATTAATCTTGTATACCCAGTCTTAAAGTAAATAGTAAGTAGTATGATAGAACCAACTTGAACTACTAGAACCACTACGATTTCATCTGTCAATTTACTCTTTTGCAAAGTTTTCTCCAAAATTTGTGTGTTCTTAACACTGTATACCTTGGAAGGCATGTAAAACGCGTTGCTGACGTGAAAGAAGATGATCTGGAGAATGAGTATCTGAAACGTTTGAGGAAGAAATCATTAGCTACTAATAATACTGTTCAGCATGAAGTTGATCCCGTAGATGCTCTCCCTGTGAAAACATTAGATGGAGAAGTCCACTACAGGACAGGTAATTTGTAAGTTCTGTTATTTTTCTCTTTTTTCTAGCGTCACTTTCGTACATTAGAATTCGAGAAATCATAAACAAGAATTTCGATTTTTCTGTGACAATTTTTAGTAGTGTCAAATGGCCGAAAACCATTCGAAAAAGCTCACACTGAGGATGAAACGGTTGGTGAAAATGAAGAGGTAGGCAGAGACAATGGCATTGTGAAGTTGACAAAAGCAGAAAAACGTGCAAAGTTCAAAAAATTGAGAAAAGAGGCTAAAAAACAAGGGAAGGAGGTTACAGACGTAGACGAAGTGCAACAAAGCTCTCAAGCTGAAGTGTTGGTACTTATCTCACTTAACTTATTTTGTTGTTATTATTTTCTTCTGTATCAACACTTCAATTAGTTGCTAGATAGAAAAAAAAAAAATCATACCTGATGAAGACCAGTACATTACCCGCGCAATGCAGCGGTAATAATCAATTTACTTATTTTTGCTACGTGCAATATCGTGTTCTTTAAATAGCATGTCATCCTTGAATTGTGATATAGCATATCGTTCTCCTTATTTTATAGATAAATGTTTTAGTTTTTTTAAATAATCTTGTTATAACAATAATAAATCAGCAAAGAATTTATATTTTGGATCAAAAACTTTCCTAAATGAAGTAATTTTTATTTATTAGATTAAGAAGGGTAAATGGGTAATTTTAATTTCCTTTTAAGATTGTAATAGCATTAGATTAGGTTGCATGACAATTGACCCATTCATGAACCTGCTGTGTTATTAGTTTATGATACTGTGCTTCACCTATCCTACATTCTACAGGTAGCAATTTTGATCCTTAGTTAGTGAATAGGCCTATTTCAATTATGTCCTATTCTCAGAGGGTCAAGTGGGCTGAAAGTTGCCCAAACTGTAATTTTAATGCATAACCTAGTTTAAGTCACTTTATCCAGAAATTTGGAGTATCGTTTGAAAAAAATTCCCATGATATTTAACACACTAACTACTTATTAAAATATTGAGATTTTGGACTGTAAATGTTCAAGGCTGACCAACCTGACCTATCTAATTCATATTATAGATTACCTGGTGACGGAGACCATTTTAACTCGTTACCCAACATGCCCAACCCACCCATGTTGCCACATCTAGCCTATTGTTATGCTTTCTCTATCTGCACTTAGACGGTCTTATTTGAATCATATGATATTTGTATATTACACTGATAATGATTTTCTAGGCTGAGGTTGAAAAAGATCTCTCTGTTGAAGAAGCCAATGAGAAGAAGAAGTTTAGGCTTGCTGAGATCGGGACATCAATGCTCATGGATCCTGAAGGCAACATTAAAAATTTAAAAGAGATGCTGCAAATTTGTAAAGATGGCGATCAAGATTTGTCGATACTTGGCCTGAAGTCTATGTTAGCTGTTTTCAAGGACATCATTCCTGGGTATATGACTTGATTATGTTGACACTAGCTTCGTTCATTATTCATGTTATCTAATCCTGAACTTTGTTTGTCATTGTTGAGCACAGAAACCGTATTAGGTTACCTACTGATAAGGAGCTCACAATGGTTGTGTCAAAGGATGTCAAGAAGACTCGCTTCTATGAGTCCACTCTCCTAACCGTGTATAAGGTTTGACACACTTATTGTTTTCTTTTCTTGACTAATTATTATTGTTATGAGTTTATGACAACCATGACGAAGGGGTGTTCGGATGTGGTTGTGAAACTGATTAATCATACCAACTGTAAGTCTGTAACTAGTTAAATCATTTCCCCGTTTATTATTAAAAAAAATAGAAATAGAAATAGAAATAATATTAACTAAAGAAACACTATATAGGAATTCATTATCTTGTTAATTTTTATTTATGTGACAATTTCAGAAACTAACAATTGATTTCTAAACATGAAATTTTGAAAGAGTAAAAGCTTATTCCAAACATTATCTTTTGCAACACATTTTAGCTGAGCATTTGATTCTTATCAGTCTCAAAAAGCACAGCCAGAGCCCCTAAATGTGTAATGTGTATTGTTCTTGCTGGAGTTTTCTAACTACATGGAACTTGATAATGCTTATTGCGTTAGTATTAGTTCTTGGTGAGGCATCTAGCATCTTTGTTAGTGTATGTTATAAGTTTAACTAGTATTTTACTTTTTACAATTTCTTACATTTGATCTTTATCCATATATCTGGCTCTTCAAAATATGTAGTATGCACTAATGTCTTATTTTGTCTACAAACCTGAAAACTTTAATCTATTATTTGGTTTGATGATAACAGGCATACCTCCAGAAGCTGATGTCATTGGAAAAAGTACCTGGTCTTAAGCGTGTGGCCATTCGTTGTACCTGCACTCTTTTAGAGGCAAATCCACGTTTCAATTTTCGTGACAACTTGCTCAGAGTTGTCATACAGAATATTAGCTCCACAGATGATGTCATAAGGTCTATTTTTAATTTTTAATGTATAACTTAGACGTTGTAAAATTATGATTTTATGCTTATTGTAGTAAAAATTTTCATCTTAATTGTTTATGGTACAATTGTGAACAGGAAACTTTGTTGTAACACAATTAAGTCACTTTTTACAAATGAGGGAAAACATGGTGGTGAAGTTACAGTAGAGGCTGTTCAGCTTATTGCTGATCTTGTCAAAGACCATGATTGTCATTTACATCCTGATTCTGTTGAGGTGATACTTTGAATGCTTATATATTTTTTTTCTGACTTATATTCATGGAAAGTTAACAAATGTCTTTTTTGCATGCCCTTCTTATGCCAGGTTTTTTTGTCACTGTCATTTGATGAAGATCTTAGGAAGCCTGAATCTGCAAAACCAGACAAGAAAAAGATGAAAAAGAAATTTTATAAGACTGGAAGAAGAAATGAAGAAATAAAACAATTGCCAGCTAATGAAAGAAAGAAAAGTAAGCAGGAATTGGCGTCAAAGACAAGAGAGGAGGTAAGTTTATTACCCCTCTTTCTCTGTGCGTTGCATGTATGTGTTTTTTGTTGTATTAAAGGTCGACTATTACATGTGTTGATTAGGTCAAAGCCGACTTCATGGCTGCATCATTGGCCCAAGATGTTATGGAAAAGAGGAGGATCCAGTCGGATACTCTTTCTTCGGTATTTCGGACATACTTCCGTATATTGAAGCATACTATGCATCAAGGGTATGTTCTATTTTTTTATATGGATGCCTATACATGTGTTTGTGTTTTCTGTTAAGTAGAGGTGGTGCTTTTAACCCGTTTATCTATGAATGGGTTTATTCGACATATGGTTTCTCCCCAACAGTTCAATTAAAAAAATTCAAGCTAAAAGAGAAATGGGTTGAGAGTTCCACGATGTGTACTTCTAATGCTTTCGTCCTATTGTATAGTTAGTTTACTAATAATAAAAGCTTAGTAATGTTAAAACACGTCACTTATTATTGTTACAATTTTCGTTGCAGATTGGAAGCTAATGGAGCATTAGCTGGTCCATTTGGGGAACACCCACTTCTTGCTCCATGTTTGAATGGAATTGGTAAATTTTCTCATTTTATTGATATGGATTTCATGGCTGATCTGATGAACTATCTTAGAAGGCTTGCTGGAGGAAGTAGTGATGCCAAGAATCCGTCTGAAAATGTTTCAAGTCATTTAACTGTGTCTGAACGCCTAAGGTGCTGCATAGTTGCTTTCAAGGTGATGAAGAGTAACCTTGACGCCTTAAATGTTGATCTACAGGACTTCTATATCCAACTTTACAATCTCATACTTGAGTACAGGCCTGGACGGTTAGTACTGCGTGACATATCCAATAGATAGAGGTGGCTAATTGAGTTGGTTGGGCAAGTTGGTTAATAGGTCAAGACAGGTTCGGGCAAGGTCGACCCACATAAACAACCTTTTCTAATATAATGTGTAATTATTCTCTAATAGGACTACTTGAATTTTACCATCTTGACCTGTTAGAGAAGAAGTCAAGACCCAATTCAACCCAATTACCTATTTGGGTCGAAGTTACCACCACTATATAGATGTTATTTTTTGCCTGTGATGAATGGCTGTTTACTTCAATTTTCGATGTATAGAGATGACGGGGAAGTGTTGGCTGAAGCTCTTAAAATAATGTTATGTGATGATAGACAACATGACATGCAACGAGCTGCTGCATTTATTAAACGTCTGGCTTCCTTCTCTTTATGCTTTGAAGCTGCTGAATCTATGGCTGGTATACTCTCCATTTCTCAAACGTCTGCACCTTTAGTATTTAAAACTTGATCATAAAATAGACTCTATGATATGCAGCCTTGGTTACCTTAAAACATCTCCTTCAGAAGAATGTCAAATGTCGTGATCTGTTAGAAAATGATCCTGGCGGTGGTTCACTTTCAGGTTCTATCTCGGTAAGATTCTGGTGGGCCCTTACACTTTCAGTTTTCGGCTACCTTTTTAAAAGAAAATTCTATAGAAAATAATATGTAATAGTTATAGTTACTTTTCTCCATGACCAAAAATGCAACACTTTCAATTTTCTTTAAGTTAGCACCATGTTTTTTCCGTCAAGTTTCTTCCAGTCATTACTAATCACCGTATGAAATTAGTAAATTTTGATTTTTTAACTTTGCAGAATTATCAGCCATATGCTACAGATCCAAATCTAAGTGGTGCATTTGCGACAGTACTTTGGGAGCTATCCCTTTTATCAAAACATTATCATCCAACCGTATCAACAATTGCATCTGGGATTTCAACACTTTCAAATACACAGGATCAGGTTTATAGAGCACATGTCTCCCCGCAGCAAGCTTTCATGGACATGTCACTTGACAAGGAGACTTTCACTCCAAAGACTGCTTCCAAGCAATCTAGCAGCAAGCGAAAGCGGGGTAACCTACGACCACCGCTAATGGCAGTTGGTGGAGCAGATGACCTAGTGGTAGATGAGAAAGCGGTGAAGACTGAACTCGCTGAACATTTCATGCTTATGCAAGATATGGAAGAAAACGAGAGGTTAAGACGTGAACTGGAGCGAACGAAATTAGGGTTACAACTTTATAAACAGTATATGAAGCAAAAGAAACAAAAAAGCAGATAGGTTTTCAAATCATACGCACATATGATTTGTTATTTTATTTTTGTCTTTTTACAATTTGAGGCCGAGTATGTAGTCAGAAAAAACACAAGTAGATCAATTTCGTGTTTGTGTCTGTTTACAGGAGAAATTATGTGATAACTGGTGAAAGATATCATTGAGCGTTGCAGTAACTATTTGTTAAAGAATACGAGTTTTATTATTTGAACTCAACGAATACGAGAGTTGTACTAAATATTCCTGCATTGTTTAGGCTTATAAGAAATTTTAAGGTGAAAATTGAAAGAAAATAGTTGAATACTCGTATACCAGTTTATTTACTCGTGACTATTTGGGGTTGTACATGATTATTTTTAATAATGGAGTCATTTACAATTCTTAGAGCTTAGTGTCTCATAATGATTCTGTTTTTACAAGTTCAATACATTTAATAGAGCCGCGGAAAAAACGATACAAACAATAACTTTTGTGTAAAAGTTGGATGCATTCTGAGATACTAAAGCCTAATTTTTAGTGATTATAACTTATTGTTAGTCTAAATATAAATAATTTTGTGTGAAGCATTGGTAACTTAATACTCGTTATGGACAATAATTTATTTTTAAAGTATGGATTGTCACGTCTATATATATAATAAACGATTTATTATGATAAAAATTAAAATGTACGATTAAATGGATACATAAGCGATAACATTATGCATACGTATTTATAAGTGTTGATATCGAATTAGAACCTTTGGTCATATGAAATTAAATCATAAGAAAAATAATCTAAAACTTAAATCGCCATTGATTTTGATTAGAAAACATAAATTTTAAAGAGGACATTTAGAAAACAAATGAATTTTAGAGACCTCGGCTTGTGATTAAATAAATAAAGAGAGTCTTGAATCAAATTTAATTAAAAAGAAAAATATGGAATTCTCCCAACTTTTTTATTACTATTTGCTTTCATATATTTTATTAATGAAATGTACAAAAGGTCAAATGAGAATACAATTCTTTTGTTATCATATACTTAAATTTTACATCATATCTCTTTATAATGATTTTTACATATACAGAATTATTGTAGTAGCCTATAATGTTTAGTATTGTATATTTTACATATGACTTATAATCTATACTACCTATGTTACGAAATGTTATTATGACATGACCCTAAATGACTTTAATTATCTTATACCTGCAACAAACAACTTTAGTTAAAAATAGTATGAACCCATATATCAAGAATACTTTGAATTGTCTAAGGATAAATTCTTATAGTCTTTAAACTTTTGTTAAATTTAATAAGTTGTGATGTTATATAATGTAGGCAATATGTATATATATATATGTGTGTGTGTGTTTTTGTGTGTGTAAAAGAGGGTAAAACTGACCTTCTGACTGCCAGTCACTAACCGGTCCCACAATCAACATAGGAGAGATAAATCTATAGTTGATAATATTTAGTCCTTCAATGATTAATATAACGTTTTTGGTGTATCCAATGCCAATGCTTTTAAGGATTTCAGAACTCAAAAAGCGTGATATTAGTTAATGTAAATGGCGACATGTTAATTAAGTAACGTTAAAGTCAAATGTTTGAAAGATAAAAGAGTTTAATTATAAATTTCATGTTAGAAAATGTCATGGAAATTAAACTTAAAAGATTGATATGTAAAGGGGAAAGGTTAAACGGGTTATTTGACAAAGTTTTGAGTACGCCTTTAAATATCAAAATTTGATATAAAAAATAACGTTAACCATCCGATCAAAAAGAAATAACTTAATCCAAAGCCTATAATCCTCAATGTTATTCTTTTTTATATAATTAAAAGAGATTTTACTATTATAAACCAAACAAATCTTTGTAGTAAGAATAAATCATACTTGTAACAATAGATTAATTATATATTTTGAATGAAATCTTGATACTTGCAACATGTTGAACAGTTATAATAAGATGGTGACATGTTTGAAGAGTTGACGAGACGTACGAATCAGATTTTGTGTTTCCCACTGATTATGGCCGTTAGCGTATTTGATTTGTCTATATAAGTGCATACTTGAGGTTGTTTGAATAAAGGCAAAGGGCACAAGACATGTAAATTGAATCACAAATACCTAAGGTTAATGCCGTATATATATACACATAATATATAAATTATACAATATTAATATAATTATATAGTAAATAAAATATATCAACCGATGCCTATCACGCTAATTTTGAGGTTAAGAAGCTATTTAGTTATTCTGTCTTATGGTAAAAGAAGACGAAAAGAGTATTGCTTATAGAAGAATAATATAATGTGTGGTTCTGCGAGTAAAAGTATTAAACTTATTATTAGTTTACCTTCGTACTTGCAAAAATATATAAACATTTACATTTTCATGAGTTTTATACGTTCATTGTGTGCGTGTGTCTTAAGAGCATCTCCAATGGTTAAATTTTAAAAGTTTTTTGTTGTAAGAATGTGTAAGAATTTATAAAAAGTATTTTTTAAAAGGTTTTTTACTCCAATGACAAAAAACTTTTATAAAATTTAAAATCACTTAAAATACAATAAATTAATACTAGACATATGATCTATAGGTTGGTTAAAATTGAGCTTTTCATTATCTCTCTTATTTGAATTATTGTTTTTTTGATAGATCCATCAACTATATAAAAATTTATATTATATACATCAATGATGAATTTATCAAAAATAATGATGAATTCATCAACGCCTTTTGATTATTTACAGATAAAGATATTTAATATTTTCCTATGATTGATGACATTAATTTGGTAATATATGTCGCTAGCATTAGTACAGAATAATTAATAATAATAATAATAATAATAATAATAATAATAGTGATAATAATAAATACATATATAAAAATTGAAAGAGCTTTATTGTTTCTAACAATTTATAGTATACGTTGTTATTTTCAATATAAAAATGTGTTGATGTTTTTATTTTGTTGCATCATTGTAATTTTTATATAATCTTTCTCAGGCTTTTTTCGTGTTTAATAAGCCTTGACCAATTCTAAAGAAAAGAAAAGGCTTCTATTTTTGGGTTACATGGGTTTGTCAAATAACTTTATAGGAATTTAAACTTATCCTTTTTATAAATTTAAGTTTCTAACATTACTTCATGTACAAAATTTTTAAAATTTATTGAAGCTCTAGAAAAAACATGACCAAAAGTAGCTTTTAAAAATAATCACATAGTTTATGAAATAAAAAATTATATAAATATCACTTATAAATTATTTATCATATATTTTCTTTTTTATCTTTTTATATTAATCCACATTTTTAAACTTTAACTAATTCATTAAATGTTTATAGTAGAATAAGTTTCAGTTAATTTTATTGGACACATCTCGTCACCAAAAATAAAGCACCACAAGCTTGTTTTATTAGACCTCGGGATCATAAATGTTAGAGATGTTAATCTTAATGACAAAATATATAATTACCATACGAAAAACTTTATCAAACGCTAAAAAATAGGGGTAAAAAGATTAACATTCATGATTGTTACCGAGAAAAATTGACTTTCTGGGTTTTGACAGTAAGTTAATAATGATTAAAATTTAAAAGTATAGGAAAAGTAGTTTGAATGAAATTTGATAAATAATAAAGTTAGCATCGTACACAAAATCATAAAATAGAATGCACTTGAGATTCCATCACCGAAAAAGTTAACTTAAATTATCGAGAATGAACCCAAAGTTAAGGTGTTGTATATTTAATTAGGGATATTTTAAATGGACACTTTAATGGTCTTAAATGTATATTTTATGTAAGTGTATCTGGATGTGTGTCAATCTCATCTATCTCTATGTGTGTGTATGTGTTAATCACATCATCCTTTAGAGGGTGTTTAAACAATAATCCCCAATGTTTGTTATTGTGAATTCTAACGCTCGGGTTTGAGTATCGAAATAAAGAATGTTGTTTGTTTTGTGGATTTTGACAATCGGGTATTAGGGCCTGTTTGGCACAAAGCTTTTTGTTTTGAAAATTAAGTTCTTTTAAAAAATAAAGCTTTGTTTGGATACGCAAGCTTAAAGCTTTTAGTTTGAAGATTAAGCTCCTATTTTAAAAGCTACTCCAACTAGCTTTTAGGAGCTTTTAGGAGTTTTTTGATCATTTTACCCTTTGAAATTACAGCTACAGCTACTTTACCAAACACAGTTTACAAATAAAGCTCCATTTTGCAGCTACAGCTTACAGCTAACAGCTAATTTTGCAAACATACCCTTAGTCCTAATTCCTAAAAGTTGACGGTTTGCTAAATCCATCAATTTTCAGCTAGAGGTTTATATGGTTCACTCCACATATTTTACCCTCTCTCTCTTTTTCTTTTTAATTTTATTCACATTCTTTTTTTCTACATTTTCAATTAAAATACTAATGAAATCGTAATTTAAATATACATAAATAAATACTTTCAGTTCACTCTCTTTCAAACCTACCTCTGTTTACCTCTATTTTTGCTTGTTGCTACACTTGTGCGAGATGTTTAGATTCCTAATGTGTGCTGGAAGTTTTTTTTAGACCTATGTGTTAAAAGTTCAACAGAGAGTAAAGTGACAAAAATATAAATAAAATATTGGCAGGATAGTTGTGGTCATGAGTTATCGCTTTACTCGTTAATAAAGTTGTGAAGCTTAGTTAAAACTTTTAGTATTATTTTCATCTATTCGATCTATTTAACCTTCGTTTCCGTCATCATAAACCTCCAATGTAGCTGTGAATCTCTGTCAATTCCAGCTGACATCGTGAAACTCTATCACCACCGCCTTCATCGTGAACCGACTGCAAGAATGATGGATCTTGTGGCGGATTTGGCCGAAGAATGGTAGCAGTGGTTGCTGATGTTCGTTTTGGTGAGGGCGAAGACCTTGACCCACACAATCATCACCCGTATCATTCATTATCCTTTATTTGATTATAGTAATAGTAATAGTAATAGTATAGTATTGCTAGAAGTTTCAAAACGAAGAGATATAGTGTTTTTTGTTGCTACTGTTTTTTTTCTTTGATTATACTTGTACTAGGTGATTATATTTTTAGATTTAATATTGCAAGAATCTTTTTATGTAAAAATTTTTAGCCCCCTTCCATTTCTTCTAATTTCACAAAGAGTTGAGAAATGCTACATTTTTAAATTTTAAATTTTATTGGATTTAGTTTGCTTCTTTGTTTTGTTAGTAATGAAAATTTACTTTTCCCAACGAAAAAGAAAAAATAAACAAATATAAATAATGATAAAAAGTTTCAAGTTGACCGTTAGCATTTTGTGATCAAAGCTATTACTATTTGCTCTTCAATCACATACAATCTTTTTAATATCTTTATTACATCCGATTACAAATAATACATATGTGATCATAAATATATTTATTGGTTCATAATCACTTCTAGTTACTTTTTCTTTTGCGTTTTTTTCACATGTGATTATATATGTTATCATATATCAATTTTAAATTTATAAGAATTTATCACATGTGATAATAACTATAATCAAATTTAAATTTTAAAATTATAAGTATTTATAACATGTGATAACAATTATAATCACTTGTAATCATGTGTTTTATTGATTAATATGTAATCACATACAATTACATATGTTTGGTGTTTTATTGACATGTGACTGTGTATTTATTCAAATGTTAATAAAGTGTTTTATTCACGTGTGACAATAACTATAATCATATTTGCATTTCAAAAGTACTAGTATTTATCACATATGATAACAACATATATCACATGTGATAATAACTATAATCATATTTAGTTTTCAAAACTACAAATATTTATCTTATGTGATAACAACTAATATCACATGTGTTAAAAGTTATAATCACGTGTAATGATAGATTTTATTAATTAATGTATAATCACGTATAGTTATATTTGGTGTTTTTTCGCATATAATTATATCTGTAATCAAATGTTAATTTTAAAGCTACAAGTAATATATCACACATGATATAATTGTCATTATAAAACAAATGTCTTACATTATACTACGAAGAAATAACAAATTGTATTACATGTAAAATAAGATGTATCACTAATCAATCATAAAAGTCAGATTAAAAGTTAATATCACAAGGTATATTTTTATAAATCCATTAAAAAGGTGAAGAAAAAAAATTGAAAATATTTAATTTAAAAAATACGATAAAAAAAACTTTATAAAAATATGTATAATACCTTGTAAATAGACTTTTTCATTGTTTCTTCGATTCTCTCCTTTTTCATGTATTTTTTTCAACTCGACTCATCTCGGTTGATGATGTTTGCTATTCTCAAGAGTCAATTACCCCATAATCGATTCAACACTTTATGTCTCCATTCTCTTTAAACATTGATACCAAACACATTTTAAAAAAAATACATATATATTTTCCACATAATCAGATTAGTGGTCCTCGAGTATGCGACATCATCATCATCACCATGAATACAAAAAGTAAATAAAAGCATTGTTACGACTGCCAGATTTAACAAATCAGTCACGCATAGCAAATTATATATTAATTCAAATCTAAGTAGTTAATCTGAATAGATGTATATACATCGATCAATTATACATGTATAGATACAGGTGAAACTGACACTGATTAGATTCGAAGAATGTGTAATCGGTTAAAAATAAGACGGTAATTTCTTCAACAAAAAACAACATACAGAAACTGAAGTTGTGCGTGTATATCCATACAGGCAGAAAATAATAACCGATTCGATATGATTCGATAATTTTTTTAAATCGTAATCAAACGATCTTACCTAATTAACCTCAATCTAACAAACTGCAGATTTACAAGTCCTTAAACAAAAGCCTAGAAAAGGAAAACGTAAACGCTCCTTCACTATTATCGCATCAAATCGGCAGACATTAGGTAATCTCTACCGGCTCGTACAGCTTCTAAAAAACGTTCGAATGCGTACACGTGGCACGGAATACGAAGAACGCCTTGTTGTTCGTAACCGTACTCTTGAGCAGATTCATTAAGCAAATTGAGAAAGATCGGATGTTTTAATAAGTCCGCACTTACGACGAATCGTTGCATCTCTTCGCCAACGTACACCGGTAAGTGTCCGACAGGTACGGTGCCGGAACGGCGAGGCTCTGTTGTACGGAAAGATTTCGATTGTCGAGATTCTGATCGGAGTAGAGAGTATGGAGATGAGTCGGCGACGCGAGAAAGACGGCGAATTAACTTCTTCATGTTTGTGTGTGTAAAAAGTGTGTGTGATAATGAGAAATTTAGGGGTGGGGGAATGTGAGTATATATATACAGGGGATAGAAAAATGCGGGTACAGTTAGAGGTACCTGCCTGGTACAATTGTCACTTTTTTTCTCAAATAATTTATACTATATATATAATATATTGAATGAATTATTTATATTTTAATAATGGACCCTGAAGTTACGGCTTACTTTCTACTTTTCCTGACTTTGATTGATTCAGTTTTTTTATAGAATTTACGGGATGTTTGGGATTTGAAGTGTTTATATGATTATTTTGATATCAGATCAGATAGACCCATTTATTTAAGTAGTATTATAAAATTTAGTTATTTTGAAATAAATAACTAAATTAAATATAAATACGATTATATTTACTTATTTTTTTCTCACTAGTACTTATAGATAATGTGGGGAATTCAAATGAAACATTTTTTTTTTTATTTTTTATTTTTTTTCTTTGGTGAAAATGAGAACTAATAAGAAAGTTCTATTTGACAAAACTTTAAGGTTCGTTTAGTTATGGAAAAGCTTTCTCATTTTTCCTTTTTCATTTTTTTAGGGAATGAAATGTAATTTACTTATTTAGAAAAACAATGAAAATTTAGAAAATGCACTTAGATGTGAGGGATGAAGTTTTCCTTTTTCAAAAAGAATAATTAGAAAATTTTAGAGAACCTTGAAAATGAGTTTTCTAATTTGTAGTTATGGAAAAGAAAACAAGAACTTTTATTTTCCTAGAAAACTTTTAAAAAAATTCGGATTTGAACATGTTTCCTAATTTTTTAGTTTTCCTTGAAAAGTTTTCTGGAAAACAAGGGGAGTTTCCTGTAACTAAACGCGCCCTTACTTTTTTCCAGTATTTTTTAAACTTAAATATCTCAAAAACAACTAGTCAAAAAATTAAATCATAAAAACTAACATTTTTTCACTACGATTAAACATTTCACATGATATACTTTTGACATACTTTTTTCTTCTCCTTTTTTTTGATCGGTTCTGAAAATGACTATCACATATGATTCAAACGGCAAATACATGTGATAATCATTTCAAAATCCATCAAAAAATGAAAAAAAAATTCATCAAAATTATATCATGTGATATATCTAATCGACGAGACCAAAAAATGCTTATTTTTATTGTGCAATATTTATAATTTTTGACTAACCATTTTTGAGATATTCAACTTTTAATAATGTTGATGTTTTGTTATATTGAGGAAAAAATAGACGATTAAGATTGATTTCTCCATTATCACAAGATTTTTCGTTTTCATTTGAACTTCCCTCAAATATCGAACACCTCTTTATTATTATTTTTGTGCAAATATGAATTAGAAAACTATTATACTTCTCTAAAAGTCATTTAAATATGTTGTTGTTTTGTGCAATTATCTCATTTAATTATTAAATATAGTTTCTGTGAAGATGATACAATAGCATGTTATAACATGTCAACCTTAAAACAAAAAAAACTAATATGATACATTTATTTTCTTTTTTGACTTAAAAGTTCACACACCTAACACAAGTATTAAATACACGTGGCAATAAATTTCAGTAGGATATTAAATAGGGTCACTATTTCTTATCGAAAGATGATTCATAGATCAAAACTTTCCTTTAATTTTAGTTATGTTAATGTTATGTTAGAGTTACGCTAGAAATTATTAACATTTAATATCATAATGTTCGATCATGCATAAGTAAAAACAATTGACTATACAACTATATTTGACATCCTACGGTTGTGATACACTTCACCTAATTAGAGAGTTACATATTGAGGATGGATAATGCCACATTTCACCCGACTATAGCCTTATATGGGATAGATGGTGACACATTTCACCTAACTATAGTTTTACATCATATCTGTGTGATTCTATCTAAATAATGTTGTGTTGTCCCATGCTTACGCTAACCAAATAGACATTTGAGTACATTAATTACTTAGTTAATGTGTTTTTAATTCAAAATTTTTTGTTATTCACAAATCTAATAAGTGTTGATATATATATATATATATGGGAAGGATCTATAGGGAAGCTTTAAAATTTGGAGAAGGAAGGAAGCAAATCTTAGACCTTGATTTTTTTATTAAAAAGCATTTTTAAAATTCATTGATGATGAATGTTAAATTTTAAAATTTAACATTAATTTTTAAAATTCATTTATGATGAAATCAATGGTTGAGATTTACTTTCCTCCTTCTCTAATTCTTTTGCTTCCCTCTTGATCCTTACCCTATATATATATATATGGATTTTATGCGCGATTGAGAATAACTTGATAACTATTGGGACTATTTTAGACACCTTCATGTTTTTAAGGGCATATTTTGAAAAAGAGAATGTGATATACCAAAACATCTAGTAAAGCGATTGTTAAATGAAATTATACACTTAAAGGGTTATAATTTTCATTTTGTATAAAAAAGGAGAATACACACCAAATCTCCAAACAATAAAGTTAAATTAAATGATCCAAACACTCATTAGAAGTTGGTGAAGTCGTTTAAATGAGGGATATTTGATAGTATAGCTCAATTCAAAGATGATATTATTCTCCTTTTCGGTGCATATTTTTTTTTATAAAAAATAATAATCGTAACCCTTTTAAGTGTGCTATTTCATTTTATAATTCTTTTAATAAGTATTTTAGTAAAATTATATTCCCCTTTGCTCTATTTTCGATTCTATTTCACCATTTAGTCACATCAGTCCTTTTCTTCAATTTAACTTTCACTTTTTTTTTGTCCATTTTTTCATATTTTTCAATTAATTAATTTCTCTTTCAATATAGTAATTAACTTTTTATAATAATTACACTTTTCATAAAAAACTCATTTACAAAGATACATATAAATTAAAAATTTTACATTAATCTTTTTTTAATATGGGTCGTACATCACACGACCTATTAACTTACTACTATATCTTATTAATCTCATTCTATTATCGGTTGACACACTATGATAAATGTTTTTTTTCTCAAGATTTTGTACGCCTAGCATTTCTTTTGTCAAATATGTATGAAATTAATCATGTTAGAAAGAAAAATATTACTAATTATTATTTTTAGGTATTTATTTTTTTCATTATTTAAAAGTTGATTTTAAGATAGACACACATAAGTTAATCAAACTAATTCAATTTACTATTTTATTAATTCCGAATACCAAATTAATGCGAAAGTTGTTATGCATAAAAAAAAATGCGTGCGGAAGAATAATACTCGTTAAGAACTGAATTGTTGTATATACAAAGACACGAATTAAAACTAAAACCGCTTTGATACTAATCGAATATTTCTTTTAACAAAAACTTAATAAATCAATCGCTATACATCACGTATCAAGTCCATACACATTAAGTATTCTTTACCGGCTCCTAAAGCTTCTAAAAAACGCTCGAATGCATCCGCATTGCAATGAACACAAAGAGGACCTTGTTGCTCGTAATCGTCTTCTTCTTCAGCAGATTGTTTAAGCAAGTTAACAAATATCGGGTGCTTGAACAGGTCCAAACTTACAACGAATCGTTTCTTCTCTTCACCAACACACACCGGGAAGTAACCTTCTGGTACGATACTGCAAGGTTCTGTTGCACGGATCGAGTGCGATTTGCGAGTATCTGATCGGAATTTGCGAGTAAACTTCTTCATGTTTTCGTATTGAATTGTATTGTATGTATAATGTGTGTGTGCATGAGATATTAGGGGAATGCGAGTATATATACGTATATCTACAGGTGGATGAGAAAGATGCGTACATTTCGGCCAGATAGTTTTTGTGATATGAAAATGTAATATTAATAATTATTACTTGATTAAGAAGGAAAACGGTTAATTAGTTTACTTGGCTAGCAAGGCCTGGAGCTTTTAAATTAAATAATTAATAATTAGTGATTGAATGAATTTATAAAAGGTATTACTAAACATACTAGTTTAATAAAGAGAATTCCGCATTGGAAATTGTGATACTGTATTGGAAACTGTGTCATGTAAGTGTTGACTAGTAAGTTTAGTAAGTTTGATTAGTATATTAAGCTTAAGCCTTTATAAAAAATTAGTAATGAGTAATCCGTACTATCATGTTGGCCACATAGATAGATGTTTATACCTTGATTAAAATTTTTGTATTACTAATTCAAATAAAAAAGGGTTAGGCTCAATATACTAGTGTTTTTCACTAGTCTTACTAGTCAACACTCACATGACACAGTAATCAATGCAATATCACATTTCCAATGCGGTCTTCTTTTTATTAAACTAGTATGTTTAGCAATGTTGTGAAAACCGGTCCGACCGGTCGAATCGGATTTAAGAGGAAAAGCGGCCCGAAATTAACCGGTTTTTGGCCATAGTTGACTTGGTCAACGACCGGCGGTCGGACCGGGAACCGGCCGGTTGGACCGGAACTGGGAACCGGTTCGGACCAGTTTTTGATAGTTTTTTTTTTTTCTAAACCGAAACCACGTTGGTCAAAGTTCCAAATTAGTAAGTCAACCGTGATCAAGTTGAAATTACTTTGTGTGCTTGACTTAGAATATATAGGAGATCATGGTAAGCTTTGGTTTGTCTTGCCACCAATGTGGGACAAATTCAACACTAGAGGAAAATAAACACAACAAAAATGTCTACCCCATTTCTTGAACCTCTAACCTTATGCTTGTTGATTGATTTGATTGCCAACTATCTAGTCATTACTTTGTGATATTGTTGTAATTATTACTATTTTCTTACTAGTTTGTAAATGGTTATTTTAATAATTTTTTAAATAGTATTTTTAATGATTATTTTGACAATCCTATAATAAGTTCATAGTCATTATATGTTTCATTTCAAAATATCATAATTTATAATTGTAGTTTTAAAAGTTTGAGGTATCAATTTTGAAATGTCATATATTTTCACTCCTAATTCGGATTAAATCACCGTTTTTTCTTTTAACTAGTGTATTTTTTTCAAGATCTATTTCTTAACAAACTATCAAAGGGAGTTTGTTCTAATAAAGTTATAAAAAGTTAAGAAAAGTAAAAAAATAATAATTATAAAAAGTCATAAAAAGTTGTAAAAAGTCATAAAAGTTTGTAAAAACTCAAAAAGTCAAGAAAAGTCAAAAACCGGTCCGACCAGAACCGGAAGGTCAACCCGTTCAACTTAAAAGCCGATTTTCAAAACATTGATGTTTAGTAATACTCATAAAAAATTTATGACACTTTAATAATTATAATTTATTAATTAATTAATTATTCAATTTCGTTTATATTCCAACTATTTTTCCTCTAATGATTTTTTTAACAAGTAAAATAAAAGATATTATACCTTTTTTACACGCTTTTTTGAATACTCCTGCTTTACATTTTCTCCCACGAAATAAATTTTTATATTCAAAAGTTTATAAACACTAAATGCGAATTAACTTTTGCTCGTATTAAAAAATAAATGAGACCATTAGTTTCGATTTAAATGGACGTAGTAAAACAATATTAAATGACTTGCACTATAAAAGCTAAATCAGAGTATAATTATTTACTTCTATAATCTTGTTAAAGTTATACTTTTTAGTCAAATACCATGAATTCCATATATATTCATAGTGGAGTCAGTGGACTATGAACCTCTATATACTGCTCCTAATTAGCTAATATGGATATGCCTGTTTTCAAAGGCAAAAAGAAGATGTTTACATTTGACTTTAATTAAAATGAGTTAGTTGCATATTATAGATTTGCGCAACGAAAGAAAACTTACATTATTCCCTTGGAACAATTAGATATTAGATTTTATTATAACAAAAGGTCTTGCATAAAATCATGTGACATAGGTGGACATTAGACCGTTGCCAACGGGTGGTGTCGGTTTCAATGGACCTTCGTCGGTTGAACTGACACTATTGATATTAGTGTGTCGGTTTGTAAGTTTGGTGTGTCAGTGAGTTTGGTTCGCTATACCGACGAAGAAGAAGTGTGTGTCGGTTTTTTTGTATATAAATAAAGGTATATTGATAAATGTGGGACCCAAAAATTAAAGTGATATACCTATGGTTGGTACAGGTGTGTCAGTTTTGTGTCGATTTAAACAGTAGTAAAGTGACACTAGGTGACACAATTGACACATTAACGATCGAGAGTTATCTAAACTACCTTTTTTCTTTTCCACATTACAAAGGTGACAATGCAAGTTAATTATCACGGGTATTATTTTTGTTAAAATAACTAATCTAATTTATAAACGTTGAAAAAAACAATGAGAACAACCGTAAAGGCTGTCATAACACATTTGTACTACATTAATTAATAGTTGTACTCGAATCTTAAGAAAATAATCGTCTCTAGTTTCCTCCTGAATATGAGTTGACCGTATGAATATTAAACCAAATTACAACAATATAAAATTTGTTGTTAACATAACTCATAAATTTTTATATATGCACTTTTAAGTGCAATTGAGACTATATCTTGTAGTAAATAAATGAGCATAGGGAGTTAAAAGTGAGTCAAAGCAGGGGTAAAGAAGTCTTCGTGTTCAAGTCAATGGTCTAATTTGTTGCTTTTGAAAGTTGAGTGAGTACGGATGTAAACTAGTACGGATGTATACGGAGAAATATATGTGTTAAAGAAAAACGCCGTTGTCAGTGATCAGTAGCACTTTTATCGATTTCGATATATTACAATGTTGCATGTGACTCTGAGACAAAAATACAAAACTTTGGAAGCGTGATTGACGGTTTCATAAAACATTTGTCTTCGCTCAGAGTCTCATCAACGATCAACGATTCTATATAAGTATATTAAATAGATAACATGGAACGATTTGGACATTTAATATAGTTTCATTCATTTTGGTCTAATAGTATATATCTTTTTTGCTTCTATTTTTGAATTTTAGAGTCGTATTCAAAGATTTACGCAAACTGTACTTTTGATAATTATATATTTATTTATAATCCTTGTATTTTAAATAATTTTATATAATGTCAAATATAAATTGTTATTTTTAATATTAAGTTCTTATTAATTAGAATATTTGTTTACACTCATTTTAAAACTCACACTTTTTAAAAAACTAGCAGATTAAGATTGAAAATAAATATATTATTTTAAAAGGTTTACATTATCTAAAAGAGTTAAGAGTTTTTCTTTTATATTTAAAAATTTCAAGTTCCATATATTAATAACTATGTAATATATAATTTGTTTTCGACATCATTGAAATTTATTAATTTTATTTAATCCATCAGAATTACGTCATAGTATTATTATTAAAAAATATACTTTATTAAACGAGTTATGACAATATCACATTTTTAAAATTATTATTAATTATATTTTCTATTATATGCTATATTCAAACTCAATTTTAAATGAAACATAATACTTAATTATTACTCACTCCGTCTCAAATAATTATCCACAGATAAAAAATATACAGTTTAAGGAAACATAATCATTATAATTTACTTTTTGATAATATGAGAGTTGTGCCCTTACTTTTTGCACAACTTTTTATGGCTTACACACATGTTATGGGTAATTAAGTAAATTCAACTAATTATACACATCCATTTATGAAAGTGGACAATTAAACTGGAATAAACAGAAAAGGAAATGTCGACTATAATTTTTGGACGGATAGAGTAATTATTAATTAATTAATATAAAATTAAAAAAGTATAAAGATGATCACTTGATAGCGTTACAAAAGAGCTTGATTTCAGAGAGCGAGTGTAACATCCTCTCCTGTGCCCTGGTAATTTATAGTATTTTAATTGATTATTTAATCGTTTAGAAATTAATTGAAATTATGTATTTCATTGTGAAACGTAGATAAATAAGTTCTTTGACTTATTGTGATTAGTGAAATATTAATCGTTTTAAATTATTAAGGTTATCGGTAAAATAAAATATTATTTCTCGCAAACGGTTTTCAGGTTCCAGACAAAAGATTTAGGACGGGTATAAAATTATACCACTTTTTCACAAGCCGACTTTGCAAGCCGACTTTGAATTCATATATATCTCATTTCTTCTTCTTACTTCCTTTTATTTGAAAACTTGCAAATCAAATTCAAGAAACCCAAAACCAAAATTGAATTCATACTTGTGTTCCTATGATTCCGAATTCATAACATCAGATTCATCATCATCATAAGCTTCATCAATCAGCTTCCTTGTTTAAATTAGAAGTATGTTTCCATTTTTAGCAAACTACTTGAAAATTGGTGAATTATTGGTTGTAGGATGTTATTGAAGCTGAAAAGTAGTTATTTGATGCCTATTTGATGTTAGGAAGTTTGTGTGATTGAAAGGAAATCAAAATATTGAGTTTTGGGTTGAAAAAGTATGATTTTCGGCTGAACAGCGTCTCAATTCGCAACTTGTGTTCATCCTGCGAGTTGAGTTGGCTTGCGAGTTGACTTGCGGTGCGAGTTGACCTGCGAACCGAAACCTGCGAGCCGAGTTGAATCTGCGAACCGAGATTCCTGCGAGTTGACCTGCGAGTTGACTTGCGAGTTGACTTGCAAATTTTGAAAATGCGTAAGTGTTTTTGAGACGCGGTTTTGTAAAAATATCACTAACTCGGATTTAATTGAAATTCGCATGGTCATTCAGAAACGACCTAGTAATCAAGGCTATATTCTAATAGCCTAGGCAGTTTTTGGCCATCCGGGGTCATCTAGGACCCGAAAATGGCATTTTTCAGTTTTAAGCGGTATTGCGGGCTTTTTCTGAGTTTATTTCTGATTGAACTTTTGTTTGCCTAGACTTCAGGGATTACCTGATTTGATAAATGGACTATAATGATAATTTTGGAACGAACTTCTGACTTGTTTACGATTTTCTGTTTCAGATCATCGTAAGACTCAGTGATATAAGAATCCTGAGTGTGGAGACGTCAGAGGTATCGGTGAGTGGATTCAGAACTCATCATTTGATTTAGTTGTAACTATTTGGTTACAACAAGTAAACGTAGATGTTTATTAGACTGTTTAGTCTTGATTATTGATTATTGATCTACGTGATGTGCGAGCCAATGTGCTGTATGTGATTGAGGTCAACGTGTAGTTGGACTTCTGGTTATTATGTGTATTACACAGGTTTTGATTCATTTGTTGTGTTTGAGACCTGTGTATGGGTTTAATAACCATTAGTTATCGGTCTATTCTGTATTGGCCATACAGATTGTTGGTAAGTGTTCTTGGGGGAATCCCCGGGTATTATGATATCCCCAGAGCCACCGATCCTCATTGAATTATGTGTGTTTACGTTTTATTGGTGTAATTAGCTAGTTATGCTAAGTTGAATGTTGTGTGATGAACCCATTCACTTAGCTTCGTGCTAATCCCTCATGTTTACTTCCTGCAGGATTTATTTTGATTGAATGTGGGTGCAGGGAGTAATGATTTAATCGTGAATGTTTGACTGTGCCTGAAGCCTTTGATATGGTTTTGTAATAAACCTTGTTTTTCTGGATTTTATAATCCCCCGTCTGTTGTGGTTTAAACAAAGTAAACGTTGAAAATTGTACTCTGTTTCAGTGTAATGTTTTATATATATAACGAGTAAATGTATTTTATATTCATGCTTCCGTGTTTATTAATATAATAATCGGTATTAGAAAGAGGGGTGTTATAGCGAGTGCATAAGGTGGACCTTATTGTTATTTGGCGACCCATTGAGTATTTCAAAGAAAACGTCAATGACAAAATCTTAAAGAGTTGTGAGTCATGCAGTAAGGTTAAACGAGCAAAGCAACAATTGGACTCGAGTACTTCGTTGAGTAATTCGATGAAGTGTGTGATAATAATCGTGAGTTTTAATTAAAATATTTTTTAATATTTCAGTATCTTTAATTTCAAATTTTAGCGATATTATGCGTGTTTCTTTACGTATAACTAATTTCGATATAATAACAAATGTTTACAATTTTTTGTTTATAGACCATTCCCGAAAGATTCGTTAAACTAAATTCACTTGCTCGTCATATGACGGCAAAATTAAGATTTTGTGACCATGTACACCTTCAAGATCAACTTGTTTAAACATTTAAATGATGATAACATTGAGAGACATTATGTAATAATATTGTTAACTTTTAAAATTCAAATGTATTAGTTCAAGGTAGTCGTGTGTCTATAAACTAATATATATACATATATATATATATATATAACCAAATAATGTACTACGTATATTTTTTAAAACAAATCTTACATATATGTCGGTAATAATTTAATTTTTACATTTAGATATTTTTGTTACTCTAGCTAAGTGGTATATTATGAGGAAGAACGTGTTATCTATATCAATTGTTTTATATACATGTCAATATGTTTCTATATCAATTTTTATAGTATATGGAATATGATGCTAGGAATACGTACGATACAACTAGGTGGTTTTGATATATGAATAAAAAACTGATGTATATATTAAATGCTTTCGGTTGCTAGTGCAAGAAAGCATCTCAAATTTCTATAATCTGAGGTCTTACTCATCCGAATAATTAACTGAACAAGTTAAAACCCACTAATAAGATAATAACTTAGTGTCAAAGGGAACTCATCGATTAATATAAAGAAATGAGATCATGATAGGATCTGGTTCACACATTTGTATCCTTCTAATTTTGATAATTCCTTAGCTTACAATAAACTCATTAATTAGAAACCTTTCATTACACATCCACCATATTTGCACCCAATATTTAAGTATCTTTACTTTGAGTTATATATAGAGTCGTCTTTGAGGACCTGTAAGTGGTATAATTGTATAAGGCTTCTACATACTGAGGGCTTCAAAACACTGTGATCTCATTCGCTCTTTTAATACTTTCATTTATATACATACATATACAATCCGAAGAATTTACACAATCTATCTATCTTTCAATAAAAGAATACTTTTAATTTTATTTTTCTCTTACTATTAAACTTCAAATGCATAGCGTCAGTGGACTTCTGTATTTCATTACACCTTTAGATTTTAGGACCTCATTTTGAACAGCTTGAACAGGAACCAAAAATCTCAGGGACGGCCTGTAAATATACAAGGCGAGTAGGTGACGCTATACTTGTAAATAAAATATCTAAGATATCATAATAATGAAGTGAGAATTATTCAAATATTACGATTTGTACTTGTATGTACGTGAGAATTAATTGATATTTATACAAAACTTGTAAGAAGGGGCAGATTTGAAAGTCTAAAAAGGGTCACGAGTCGTTGTTCCCTTAATTTCTACAAGTCTTCGGGCAACCGAACGTACAGGATGCAACGACTTAAGGGTGCCGTGGGCCAAATCTTTCCCAAGATATACCACACGTCACTAATTGATAGACAGAAAAATTAATAGTATTTTTAATTTATAACCCCCCCAAAAGGTCAAAGTTAAGACTTATTATCTTATTTTTTGAAATTTATATTTAGACTTTTTAGAACACTTCCTATCATGCCGGTTTAGAATTGAGAAAGCGTCACATCAGAATAATGACTGAAGAATCGACCCATAGCCGAACCTTACCTATAATGATTGAAAAACTGAACTTTTCAACGCCACGTCATTTCTTAAATATTAATACAAATACATTTATATTTTTTTTAAAAAATACAATAATAAAAAAAGTATGTTACATTAATAATACAATTACAATAATTAAAAAAAGTACGTTACATATAATTTTTGTGTGCGAAAAATAGTGGAAATTGTTTGACATAATTTTTGTGTAAAATAAATATAGATAGTGAGAATTGTATGTGAATTTTTTTTTGTATATATGTAGATATATATATATATCTATAGAGAGGGATGATTCAGAGGAATGGGTAATCTTAAGGGGAGGCGGGAAGCAAATCTGGACCGTTCGTTAACATTCATCACAATGAATGTTAATTTTGATCACGATGACTGTTAATTTGGTCATGATGAATGTTAATTTTGGTCTCTACATATATATATATAATTTTTTTGAACGACGAATTTTATATAAACTAGCAAGAAGCTAGAAAAAACTAATTATACAATAATTACACAATTATTAACATAGAAAAACCCACATATATATGTATATATATATATTTATAGAGAGGGAGGATTCAGAAGGAAAAGAAGGAAGAAAATCTCATTAGCAACTTGTGACTGTGCTTCGGCTTGCGATCGCAAAAAGATCTCATTAGCGACTTGTGAACAAAGATAGGGAAAATTATAGCTTTCTTTTCGGAGCAAATTTTTATATGCTTTTAAAATTCGAGGCATTTTTTTAATTCCAAAAATGTACTATGTCACTCACACTCGAATGGCCCAAACATTCAGGCTTTAAGGATCTAATATCCAGACCAATATCAAGCAAATTTATGGGCCATTTTCTATGACCCAAAAAATGCGGTTTGAAAGCCTATTTCTTTTTATGAATGGGGCCCAGATAGATACGATCGCCCATCTTGAATTTCACAATCAATGGCCGAATTCTTGTGTAAAGTAAAAGATTATGTGAGAAATGATTCATTACTAAAAAGTTGTAATAAGAAACTTTCAATATAGCACATTACATATCATTCAGTAAATTTCTATTTGTAATCTTTTTGTAAGTCAAACATTACTTAAAACTTTTTACTGTATTTTGACAAAAAATATAAAATAAAAGATAGTATTATTTATAGAGTAACATATCAACATATACTAAATCGTCCTCAAATACTCGTCCAATGCGTTGTTCTTTTTACACTCCACGATTTGGTCGATTATAATATTCCACAAATAATGATTATGCTATTTAACAATTATGAATGGTCAATGTCATTATTTTCTCTGACTTGAGCTTTACTTGGTCTTCAACAGTTAATGTTAATAATTTCAATCACTAATGGATCCATTAGTGATGGCGACAAGTTTACGACCCACTTGAAAGGGGTAATGATAATTAGCGTAGCAAGATTCATACACCTCTTATTAATGGATGTATGAATTTCAATTTAAGATATCACATTATACTATCATGTCACATCATTATTATTTTAAAATTAACATTAATTTTCAACTTATTTAATTTTTCTCTTATATCTTTTAATATATAACTTTTTATAAAATTTCAAATATACTGTTGTGACGTACTTATTTTTATTTACGTTTCGATATAAATTTTATTCAAAACTGAGTCGGGTAAAAAATAATGTATTTTTTCTTTAAAAATTTCAAGTTTTTGGTTTGTTTTTTTCCTTTTTTTACGTTTTTTTTTTGTTTTTCTTCGTCTTTTTTATGTTTTTTTCCTTTTTATTTACATTTTCTTCTTTTTTTTACGTTTTCTTTACATTTTTCTTCATTTTTTACGTTTTTCATGGTTTTTTTATGTTCTTTTCGCTTTTTTCGTCATTTTTTTACGTTTTTCTACATTTTTTTTCGTTTTTCTTCCTTTTTTTTTTACGTTATTCTTCGTTTTGTTCGTTTTTCTTCATTTCTTTAACATTTTTCTTTGTTCTTTAAAAAACAAAGAAAAATGAAAAAAAACGTATTGAAACGAAGAAAAACGAAAAAAACGTTAAAACAACAAAGAAAAACGAAAAAAACGTAAAAAAAAGAAGAAAAACGTAAAAAAAATGAAGAAAAACGAAAAAAAACCATTAAAATGTAAAAAACAGAAAAAAACAGAAAAGAACGAAGAAAAACGAAAAAAGGACGAAGCAAGACGAAAAAAACGAAGAAAACCGAAAACTTGAAATTATTTTTAAAAAAATACATAATTTTTTACCCGACTCAGTTTTGAATAAAATTTTCATCGAAACGTAAATAAAAATAAGCACGTTACAACGGTATATTTAAAATTTTATAAAAAGTTATATTTTAAAAGATATAAGAAAAAAATCAAAAAAATTGAAAATTAATTTTAATAATAAAATAATTATGATGTGATGGGGGCGTATAACTCTCAAAAAGGGTGTATGAAACTTAATACCCTAATAATAATAGTAATTATTATTATTATAAAAAAGATGTTTAATTTTGATAACGAATTTAATTGAAGTCGTCAATTAATAACTACGAGGTTAAATGTAGTCGGATGATGTTCAACTAGATTATAACTTGCGACTTCGCAGGATTATACATATTTTTGATACATAATTGAAACGTAACCAAGTGATTGTTTGATCTCTCAATTGTCGTTGTCTGTTACAGTTTACGTTTTTGTGTATGTTATTTTTAGTGTATAATATTTTCATTGGGTATCGATTTTAGAGTTGTATACAGAAAATATTAATATTAATGTGTGTCTGAGCGGTTGTGAGATTTCATACCCATGAATAAATTATAACGTCTCTTTAAGAAAAATAAAAAATCTTTGAGTGTTGAAAAAATATAGTATCCCGTGATTTTGTCTATGATTGCTGTGTTGCAAGTTGTATTGGTTATGGAATATCTTATCTAATTAGCAGTACAATGTATTACAATTATACTGTACGTTGTAAGATTTTTACGAGGCAACCTATGTAGTATAACAATATAATATCGAGTTGGTATATATGCTTGTAATTTACACAAGTTTATTCACGCGTTGCTACATTGTGATAGATTTAACAGTTTTTCAACGAAGTAATCGTGATAAGTGTAGTAGATATAACAATTTTGTTAAAACTGTAAGAACACAATAAAATATCAAATGAAAGAAACAAATTCATTCACTAAATTTAATTTATAAAAATTATACTATTAATTTATGTTAATTAATTAATACTTCCTGCACCCCATCACTATTTTGATAAGAACTTCAACCCAAATACACGGTTATTCCTATTCTTCCACATAAATTACCCGGATATCCACCAAAGAAATAATATCAATACAAACAATTTATTAATTTTGGGATACAAAATGATGTGTCACCAATCAGATGGATAGAGAGAAAAATAGTAAGAAAAAACAAACCAATATAATATTGACATCTCAGTTTGTAATTTTTGTTTGTGTAATTTGTTTGTAACCGTAACATTGCTCTATCCACAATAATGCTTGCAAAATTTTTGCAGAGAATCTAAACCCGAAACTCTTAGTGTTACTGTTGACCAAGTCTGCAATATTAAAAATCTTTGTTGTACTCAACTTCCAACAATTGATGACTCTAATCTATACTATACCCTAGTGCTTCCTTGCATATGGCTAACGAATGATATATTGTTTGCTAGTTTATTCACAGATCGGGCACGACACTGAGTGAAGATATATCCCTCTTTTGTCGAGTTATTCTCTCAACGGCAACCTCCTTCTTGTTGTCCGCCATGCAAACACTTCTATTTGTAGTTGCACGGGAATATTTCTTTGGGTTGTTATTCTCGCTTCCTCCACTCGTGATATCTTCTCGTCCAGTAAGACAAAGATTTCACTGAGAATCCACCTTTATCGTCTAGATTCCACCGCCACGAATCCCTGCAATTGTTAGGAACAAATGAGTTCACCTACCTATTCCAAACCCATATGACTTGATCGCCAAAGTAGAAGTCAATGCATATTATGGCTTCAAATATACTGAAATTAGAAAAGAAAAGAAAAAACATCACTAAAAAACTGCACATTAAACTTCAGAGAAAAAAAATCCATAACTATTCTTTGCGAATAAGAACCACATGTTTTATGGGTTTAAAAACCGATGATGCGGAGGGAAATCATAGAAGAATCTATATAGCTCACAAAGGCATCTATGACCATAGGTGATTATCGCGCATCCTCCTCTACGGGTCTCTTCATAACACCTATATCTTATGAATAATCAAAATGCAGGCCCGTTATTACAGTGCCGAATCTAAAATTTTTGGTCACCGGTGTAACAAATATAATAATAAAAATATAAAATAAAAAATTTTCAACTAAAAGGGTACAATTTTATTAAAATAACAAACATACATTAAAATGATAATTTTCTTTTTCGATATTTTATTCATTGAAAATTGAAAATGATCAATTACAGCTTCATTTATAACATTAGCGAGTGTCTCTTTCTGTACATCGACAACACCAAGAGATTGTGATCCATGCCTTTTTGTTTTCTTTTTTGTAAGTTGGGCTGCTGAAGGATCCAAGTGAGACTTATAAACAAACACACGTAAAACCAATAATGAAGGATTGAAGGGAAAATCAATAGCAAGCAGAGCAGAGTTGTTGACAAAAACATATACCTTGCCTATTAGACACAACATCAAAATCTACTTGAACAAAGTGTATCATCATGACGATGAACGACGTGCGGTCTTTATAGGCATGTTTTGCAGTTCGAAATTCTTGTATGGAGGGAAAGTTAACATAGTCACTGTTGTATGAGTAACCAAATTCATGTAATGTAAAGTATATGAATCATAATAGAATCTTAGGTGTGTTCTTTTTAATATGATATTGCATGATTTAGTTTCCTAAATAACTTATTCACGAAATACTCGTACCATTTACGATTATAATTCATTTATTCCTAGTGAATTACTTTAAATACCATTCAATTTCAATTTGAAACATGGCGTATGTATCCTATCTACAATTTAGTTAATGGAGTGTATATGATGTTACAAATTTGGTTAGGATTATTTTACACAATTAATTGTATCCAAGTGTATTTTATGACACATAGTAGAAAAAGCACATACTTAGATAGTTAAATTACATAAATGCACATGGGTTTATGAAAAATATCAATTCCATTAAAAGAAAAATATCGTTTAGGAATTTTAGCAATTGGAGTGAAAAAGTTGAAATGTAATTATTCAAATGGTAATCGTTGTCATGCACATTTTTAAGAGCTAAAGTTATCTAATGTACTTTATGTTATTAACTTATTATATAAAAATGATTCTAAGAATATTTTATATTTTATTATAAGCATGTACTTGTAGGTATACTTGAAATGTAATTAGTTTTGTATCATAGGGGTATAATAGTAAAACTAGTGAAGTTTGTTGGATGAAAGATAGTATTGTGATGTTATTAGTGAGAGAATTTAAAATCAGATTGAGATTAAAAAAGTAAATTTCATCAAAGGACTCTTATTATTTATTATTAACTTATAAGACTTAAATGACATAAAAGTTATATATTTTTACTTTCTTCTATTAATAAAGGGAGAAAGAGCGATCTGGGATCATGACAAGGCAAATAGCCCTGCAAGGAATATATTTATAATATTATACCATAGTTAATTACAGGAGTACCCCTCATTAGCCTGAAATTGAATTATTCATTAAGTAGGACCTCATATGTGTCATCCTTCTATAATTTGGCTTTCAATTTAAACATTTTTAATTTCAACTTTCATCTATTGACTTTAAATAATTGATATCTACATATTTAATTGCTTATAGGGTGTTTTAAATGTAACAGTGTGAAAGCTTGGTGGGCATATGGTCAGAGTTGATAAAGGATCTTGTATGTTTATGATTTCGAGATACGAGATAACTACTCTATTAAAGTGATGATTCATATACTATATAAATTTTATCTAAATTTATCCACATCACTTAATCTGCTCTATAACGTTAGCACAATATTGTACTATAAAGCATATTTGATAATGAATATATAATAAATGGTGTACAAATTACTCAAGGACCTCCAATAGACTTGCATTAGATTAATTGCTCAATTATATTCATAAAAATCTTGGTAACCTAATAAACTCAAGTGACATGTGACATAATATATATATATGTGTGTGTGATATATGGTGGTACTCGCACTAATTCAAGTTGAGGTTTAAATAGTTGGATATGCATATAACGAGGTTTCATTTGTATATTTTTAGTATTTATATATGTTCAACTACTTGGGGAATAGATAAAAGGTATCAAGTTGATATATAACTATATAAGTTTAGTCGATGTTGATGGCTTGAGCAACCGAAGGCCAACTTTGACCATTTTAAGGTTGATATGCAAGACATAATCAGTGGGTTCGGGTCTAAAGATTCTTTTATGGACCACCATTCCACAAATGATCTAACCGAGCAAGTTCAGCGTTAGGAGATAGAAGGGTCACTAGAGTTGTTCCGGTAACGTTGTAATGTCAATGATATAAAAAAAAAAAGAGTTTACCATGTTTTGTTAACACCTTCTTATTTTGAATTTTTTTTTTATTAATATACTAGTAAAACATTCTAATATTGTTTTTGACATGACTCAAAGTTACTCTTTACAAAGTTATTGTCATATCGAATATTGATATATATATATATATATATTATACAGGGCCAAATTATTGTATATATTGGTTTCAGCATGTCTAGTTTTAGACTTATATATCATTTTTTTGTCACACTATTTATAGTGCTATTTACAATTCAGATAAAACCAAATTATACAATTGTATAACTTGAATTGGACCATATGATTTGGATAATCGTATTTTTAGATTGGTTCAGACTAGAACTAAAATTATTAATTTTGAATGACTAATCAGTTTTAGTTACTGTATTTCAAACTGAATTATATATATAAAAAAAACTAAATAAGTAATTATTTGAATCATGATTTAACTGATTTATCCATTTGAACAACCCTATTTATTCACAAATTCATATGTTATACAGGGCAGTTTTGTATTACCTATTGATATTAAACTATGTATACCATGTTGTAATTAGTCTATCGATGTTAAATAATTTGATTAATTTAGAAAAGAAAAGGTTGTACTACGTAATTGTTAATTAAACCTTTCACAACTTACGATTGAAATTCTTTTCCTATTTTTAAGGCGTCAAAATACACGTGGCTTATGAATTATTATTATTGAAACCCTTTGGTCAATTTAATTATGAGTAACCTCAACTTTTGAGTTTTGACCTCTTAATTTTTGACTTTTCTTACATAATCTCATTATTATTTTATGATACATTTGTCAAAATTAAATAGCAGCTAAAGCCCGGGGGCTGAAGCTTACGTGTGAATTATAGTCGGTAATTAAAGTCTATATTTATAGCTATAAGTTAAAGATTATGTTTTTTAAAAGTAAGTTAAAATAATAAAATATTAAAACTTAAATATGTAAATTGCAATAAAATGACATATAAATAAAATGTAAAATAATAAATTAAAAGGTTCTTAAGTAATTTAATCATTATAAGCTCTAATTTGTTTTTGAAAATTCTTGAGTACCTTACATTTTCTATAGCTTATTTAACATAATCTTTTTTTAATTAAAAAATACAAATTTAAACTTCTATAAGCTTCAATAATCTTCTTGCCAGATGCACAGCTCCAAAAAGAAAAGGTGATGGTATAAGGGCAATTTAGTCAATAAATTAATAGCCATTTTTTCCGGTATCTATTCCATGCGAAGGCATGACGGATCCATGGACCAATACCATGCTACCATGGCTCCTTACATAGCCAAGAGCCAGATCCCACCAAGCTAGGCGGCCACCTTGGATCGCTTCTATCTACTTGTCAAAACTTCTTTGAATATGCATTTTTATAAATATATAAAATACAAAATAATGATCCACTTACAATAATCTAAACGTCGTACTAGTACATAACTAGCATCCTTACAGTTGCTTTAAAATTGATTTTCGAATTATTGTTTAATATCATTATATTAGATTTTTAATTAATGTATAAAAGTAAGTATCTCAAATGAACGTTTTTTCTAAAAAAATTTCAGCAAATAGTGTTGAAACTCTTGTTTTTATTGGAGGAATTTTCTTTTAACTTGACATTTATCAAGATTTTTGTGTAAGAATTTTTGCATAAATATTTTCTTTTTAATCTTTTATTCTTGTGTAAAAGAACTTTTGACAACTCTTGAGTTGGAAACGTCTTTATAGAGTTAAGAGGAAAATTTAAAACTCTAATCGCGTAAAAGCTTTTTTGATAAAAAAAAATTATTAGACTTTGTGACTCAATCTCTTAAGGACAGTTTCATAATTTAGTGATATAGATAACGATTAGAATTATATTTTGTATTTACGTTGAGTTATGGGTTAGTATTAGTATTTTGAGTTTGTTCAATTAGTATTAGGAAATAATTAATTTGTTCTATAAATCAAAATTAATAGTTTTAGGAACTTTGAACCTTCGATATTTATTTTATAATCAGAATAGAGCTTTGAATTTGTCTCTCTTTTTTATATTCCTTTGAATTATAACCAATTAATGATACAAAACATTTGTTCATGTATGATATCACATATAACAAGACAACAAGTTTGACCATTACATTTTATCTTTTTTCACAAAACACAGGGTGTTTATAAAAGGTTTTAGTATATACTTGTTGAAATCGATCTATATAGATATTATTTAAAAATTAAGTATAAACTTCATATCTGACTAAACAAATCCTATTAAGAACTAAATAATATTATAAAAAAGTGGAGAGGTAGGAGTTGGAGATGTGTCAACTTGATCAACAGGATTATAGGAAGCAGACATAAAGAGAAAAGTCTAATGTCACTGGTACATACACACAACATATATACGGTTTGAAGTAACATCTTATTCAGGAACAGTTTTATATATTTATTTTTAACAATTAAGTTCAGGAGCAGTTGATATCATAAAATGGAACCAGCCACAACGGCTAGTGATGGCAGTAGAAACAAGTTAAGGATTTGCGCGATGGCATCACAGTTGTGGTTGTGTTTGATGATCACAGCAGCAGTAGCTCAAGCTCAAAACACTACCGATCCAGCTGAAGGTACGTCTTCATCTTAATTTGTACCTCTCATTTTATGGCTCTTTCTTCAAAAAAATGCTTCTCTAGTTTTGATCCAATTTTATTATTCATTGATGCACGCTGACGCACAAAGTGACATGTGTTGCCCTTTCATTATTTCTTATTTATTTTACTGTGAAGTTTGTTTTACTTGAACCAACCTCTGTATATCGCTTACTGCTTTGTGTGTCAATAACTTTCATGATTATATGTAATCTTTAATAAGTTAGTCAACATGTATTGATCGTAGATACTGATAATTTAAAATTTAAATCGTATGTTAGTGCGACTTATGGAGAAAAAAAGATATGCAACCAAGTTTCATAAAGATTCTTGTATCCAGTTGTTTAAAGTGATAATAAATTTAGTTATTTATTTTGCTTATTTTTGTAATTTAATTTTGCTTAGTCACATGTTTACTCACAAAATGAAATTTGAAAGAAGTTGTTAACTTTCGGCAACGAAGTATAAAATCCTGTAAATAATCATACAACTTGTATTTCATCAATACGATAACTATTAGTAACGTGTTGCAGCACGAGTTATAAATGAAATGTTCAGCCAATGGGGGATACAGGAAAGTAAAGCAACAGAACAGGGATGGAACATAAGCGGAGAACCATGTAGCGGTGCAGCAGTAGACTCAACAGACTTCGATTCACCGAATTATAATCCTGCCATAAAATGTGTCTGTACTTTTCCCAATTCTACTTGCCACATCACTAGACTGTGAGTACTTCTATATTCAGCAACATCATCTTTTGTCCATTCCAATATTGTAATATTGATAGTTTGAGTTCATCAGAAAAGTATATGCACTGGATGCTGTGGGCCCGATACCAGAAGGACTCTGGACTTTGACTTACCTTACCAATCTGTACGTATGCTAACCAATTTCTGTATGTGTATATGTACACCATACACGTGTGCATATGTGTGTATGATTTGTATTCTGCTAAATGATGCAAGTATTTGCTACAGTAATGTGGCTCAGAACTACTTGACAGGTCCTTTGTCACCTTCTGTTGGCAATTTAACTCGGATGGAGTGGATGTAAGCGGTCTTTTTACAATACTTTGAATTCAGTGATCAGTTTTAAGAATGCATTGAGATTTATGACGGTTAGTTTGAACTTTTTCTGTAGGACCATTGGCATCAATGCCTTATCGGGGGAGCTTCCACCAGAGCTAGGGCAACTTACTGAGCTCAAATCACTGTATATATATTTTTCTCAATGTCGTTCAAGTAGAGACGTTTTCTGTTTGATTCTTCCATGTTTGATATTCTGTCTGTTGATGCTACAGGGCATTTGGCACAAACAGTTTTAATGGTTCCCTGCCATCTGAACTTGGAAATTTGCGAGAATTACAACAGCTGTAAGAACATTCATGATTATGAATTGTAAATATATCTATAACAAACTTCTGTTAGTTCTTAGATAAATTTCTCATGCTGTTTGCTAAGCATATTCAAGTTTGTTTTTTAGTAGGCTTCATGTTGGTTTTACCGATCTGGGACATGTCTGTAAAAATACCATGTATGTAGCATTATCATTTATTATCGTCTTCATTTATGGTCATTTTGTCAGTTACATCGATAGTTCTGGACTTGGTGGTGAAATACCTTCTACATTTGCTAATTTACAGAGCCTAGTCACAGTGTAAGAACCTTTACTTTCAGTAACATTTTTAAGTTAAGATTGCAACATTTCCTTTTTTGGGAAGCTATCATTTTACAGAGGCCGAGTTTGCATTGTTATCATTACAAATGGTGGATTCCTTTGTTTTATGGCTTTATCTGTATTCAAGGGCATTTTAGATATTTGACAGCTGGTCAAATAATTAATTCACACCAAGCCTCAAGGCCCTCAAGTCGAGCACTGCAATGTTAGTTATATAAGAGCATTTATTATGAAAGCTAATAACAATTGGCCTCTCAGATGGGCTTCTGATAATGCATTCACAGGGAGAATACCCGACTTCATCGGAAACTGGTCACAGTTACAATCATTGTAAGTTAATCTCTATGGCATATACAAGGCGTACGATATGAAACTTTTCGATTTTACATGCTTGATGTTCCTACAGGAGGTTTGAAGGGAACTCTTTTGAAGGTTCAATACCACCTTCATTTTCTCAACTCACCTCTTTGCAGGAATTGTAAGTCGTTTGTTTTTCATTTGTAAGAAATCATCATCATACTTTTGAAGTTTTTTATTTTTCTCTTGTCATTAAACCGCTAAAGTCTAGCTGCTTTCGTTTTATAATGTTACAGGAGGATAACTGGCTTATCTAATCAAACTCTGGATTTTATCACAAATTTGAAGTCACTGGCTGTTCTGTGAGCAAATACTTTTTACATTTCTGAAGTTCACCCATTTTACCGTTCTTATGTCACTAATAATGAAATGCATTTCTTGCAGAGTCTTAAGGAATAACAGAATTACTGGCCCTATTCCGTCTGATATTGGAGAATACCGAAATTTGACACGACTGTGAGTAATCTGCATTGAGACTGAAATATCTGGATATATGACTATTGACGAAAAGATGTTGGATGTTATTATGTATTGCTATTTCCAGTACTAAAATTTGGCCTCATCTCATGTACTAACTTAGGTGTCTACTTTTCAGGGACTTGAGTTTCAACAATATGACTGGAGAGATTCCAGGAGCATTATTCAACTTGACTCAAATCAATGTCTTGTAATATTTCACATGCAACTAGGCCAATAATTCTCAATGTTGAAATGAATTAATTAGCACTCGATTTTGACATCTTTATCACTCGCAGGTTTCTTGGAAACAATAGCTTAAATGGTACCCTTCCCCCCGTAAAGAGTGCAAGTCTCCGCAATATGTAAGTTAAATGCATATATATGCTATTAACCCAAGTGGAAATGTTTTTTTTTTTTTTTTTCTTTTTGTTTCTAATTTCCGTAAGTTTATTTTTTACAGTGATCTGTCATACAATGAACTATCCGGGACACTTCCTTCTTGGGTCAATGAGCCAAACTTACAACTGTGTGTGCCTTGTCTTTAAAGTAGAAGTTAAATTGGTCACCAAATTACCAACTTTGGAATATTTGTTTTTTTTTTCTTTTTTCTCTTCTTTTATATATATATATATAGGGGAAGGTTCCATAGGGAAGCTTCAAATTTTGGGGAAGAAGGGAAGTAAATCTTAGCCCTTGATTTTTTCATAAAAAAACGTTTTTAACATTCATTTGTGATGAATGTTAAATTTTGATTAACATTCATCACAAATGAATGTTAACAATATTCATTTATGATGAAATCAAAGGTTGAGATTTGCTTCCCTCCTTCCCTAATTTTTTTGCTTCCCTCTTGATCCCTCCCCTATATATATAGGGGAGTGATCAATGGGGAAGGGGTAATCTTGGGGGAAGGGGGAAATAAATCTGGGCCGTCCGTTTACATTCTTTACGGGCAGTTGAATGTTAACTGCCCGTAAAGAATGTTAAAGGACGGCCCAGATTTACTTCCCTCTTCCTCCAAGATTGAAGCTTACCTATGGATCATTCCTCTCTATTGAAAAGTGACAAACAGACATTAATGTATATCTTAGTTGTTGGAAATAATAATTCTAATGTGTGCATTGTGCAGTAACTTAGTTGTGAACAACTTCACTTTGGATGGTTCAGAAAATAGGTAGCTATATTATAGCTACAACTTACTTTTACTTATTCTTGATACTTGTATAAACCTTTAGTAACTGCTAATGTCTTTGCTAATTTAAATTTAATGTCTTCTGTCTCCAGTGGCATTCCATCAGGATTAAATTGTCTCCAAAGGGACTTCCCTTGCAATCGTGGATCACCAAGATGTAAGTAAGCAACAACATGAAGTTTCCCTTGTTATCGTAAACTTATAACACTTTTCATTCATGTTGGTTTACAGATAGTAACTTCGGAATTAATTGTGGCGGTCCTCAAATTACATCTTCTAGTCAAATAGTTCATGAACAAGAAAACGAAGCTCTTGGACCATCAACGTACTATTTGACTTCTGAAAGGAGATGGGGTGTCAGCAATGTTGGACAAAGGGACAACCCAGCTTATACAGCCTCCAGTTCACGTCAGTTCACAAACACTTTAGATTCAGAACTGTTCCAAACAGCCCGAATGTCTGCTGGATCATTAAGATACTATGGTTTAGGCCTCGAGAACGGTAACTACACTGTGAACCTCCAGTTTGCAGAGTTACTAATAGAAAATGGTCAAACTTGGAAAAGCACCGGAAGGCGT
This sequence comes from Logfia minima, assembly GCA_963921325.1. Classification (NCBI taxonomy): domain Eukaryota; kingdom Viridiplantae; phylum Streptophyta; class Magnoliopsida; order Asterales; family Asteraceae; genus Logfia; species Logfia minima. The sequence goes on along the minus strand of OY992763.1, from coordinate 4,633,258 downwards.
GTCTTTGACATTTATCTGCAGGGAAACCTCGTGTTTCCAGATTTCAATATAAAACAGGCAGCAGGGGGGTCTTCTTTTAGCCCGGTTATAAGGCAAGAAACAGTTCAAGTTTCAAATAACTACCTTGAGATACATTTATTCTGGTCAGGAAAAGGGACTTGTTGTGTACCTAATCAAGGAACTTTTGGACCACTTATCTCAGCAATCAGTGCCACCCCAAGTAAGAATTCTTTCTTGACATTATTAGCTTTAACTTTGAGCTCTTGATACTTAGCATCATTAAGTTAACAATGCCCTTAACTTATTATTTTTTGTACAGATTTCACGCCCAGTGTGAGCAACAATCCACCTTCTACAAAGAAGAATAGCACTGGTTTGATTGTAGGGATTGTGGTTCCAATCGCGGTTGTTAGCTTCTTTTCACTATTAGCCTTATATATTTTTCGACAACGACGGAAAAAGCAGGGTACCTCTGATGATTACGAAGGTAGTTTTTCTCGATCTTCCTTTATCTTATAGATGAAGCATGTTTTCCATTATTTTGGAAGCATGTTGTATTATTTTTTTGCGCTGAAGACAATGTAAAGACACATAGTCAAAAAAATGAATAGAAGTTAATTAGAAACATATGCAAGTTTTAGTTACTTAAATGTGTTTACTGATTTGCAGAGTTCGTGGGAATTGACACGAGGCCATATACCTTTAGTTACGGTGAACTGAGAAATGCAACAGATGATTTTAGTCCTGCAAATAAGCTTGGCGAGGGAGGTTTTGGACCTGTTTACAAGGTAGTTTATACTTTTCATCAAGAATCCATTTTTGCTTCTTAACTTCAAACTTAAAATTTGGTTTTATGGAAAATAGGGAACACTTACTGATGGGAGAGTAATAGCTGTTAAACAACTCTCGATAGCCTCTCACCAGGGAAAGACTCAATTTATAGCTGAAATCGCAACAATATCTGCTGTCCAGCACCGTAACCTTGTGAAATTGTATGGGTGCTGCATTGATGGAGAGAAACGACTTCTTGTTTACGAGTATCTTGAGAATAAGAGTCTTGATCAAGCATTATTTGGTAAGAAAATTCACATTACATTCATAAGTTTGGGTATAGACATGACTTCTAGACTACAAAAAATATAATGTTACATATGGGGTTTGTGCTGCAGGAACCAAAAGGTTGTCTCTTAATTGGTCCACCCGGTTTGATATATGCCTTGGGATAGCACGCGGTCTTTCATATCTGCATGAAGAATCTCGTGTACGAGTTGTACACCGAGATGTTAAAGCTAGCAATGTTCTACTTGATTCTGATCTGATTCCCAAGATCTCAGATTTTGGTTTGGCTAAACTTTACGATGACAAGAAAACACATATGAGTACTCGTGTTGCAGGGACAATGTAAGATTGATAGTTGTTAATCTTTTAAGTGTTAATAACATATATTAATTGACTTTCAAGTTGGAAAATTTGACCCATTTACTTATTAATTGGTTATTTTTGGTAAGTTTTATCTCAAACGGATCAAATACAAAAATTTAGTTAAAAAGGAAATTTGTCACATGGGCCGGAAGTCACCCAAGTGTATTTTTAAGGCTAACAACCTTTTAAGTTGCTTTATTAAAGTATTTAAGATATTATTGTGATAGTATCTTTTTCTTTAATATCACCAATTAGAACATTTATTAATTCTAAAAGGGACAACTGTTTGTTGATCAGACCTAGCTGATCCGACCCAAATTCAATCCACACTAAATTTGACCCATTTGACTCCTTAACTAACTATCCTAACATGGTCTTTTTGATTTGCTATGTAGTGGGTATCTTGCACCAGAGTATGCAATGCGTGGACACCTTACCGAAAAGGCTGATGTGTTTGGGTTTGGAGTTGTAGCTTTAGAGATTATCAGTGGAAGACCTAATTCTGATTCTACTTTGGATGAAGAGGAAATATATTTGCTTGAATGGGTATGTTCATCTTCCTCACAAATCCTTAATGATGATTTTTCTGTTGATGCAATCTGCATAAATGAATTCATACAATCAACCTACTCTTAGCAAGCAATGGTTTCTGTAAGAAAAAAAGTGTTGATCTGTTAAAGCAGAAAGTAAACAAGAATTAAAGTCAAACTTGAAAATAGAGGTAATGGGTGGATTTGGTAATGGGCCGAAATTGGTAATGTTTGTACAGTTGGAGCTGGGTTGCGCTAGTTGGCCCAAAACAATTTTTTGTCCAATTTTTTTCTTTTATAAATAATCAGTGAGTCATGATTACAAACATTTTATATGTCCTCGAATAAATTGATTTAGGAGGTGTTATGCATTAAAAATACACTTTACCTGACTTTCAACCCGTTTTTTAAGCTATTTTAATTTTATTTTACCTGTTTGGCCCGTTAGAGATAAATACAACCCGAATGAACTCATTCATAAGGAAACGGGTTGAAACTGTCACCTCTAATTAATTACTTTACACACAACTCCATCCATCTTACTCTTTTCCCTTTGGTATGATTTTAGGCATGGAACCTGCATGAAGCTGATACCGAACTTGAGTTGGTAGATGAAGAATTGTCTGAATACGATGAGAATGAAGTAAGAAGAGTGATGAGAGTGGCCCTTTTATGCACCCAAACTTCACCAATGCAACGTCCATCAATGTCACGAGTTGTGGCAATGCTTTCAGGAGACATAGAAGCAACTGGCGTTATAAATCGCCCTGAGTACCTCACTGGGTTCAAGTTTAATGATGCTACAACATTTAAAAGTGCTGCTCCAGTTTCAAGTACTGATTCTGCAGCTACTACAAGTTACTCCACCAATTCACCACATTCACCTAATAACGCTTCTAGACCGATACTTCATGATATCATTGGAGAAGGTCGATGATGGTCTGTGAACTTGTTTAAAGTTAGACTTTAATTTGTTTTTTGGAAGATGGTTGAAGAAGCATGTTGTAAATGATATTATTGCGACATTATATGTATTTTACGTATATAACTTTTTGTTGTTGTCTGTTGAATATATGTAAAACCTGATTATTAAAATTCATAAGACGGATGCAGAGTGTAAAAGGAGATCTTTTGAAGTTATCATTTTTCTTTGTTTGCAGTATTGATTTGTATGCTATCAATATAACTATAATATAGGGACAATGACTTTGAGCACCTCAACAATGAATTTAAATAAGGTAAAAATTTGGTTTTACTACGTTTGGCCGTTCGAATTCTTCAAAGTTAATTTTGAATATCAATGTCATGCTTTTCTTCTGATTGCCATGCCTTGAATCATAGTCATTATCATAATTATTAATATGTTTGTAATTTCATTATTTAGCTCCAGTTTTGCACTAACTCGTATAAATCACTAACAATTTCAAAGGCGCATAAATGACAAGTTACAATGCAAACGATTCTATATCATCCAATGATCATAAACCTATGATATGCAACATTCAACCACGTTAAATCAGTATTTATACTATACTTTGATGGAGTTACTTTAGAGCATATGTCCAAAGAGCGCAGAATGTTTTTAAAAGGCTTGTTTTGGAGAATTAGTATATAGCTTTTAAAGTATGGAATCGGATATGAGACTGATAATTTTTTTTTATATAATTCGCATAGTCAAATACATCCAACCTTTTAGTAAACATCCCAAATATAATAATCGAAAATGGAAAGACTGGGACTGTTAGAGTTGGAGATGAGTCAAGAGTCGACCATGAATCATAAATATGATGAAAAAGTCTGTTCTTAATGGTGCATACATTATACATATAATCTTGTTCAGTAGCAGTTAATACTGTAAAACGGTGGTTGCTAATACAAGTTGACAATTAGTGCAATGACATCACGTTTGTCGTTGTGGTTGATGATCACGGCCACAGTGGCTCAAGCCCAAACCGCTACTGATCCATCTGAAGATCTCTCTCTTTGACTCTGACTCTCTGTTTATGCTTTTCCTTCTCCTTTCAATTATATGACTTTAACAGGCTAGTGGAGTCTAGTTTCAAGCAAAAACATATAACGAGTCGAACTTGTATGTAGTTATTTGAGATATAATTCAGTCCCGAGTTGTTTTAAAAGTCAAACTTTAACGAGCACTTGAATAAATGGAATGGTCGGTATGGGGTTGAGCTCGAGTTTAAAGTCGAGCTTTTATCGTGCAACTCAAGTTCGGCTCGAGTTTGAGCTCGGTCGAGTCGAGCTTTTATCAAGAGCGAGCCTGAGCTCGAACTTAAAAATCAAGTTCGAAATATATATCGCGCTTTCTCGAGCTTGGTTCGAGCTGTTATCGAGTTTTACTTAATATGTATTTGTATTTATAAATATATATGTAATTTTAAAATTTAAACGATATACATATTATATTTTACTATTATTAGATTATTTTACAAAGGTTTTGACTAACTTTATGATTTTCTTTTATTTTATATGTACTTGAAATGATTTTCGGCAATGATTCTTTTAAAAGAAAAACTAATATTAAATAAGCTTATGCTTGAGTATTAAAAACTATTTTTATATTAAAATTCGAGCTTTGCGAGTCGAGCTCGAAAAATCCTAAAACATTTTCGAGTCGAGCTTGAGCTTGCATCTTCAAAACTCATCGAGCCGAACTCGAGCTTATCCTAAATGAGTCGAACTGATCTTGAACCCTGTTGAGATCGAGCTCGGCCAACTCAATTACAGCTCTAGGTATGGCTATTTGATCCGAGTGTCTATTGCAAGTCATTTCAAGAATGATGCCGATAAAAGGAGTTTAAATGCAGCACAACAACAACTACATTAGAGAAAGGAAATAGAAATGCACTATGTGAGGGATTAAATATTAATGGACCAGTTTAAAACGTGAGGATCCAAAAAGTCATTGTGAGTCAAAGGGAATTAATAGGAATATATGATTTATTATCTATGTTTGGTAATAAGAAATTTGTACGCGTACGGGTTTGTGAGTATAGATAGATATAGCATGTTAAGTATATAACAGGACAATTGTCTGTATATCTCAGAGGATGCTCATGAGTATTTGATTCTAGTTTTAGTTAAAAATTCCTGCAGCCATACCCTCAGTTATGCTTAGCAAAATCTTCATTAATTTATTTAGTAAAAAGTGATGGATTGAGGGTATTTTAGTCGGTAACAACCAATTTTTATTCCATCTATATGACGGATCCATGGACCATGCTATAACATGACTTCATATTCGGCCACGAGCCACTGATCCCTACCAAGACACCAACTTGGATGCAATGTTGGATCCAGAAATGATAGTGACCGGTATCTCATTTTCTTTGAACCGGTAGCACTAACAAATAAGATAGTTAGTTTTAAAAAAATACACTATACAAATCAAATGGATTCGTAACCCGAGCCACCCCTACCTAAGGTCAGCTCTAACATATCTCCCTAGGACTCCTTTAACATTTAGAGTCTCCCAGATCAGCTCACGTGGATTAGATGTATTGCCTCTGTCGATTATTAACGATTATTAAGTACCCTTTTTTATCTTGGTTTACAGATAGTAACTTTGGAATCAATTGTGGCGGTCCTCAAATTACATCCTCTAGTCAAATAGTTCATGAGCAAGAAAATGAAGCTCTTGGAGCATCAACTTAATATTTGACTTCCGAAAGGAGATGGGGTGTCAGCAATGTTGGACAAAGGGACAACCCAGCATATAAGGCCTCCAGTTCATGTCAGTTCACAAACACTTTAGATTCAGTACTGTTCCAAACAGTCTGAATGTCTGCTGGATCATTAAGATACTATGGTTTAGGCCTCGAGAATGGTAACTACACTGTGAATCTCCAGTTTGCGGAGTTACTAATAGAAGACTGTCAAACTTGGAAAAGCACCGGAAGGCGTGTCTTTGACATTTATCTGCAGGGAATGCTGGTGTTTCCAGATTTCGATACAAAACGGGCAGCAGGGGGAGCTTCTTTTAGTCCTGTTTCAAGGCAAGCAACAGTTCAGGTTTCAAATAATTACCTTGAGATACCTTTATTCTGGTCTGGAAAAGGGACTTGTTGTATACCTAATCAAGGAACGTTTGGACTGCTTATCTCAGCAATCAGTGCCACCCCAAGTAAAAATCTTTGTTGACATTATTTACTTAACTTTGAGCTCTTCAGACTTGACAACTTATGCCTTTGTACAGATCTCACCCCTACTGTGAGTAACACTCCACCTTCTACAAAGAAGAATAAGGCTGGTTTTTATTGTAGGGACCGTGTTCCTGATTGTGGTTGAAAGCTTCTTGTCAGTATTAGCCCTATATATTTTTCGTCAGCGAAAGAAAAGGCAGGGTACCTCTGACGATAATGAAGGTGGCATTTTCTAGATTTTTCTTTAAGATGTTGATGAAAAATGTTTATGTTTTTATGTGTTACTGAAGACAATCTAAAGACTCGTATCCAAGCAACTGAATAGAAGTTACTAGGAACGTATGCATGTTTTAGGTACTTACATGCTTTTGCTGATTTGCAGATTTTGTGGGAATTGACGCGAGACCGTATACCTTTAGTTATGGAGACCTGAGAGATGCAACAGATGATTTTAGTCCTGACAATAAACTTGGTGAGGGAGGATTTGGACCTGTTTACAAGGTAGTTTATACTTTTCATCAAAAATCCAATTTATGGTAAATAGGGAACACTTGCTGATGGGAGACTAATTTCTGTTAAACAACTCTCTGTAGCCTCCTCCCAGTGCAAGAGTCAATTTGTGGCTGAAATTGCAACAATATCTGCAGCCCAACACCGTAACCTTGTGAAATTGTATGGGTGTTGCATTGATTGAGAGAAACGACTTCTTGTTTACGAGTATCTTGAGAACAAGAGTCTTGATCAAGCATTATTCTGTAAGAAAGATAACCTTACATCAATAATTAATGGTTTAGAATTGATTTCTAGAATATAGAAATATAAATCTTACATGTGGGGTTTGTGATGCAGGGAAGAAAAGATTGTCTCTTAATTGGTCCACCCGCTTTGATATATGCCTCAGGATAGCACGCGGTCTTGCAGATCTGCATGAGGATTCTCGTATACGTGTTGTACACCGAGATGTTAAAGCTAGCAATGTTCTACTTGATTCTGATCTGATCCCCAAAAATCTCAGATTTTGGTTTGGCTAAACTTTATGATGATAAGAAAACACACATGAGTACTCGTGTTGCGGGCACAATGTAAGATTCATATTTTTGGTCTTTCAAGTGTGAAAATAATGGATTAGTTGACCTTAAAAGGTGGTGATTTTGACTCCTTTACTTATTAACTGGTTGATTTCGTTTATGGTTTATCTCAAACGGGTCAAATACAAAAAATAGATTAACAGAAAACTGGTCATAGGCTAAAAGTCACACAGGTGTATATGCATACAACTTTCTAAATTGCTTTATTAAATATATACAATTTACTATTGCTAGTATAGTTTTTAAATTCACATTTAGAGCATTAGTTAATCCTAAAAAGTGACAAAAATGGTGTTTGTGGGTCAAGCTGATCTGACCTGACCCATTTCAACCCGCATGATACAGAACGATGATACAGAACAAGCTCACGTGTCAAGCACAGGCGTTCATTTACTATTGCTAGTATAGTTTTTAAATTCACATTTAGAGCATTAGTTTTTAAATATATACAATTTACTATTGCTAGTATAGTTTTTAAATTCACATTTAGAGCATTAGTTAATCCTAAAAAGTGACAAAAATGGTGTTTGTGGGTCAAGCTGATCTGACCTGACCCATTTCAACCCGCATGATACAGAACGGTGATACAGAACAAGCTCACGTGTCAAGCACAGGCGTTCATTAAAGTCAACAAGTCAAACGGTCAATGCTGAAGTCAAAGTTTGTTAGAAGCTGCAAGTGGCGGGAAAGTTGGTTCCAATGCCGTTATGAGTAGTTAGTTCTGTCTGTTAATTGTACTGAATAAATAGCATGATCATAGCTGGACTATGACTCAGGGTTTTACTTGTAATTCTTACCTTCAATTCTATCCTGTAATTCATGTGATTGCGATTGTAATCATTTGACTCCAATTATATAGATATTTCGAATTCAATTCAATTTGTGAGTTCCTAATTCTGTATGTTAATCGAATCTTATTTCAATTGTGTTTTCTAATTTGATTGGTATCCACCGCACTAAAGTTTATTCATTTGACTAGTTAACCAACTGGCAACTCCCCAAACCCACTTATTTTTCCTTTTCTAGTTGAGGTTCTAAAGCTATTATGATATGAGTTATAGTATGTTGACACAGTATTTTTGATTCGCTTTGTAGTGGGTATCTTGCAACAGAGTATGCAATGCGCAGTCACCTTCAGAAAAGGCTGATGTGTTTGGGTTTGTAGTTGTAGCTTTAGAGATTATCAGTGGAATACTTAATTCTGATTCAACTTTGGATGAGGAGAAAATATATCTGCCTGAATGGGTATATGAATCCTTAATGGTGATTTTGCTTATTGTTGATGCTATCTGCATAAATGAATTCATCCAATCGACCTACTCTTAGTAAGCTTCAGTAAGCAATAACGGTTGATCTATTAAACCAGAAAGTATGCAAGTGTAAAAGTCAAATTTGAAAATGGACGAGGTTACATGGATAGATTCGGTAATGGACCGAAATGGGTAATGTTTGTACAGTTGGAGATGGGTTGGGTTAGTTGGCAACAAAAAACACTTTGTCTAATTCTCTTTCCTTATATAAATAATCAGCGTGTCAAATGATTGAATATAATAAGAGGTTTTATGCATTAAAATATACTTCAGGTGATTTGAAGCTAATTTGTTGATTTTATCAGTTTGCCCCGTTAGAGATATATTAACCCGAATTGACTCATTCATAAGGATACGGGTCGAAACTTTCACCTCTAATGAATTACTTTACGCACAACTTCATCTATCTGATACCTTTTGGTATGATTTTAGGCATGGAACCTGCATGAGGATGATACCGAACTTGAGTTATAAGATGAAGAATTGTTTGATGAAAATGAAGTAAGAACAGCGATGAGAGTGGCCTCTTATGTACCCAAAAATCACTAACATTTAATATCTACAACAAATTATTCATATAACTTTTGATGTCGAAATAATGTTAGCAACGTATTTTTAAACTTTAATATTATTTATATAACTTTTGATTTCAAATTTTCTTTTTTTTTTACACGTCAACACTTTGCAATATATATATATATATATATAAATAACTAACCTTTGAAAATTAACATATCAGCACATTGAAATATTATTTTTAATTTCTTTTACTACCCTTTAACAACTAACATATCGACACTTTTTAAATAGATTTTTTTACAAACTTTAAAAATTGAACATATTCACATGTTTGATATATTTTGTACATCAATACTTTTGAGATAGGTTGTCTGGACACTTTAAAATGAACACATTCACATTTTGAAACATACAATAGGTTGTCTAGACACTTTAAAAATAAATACATCATCAATCTTGAAATGTTTTAGGCGTATATACTTATCCCTAACTTTAAATTTTAGTAGAAATATATACATTTCATTCAAAACAAATATACAATACACTATCACCATATTCTAGATTTTCAAATAATTATGTTACATGAAACAGGTATAACCTGACGTAAAAAAATGTAATAGACCAAAAAAAAAATGAACTTTATTGAAAATATATAGTTCATAAAACCATAGTATTGTTCTAAAAAAAAAATTAAAAAAAATAGAAAAGCGAAAACGTATAGAAAAAAATGTTACAAATAATCTTATTCTTTAATAAAAATGAAGTAAAGATTTAAAAAAAAAAAAAATCCAAAAAACATGTAAGCTTGGTCAAGAGCAAGAATCGAACTCATAACCATTAAGGGAAACTTGTAAACTTTTACCGGTTTATTAGTAAATAGGTTTGTTTTAAAAATAGAAATAGCTATAGCTACGGGCACACCTGTAAAACTTTTAACTATAATTAAATTGTAACCATCGAATCATCGTAAAACAAACTCAATTAATTATTCAAATTTTGTCACGATATTATAGTAAAACTAAAGATATGTAATCTCAAGAATGAATTTAAATAAGGCTAAAGTGTGGTTTGACTTTGTTTCACCGTTTGCTGGCCAAAGTTAATTTGAATATCAACGCCATGCTTTTGTTCCATCTGTCATTTTGTTCCATCTGCATGAGTCATTACTTTAAATAAGGTTAAAGTGTGGTTTGACTTTGTTTGACCGTTTACATTGAATTGGCCAAAGTTAATTTAAATATCAATGCCATGCTTCTCTTCCATTTGTCATTACTTAGTCCCAATTGTTGATTCGTAATTTCATATTTGCTGTTTTGCATATTGCATATATCTTATATAACTGTGAGAAGTATGTATTTTATAGATAAAACTTTTTTGTTGTATGTTGAATGTAGAACCTGATTAATAAATTTTATATGATGGATCCAGATTCATATATATCTAGAATTCTTATTTTCTTTGTTTACCGTAATAATGAATATCAGTATAATAATGTCAGATTCTATATACAGCAGTGAGTGATGATTTCACATATTAATGTTAAGAGATAAATATTCATTACAAGAAAACTGTTAAATGTCTACGGTCAAATTCATGAGAAATCTGTGGGTAAATGTCGTTACCCATGGATTTCTCACGGATTTTGTCTGAAGCTAAAATGGGCGTGGGTAATCTTGTGTCCGTGGGTAATCCGTGAGAAATATTTTTTCCCCACGGAATTTTCCATGGAAAATTCATGGGTAAATTGATTTAAGTGTTTTAAAACCTTCCGTGGGTAATCTGAACATTTCCTACGAATTTCCTACAAAATATGTTTCCCACATATTTATCACGAGTTTCCCATGATACATGTTTCTCACGGGGTTCTTACGTGATTCTAACGAATAACTGTTCCATGGGATTCTCATGAATTTCCCACATAATAAATTTCCACGAAATATTACATCAAAAAATTATCAAAATTGTTATAAAACCACCAATTTTTTCCCATTTTTCCTATAACAATAGTTTATATATACAAAGAATCACAATACAATACAATATATAATTAAAACAATCACTTAAGTTTATTTCAATTATCCAAATACGACCACAAACATCTTTGAAGTATACAACTACAAATATCTAAAATTCATCAAAAGGGATCAAATTACCAAATATTTAAGCTTCACATGGTATATATTGTTCAATTATAAATGTCAACATTAATATGACTTGAAATTCTTCAAGACTTGGAATCTTTAAATCTTTCTTTACACCTACAAAGTGAAACAAATACACACAAACCAAATCAAGCAGGTAATGTTGTAAACCCATGTAAGCTCTAGAAATTTATATTTTGATCGCAATTAATGAATCAAAAACCCTTATGAAAAATTGGGGAACGTAGGTTGTAGGTTTATTGAAGTCCTTGTACCTTTGTTAAAGCTTGATTTGAAATTTTTTGGAAACTCAAGTCTGCAAAAAATACAAGTTAACAATCAAATTATTTTATAGGCAATAATAGATAAGAGGAAAGTTCATTAAAGTATAAAAATTTTTGAAAGTATGAAAATACAAATTTTAACCGTTGATCTTATCAAAATAACAAAACCCCACATTCTTAAAAATTAAATATCTCAAAAATCGTTAGTCAAAAATTTATAAAAATTGCACCATAAAAATTAGCGTTTTCTCCTATTCGATTTAAGATCCCACAAGGTATACTTTCGACGAAATTTTATTTTTTCATTTTTTAGTGAGTTTTGTAACCCAAAAATATTTTTACAAGTATAAATTATTTTGAATTCTTATATCCGTAGTAAATGCATACACGTTACCCACGGACTGCCCACAAATGTTTTGAAATGACTATAAATAGTTAATGATAAATAAGGCGTAGGAAGTCCGTGGGAAACAATAAAGATTTGCTATGAAATCCCGACGGATTGCCTACGGACAAGGTGTTCCTATGGATTTCCCACAAATATTCAAGATCCGTGAGCGATCCGTGGGTAATTTCACACATATTTCCCACGAATTTCCTACGAATTATAATAATAAAAAGTCAATGGTGAGAAATCTGTGGAAAATGCATGGGAAATTTCCCACAGATTAATTCCGTGGGAAATTTTTGTGGGGAATAAGCGGTTTTCTAGTAGTGATTTAATGGTATTTGAATGCAAAAATAATGATGACTTTTTGAAAGTAACTTCCTTATAATTGTTTAATTATTGTAATTGTAAATTTAAAAATGTGATATATAAAGAAAATATTTAAATGTTATATGAAATATAATATTTAATTAAATTATTTATGTATTTTATATGTAAAGGGATAAAATTATAATTTTTAATATTTTTATTTAAATGTTGAAAAAAAAAGCATGAAATAATTAATAAGGATTATATAAAGGTGCTCTAGGACTCCAGGATAAGATAAGAACAACTGTACTTTGACCACATCAACATTAATTAACGTTTAATGTTGGTTTTACCTTGTATTGAATTGGTCAAAGTTAACTTTGTATATTAATATTAAAGTCATGCTTTTCTTCCGGCTTTCATGATTTGAATAAACAGATGAGGTATTTCATATTTAAGTTAACTGATGAGGGTAATTATGTTTATTTATATGTAAGTGTTCTAATCGGATATTTTTGTAATTGTTTTTGACTTTTTCTCTGGCCATCTGAAGATGTGTAGTTAGTGAGATTTGAACCTGAGACTTTTTGTAAGAATATCAGGACGTCAACCACTAAATCATCTTGATTTTGAATCTTAATATGATGATTAATTTTCATGATTTGAATCTTAATTTTGATTATATTAATCAATTAATATGTCTATAATTTCATTATTTTGGTTCTAGTTTTGCACATAACATGCATCAAATCACAAAACCATCTCTAAGTAGCATGTTCTAATAATAATGGAGGTGCATAAGTAAGTAGCAATAGTGCAAATGAATATACACCATCTAATGATCATCTACCTACGATATACAGCATTTATATCAGTGTTTCATACTATACTTTGGTTTGATACAGTTACTTTAAAACACACGTCCAAAGAGCGCAAAATGTTTTTAAAAGGCTTGTTTTGGAAATTAGTATATAAACTCTATAGAGATATAAGATTTATAAAATAAAGCTATATAATTCGAATACATCCAAATATTTAGTAAACAAATCCCAGATATAATAATCGAAAATGGAATGACCGGGAGTTGGAGATTAGTCAAAAGTCAACCATGAACCATTAATGAAAGTGATTAGTAGATAGACTAAGAAAAAGTATGTTCTTGATGTACATACATTATACATTTATACATAGATTTCTTGTTCAAGAGCAGTTTATAATACTGTTAAACTGTGGTTGCCAACAAAAGTTGATCAGGATCATTGCGATGGCATTACGTTTGTGGTTGTGGTTGATGATCACGGCTACAGTGGCTCAAGCTCAAACCACTACTGATCCATTTGAAGGTCTCTCTCTGACTCTTCAATTATATGACTTTAACAAACTAGTGGAATTTTTTTCAGAGTTATTTTAGATGAGCTCGACTCAATTTCTGATTCAACTGAAACATATAACAAGTTGAACTTATAAGGACTTGACTTAGATTCTGATCAAGTTTGTTAAGGCGTATATGTATGTATGCAAATGAGTAAACCTTATATTCATCTTATGTTTAACTGCTAATATATATGCAAATAGATTCGAAAATGAGTAAAACTTGTATCTAGTTATTTGAGCTAAAGCTGTTCGTGAGTTTTTTGTAAGCCAAGTTTTATGGACCACTTGAATCAAGTTCGCTTAATCGAGTATGGTTTATATGAATATTTCGGAGCTATTCGGGCACTTAAATTTATGTTACATATATAGAAGCAAGAAAGTTTACATAGCTCATGTTATCAACTTTGATATTTTATATTACCTTTCTTGGCATTTGACACAAACAAAAGTTCAAAAATATAATATCATCTGTAACGGAAATCTGGTGGGAGGAGAAAATGAAAAATAAAATGTCATTTCCTGATAAACTGAAAATAGAGGGTTAGATTTAACAGTTCTTGGAACAAATACCCATTAAAATTTATAAATGACATATTACTGTATTTCCCTCCTGAAATTGATGGTATTTGCAGTGAGAGTTATAAATGAAATGTTTAGCCAATGGGGAATACTAGAAAGTTCAGCAACAGCAATGAGATGGAATATAAGCGGAGAACCGTGCAGCGGCTCTGCCATAGACTCTACGGACTTTGAATCGTCTGCTTTTAATCCTGGCCTCAAATGCAACTGTAATCTCCCCAATTCAACCTACTGCCACATCACACAAATGTCAGTAGTCCTTCTTTTGCTTCTTTGTTCTAATTTCCCCTTGAAGATATAACTGAATGAACTTTAGGAACATGTGTCTTTGAAAAAGTTATTCAAGGCAGAATGATAAATCATATTAACCTTCTATTCCTTCTATTAACCATCTTAAGTACGAGTAGGGGGACGCCACTTTATTTTTTATTTAAAAGATAAAATAAAAATCTACTTGTTCATGAAAAGTGTCAACCGAGTTTGTAAACTGGGAATTAATTTGGGTCTGTAAATGAAACTCTTTTTCCTTCTTGAAATGGTGTGTAGTGGCTCCTATTGCACACCTACAAAGATGGTCTTGTTCAAGAACATGATTCTTTGGCCACTTCAATAGTTAATTATAACTGTACTTTATATATATTTTGACATATTATTGTTTCACTGCAAATCATCAGAAAAGTTCTTGCGATGGACGCTACGGGCCCAATCCCAGAAGGACTCTGGACTTTGATTTACCTTGTGAATCTGTATGTATGCTATCATTTCCTTCAATGACGTAATCTGATATGACCTGTTTGAGTTAGCTTTTTATGCTTGGTAGCCTTTGTTTCCAAGTTCTCTTGAACCCTTTAACTACTATTCTCTTCATACCATTACAGATACCGTATGGATATTAGTGTGAAAATACTTAATAATAAAGTACTCCGTATTTGCTACAGTAATTTGAACCAGAACTACTTGACAGGCCCCTTGTCACCTTCCATTGGAAATTTAACTCGGATGCAGTGGATGTAAGTCATCCTTTTTCACTACTCTAAACTTGGTCATCATTATTCATTACCACATAGAGATTAATCTCAAATAATGACAATGGATTTGAATTTTCTGTAGAACTTTCGGCGGCAATGCATTATCAGGGGAGGTTCCACCAGAGCTAGGACTGCTTACTGAACTTAGATCACTGTATATTGTTTTCTATGTTTTTTCCGTTCCTATTTTCAACTTTTTTGGTAAAAGGAAATGGTATAACCTTTTCCGTTGCAGGGCATTTGACACAAACAATTTCAGTGGTTCCCTACCATCTGAACTTGGAAATTTGCTAAAACTACAACAGCTGTAAGAACATTCATGATCATGATCTTCTAACTATACAATGACTAAATTTAACATCAGCTTTATATATGTTCATTTTGTCAGTTACATTGATAGTTCTGGAGTTAGCGGTGAAATCCCTTCTACATTTGCTAATTTACAGAACCTGGTTACAGTGTAAGAGTGTTTTTTATTAATGATGTTTCGAAGTATTACTTCATCTTTCGCGTATAAGTTGCAACACTTTCTTCTCTAAAATGCCGCCATGTTTGAAGTGCTCATTTTACAAGGCCACGTTTTGCATCGTTATTGTTACAAGTAAAGTAATGGTAGATTCAATTTTTTTTTGTCTTGTGTTGAAGGCCATTGTAGATATTCGACAAATAGTCAAACAATCATTAATACTAGACACCAAGTCAAAAATTGCAATTTTCATTATAGAGAAGGGACACTTTAGGTTTATTGTTCTGTGTTAGTTTTTCATTATTTGCATAAAAGACTATGGATGCTAACTCTTGGGCTCTCAGAAGGGCTTCTGATAATAAATTCACAGGGAGAATA
Organism: Logfia minima; assembly: GCA_963921325.1. NCBI lineage: Eukaryota > Viridiplantae > Streptophyta > Magnoliopsida > Asterales > Asteraceae > Logfia > Logfia minima. The sequence goes on along the minus strand of OY992763.1, from coordinate 4,617,285 downwards.
CCTGACTTTGTAGGGAACTGGTCACAGTTGAAATCATTGTAAGTTAACCTCTATCAAAAATTCAAGGTGTATGATATAAAATCGTATAATTTTTACATGCTTGATGTTCCTATAGGAGGTTCGAGGGGAATACTTTCGAAGGTTCAATACCACCTTCATTTTCTCAACTGACATCTATGCAGGACTTGTAAGTCTTTTTAAGAAGTCTTATTTATATTTTATAGTTTGAGCTATATTGATCTTGTAATATAAAGTCAATAAATTATAGCTGCTTTTGTTCTATACCTTCACAGGAGGATAAGTGGTTTATCTAACGGAACTCTGGATTTTATAAAGGATTTGAAGTCCCTAAGTGTTCTGTGAGAAAATATTCTGATCTTTATCAAGTCTATCTTTTTAGCTTCTTTTATAATCCTGAAGTTAAAATGTAATGAGATTTGTGTCTTGCAGAAGTTTGAGGAATAACAGAATTTCTGGCTCTCTTCCAACTGACATTGGAGATTATCAAAGTTTGACACGACTGTGAGTAGTCTACATCGAGACTGAAGTATCTGAATATATACATTTGCTTCCATCACATGAATTTTAAATTATTCAAGTATATCTTTTTGAGGTTATTTTGTATTACTAAGTTAGGTGTATACTTCTCAGGGATTTGAGTTTCAACGATTTGACCGGGCAGATTCCAAGAGAATTGTTCAACTTGAGTCGAATCTCTTTCTTGTAATAGACATACTCTCCTTCTATGATATATGATATTTTGCGTACCATGAGGACAACAAAGTTTTAATATTGGATTGATGTATTCTTGGTTTTGATATCTATATGACATCACAATCAACGGACATCAAGTGGTTGATATTATCCCTCCGCTAAATTTAGATGTTTATTATCAGGTTTCTTGGAAACAATAGTTTAACTGGTACCATTCCCAATGCAAAGAGTGCAGCTCTGCGCAATATGTAAGTGAAATGAATGGCCTTATTTAAGGTTTGTAAATTAGGTGAGTCTTTTCTTCTTCTAAAATTACTACTTCTTCATGCAGTGATTTGTCATACAATGAACTATCTGGCACACTTCCATCATGGGTGAATGAGCCAAAGTTACAACTGTATGTGCATTATGTTGAATATCACTTTAAAATTCTGATTTGTGCCTTGCGTTTAATAAGCAGTAGTTGGTGACTGACTTCGAAAAAAAAATTCTACTGGAAAATGAGAACCATAAATTAGGTAATTTTTTGGAATAACATATATGTTGTTAGCTACACATAAGTTATGTGCAGCAAAGGCAAAATAGTGAGAGAAAAATCACATCTTTAATAGTTTCCTACACGAATATCATTAGCCACTTAATTTACCCTTGCAGCAAAAACGATTTGCCCTTTTAGCATAAATTTTGGATCTAAATTGTTTTTCTAATGTTTACAATATGCAGTAACTTAGTTGTGAACAACTTCGCTTTAGGAGGTCCAGAAAACAGGTAATTGTGTTTTTTTTTATACTTTTGCTTAATATTTATATATATCCCTTGTCACTGCTAATGCCTTTTCTAATTCAAATGCAATTTCTGCCGTCTCCAGTGGCATTCCATCAGGATTAGATTGTCTCCAAAGGACGTTCCCTTGTGGTCGCGGGTCGCCAAGATGTAAGTAAAAACATGAAGTTTTTTATTTCTCTTACTAAAGACTATTAATTATTAATTATTAATATCATGTACTGATTTGAGGTGTATCCTTTCCATGTTGGATTATAGATAGTGAGTTCGGAATCAATTGTGGTGGTCCTCAAATTACATCCTCTAGTCAAATAGTTAATGAGCAAGAAAACGAGGCTCTTGGACCAGCAACATACTATGTGACTTCTGAAAGGAGATGGGGTGTCAGCAATGCTGGACAAAGGGACAACCCGGTATACTCTGCCTCCATTGCACGTCAGTTCACAAACACGTTAGATTCACAATTGTTCCAGACAGCACGGATCTCTGCTGGATCTTTAAGATACTACGGTTTAGGATTGGAGAACGGTAACTACACTGTGAACCTCCAGTTTGCAGAACTACAGATAGAAGATGGTCCCACTTGGAGGAGTCATGGCAGGCGTGTTTTTGACATTTATCTGCAGGTCTGTGTTAGATAGAATTTTTGGTAGTAGTTTTCATCACATCTCTAGTGGTGGGACAAATTTTAATCCTATTTGTAGCAAGTTAGGGACTTAAATATCGTACCTTGACCTCAAAAGTCCAAAGTCAAACAGTACCAATTATTTGGAACACAGGGGAGATGCCTATATTAAAAAACATACATATTACATGGAATTTAATTAATTGATGTGAACTTTTTTTAGTATGAAGAAAATGGGGCAGTTTCGACCCTTTACTAATAAATGGGTCCATTTGAGAAGTGTTTAATCTCAAATGGGTCAGACCGAACATTTAGCTATAAGGGAGACAGGCAAACCTGAAGGGGTTAAACTCATCCAAAGTCTATTCTTAATGCATACAACTTTCTAAACCGTTATATTCAAAGAACTAGGTTATTACTGTGATAACGTTGTTTTTTGTAATGAATACAAGCATAAGTTACTATTAAAAAATGGATAAAAAATGTATCCATGTCAATGCAACCCAGCTCGGATCATTTTGACCCGTACCGATACATAACCTGTTTCAACTCGAAACTGTTTTGACCCGTTACCCCGCCTGCCACCCATTTAGCTTATGAAATATAGCTATGTTTGCCTAGCTCCTATCATTATTTTCTCAACTCTTGTTTCTTCCAGGGAAACCTGGTGTTTCCAGATTTCGATATAAAAAAGGCAGCAGGGTCTTCCTTTAGTCCTGTTTCGAGGGAAGCAACAGTTCAGGTTTCAGATAACTACCTCGAGATACATTTGTTCTGGTCTGGAAAAGGAACTTGTTGTGTACCTGAACAAGGAACTTTTGGACCCCTTATCTCAGCAATCAGTGCTACTGCAAGTAAAATTATTTCTTGACATTATTTTCTTAACTTTAATCTCTTGATACTTAACAACCAACACTCTTTACTTAATTTTGTTCAGACTTTAACCCTACTGTGAGCAATACTCCACCTTCTAGAAAGAAGAATAGGACCGGTTTAATTGTAGGGATTTTTACTCCTATAGCAATTGTAAGCTTCCTGTCACTATTAGTCCTCTATATTTTTCTTCAGCGAAGAAAAAGGCAGGATACCATTGACAATTATGCAGGTAGATTTTATGGTTTCTTCCCTATGATATAGATGAAAGTGTTCTCCCTTGTTCTGAATCCCAACCTAACAGTTCTGGTTCACATTTTATGTATACGTGCTTCTTCACATATGCAGAGTTGGTGGGATTTGATAATAGACCGAATACCTTTAGTTATGGAGACCTGAGGGATGCAACAGATGATTTTAGTCCTGCAAATAAGCTTGGTGAGGGAGGTTTTGGACCTGTTTACAAGGTATATTTTATGCTTTTGAACAAGTATCTGTTTTTGCTTCTTAGAATCGAACTTAGTTAAAATATATATATATATATATATCTTTATGTTAAATAGGGAACTCTTGTTGATGGGAGAGTAATGGCTGTTAAACAACTCTCGGTAGCCTCTCACCAGGGGAAAGCTCAATTTATGGCTGAAATTGCAACAATATCCGCTGTCCAACACCGCAACCTTGTGAAACTATATGGATGCTGCATTGATGGAGAGAAACTACTTCTTGTTTACGAGTATCATGAGAACAAGAGTCTTGATCAAGCATTATTTGGTGAGAAGTAGCATATTGCTAAACGTGGCAATTTCGACCCATTACTCGGAAATTAGTTGATTTGAGTTGTCTTTTAGCTCAAACGGGTCACATTAATTTCTTTTTGGCTAATAGAGGAGTGGATCAAACTATTTGAAAGTTTCACAAAGTCTTTTATAAAGCATAGAACCTTCTAAATCATTTTGTTTGAAGGTTTAGATTATTATCGTAATAATATTGTTCTTATAATCATAATTAACAGATCCATTATTTCTAATATAAAAATTAAAATGGGCAACTGGCGCCGTTTTTTACCTGACCAGTACTTTATGAACAGCCTGAACATGGTCCAACTCCCCTGACCCAACCATGTCGTTTACATATTACATTTGTAGGTACAGGTTTAGACACAAATAATAGATTATAATACTAAAATGTTATTTGTGTGGTTTGTGACGCAGGAAAGAACCAGTTATCTCTTAATTGGTCCACCCGGTTTGACATATGCCTGGGAATAGCACGTGGTCTTGCATATTTGCATGAGGAATCTAGCATACGGGTTGTACACCGAGATGTTAAAGCTAGCAATGTACTACTTGATTCTGATCTGAACCCAAAGATCTCAGATTTCGGTTTGGCCAAACTTTATGATGACAAGAAAACACACATGAGTACTCGTGTTGCAGGCACATTGTAAGATTGATATATAGTTGTGTTTTGAGTGTGAAAAAGATATATTAGTTGACATTAGAGGTGGCATTTTCATCATATTTACTAATATATGGGTTGGTTAGAGTTATGTTTATATCTTAAACGGGTCAAATGAGTCACACAAGAGAATAGCCTAAAGGAAACGGGTTGAATGGTAAAAAATGGACTGAAAGTCTCCAAAGGGTATTTTGAACTCTTACAACCTCCTATATCATTTTATTGCAAAAACCAAACTATCATTGTTATAATATGGTTTTTTAATATTTAACGCATTGATTTGTAATAAAAAGGGACAAGAAATGTTTGTGAGTCAACCACTCAACCCAAACTAACGTTACCCATTTCTACCTGCACTAAAAAGTATCTGTTTTGACCCACTACTCGACCTGTCTGACCAGCTCCTTTTGGCGTCTCTAGTCGATTTTGTTGACTGTTCTGTTTTGAGTAATAATAAGTTGACAAGGTGCTACTGATTCACTGTGTAGTGGGTATCTGGCACCAGAGTATGCAATGCGTGGACACCTTACCGAAAAGGCTGATGTGTTTGCCTTTGGAGTTGTAGCTCTAGAGATTATCAGTGGACGGCCCAATTCTGATTCAAGCTTAGAAGATGAGAAAATGTATCTTCTTGAGTGGGTATGTTTCATCCTCTTCTTCATCAATCTTTCTAAACATATTTAATTAATTATCTTTGAACTTCAAAATAAGGGACACAAACTCACTTTGACCCGAATCCGCTTTCACCTGATGCCCACTCCATCTATATAATTACTTACATTATGTACAATTTTATCTATTTGATTCCATTGGTATGATTTAAGGCATGGGACCTACACGAAGCTAACAATGAACTTGAGTTGGTGGATGAAAAATTGTCTGAATATGATGAGAATGAAGTAAGAAGAGTGATGAGAGTTGCCCTTTTGTGCATCCAAACCTCACCAATGCAACGGCCATCAATGTCACGAGTTGTGGCAATGCTTTCAGGAGACATTGAAGCAGCTGGTGTTATAACTCGACCTGGATACTTGACTGGTTTTGATTTGAGCGATGCTACAACCTTTAAAAGTTCTCTTTCAACTTCAGGTACCGATTATGCGTTAAATACAAGTCTCTCCATTGTTTCACCATGGTCACCAGATACTTCTTCAAGATCGATACTTCATGATATCAGTAGAGAAGATAGATAGTGGCGACACATCAGCCATTATTTAAGGTTGTAACTTGTTTATTTGGAAAAAAGGACTGAACAAATATGTGATTATTACAGTTACGAGAGCATATATATTTCTTTAGATAATGCCTTTTATTTAGGTATGTTACTGAAAAGGTTAGACATTCAAATTTTTAGAAACAGAAATACACAAAATTTTGCTAGTTGGACAAATATTACATGGAAAACATCTTGGTAAAACGTTAAACTAACTCAACCGCCGCTAAGTAGACATTTAAACACTTGATCGATTTACAAGCACTAAAACTTTAAAGCCTAACACTTAAAAAATTAAAATAGTTAATTAGTACTATCTATTCTGAATCTTGGCAAAACGATGATGATGAAACGCTTCAAATTGACTCAATGTCCCATATTAGAAACATCAAAAGCAAAAATCAAACTGCAAAAACTAACATTCAAAATAAAAATATTTCATTATTATGTCATCTGAATCTGATCCACAGTATACATATATCTTCCCCTTAAACATAAACTCATGCAATACTAAACCAGAAACCAACAGTTTCTATCAACACTGCCATCCAAAAATCCAAAACGAATTAACAAGAAACCATCAAAGTGAACCCGAATCCCCCAAAAAAAAAACCTTTTTCTGAAATCAATTACACAAAATAACCCTAGTAAGAGAGAGCACAAAACAAGAAACCGTAAAGAAAAAAAGAGTTACAAAATCTCTGGCAGACCATTTCTTCACTGCTTTTACTTCAACCCTCAAACTTTTCGCTCTCCGTAACGCATCAACTTCCTTCAACAAATCAAATTCCAACCCTTTTTTCTTCAATTCCTCCACACATTTCCCCAACAACTTCCCATCTTCTTTTTCCCTTTCCAATAACTTCTCCAAATGCGATTCCGTATCCATTTTATATCGCACCGCCCAAATCAACCCCAACGAACACAGTAACGAACAGAGCGATGGGATCCATGACCGGTTACACGCTCTTGTCACTGATGAATTCGAACTACTGCTAAACAGTAAAATTAGTGAAATTGAGTGAAACAAGAAGAAGAAACAGTAGAGATGGGTTAGTTCTTTACGAACATAATCGATTTGGGTTTCTTTGAGAGCGATTCGATTGAGGATAAGTTCTTCTTCTTTGAGCCATTGTTTTAAGAGAAGTTTGTGGGTTGGAGTCATGGCGATTTCGTGAAGTGGGTGTAGTGATTTCGATAAGGGTTCCATATTTGCAGTGTTGTGACTATTATCGCTCTCATCTGCCATTAAATCGTTTTTTTAGAGAGAGATTAAATGTTGAATTGAATAATGTGAATATGAATGTAAAACGGTAGATCGGAATGGGAGCGTTGATTGGGTATTTGAATTTTCTTCCCAACGGTCATATATCGTTACAATTTTGTTTCAAGTCCTTCAAGAATGTTAACATCGTTAAAGTTTGAAAGTTTCTCTCGTGGATATACGTGAATTGACATCGATATCAATTTGTAATACTCGAATTTTTCAAAAAGAAAAACCATTTAACTCTTTAAATAATATAGTTGACAATTTGATTCAACTTGACTAGTTAGAGCACACAGAGAGGTAACTAAAATGTTATAGTATTTAGTAATAATGTTTAGCGAAATCTTACTGAAAAATGTGAAGTTGGAATAGTGTTTAGAATTTTATTTTTGATTTTTTCTGTTAGAAATTTCAAATAATTCAATAAATAGAAATGAATAACAAAATAAATTAAATAAAAGAAATAAATTCATTAAAAAATTATTACAAGTTCTAAAAAGATAATTTATACAAATAAAAAAACTCAATCAGACATTAAAAAATGAATAAAATGATCAATTAAAACACAATCGTATAGTTTTTCAGCCATTATTATTGAAAAAAAAAAATTTATTACTTTGGATAGTCATAAATCATAAAGTAGTTTTATAAACATTGATAATAACTAGTATCAAAAAATTACACATAGTGTCATACTTAATTTCTATATATAACTTTGTACATTATTTATTCTAGCAAATTATTAAAAGAACAAATTCAAATTCTATAAATAAAATATAAAAAAAGTTAATACGAGTATCCAAGAAACATAGATGTATCTTCTTTTTCTACAACACATATCAAGTTTTCAAGGCTAATGTTAAATGTGCAATATTCACTTATACAGTACAAGTAAATATGCATATCAACTTTATACTTTCCCTTTCATTTTCTCTCTCTCCACACTTTCTTTCCTTTTCTTCTCTCCAACTCCTCTTCCACCCATTTCTTCTTCAAATTTCACAAACAATAACTTTCAATATTTATGTCATTTAGAAAAGAAAACAAGAAAGGAAAGGAAGAAAAATAAGAATAAGAAATATAAGACAAAAACATAAAAAGGGAAAAAGTCACTCGAACAGTATGGGATGCCGTCCTGGAGTGGCGGAAGGTTATCCGAGGGCGCTTCTGACAGTGAACAGTGACGAAGACCTCCCCACTTTATGTGCTTTAAACACAACTAATCATTTACTGATTTGTGTCACTCTTGCCATGTGACATGCTAATCTTTTCTATATCGTTCCAATGACAATATAAGAACGAATAATGATATTATTAAATTGAACGATATATTTATTCTTTTAAGGTGGCTAACAAAAGCACATGTCAAATTAATATTGAGAGAGAACGAAATTTTTTTATGAAGTTGTGAAAAAGAAATTTGTAAAAATTGTCTGAGTCTAACATGTTTTATATAAATAAATGCATTTTGAATTTCTTTACATTAATCCGACGATAAACAATTTAGGGTCAAAAGTACAAATATAAAGGTAGATGTAAGCCCTGTAATCTAACTCAACAAATATGAACGAAGCATGTTTGTGTTTGTTCATTAAGGTTTTATCGAACAAACGAACGAACACGAACGGATAAACGAAATAATTTTTTTGCTCATGTTCGTTCACTAAGAAAATATGTTTGTTCACGAACATAAACGAACACAAAATAACGAATCTATAAATTATTGCATTTGTTCGTTAATATGTTAAATAAACCTAAAAGAACATAAACAAACCTAAACGAACGCAAACAAATATATATAAATAACTTGAAGCATTGAGATGTCGTATTCAACATTACAAAACGATCAAAATGGGATACCTAATTCTAATATGAACAAGTTTTGTAAGACATGAAAATACATTAAAATCTTATATTATTATATTTAGATTGATTAGATAAGAATGAGACACACAAATATATATAAATTTAATTTAACTATTAGTAAATAAACATAAGTAAATGAATGTTAATGAACATGTTTATATTCGTTCACATAATTAAAGAAGAAAATACAAACTTTCGACCGAACAGTTTGTGAATAATTTGTTGAACGTCTAATTTTCTATTCGGTCAACGAGGGGCAAAATTACGACATAAAAAAGGAAAAAGGTGACTTTCTTATAAGTTCATTTAAAATTTCTAAGTTGTTAAAAAGAAAGGTATCTATGAAGTATGAACCAACTTGCCACTATTTTTTGAACTATTAACCATCTTAATTGCTTCTTTTGAAACGTTTAAGTATATGTATTTATTGCTATAAACTGTAACTTTGATTTAATTTAATCATCCAAGTAAAAATCAAAACAGTCAATTTTTATTCTTTTTTTTCTCTATGGAAAATACTACACGACAATGAATTTTTTGAACAAAACTACACAATAATTTAATCTGAGATCTTTTACAATTTAAATACGGAGTATTCTTTAAATAAATTTCCCTTACAAAAAACGTTGGCATTTTGAATCGATAAGAACAAAGACACACACTCTCTAGGGTTTTCATGTTTCCCCAATTTAACTCTCAATTCTTCTTCACCTGTCTCTCTAATTTATCATTATTTATATCCTCAAATCCTGCTTTACACGTCTCAAATTCTTCATCAATCCAATTTAATTGATTAAGGTTCATATGCTGTTTGATTTCGATTGATAACTAATTCTGCAATCCTTTTTATGATAAACATATTTCAATTGATACATAAAAGATATCTATATCTATAGAGAAATGAATAAGATAGAAAGAGCGCATCAGATGTATAGAGATGGTAGGTATGAAGAAGCTTTAGAGTTTTATACAGAAGCACTTTCAATTGCTAAATCTAATCCCCAAAAGATCGCTCTTCATAGCAATCGTGCTGCTTGTTTTCTCAAACTTCATTTCTTCAAAAAGGTACCTATTTTTTTGTTTTAATTTGCAATTATTTGTTTCAGTAGCTAGTTTATCCACACAAAAAAAGTGCTAATATGAATTTCATGATATGAGTTGATTTTTTAATTTCTGATAATTGTATTATGAATTTTATCTTTATATGACTTGTGATTATATTAATTTGATATTAATCAGTTAATTTATACACAATTAGGTTTAAGTTCAGCTACTGGCTCTCAATGAGGGACTAGAATGTTAGCTATGAGGTAACTGACATTGATTTTAATCACATATGTTATACAATTTTTAATATGGAAAAACTGAATGAATGTCATTTTTTCACTGGATCTAAACATGAATGTCATTTTTTGCCGTTGGATGCAATTTCGACTCATTACTTATTATTATTGGGTTGATTTGGGTTGCGGTGTACCTTAATTGGGATTAAAAAATGTAATTAGCTAAATGGGGAATGTGTCAAAAGGGGTTTGAGATTTGCCATCTCTTTCAATGCAAATTATTATAGGACCTTTAAAAAAGTGGATTCAGAGTAATATTTTGATAATATTGTTTGTTAATCATAAGTAAAGCACTGCTTAATAAATTTTTTTTGAAGTGAACAAAAAGGTGTTTGTAGGACAACTAAACCTTTCTCGACCCCCTATTAATAAGTTACTGTTTCAACCTGAAAAACCTGTTTTGGCCCGTCATTAAATCTGTCCATTTTGCTCTCTAGTTTCCTGGGCTAAAATTTAGGTGGTTTATGAGTCAAGGAACGCTCTAATATCTTCATGATTCACATGAACTCATGTGGTCCACCGGTCTTTATAATCTTGTTAACTGAATTAAATTTACTTAATGACATGAATTCAGTTCTGGAAGCTAAAATAAATTCCTTATTATTACTTCTGAAACACTCCACCTTTTTCATTTGGTCATTAAAACCCAATCTTTTATTGCATTAGTGCTTGGGTTTAAGCATATTCTTGAAACAGCATGTGACCTTTAATTCTTTAAACTTTGGTGACTGAAAGGGAAGTAGGACTTTAAATCAGGACAATAGAAATATAAGCGTACATTTGATTTCTTTAATTACTAAGGTAAACACAATTGTAGTAAAATGATGAGTAATCATGCATCAATCATGTTATATAATGTCTAAAATACAAATACTATTCAATGATTGGTAAATAAGCATACATTTTTAGTTGACTGTCATACTGGTTATTATCTTAGGCAGCAGAGGAATGTACTTCAGTGCTCGAGCTTGATTATGAACATACAGGAGCCTTGATGTTACGCGCTCAAACTCTGGTCACCCTCAAGGAGTACCACTCGGCACTTTTTGATGTAAACCGCCTCATTGAGTTGAATCCTTCATCGGAGGTGTATCAAAATCTCGAAGCCCGTTTAAAGACACAAGTGGTACTCCCTCCATACTATTTGCAAAGACAATTTCTAGACCCCTCACCGTTACATATGTTCTTCAAAGTCCCTAATATTTTGTTATGCTTTTGGTCAAGGAAAGTCCCTCGCTCCAATACCCGAAGCTGAAACCGAGCTAGAAGAGGAAGATGAAGATGAAGATGAAGAAGATAACGAGGAGGAAGAATGTGCTCCATCGGGACTAGAAGGAAGCCATGAAGTGGATAATGAAGAAGATAACAAAAATGAAGAATGTGTTTCATCAGGACTAGAAGGAAACAACAACGATCACTCAAAGGAACCTGATGTGCCCAAAATTGAGGTCAGAAACCCCGAAAGCGTTAAAAGTAGCATTGCTGTCACTCAAACTGCAAGCCTCAAGGAGGAAATCCCAAAGCCAAAAGGACATTCACGTCTTGATTATTCCAGATGGGACAAAGTCGACGATGACAGCAGTGAGGATGATGACGACGATGATGAATATTCTCAACCTCAATATCGCTTCCGTGTAAAAAATATTGGTGTAAGGTCAGTAAAGTAGATAAATACATGAAAGATCATATACGAGTGGTATTGTAGACTATAAATTGTACAGTTTTTAGGGTGCACTTCCTGGATCAAGATTATGATGGTCCCTTGAGATTGCAACCCTTCATGAATTCAGGTTTTGTGAAGTCTTGTGTTATGATGTGGGAGTATATTTATATCTGTGGATGTCCATTTTTTTATATGTCTGATGATATGATGTCAGAATGAATATATCCATCAATTGGAAGATGAGGAAGGAATGATAAACTTATATACTAATGGAACTGAAATCAACTATGTAGAAAGTATATGGGAAGTAGCGATGTCAATTGACGGATATGGATCGGATCTTGATCCAGTCCGTTAATGATCCAATTCAAATGGATCATGATCCGTCCATGATCCATTAAAATGGATTGTTATCCGATTCATATTCAACTGACTTTAATAGATGAATCATGATATGGATCGATCCATTTATTTTTTTTCGTTTCACAATATGCATGTTAGATCGATTAACGCTACATGATCCAATTGTGAATTCACGCCTAGTACAATATCACAACTGTAAATTCACGTCCGATACAATATGAATGTCAGATTACTCCCCTCGTGCTTGAACATCTGAAACTAAAGTTACCAATTAAGTATTCATTAAATCTCATCATGGACTCGTCTCGTCACTATTGGAGTTGAAACAGTTCCTCTCCATGCAACTACACTATGCAAAAACAACATCTACCAATTTACGATCCTACATGACTATAGAAGCTAAAATGGGTTAAATGCATGGTCCTTAATGAGGATAATCGGAGCGCAAACAAATTCAATATAAATTCCAACATCATAATATTCATGAAGAAAAATAACATGAAAGCATTACTTTTGTTTGCAATCAATAACCCAAAAGTTCTTCTACTTAAAAATAAAAATAAAAATCAACTACGGATTGAAGGAGCACGGAGATCGAACAATTAACGGACATTGTTGGGGTGGAGGATTGACGGTTGATGGTGCCATGGTGGCATCCTTCATGCCCGATCTCGTAAAAGACAAATTCGGACAGTAAAAGATAGAGATCACAAGCAGGACTAGTGGACTGTTATTTTTATCAAACATAAATGTACATGAGCCAAGAATACAAGTTCGCCGTAAGACAACTACTAATTCAAGAAGCTTCTTTCAAACTTCTTCGGTGCCACCTCAATACTTATTCCGAAAGACTGAACAAAGGTTGAACGTTGTCAACCGAAGAAGCTTCTTCAGAAAGACTGACCCACTATTTACCATATTTGCTACACACACAAAAGAAAACAAAAAAAAACAAAAAAGAATATGGGTCCCGTGTTTACTCGTCTTGGAGCTTCTTGGTGAAGATGAAAATGGAGGACGGTGGAGGAAGACGGGCCAAGGAAGCTCCCGTGCCAACCCAAGATAGTGAAGACAGAGGGAAGACGGGCGAAGGAAGCTTGGGTTGGCACTGCTCTAATGGATCCTACAAGCAAGTTATCCACTTTTTCTTTTTCTTTTTTATCTTTTTCTAAACGGATCGATTCGAGGATCATGGATCGATCCACTTATGGATCCGTCATAATGGATCGATTTATTGGATCACTAATTCGATTAATGGATATATTTTTTGATCCAATAAGTCATATTATTGTATCATATCAGATTTGGATCAATATTTGATCCATTGACAGGCCTAATGGAAAGAAGTTGGCTTTTTAAGTTCATTTTTCCTTTATAATGGTGTTGTTTGTCATCTTCACGAACTAGAAAATGTAGACCAAATGGGGCCTATTTGGCTTAACGATATGCTGGTATCCAGAGTGTATGTTCAACCTAAGTGATTTTTAGTTCGAATTTCACTGACAACTATTTGAAAATAGGGTAAAATATGTTAGTAATTTTAGTGTAATCAAATATTTTAATGTAATTGAAATTTACCAAGACCAAAATGATTTGAGTCACGTTATAATACGAGTTAGAGGTGCGAGGAGCATGCTTTTATAAGCTAACTTGATCCTAAATTTGATGAGTGATAAAGATTATGAATGTAGATAAGGAGGTGATTCTTGATTACTGTTATAAGTGGCAAAATTTTGTGGTCATTAAACGATCACAATGGTTCTAAAGATATGACTGTTGGACAAGTGACTGAGTAATTGTCGTTGTTGGAGCGTCGCTAAGGAATTGCTACAGTTCAAGAAAAACTGTCACTAAACGTCAAATATATACTTGAAAGGGTATGATGACCATTCTACAAGTTAGGCCTTGGAATGAAAAAAATTCCGAATCCGCTTTGTCTACGAACAAGGAGCTCGGAAGCATAAAAGTACTGTACGTGCTTTTTTGAAAAGATTTTTTTTAATAATACCGGGTCGGGTTCTTCTCCTACCCGTATCAAATAGAACACGCTGAGCCAAATCTTCTTCATGTAAAACCCTGCATAAAAAGTTATGACTATTTATCAAAGGTTATGACTTTTCGTCAATTTTGTTTATCTATATATAAACATGATTTGGTCTTTCATAATCATACGAACGAATACAAAAATCAATTCTATGTTTTGTTTTAGACTTCCATTGCCTAAATTTAGAGTGCTAACTTTATCTTATCCAATTGTAGATTTCGTGTAACCCAAGACAATAGTCGGTCGAAATACTACAATTTGAAAATGCTTCGTACACGATTCAAAGTCTTATCCAAGTTATTCATGATTATCATTATACCCAAACCAATAAATTTCCAACTGGATATGATGTTCAAGTATTACTTTTGAGAAATGTGCTAATAAGATGTGGGATATGATGTGTATGAGTGTGGTGTCTAAAATAAAACAAACAAGAAAATAAAGACAGATGAACATATTTAACTTTTAGTTTCGGATTGAAAAGATTTTGATTTGGGTTATAATCGACGTACCTATCAAGATGACTATGATGGAGGTCGCATCGTCAAAAATAGCATTCACTGATTTACGAGTAAGCATATACTCCGAAATTAATTTGAATGATTACTTACTTGTAATCATACAATTTTTTTGTCGAAAAGCATTGCTGTGCTGCTAAATCACATGTTGAATTATTGGTGTTTATCCAATGGGACTGGAACGATGGTGTAATGGACGTATATCATATAACCTTTTTTAGTCATAGTTTGTGATATGGTTCTAGTAGTTTAAAAGTTAAATAATTATGTATACATGTAACACATTCAAAACCATAGACGCAATGAAATGACGAATAATGAATTTAGGACCCCATCCCCATTATTATCTATCTGGTACATTTGAATCACGGGCAAAACTTTGGAGGGAACAAAATAAATTTAAAAAGGCCGAAATTCAAGAAATAATCTAGAACTCAAATATTGCATAAATAGTCCTTGTAGTTTCAAAACTTCAATTTTAGTTCATAACTTTCTCTTTGACATATTTGGCCCAGGTGATAAATGCACTTTAAAGAGTAGCCCATCCTCCATCAACATCAACAATGTTATAGGAAATACTCCATCTGTCTTTATGATTAGAAAAGGGTTACAGCATTGATATTCTTCTCGTTTATTGAAGTAGTATGTTGATAATTATAATTGTAATTATATTATAATTATTTATAAAGAAGACTCTATTAACTTTCTAGTTAACAGTTTTATCATCAATAAAATAAGTCTCATCATCATCCTTAAATCTTCAATTTTTCGATTAACTATGTTGCTCCTTTCATCGTAAACTTGTTTCCCTTAAATTACTAATACTACAATACAAATCCTCACATATTCATAACTAAAAAGTTTGTAACATTGAAATACACGAGAAATATATATTTTATAAATCATTATTAATAATTTAAACTTTTTATATATTTTTATTTACATCGTCTATAACATTCATCAATGATAATAACAAGAGAGATAAGCCCGCGCTTCATTGCGAAGTATGTTTTAGTAAATATTTATATCAATATGCGACAGTTTTATATTCTGATTTAAACATCATAAATAAATTACATATCATGTATCTATGAATCAAACAGTGTCTCATACCGAAACGAAATTCTTTCTTAAGAGTAAGGGATTTAATTACTAATAACATTTTTATTATTTACATACCCAAAAATAGGCAATTGTTAATATTTTATTATAACAAAAGTTATTAGTCTGTTATTATTGCAGAGTTTTTTGTTTCAAAATATAAAGTATTACCTTCATTTAAACTTTCTGCAAATAATTATTTGTAAAAGTATTTTAATCGTTCTATATTTTCTACCATTGGAAAAGAAATAGTTGATTTTAAATTTCTTAACGTAAAAGCATCTACTTACAAAAGTATTAACTTCAAAATTTAGAATTTGAAATATATATATATGGGAAAAGTTCATTAAAGTATAAAAATTTTTGAAAGTATGAAAGTATAAATCTCAACCGTTGATTTTGATCAAAATAACAAAACCTCACATTCTTAAAAATTAAATATCTCAAAAACCGTTAGTCAAAAAATTATAAAAATTGCACCATAAAAATCAGCGTTTTCTCCTATTCGATTTAAGATCCCACAAGGTATACTTTCGACGAATTTTTTTTTTTTCATTTTTTGGTGGATTTTGAAAAGTTGTAACACATGTGTTATAAACAAATAACACATGTAAAGGGATCTTAAATCGAAGAGAAGAAAATGCTGATTTTTATGGTGTAATTTTTATAATTTTTTGACTAACGGTTTTTGAGATATTTAATTTTTAAAAAAGTGGGGGAAAGTGAGTTTTTGCCACGTGGCCCATTCCTATTGGTACTTTCAAAAAAACTCATATATTTTAATGATCTCACCTCATATAGATATATATATATATATATTATATATAGGAGTGGGTTTAAGGGAGAAAGAAAAATTGGTGGAGATATGGGAGAAAAGTTCATTTAACCCTTTAATTTAGCAAATTAACTTTTTGATTCATCAAATTAACCATTTGATTCAAGAAAAGTGTTTATTAATGAAAATGCTTTTTGAATCCATAGATAAATATTTATTGAATCACATAACGCATATTTTTAAATCATATTTTTATTTTTGATGAATCATACTTGTTTTTCTATTTAAAATTTTTCTTTATCCCATTTCGTCCAAAATTTTCTTCTTTTTAGATCATGTTACTATATATATATAGCACCGGAATCTAAAAAGAATGAAATTCTAAGGAAGAAGGGGAAGAAATATATATTTAAAACTATAATTAAGTAAAAAGTAAGTATAACAAAAAAATTAATTTACTGAATCAAACGGCTAATTTGATGAATTAAAAGGTTAAAAAATTATTTTTCCTTTTCTCTATCAATTTGTTTTCCTCCCTTAAACTCACTCCAACATATATATATATATATTACAAAAATTACAAAATATTTTTAAGTTAGGGAAATGTTTTATACTAAAAAAGATGTGAGGTAGGAGTGAAGATTCAAGAGCCAATAAAATAAAATAGATTACCAAAACAACAACCTAATGATGTGCTAAATGAATTTATTTTGTACGTTCACGCAACAATTACGGTTACTGCACCGACCCATTACATGCTTACACCAATCACATTTTTGTTTCATTCCTCTTCACCTATCACAAATGATAGGGAATTATGTAGAAAATTGAGTAAATAAGGGTCGTGGTTACCGTGCTACGTTTTTCCACGCCGAAGACTATAATAGTGATATATGATAGCGATATATGAGATTAACACATAAGTTTGGCAAGTCCGTACTTCCGTTTACATTTACATACTACTAACAGTAGTTAGTAGTCTCCATACGCAGCTAATGTTGCCATTTTTCGCAACAAAACAATATGGGTGATATACGTTTGTGGGATGGGAGCTCCATATGCAGCTAGTGTTGTCTCTAATGTAGTTCATTTTATTAAGTTCTATGCTACAATAAGCAGTCACAATATATTGTTGGAACAACCTACCCATTCTTGGCAGTAAACTCTAAAGATTGAATCGATCATGTAGTTGATAACTGTAATACATGTTCATAGTTAATCTTCTAGTTCTCCTAGATATGCCGACGCCTATGTTCCTTAGTTTCATCGACGGTCAGCCGTAAACAAAAATTAAAAGGAATTGAGAGGACATATACGATGTATGTAACTTGTTAATTCTATGAGGTGTTCCATCTTTCATTTCAATGATGACGTCGTAATCTCCCTGACCTTTTGCACTGCTGTCGAAAACTATAGCTCCTAGCATGTGAGAAGTGGGTAACTCATATTGTGGACCTTCAGCAACACTATATAATCTGATTCTAAAATTAATTTTTTCATTCACACTTATCTCTTGTTGTTCTGAATAGCCCAACTAACTCATTATGCATATCTAGCAAATCAATTAGGTGCTTAACAATTTCAGAACTTAAGTTACCAGATTCGTGTCCACCAAAATGTGACATTCTATTAGCAACCTCATTATGCGTATCATATATATATATATATATATATAGTTGTAAAAACCTTGGCGTTTCTCCATCCATTGGACATAATGCACAAATCCAATGATAGATCTGGCCTGAAATCTTAAACAAGTAAGGACCCCGACCATCGTTCACTGATTCGTCAATATGAGCACCAAATGAGGTCATGCTACACATTTGATTGTATGCCCGGAAGTTGTCTAAAAGGTGGGCATTGACTAATAAATCCTTGATGAAATCAGGAGGCTGTGGTTCCGCAGGTAAAGCAACCTTTCCCCCTCCACAACAGCGATGACAATGCATCTCTCAATCTTTAAAATTTGATTTTAGTCGTTCCTCATACAAGAAAGTTGTTTTACAATGTTGGCATACACGATCACAATCACAATCACCCAGATTAATGTAAACAGGCAATGCACCTTGAGAAAATAAAAGAATAAACAGAAATTAGACAAACTATTATTGAAAAAAAAACTGTTATGTAACGTGACTAAAATTTTGATCTAAATGAAAAGTTGCTACAACTTACTATTTACCTTCAGATTGGAGATGAGGAGAGGGTTCATATTTGAGTGTGTGATATGGCTGTATAATGGCACCTGCAAGTTGCGCAGTCCTTCGAGAAGGACCTGGCTCACCTCCATACTTATCTGTAGATAGTAGCCGACGGTGAAATTAAACACAAATATTGTTGGTTAGATTGTGTGACTGATATTTCCAAAAGTTTATCAATAACAATTAAAACTTACTGGTTGGTCTTTGTGGCCTTTGCGAAGATATCCAATTATCATAAGTCTGTTGTTCTTCATTGATAGCCATGTCAAACGCTCTAATTGAGCAATGGGAGTCTATGGTAGATGATTTTCCTATTTTTTTTCGACTCATAGGAGAAGAAAGAGAGTTGGCTGTCGAAAAGTTCCCAACATGTTTAAAAACCACCTCTCAATTCTCTGAATTTATTTGTCGTGTGCTGTCCGTCATTATCCTTTTTTCACCATCCATCATATCTCTGTTATGAATGATATTCGAATTTACAACAGATTGTTCATTGATTCCATCAGCATTTGCAGACTCACAAATTCCAGTGTCGGGCCTATGTAATATAACTCTCCGAGCAATTTGGCTTGTTGACATAGAACTTGTCTCAAAACTTATATCATTAGTGCCTAATTGATCTTCATACGTATATAATTCACCCCTATTATTCTTTTGCTTCTTTGGGTTCTCATATTTGAGTAATTTTGTATAACTACGAAGTATGCAATATAATTTTTATATTTTCGAGTTATAACTAATCATTACAAATGCACAGGTCATTGTAAGAGCCATAATCACTTATGAAATAAAGTAGCAATTAGTAAATATGTTGAAAATATAATCGAAGATAGTTAAAGTTATAGTTAACCACAAAACCTAGAAGTACCGTGATGCCGATATGAAGCAAGACAGCTGCAAAAAGGAAGCTAAAACTTGCAAATTGAAGACACCATGATTAAAAAGAATACCCACGAGTAACATGACTAAGCCATTTTTATATTCATAATTTTTATATGTTTAATAGTTTGATAATATTTTTCAATTAATATTTAAGTATGATTTATAGATTTTTTAATGAATTATTATTATATTATATTCAAATATTAACTAACTCTATCTAAATTTATTTTTTAGTTTGTCTTTTAAATTTAAAGCATTATTTATTTTTAAATTATGAAAGGCCGCCACATGTCATTTTGCCTATGTGACAAAATATGAAGCAACATTTTATTCTCCTTTACTATATAGATATAGTAATTAAATTTTGATAAAAGAATCATATTAGCCCTAATGAATAAAACAAAAAGTAGGCCTCTGGCTAATAATATATTTGGTAACGGTGATATTCAGGGGCAGTATCAGAAAAATTATCATATGGGGGCAAACTTTGACGGTATACGCAGGGGCGGATTTATAAATTTTTTCTAACGGGGGAAAATTGTAAGATGTTCCTCACATCTGATTTTGGGCTACGAATTGAGATTTTGCTCTTAAGTAATAAGTTATACTAAACCAACCAAAACTTAAGTTAGCATGTATCCGACATAATCGTAAAAGAATTCGATTTAAAATATTTTTCAACACGAAAAACAATACCGAATGTTCATGAATTAAGCAATGTGAACAAATTTTATACTCCCTCCGTCCCAAATTAAGTGTCTTGTATCATATTTCACGGAGTTTAAGAAATTGTTTTGTCTGTTAGTGAAGATGACTCTTTTACCCTTACTTTTTGCACAGACTCTCATGTATCAGTTTTGAGAAAGGATAAAATGGTAAAGTTAATTTGCTACTTTTGGAAGTGGACATTTATTTTGGGACAAACAAAAAAGGAAAGCAAGACACTTAATTTGGGACGGAGGGAGTAGTTATTTGTGTTTATGCTCACAAATTCTTTTATTTGAAAGTTCCAAAATTTTATAATTCTCAATGTGTGAGGTATAATGTATTTATACATGCTTATATACATATTTTCTTACAGACTTAGATTATAGGGGGAAAATGAAGAATAACTATCACCATTTAATAATAGAGTTTAGTGTAATTGTTCTTGTACTAATAACATTTTCTTACAACTAGTTAAGTAATTAAGGGAAGAAAAAAAAAACATACTACTAGATAGAAAGGAAGGAAATGGGAAGCATAATAAAAAGAACAATGAAGAAAAATAAAAGAAAGAAAGAAACCGGACACATAATCGAACTACTAACCATCCAATAGCAAGACAATGGGCTGACCACTATTCTATGTGGGCGAATTGTCATCTTGATTACCTTAATATATATATATATATATATAACTTACAAAAATCCTAGTGTGGGCGGCTCCCCACAACGCCCACACCCTGCTACTGTCACTGGTGATACCAACTGAGACGACGACACCAACTCACTTTCTTGTTTAGACCAATAAGAGTTGAGGGATGCCCATGTTTGGGAAAAGAAGGTTTTTAGGAAAGAAAATTACCTATGATGAGTGAGTGTCCGACCATCAATAGATATATCTTACATTCTTATAAAATGTTTAACTCTTTTTTTAATAGGTTAAATATTTAAAAATAAAAATGACACAAATATCTCTATTTTTGACTAAATAAATTAATCTACCCTTATCTAATTTTAAAAACGACGTAGATATTTAAGATATAATTGTATATTAAATGAAATGCAATATAGTCCATAAAAAACAAGTATACATTTGAAATGCATCTTTATAAAATTACTAAATGGGATAAGTATTCCACTTGTTTACGCAGGTATCTGCAAGTATACAATAATATATAATATTTTTCTATAATAATAAGAAATAAATAAACCAATGATTGATAATCTTTGATTTTGATATAATATTGTACCATATTGTACAACAAGCTATAGTCAAAGGACTATTATTACAAAGTATCATAATATATTCTCCAGAGAGTTGTCCGTAGTAGTTGTTTGACTTCCATCATCTGTATAAATAATAAATTCTTATGACAATAGTTTTCTCAGAACCTGATGCTGTTGCCGAAATTATACATACAATATAACGAGATACAAATTTGGGGGAAATAGTTAGGGTTTTGACTTTTTGACGGTCAACCTGATGTCGGAACCCAGCAGCACATTAAGTACGGCAAGCATGCCGGATTTTAACCTACCTGATGAAATACTATCGTTAATACCAACGGATCCGTACGATCAATTAGATCTTGCTCGTAAAATTACATCAATGGCACTTGCATCACGCGTATCGAAACTCGAATCAGAGTCAGGTCGATTGAGGCAAAAATTGAATGAAAAGGATCGTGTTATAGTTGAACTTGAAGAAAAAGTATCTGAACTTCAACAAACTTGTCATAATATTCAGTTACGGTTGCAGATTACACTCGAAGATAATGTAATTAGTTTTTTCCGGTTACTGAATATGTTAATTTTTTACTAAAGTTCTGGTTTAATTTAATTAAATTCGAAAATTTTGTTGAATTTGATTGATGAATGAAGTCGAAACTTGCGGAAGAGAGAGATGCGTTGGCTATGACTACGAAGAAATTAGGGCGCGATTTAGCGAAGGTTTGAATTTTGATTCTTTTGTCGTGTTTTCCAATCTACTGTAGCTAAAATTTCATTTATTCTATTCGGTAAATTGAAAACTGTTTTCTGTTGTCTGAATTCTGAAATGATGTGTGTGTGTGTGTGTGTGTGTGTAGCTTTATGATTGTTTTTTGGTATCTGTTTAGCCCTAGAAGTTGAAGTATTATATAAATTGGTGATGATACATAGTTTGTTTATGCAGTCAGACTTTATGCTTATGCATCTGATGTTCTGAAATAATTTGTCTTCGTGTGCTATATGTACCAGGCAGCTTATTTGATACATTTGGTCACTAAGCATTTGAAATAATTTGACTCGTGGACCAGATACTACTTTCAGTCTCTTATTAATAACTTTCAATTGTTCGTGGTCATTTACATGTACTTTCTTAGAATTAGCCGATTAATGGAAGTATTTTCTCTTTCAAAAGCTCACATGCTTGCAGATATAACAATCTCTAAAAGCTTCTATATTATCCATACACAATTGTTATAAATTAAGTTATCTAGTAGCTTTTGACTAAAAACTTTGCAACTTCTGATGAGAGAACAGTAGCTATTTGCCTATGAAGCATATGTCAGATGCTATTATCTTAATAAACTGTTCATCGTTGTTCTTTCTCTATTTGAATTTGATCTTTTTGTTTTAGTGAATGATACGTAATGCTTGATTGCAATGGTTTGTAAGTGACTTCTACTGTTGACCCTTGTATGCAGGAAAACTTCAATTTCTATGTTCCGAGAATTTTCTTTTTTGAAAGATAATTTTCCCGTTTCCTTGTCATTTCCAACATTAAGCAGCTGTTACAACTTTCTTTATATTGTGTATATCAGTATATGCTCATGTGCTTCTTTTCTCACTTGCATGGACTCTGTTATAGTATATTCTTTCTGATTACTGCCAGCAAACATACCCCCATTAAGAGGGTAACAGATGCACAAATGGATTGAAGGAACTTAGGATAATCACACATGAACTAAAAACCAAGTTTTCTACAGTCTATTTTGCTGAATAGCTAGATATTCTTTTCAAATATGGCAATGAGATCATATTAATTGTTGATTTAATGCACAGAGTGTATTTTATGATTTATTTTTGACAGCTGGAGACATTCAAGCGACAACTAATGCAGTCATTGAATGATAATGATTCAGCTGTAAGATTGTTGTACCATTATCTGGTTTCTTTTCATCATTGCTTTTCATGGGTATGATCATGCTTGCCTATTTGACACTAAACTCTGATTATTTATTCAGCAAGCATCAACTGTAGATATAGGAACATATGACCAATCTGCTCCCAGAGCTTATCCTGTTAAAGGTAATTTGGGTTTTTATGGAAATATTTTCCACTGTTTCCCTTTTAAGATAGGTGATGATACTTCTTGGGACTCTTTTAAAGTGCGAGTTTAGTGTTCCAACTCTCTTCTGCCTTCTATGTGGTTGTAATGTGCTTCCTCAATGTTACTCTTACCCTGCAGAAGAGGAGACAAATGGCTTAAGAAGGCACCATTCTTTTAGTGGCTCTATAGAGGGTGGAAACATACCTGATGATGGTACTAAAACTGAACTTTTTTTCCATGGAGTGTTGTGTGATGCTTTACCTGTTGCAACCAAGCTGGTATTAAAAGATACTAAGAGTATTTGTTTCCTCTTCCTTGTCACTCATTTCATTGCCAAATGTAATACTTTTAAAATTATAATCATTAAAATTAGATAAGATAAAAAATATATATATAAAGAATTATTTTATAGTTCTTTGATATTAGTTGTCTTATTTCAAATTGCTCTGTCCTAACAACTAATTATTGAAATTTAACAACTTCAAATGATAGAAATACATCCAAAAGCTATCTCTCATTCTCTTGCAAAATACGTTATTACAGTTGATTATGGATTATGGTGATTAAATATCACGTGATCACTGATTAGTATTAAAATCCAAATCCACACACCGGCTTTATTTCTTGTAATATAATTGTGATGTATGCCCTTCAAATTGCAGTATCAAAGCTTGCCGGTCAAAGGTTTTCTGTGACCCCGTATATCACCACACGTGCAACTCCAACGGGAACTCCAAAGACGATCTCTACGAGTGTGTCTCCTAGAAGGTATTCTGCTTCTGGTACCACATCCCCAACAAGAATGCAATATGAAGGGCGTCACACAATGTCATCATGGTACCCATCAAGTCAGCAATCTTCAGCTGGAAACTCTCCTCCTCGTGGTCCCCCAATACCAGGTCTATGGCTTATCACCTTAGTGAGATCTAGTAACTTGTGCTGTGTTTACTTTGTTTTATTTGGTTGTCTTTGTATCTATCTTACACGACTTACTTTTTTAAGGCCGTGCGTCTAAAATTGATGGAAAGGAGGTCTTCCGTCAAGCAAGGTGAGTTCCTTTATGGTTTTTTAGGCTCGTTTTATTAGTTTTGAGTAATCCGAATTGATATTTAGACATTTATCTATTTATTTAAGAAGAAAGAGAAGTAAATTCACCCTGTAGACTTGCAGCAACTTCAATTAGCCAGATTAATGCTCCTTGTTGTTTCCTGAGTTTTTAAAGCGGTGGTTCACTAATAAATGCTAAATATCTCTACCCAGGAGTCGTCTATCTTATGAGCAATTCAGTGCCTTTTTAGCGAATATAAAGGAGTTAAATGCTCAAAAGCAATCTCGTGAGGTGAGTAGTACTGCTTCTGTTGCAGTGTCATTGACCTCCTTTTCGATTGTACTATTTATCATGCTATTTGTATTATCAGGAGACATTGAGGAAGGCAGAAGAAATATTCGGGATTGATAACAAGGATCTCTATCTATCATTTCAAGCTCTGTTAAATCGCAACAAGCAATAAGGATATCATTGGTGGAGATGTATCTTGTTGATAGGCTGGAGTGCCCTGCTTCTCTGTGTGTGTTTTTTTAGCCTAAATATTGAAGGTTGCAAAATAAGCAACTGCGAGGTGTGTAATGGTCAAAACAGGTAATTTTTTGTACTAGTCGGGTCGACAAGAAACACTTTCTATAGATAGTTTCTGTTAAGTACAATTCCAAAAATTATTATAATTGCAATAATAACCTAAAATTTATGATGAAGTGATTAAGCAGGTTGTATTGTATACATTTAAAATTTAGTTTGGGCAACATTCCACGCGTTTGACCTTGTTTCTTTTTAGCTAAACGCCTAAACCTTTTCAAGTTACCTATTAGACAGCCCAAAATGATCTATTCATATGAAATGAATCAAAGTAGCCACCTCTGCAAATTTGTTTATTGCACTAGTGATTAGTCTTCCCACACTTACAAAATTTGACTTTCTGTCTCCTCTCATGCTAAATTGATATCAGGTTTCTGGAAAACAATCTGTCGAAACGAAGATGTAACGATTGAACAATGATTTGGGAATATAAAGGTCCGTGTAGGTTTAGTTTTTACTGATTTCATGGCTGTATGAAATGTAATCTACAATGCACACTTGAACATGTGACCCAATGATTCATCAACTGTTTAGCAGTTTTGTTGCATGCACTTGGTATTTCATTATTTGTAGGAAATATTTTCCTGTCAAGTCATATCGTGTTTTGCATCTATTAAACATCGAACAAACAAGCAGGTGTCTGTTGGTTATTGCAATGCATAAGGTTTCAAAAAGCATTTCGCGTTTATGTTCCTGTATACTTCTTTTGAGATAAGTTTCATGTAGTCATATGCATGTGTTTCACTTTTGATGTTTTAAGCATAAAAAGTGAAGACTAAAAAGAGATGCCTATTTATCCTTCATAACTCGTATATTGTTTGCCCCATCAGTTTGTGAAGAATTTTCCCTTAAGATCTGATGAAATATTCTCTGAGTTTCGATCTTTGAATTGATTGTGTTATTTGAACTTGGAATGATTAGATTGTATTCTGGACGAATGTACTGTTTTCTAAATTTAGTACAGTATTTAACAACTTTTCTGCATGGTAAATTTCTGTTTCTCCATTTCATTATTTTAGAAATCTCTTATGTTTGAATCTTAATTCATTAGTACTATTCCTCTACTTGGAAAATCCATACAATTAACTCAATTAAGATAGAAAACATAGGACCTAATGTATGAATTATTTAGAATTTAAATCGGAATAAATCTGATAAGTACTCAAAGTATGATTACTTGGTACTAGACGTATTAAAATTTACATATTCTACTATTGTATGATGTGAATTTAAAAAATTACTATTGTATATCTTTAAGATTTAAAATGCGTCTTTTGTATGCATTTTGGCTGTTTTTGATACACAAACAGACATTTTTTTTATAAGTTCTATAAATAGAATAGTAAGTTAAATATGTAAATAAACGTTTTTTGAACTTCAATATATACAATAAAACTTCTCAAAGTTCACCACACACAATAATATAAAGTATACTAACCTGAATAAGAATAAGGTTGATTGTTAGTGCGATGTTAAGTGTTAAAATATACTTATAAATCTGGAGTTGACAGATGTAGCTTATATTAGGTCTTGGAAGCTAGAGTTTATATTTAATGTATAAGTGTTTGCCAAAGTAGATGAAACTGAAGTTTAAAATGTGTATTCACGTGAAAGAATAGAAAAACAGAACCAAGTATAGATAAAAACATTTACTATTAGGTATATATGTAAATTTAATTCTCCTTGAGCTCCTTTTTTTTTAAGAAAAAGCTCTTGTTGAATTAGCTTATATTTTAAGAGCTTATTCTTTTAACGAGCTATTATATTTTTTGTTTATTGAAAACAAATTTTTTATCTTGAGCTTATGAAAAAGAAAAAAAAGTTTAATCTCTCATAAGCTACGTTACTTGTTTAAATGTCAACCAATCTTTCTGACTCTTTCTATACTTTCACCCGCTTGAAATAAATTCTTGATATATACCTTATCTACCAGGTTTGATTAAAACGGGTCAAAACATAATGGGTTGAGTTAATGCAACTTCATCTTTCTATGTCTATTTTGTTTGTTTTTATAAGTAGTTAATTTGATAAATATGACTATAAAAGTTAGTTATTACAGTAGTATTCTGTTTTTTTCCTTAAAAGGGTGGATTTAGGAGGGGTTTCTTTACAAAAAAGTTAATCATATGATTTCTTTTGTAATCTAGTTAAGCTTTTTATGTGACCCATCAAGTATAAATTATAATCTAAATCGAGCCATTTATATGTAAATGAGTTTGGAATTTCAAACAGCTGTAAACTTAAATTCTTGATATTCTCAAATCTGAATCATATAATATTTGCTACATAGTGACATTGGGTAATTTTTGGCTGGGTGGTAGAAGTTTCCCCTATGGTTTAATCACATGAGGACAAACTTTGTTTGGATCTTATCTGAGAAATTAGTCAAATAATAATTATATTTTCAATGATGTGATTTAGTTGAAGAAGCATTTAGAAACCGACCTGATTGTACAGATATATGTAGATGTGTTGCATAAAGGTAGGCGAATCACAATAAAGAACAAGGATTGAGTTGTACTATGTTGTTGAATGCAAGAATATGTATGTATTTTATACATAAATTGTAGCTTTGTGCTTGTCCTTTTGCATGTATGTTTCTATTTTGTAACTTTAGATGCATATGTATGAACAAAATCTGGCAAATATATTTGATGCTCATTCTAAAATTCACTTTCTCAAGGCAACATGCATCTTACACGAGCTACTTGTTGGAGCCCTAAGCAAATAAGCTGCAGCCAAACAACATAAATCCTTCTCTCTTTTTTTATTGATATGATTAGACTATGGCATATCTCTTTGCAGCCCACTAAAACGTACAATTGCCTTGTTAGACATGACTGTTTGGTTCTATGAGATCTTGAATTAAGTGACTTGTTTTTTTGACCATTCTAAGAGACTCTTTGACTAACTCTCTCATGTGTGTTTGTGGGGTCATCATTTTCTTGGTTTCCATATTTCCAGGATTATAATTTTGAGAAATCATATGTAATGTTCATAGCATCTGATTTTATGTATTTTATATTTTATATCCATCACATTTTTTATATATACATGTTCAGCCATTTTTTAAGCCTAACATGCTAACAACTAACTTATGTACTGTTATCATGACCAGTAATCTTCTCATTGATAAAAATTTTTATCATTATAATGCAACTTATGTTTTCTCCCTTTTGAGCGTATTATACTTGGTGGGGAAAAGATGCTAAAGGTAAGACACTTTCCAGCAAAATTGTTGAATTTTAATTTGTTATTGGTAAATCATAGAGTTAAAAGCAGTGAGGATTAGCCGTAAGTCATCCATCTAAACAAGCAAAGAAAACCCTAATAAGAAAAGTAATTCATTAATCCTTCATAAACTTGAAATCGGTAGGGGGTGTTTGAGATTACTTATATAAGTGTTTATTAAGCAAATTCAAACACCCTTTAGTAAACTGATTGTGTCAGTTTATTCACCAAATTGACATTTTGGTCCCGTGTATAAAACAAACCTCGAATGGTAGGAATACGCACACTTTATGTCATGGTGAACGATATGTATCACTCAATGACATGCATGTTCTAGACTACAAAACTAATAGAAGAGAAATTGATTGCTTATATATATTGTCCCTTTATCAAAATCGGATTATATATCTTTCAGTATAAAATCAAGAATTTTAGTTTATAGGAACATTTGAGCTTTGCGCCGATTATTGCTTCTTTCTGAATCTACTTTAATTTGAGGTCGAGTTAAGAAATAAACAGACATTATGTTTTCAAAAATGGTTGTGCTTCCAAGGACGCATATTACAGTCAACATTTAACAAGCATGTATCATAGTTGTGCAACTTTATATATGGTTTTTTGCTAAACTCAAATTACAAGGACATAACTGATTCGTCCTCGATGGCGATGGGATATCAAAACACAGAGGCACCAATACCCATATACACATCTCTCTTTCATTTCTCCTCGTCAATCTTCTTTTGCATGTTTTTTAAAAGTAGTCAGGCATAACTTAACCAACAAGAGTTGTTCAATTTTAATTCCTTGATGTTTTTGTTTGCTCTTAATTACTAGTTGTATATATAATTTTAATTTGTGTTGTCCTTCCCTTAGGCCCTTATAGTTTATTAAACTAGCTAGCTGACCACTGTTGTACTAGATAGCTTTCAAATTGAGTGTAGTGGGTCGTTTCAAACAAATTTGAGGTCTTAGGCGAAATAAAAAAATGAGACCCTTTGATGGTAAAAAAAAAATTCTAAAGGCTGTAATTTTTTTTATATACATTATAATTAAGGTACACAAAATATATGGGACTCTAGAATATTGGAGGCTCTGAACCGTCACCCAAATTGCCCCATTGAGCCGGCCCTGTGAGTGCATGTGTTTTCTTTGGAACGATATTGAATGTGGGATGTTTGGGGAAAATATATCTATATTTTTATAGAGATTCTCTTACAAATTCGTATAATACGTACTTAGCTACAATTATACATCTAAATTGTATCAGTGTAATAATGCGATGGTAATGTTTAATTGGAAGTGCTGGTAGTTGTGGAGCTCATGTTACAAAATCAGGAGCTGAGGTAGGATATAACGAGTAAAGGGGTGAAAAAAACTATTTTGTTATTTATTTATTTTTGAAAAAATAAAAGGTATAAAGTATCATTGATATATTACAAAAAATTTATTTTTTACAAGGTTTTATATGTGTTGACAGTACAGGTGCCTACAATGCTAATACCCCGACTTTGCGCATTGAACAAACTGATTAGTTGATAAGCGTTAATTAAATTATAGAAAAATGTATTCAAACAATAACAAATTATATATTTTTAAATTTTGATTAAAGTTAATTATTATTGTTCATATATGTCCCAAAAAAACATGAAAATGACACGTCATTAACAAAATTCTTAAAATATTGACATAGAAAGAAAAATATATAATCCGTATATAAAGGAGTACTAGATAATTCTGTGTAGAGAAGTCGTAGGTGGTATGAAAGTGGGGTGGATAGGGCACGTGCTAGATTCTAGATCTAGGTAATAGGTCAGATATCTTTCTAACACAGAATAGAAGGTGGGTGCGTGCGTGTGGCCCTGCGTTTTGGAACAAATAGTCTTCACTCTTCACCCTTCACGCTTGTTTCTCTCTTCGAATCCTATTCATTATTTTCTCTTCATCGTTTTAAAGGTTAAGCGTATTTATATGCTATGAAAAATTAATTATATATTACTAATCATGCATTAAAATATTATATATATATATATATATTATATAATGCATAATATATTATTAATTTTTAGTTGTATACAAATTAATACTATTAAAGGAAATTTCTGTACTATTTAAGATGAGAAGAAAAATGTATTCAACTAAATTTTATATTTGCATTGGGTGGTGATGAACTTACTATTGTAAATTCTAATCTAATAGTAGATTAATCTGTTCAAAAAAGAAAATCTAATAGTAGATTAATATAAGTTTGTTATGAAAATCAGGCTAACGTTAATGTGACAGCATATTGTAATTTATGTACAATTATATGATATTATTATTCAAAACAACA
Organism: Logfia minima; assembly: GCA_963921325.1. Taxonomy (NCBI): domain Eukaryota; kingdom Viridiplantae; phylum Streptophyta; class Magnoliopsida; order Asterales; family Asteraceae; genus Logfia; species Logfia minima. Next base: position 4,586,383 of record OY992763.1, on the reverse strand, counting down.
ATTATAAATTTTTTTACGTGAAAAGAAGATAGATGACTGAAAGTCACAAGATTTATAGAGTATCAGATCTAGCTCAACGGCTTCTTCAAAAGAGATGACGAATACCACTATACTAGAAATGGTTATCATTTATATTTCAGTATTGTTATCACATATGGTTTAGAATATTGTTTGATCATATTACCGTTTTTATTAAACTAGACATTATAGAGTAACCAATATGAAAAGCAATAATCTTGTAAACTCATCAAAGGGCCTTTGATCTAGCTGTATGTGAGTTACCTGCACACTAGTAGTTGTCAGTTCAAACCTCGTGAGAGGATGTATAAATATGTGTGATTGTATTTATATACATATGTGACATCGCCTAATTTATATATGTTGGTGTATTTTAATATCAATGTTTGTTATGCTTAATTTAAACGCAACATGGTACTTATTGCTATTAATAATTGGCTTATATTTTGTTATTAGGTTCACATCGGAAGGGAAATGCGAAAAGAGAGAAAATCGGATCGATAACGGAAGAGAAAATGGAAGCTATAAGATTGCTAAAGTTTTGGTGAGGCTTCCCTGTTTTGGCGATAACTCTCTCATCCAAACTCCAAATAAGTTGACTCAAAAGCTCAAATTCACTAAACTCATTGGACTACAACATATCAAAAATCCAACCCAATTGGACTTTTCTAGGAGTTTAGAACTAAACTCGGCGAGTCATTTTCGATATCTGACTTATCAGCAGATAAGATCAAACTAAACTGACTTTGTGAAGGGATAAACCACAAATTCCGAATTGAAAACCCCTAGGTACAAATTTAGGTCGGTTCCGAGCTTATAAAGACCCCATTCAACCTAAATCCACTTATACTTTTCTCCAGCAGCTTTTGAGCGACTTTAGAGGTTTTGGAGGTCATACTTGGCATTCAAGGTAGGCACACGAATGATTCGGTTTGATTTCATTCATTGTATTCAATAGAAATATGTTTATTATCTTTTTTTTTTTTTTTTTTTGTATAGATTTTAGTTTGTCTATGAAATAATCTCTTCCATTCACTTGGAGGAATGGATGACTGTATATTTTAGTTATGATATGATTGAGGGATTGATTGTGTTAATATTGACGTTATAATTGATTGTTTGTGATTTTATAGATCTAGATTTAGGTTATTGAATTACATATGATTAATTATTATGTTTGATCTTATGTGTTTTTATCTTTATAATTGATTGAATAGTTTATACGGTTTCTGTTATTCATCTGGAACTCGGCGAGTGAGAGACTTCTACTCGACAAGTTGCCTATGGGTTCAAGGTTCTGATCTTAATTTTGTGATTGCATGTGTTAGAGTTATTAATAGAACTACTATTATAAATTAATAGGTTATTTGTTGAGATTAAATATTTATGAGATCAAATATCGTTTTCTAGGCGAGTTTAGGTCTGTACTCGACGTATTGTAGAATATGATTATCTAATTGATTGATACCGATGTTATAATGAAATCGCGGAGTACACACCTAAACTCGACGAGTTTTTTAGTCATAATTCTGGTCCGATTATAGGATTGCTTTAATTTACTAGTTAGGTTATTTAGATAAATAATATTAATAATTGCATCTAATAGAAATGTTAGTGTGATTAATATAGATGAATCGAATACATATTCTATGTGTGTTAAACATTACTCAAATCAATACTAATTATCTTTTTTATTGTTTAGGTATTAATTTATTGAACATCGATTAAAACCTAGATAATTATCAAGTGAAAGAAATAGAACTAGTAATTTAACTTGTAGAATAAATAATCAATCATTATCATGTCATTTGTTTATTATCATCCGGAGTTAAGGAAGTCAAATCCAAATGAATGTCTATCTCTTATTATTTATTCCAAAAGAAGTGACAATTTTCTTAATGTAGGTTACTTAATTTATGTTTTAGTAGTTTAATAATATTTTCACTTTGTAGATTAAATAATTAATAGAATTTATTTACAGAAATTGCAATTACCGTTCCTTGAGAGACCGGCCCCGATTTAACTTACTATGATTATACTATATCACGATATTGTGAGCTAGTTTTTAGTTGTTGTTTGGTCATTCACTATTTATAAATTTAAGACTAGATCTTATACATTAATGTATATCATGTGGTTGTAGGTTTGCTTTTCTAAACAAATAATATTGTAAGCTAATCTTTTGAGATAAATAGAGATATCGTTATAAATCGATAAAGCAAACATCGTAGAAATTTGATTAAGTGCAAGTATAAAAGCAAAACCTTCCCAAGTTTTTTTGAAAAATAATGATTTCATTTGTAAATTAATATGAAAAAGATAGCTATGAAATTATAATAGTAGTATTTTCTCAAAAAGAAACGAAGAAAGTTCTAATGAAGTTTTGTAGTACAAATTGGTTAGCTTGTATGGATATTGGTAAATTGATAATTGATAATAAATTAAATATACATCAATGAGATTTTGGTCAAAGTAAATATCATGCAAATTTGAAAACTCAAAGAGATTAAACTTAAAATATCATGATAAATTGGAGATTTTGTATGCAAATTGATTATAAAGGGTAATTTCTAGTTTAATTGATTTCGAAAATGAGTATGTAGAGAATATTTTGAATTGATTTTTATTTCTACTAAAAACTCTAACCAAACTCATGTACTACGCGTTTGAAGGTTGACCACAAAATCACAATATGTTAGAATTGAAATTTGGTCATCCACTAAACATTCTTGAACTTTCAACTATGAGAGCATGCATGCTACTAGAAATATGTTTCCACAAAAAGAAAAAAGGAATACTTACACTTACCCCAAAAAATCAGCTACACTGTTTTTGACATTATTTCACTATAATATCGAAAATTCAAAAATCAAAATAAAATCATTTCATAGATTTCAATAGTGAAAGGTGTGCACTATGGTTTTGACTGCTATACCCTCAAATATACGTACACAAGTGGGTCCCACTCAAACTTCCTACAAAGCCACATAATGTCTTCTCCTTTCATACATTCCCTATAAATAATCCCCATGCATAACTCTCTATTAATTAATTAACTAACTTGTCACCAACCGGAAAATAACATTCACAAATCACAATCTTTAATTTATGGCCTTCATATCAAAAGTTCACAACTTTTCCGGCGACTTTCAAACTCCGATAACCACTCTACCAATGTGGTATGATGACACTAGTTCACAAAGTTTCGTAGACAATATTTATGGTGTCACAATGTTACAAGAGTATGATATTGTTACACCAACGTTATCTCGATCATCGTCATGGAAGGCTTCACTCCCCGAAAGATTCGGTGTTTCCGAGATGGTGGTTCCGACCTCACCAACCGGATTTAGTAGCATTAATTATGCCGTGAATGATTATCAAAAAATTGAACAAGATGAGTATTTCTCTAGTAATGGTGGTAGCTATGATACCAATTCATGGTCATCTTATCCCAGCAATTGGGTATGCAATTTTTTGCAACATTTTTGTTTAATTCTTCTACTTAATATTGATCATATACGCTACATACTAAGCATAAATTACTATCAGTTAGAAAAAAAGGTCTATACGAACGTGTCGTTTTTTCAAAATTTTGTAATCAATTAAGGTGTAAAAGTTTTTAATTAATAAAAAAAAAAAAAAAAACTCTAACTAGCTTATAAGTTTCTTTGTAAAGCTTGTCTCATTTTCAAGGTCTACAGATTTTCTGACTCGATCTGCTACTGTTTGGTTATATAACATTGCTCGTTGTACGTTTTACATGTCAACGTATGTAGGAAGCCGACTGCCAGAAAACAAGCAAAGAGATCGAAGAACCGACATTGAAGATTGGGAGGTATTCAATGGAAGAAAGGAAGGACAAGATCATGAGGTATCTCAAAAAGAGAAACCAAAGGAACTTCAACAAGACCATTAAGGTAATCTCTTTGATCAATTGGCATTTGTTATATACATTTGAAGAAATATTTGAAATAATAATGCACATATATCCATCCTGGTATGAAATTATAGTGATGAATTAATTCTCTTCTTAAATAATCAATCAATAGTGATTAATTTTAGGATAATTTCTTGTGTAGTATGAATGTAGAAAGACATTAGCCGACAAGCGGATACGAGTGAGAGGGAGGTTTGCGAAAAACAACAACGATCATGATCATCACCAATCCTGTGATCAGGATCAAGTGCTTCCCAACATGAATGCTACCAATAATCCTTCTGAAGAAGACATTCTATACACCAACAATTTTCTGGTATAGTTTGTTAATTTATCGTACAATTGTAATTGTAAATAATAAGTTATAAGAAGAAGATCATTGATTTGAATGTGAATGCCTGCAGATGAAGCAGGATTATGATGAAGAGGAAGAATGGCTACAAGAAGCAATGGCTAGTTTATTGTATTCGCCACAGATTAATTGATTTAAGTTTCATCCATTTGATCGAATATTTGATCCTATCGTCCATGTATATTCACTGTGCAAGGTTTATATCAATCAATTTAAAAAAATTCGATCAATTATCATTTTGTAATTTTGTTAGATAATTCATATTTTTCTGTACAAAAGTAGTAGTGCTTAAACCACAAAAGTAAATGGAGTGATTAATCAAATCAGGATTCATTGATTCGATGATATTTGAAACTGTTTAAGGAAGTTGAATATATAAGTACTAGGAAGTACATACGGGCATTGTGTTAATAGATAAGATACGATTAGTCGTCTTGTCTTAGATCAATTTAAAATAAATTATAATTATAATTATTATTCTGATCGGTGTAAATATCCTTTTACAACAACGATCATGTATAGTGTGTCTTCCTTTATGGGATTGAATTGGATTAGATGCCTTTATTGTTATCCTACTAGATTTCAATTCTTTTACCTTTTTGTGGTTGTTAAGAATTTAGGATCCAAACAACACAAATAATTAAATACGATTGAGGCCACAAATTAACAAGCGAATAAAGTACGCGTAAATGTAAATTGACATGAGAAAATTACGTGGTTATATCCAATCGGGGTGATTGGTTTAGTCCACGGCCAACTAGAAATTTTTTGATATTATTTTTGTAGTTTGAAGTTTACATGAATGAGGGTAAGAATTTATAGTACAAATAAATAAAAGGAAACAAGTCGCACATCTGCTCTTGGCCGACATACAACTACCTATCGGGTACACATACTACCCTTGGATAACAAGGGTGGATCCATCCGGGAGCAAAGTGATCCAGCTGGGTACAAACACGCAGACTCTGAACAACAAGATTATACTCGCCTAGTACTTCCTTCAGACTCTGTTTTTGACTCGTTTGTTTGTTCTTCATACTTAACAGGTTTGTGATAAGCGTTACTGCCAAATGGATTGAACAAATTCAAAACCTTTCGATCAATTAGCATGAGAATTAACCCCTAGGCTAACCTTTTTGCAAAGTTTTATACAAGGAGAATATCATCTGTAGTGCTAACAATACATATCTTATATATCCTTACATACATACATACATGACTATGTACACACGGTCTATGTAACAGTATTCAATAACACGTACACATCGTTTTCTCATTGAATTAAAAAATTTTAAATAGTTAAAGAATAGAAATGTAACAATGTAATCAAAGTACATCGCACACTTGAACACTTACTATTCTTGAATATTGTAAACTCCACCAGGTATTGTTTATTATTGAATCAACTATAAATAGGGACATATAATATGAAAATCCTAACAGACTCTAATTTTACAACCGAACTTGGGTCACTAATCTATTTTATAATCTAATACTTCCTGTGTAATTCCAGGGGCGAAATCGCTAACGCTCGGGACTTGAATAGAAAGGCTATAAATAATAAAGTAATAACTAAAAGGAACTTGTTGACGAGGACTTGTTGTAGCAAGTAACTTTTCGTATAAGTCTTCAAATGCTTCATATTTTAGCAGTGGGAATACAATTATAAACAAAGAAGTTTTAAGAGAATTAAGATTTGAATGAGAAGATATGATTGTGCTAGAAAAAGAATAAGATTTTGAAAACTTTTAGGAGAATTAAGTTTATAAAGAAATTAGAGGTTTTTTGCCAAAGAGATAAGATAGAGAAAATAATGGATATATGATTGAGATTTTTCTTTCTTTTTTTCTTAATCTTTTTGAAAAGAGATTGAGAAAACTAAAGAAAACTTTACACGAGAAAAGCAGATAGTTTTTCTTTTCTTCGTTGAAACAACCTATTCACTTGTATTTGAATAGGGAGAGAAGGATAGTGTCAAGAACATAGTTCTGTAAGAGGTGACTGAAAGGTTCAAAAGAGTAGGATAATTATTACCTATTAATGAGAAATACGGCTGAAAGTTTGGAAGTAATAGAAAAGAAAGAAAGTCAGATCATCCAAATAAAAGCAATTTGGTGATTATTGTGGATTCTCGAGGCTTAACCTACAGAAGAAGAAAATTGTGAGATCCTAGAACTGAGGAAAAGTAATTGGTTGGCATTTTTTTTTTTAATATAATAAAGCTTAAAGAAAAGATGTCGATATAAGATCAAGTAGAAGAAACTTTAGAAGATATATGAATGATAAAGAAAAAGATATTAAAAGATGCATGAGAATTACATATTTGCGGACGGGGACGCGAAGAAAAAAGACGGAAGAGACGAAGAAACGGTAAGAATCTAATACCATGTTAAATATTGTAAACTGCTTATTTATTGTTGATCAACTATAAATAGGAATACATAACATGAAAAGCCCAACAGACCCTAAGTCCACAATCAAACTTAGGCCACTAACCTATTCTATAATCTAATAACTATTACAAACCTTAAGTAGAAATAGTAGTTCGCTAATCCCATTTCTCTTCCTTCATATCAAAGTGCGCAGAAAAGGCGAAGTAATTGTGAATAGATCGAAGATGGGACGAGACAATATTGTGCAGTGTTTTAATCACGGGCCGGGGCCAACCCGTAAGAATGGAACCAGTCGACGATAAAGAAAGTGGATCCGAGAATCTTGGCTATGAAAATCTAACCAGCTTGTCCTTTGCAGCCCAATAGAGCTGCTATCTAGTTCAAACCCTGCATGGTATGGCCCCATTATTTCCACCAAATAATCAACAATCTGTGCAGTATATATACAAAGGTTGGTTGCATGTAGATGATAGCTACGTTGGTGCAATATTTATTTGTAGTACTAATAGTAATGGGACTTGGTTGACCACATGCATTTAATTTTTTTATGTACATGCAAGAAAATGGTGACACCCCACCAAAGAAAGGGATGTATTAGAGAAAGATTGCAAGGTTGAAAACGAAATCCTTTTGATCATCTTGATCATATCATATTTTGGTTGATTTATAGCCATATCTTTCCATTTGGTTTTTGTGATGTGATTTGAGAGACATAACTGTATACAATATATATTGGTACTTGATTATTGGTTGGTTTTTGACTTCTGATAATAGCATGTTTCTTGGTTTTAAGATAATTCTAAAATTGATTTTAAATATTCTTAGATTTTTTTATACCAACACTTGAATTTCTATAGGAATCACCATATGTAATGTATTCAAATGATGTAATGACTTTTGGTTTTTATTTTCATTTTAGTTTATAATTTTAAAGTGTCATTGCTACATAAACATGCAACAACGACGGAAATAAAGCAGTAGCAAATATGGTGCATTATATCGCGACGCATTTGCCAATGCTTTGTGACGATATATTGGAAGATCAGTGACAAATTTGCGACGACATATCAAAAGTCATACGTTTGACTAAATTTTGTGACAGATGTGTGTCAAACTTGCGACGTCTTATCGGAAGTCAAATAGTTAACTAAATTTTCAAACCTTTAACTGAGTTTTACTACGGATTAGCGTCAAACTTGCGACAACTTATCATAAATCAAATAGTTGACTAAATTTTTGAACATTTGACTCAGTTTGCGACATGGTTGTCTAATTTACGACGACTAAGCAACAAAAATAATAATTAAAAAGATCCTAACACTACAGTGATAAAACTCATAGCAGATCGGTCACAAAATTAAACTAAAAATAATTAAAATAATAAACAATAACAAGAAAATATGTCACAAACCAGTCGCACAATTTAATCGTTAGTACAAGTAAATCAAGAATAACTTAAAATAAACAAAAGCATAAAAAAAGCACAGAGTATAAAATTTAAAACATAATTTTACAAAAACTCTAATTTTAACGTATGACTGAGTTGCAAATTGTATAAGCATACAAAGTTTTTAAAATTGCTATTATTGTCGAAAAAAAGTTATTAAAAAGAAAAACGTTATAAAAAAATGAAAAACTAAAGATCCACTCGTCCTCGACATTAAGTTTTTTAATTGTACATAAAAAAAGTTAACATTACAAATTAAAAAAGAAAAAAACAGATAAAAGAATTAATGTCACCTCAATTGTCACATTTAATTTTTATATGCTACATCTTTTAACGAGTTTGTGGATTTATACCTCATTGATCTAGGATTTATACCTCCTTCCAATGATTACCTACACACACAAAATTCATATCTCTATCACCTCAATCAATACATCTACACATACAAGCATCATGTCAGGTGTATAAACTACATACCCTTTTCAACTTACAATTATGTGAGGGAGTGATAGACAAGCACAATTTTCGATACAATTTACTACGGAATAGTAATTTTAGTAGCACCCTTTTAATAGTAATATTAACGCTAATTATTTCCAAATTTAAATTATAATATTAACACTAATATAATAAAATTCTATGAATTTTAACTTTTCCTTTGACTATAATATACGTAAGCTCTGGAAAGTACACTAATTATTTTCAATTTTGAATAATAATATTGACACTAATTATCTTTTTAACCATTATTAATTTCATAAAAAAGGTAAAATTACTTTCTTTAAAATTTAATAATGTAAATATAAAAACAAAAAGAAGAATTTAAATGAGAATGAATTTTTTTTTTTAAATATAAAAATAAATTTTAAGCGTCTGTTTTCATCAAGATAATATAATCTTACATTATCAAAAAATGAATATTTCAAAAATGATGAGTCAAAAAATTATAAAAGTTGCACCATAAAAATTAACATTTTTTTTCATTTTTTGGTGGGTTCGAAAAAATCTATTACATGTGATAGTCAGTGGTATTACATGTGATAGTCGTGTTTAAAATCTATGGAAAATGAAGAAGAAGAAAAAGTCTGTCAAAAGTATATCATGTAAAATGTCTCAATGAAAGGAAAAAATGTTAGTTTTTATAGTGTATTTTTTATAATTTTTTTACGAGTAGTTTTTGAATTATTTTATTTAAAATAAATAAAAATAAATAAAATTTTGTCAAATAATACTTATTAGTTCTTTTATTCTGAAACAATATATATACTCGTAAGTCGTAACTCACCTCTAAAAATAAAAGTTAAAGAGATCGATGTACACGATCGTGATGTTTACAAGTAAAATAAATTAAATTGGGTTTCTATGCTAAAGCCCAAACATAATGTTTATGCAAACGATTGGGCCTGAAGATAAGGGTTCCTTAAGGTTTGTCTATGAGTCCATGAAATTGCCCATAATGGGTAATATAATGGGATATAATTACCAAGAGCAACTGTTTGTAAAATGAACATATGTACGTTTAATTCATTTCTATCATATGAATGTATGTTTAAAATCTATATTGACACATGTCTTACTTCGTTAAGATTTAAACGGAACACTGAATCCCTTAATATAAACACGTTTCGAAATATATATTGCGTTTGCAACGTTATAGTAGTGGGTCAGATATGTGAGTGAGACGATGTATCAAACTTACCCCATAACATCGTGTGTATATATATATATATCGATTAATAACTAAAAGAGAATATGAATTTATTTATGCGTCTTCAATCATAAACTGTTACGTATGTAAAAATCTAAGATGTCAAGTATACAATTTTTCTGAGCTTTTTTCCATATATACACTGTTGATGTGTCTTTGCACATTGATTGACTAAAAAAACCTTATGTGAAAAAAAAATTAATTTCAAAATTAAGAAAATAAATTAAATATATTAGTGACCATCATTAATTGCTATTGTTTTTTCACTCTTAAAATTAATAAAATAGATTAATGACCATCATTAATTATTATCGTTTTTTTCATTCTTTGAATCAATTGTATTAATAGCTTTTAGTATATTAGCTAACTATTCATTTTTTCATATGTTATACTTACCACATAATTGACTGTTAATTAGTTAACTGCATGATCCAATTGTAACTTGATTAACGCATAAACTTTAATAACTGCATACATTTTACCCAATAAATAAATAAAGTCACACTGTCGTGCATCACACGAGTTTTAACACTAGTATATACATATATCTACACATACATGTATGAGAGTTGATTATTGTAAAACAAACGTTATTGTAAAATAAATAAGAAAAATGTAAACTATTGGATCAAGTATTAATACCTTATTAGTTAATTATTTTTACTAATAAAAGAATTGGTCTTTCGGGATACAATGGACATTTAATCACATGAGTCGTTTTTTCTCACTCCTAACTTATTCATCTTCAATTAAGCTGGTGTACAAATGAAATAGCAATTAACAGCTGCATGATTCACGACAACTAAGTTGGTGCACGAATTTAATACATTTGCATATTTTTATTTTTTGTTTATGTTTAGCAAACCATGATGTACATAGTACAATTATGTTCATCAAATCCTTACAAACTTCATATTTAGAGTTGATGCACGACTTCTGTTACTGATGGTGCACGACTAGTTTAGCTATTGATGGGCAACGACGCACAACGAAAACACACACGGAGAGGAATATGGGGTGGGGGAGATTTGAGATTTCTTTTGGGATGAAAAAATGAAGCTAGGGTTAAAGATAGAGATGGGAGAGGAATAAGGGGTGGGGAGATTTTATTTTCTTATTTAATGTGAATAATAATTATTTCAAAATACTCGATAGATTATTTGACTAAATGTATTTTATAATAAGAATTATTGTATTTAATCCAACCCTTAGATATTTATATTTATGATCATTAGAGAGGAAAAAATTAAACTATATTAATAATCTCTTGGGTACTAATTTTGGTATCTAGGACAAAGATGTTCTAAACTTTTATGTATATGCATCGCGCGGCATGGCTTAAGGTTTTATCCATATTAATTGTCTTAAACTAATTCATATGTTGAGTCTGATTTCACATTATTATATTGGTTAGTATATTACAAATATGTAACACATTTTTAAGGACCACATAAGTCTTCTTATGAAGAGCTTTAAATGTACAAATTTTGTATGCCAATGTGGTCTCTATGAAATAGTCAGTCACGAAAAGTAGTGTAAAAACCACAGCTAAACAAAACTTTGAAAATTAAAGTGTCATACCACGGCCACAAAGTGAAGAAGAAAAGGAAAATAAAGCAAGTACACTAGTGTATTTGGAAAGCAATTTTAGTATCAATTTCTTATCTAAAGTACAACCGTCCATGGTACCATACCCAATGGAGAGATGCCACAATGTTTCAAAAGAACCCTAAATTAAAGATACATAACAACATATATTTATACATGCATCATGGTGTTTTCTCCATGTGTTTTGTGGACAAGATGATGATTGGCCATTAAAAATGGCATGGCATGGCTCAACCATTCTAAGTCTCATGTTTATGTAATTATGATGATGCTCTTCTAGAACTATCATAGTGGACCTCATACCATACATATCATCCCCACCATAAACTTATTACATCCACAAATCAAAATGAATACATAAAGAACGTAACGTTCAAACACCATGCTTAAAAGTTATATTTAAAATATACACAAACAAATTGATTGTCTTAATCAATCAAAATACTATATATAGTATATAATGGAATGACCCATAATTAAAGATTTACAATATGGTTAATCAAAGATCGTCAACATCAACATCATCATCTTCTTCGTCTCACTATATAGTGGAGAGAGATATACGTTACATATATAATTATAATTATATAATAGTATAGTATAGTATAATAAGAAAAGAAAATAAACAAAACCAGAACCGAAATCAAAAAGGTGGCAAACAACAAAGAAAGCCTCAAGTAGTAGTAAAAATATGGTAATTGCTAGTTGCATGAGGACCATAAGGACTCTCCCATGCCAATATTAGTTTGGTCAACCACCATGTCCATGCCAAAAAGGGACCTGGTTGGTGTTTGTGACGGGTGGTGTCGAGATGGTGGTGAGACGTCTTCTGGTGACTGGTTGACAGGACTGGACGAGTACTGGCGCATTCTCATATGAACCACCTCGGCCTGTGAAACGGCCAATTGTGCTTGAAGTACATCTATTTGTTGTTGTAAGGATGATATTGCACCTACACAACCATAAACCGGATCCCTGATCCTAGCATTTGCCTCGTACACCATTGAACTCACTGCGTCACCTCTATGATGTTCCGGCAATTCCTACATTTATTTTGTATCAAAATGTTCATTCTATTAATCTAAACTTGGGTTAAATGTATTTAAAATCAAACCATTACTATAAATGGAGTAGTTCAAATGTAAACTAGAGAAAGATACACATAGAGAACTTAGTGGCTTCAAGAAATATCATCCCGTTTGGGGTCGAAAATATTGACCTACGAATTATTGTTTATGATTTTAATAATACAAAAGAAGACCATTCTGTCCATCGTCATGATTACCTATCACTTACAAGTTACAATGAACATAAAATTGGTTCTTTTGAACTTTTAATTTTTGTAATGAAATAAAATAAAATAACTATATTGCAAATTCAGTCAAAACTGTTTCTGAATTGAAGAAACTAGGACAAATTTGAAAGAATCTCACTATTCATAAGAATCCTACAGTCATATGAGCTTTTAAAGATAAATTTAAATAGTTTAATTTTTATTAACAAATGCAAGTTGATACACTTCCGTGCACATACTTTAATTTTTCACACTTCGTACCGACGAATCGTTTGACCAAATAATAATTATAGATGACTTATATTATATTCTTTAATTAATTATGAGTTAAAACACTTGTGCTTCACACTTCCTTATCTATCCAGCTATGCTTTCATTAATAAGGTAAAATGTACGTGGTTTTACTTTGCATAATATACTTGAAATTGCATAAAAATGGAGAACGAGAACCAAGTACTAGGCACGTAGTAGTCAGATAAAAGGAAAATGTAACCGATCATTACACAGATCATACTGACCGACTCATCTTACAGTCAACATGAAGGAAGATAAATATGTAATGCGTTGTTAACAAGGATATCTAACCATTCAATTGAATTGAAACTACTTTATATACCATCCAAAAACATATTCAGTCTCGTTTATACTATACTTGTTGAAAAGATAGAAAAAAAAAACATGATGGATAACAAGTATAAACTTACCTAATGGACCTCAAGATTGTTTATTTTTAGAAAATACAACTTTATCTGTAAAGTCAAAATGAAACACTATATTTGAAAATTTAATGGGTGGTGGTTTGTTTGTTTGTTGCGGAAAGCGTTTTAAGATGGTTTAGATTGATGAAAAAAGAAAACAATAGAAGAAATAAAGTCTAAAGAAATGATGGAAAATGATGATAGAAAATAGAAAGGGGAGACGAGTTGTCTAACATGACTTGAAATGACAAAAGCCAGATATTTGATATAGAATAACATGCCAAATTTTGAAGTACGTGCTAAAGTAGTACGTACTTCATAACCATTCTTTGACTCTAAATTTAACCATGGCCCCACTTCTTTTTAACTGTAAATAACCGAATTTCACTTCGAAAAAGCTCCTCAATCGGTTACAACAGTTGTGATACAAAAAACGGCATGAAAAGAGTCGCACCTACTCACTCGCAGTATGCCATTAGCGTGTTCGTAGTGTAATGGATTAGTTTTGCATTATGTCAAATATATATACGTTTTATACGGGTCAGGTGGAGTTGACATCGTATTCATTATAAATGATAAGCTGAATTAACTTTTATATTATGGGTTAGAATTGCTTCTTCTAAAAGTGTGTAATTGTGTCACATTGCTAGGAGTAAATAAGTGAGCTATTGAATGACAATACATACATTTCATAAATAAACGAAACCAAGAAACAAAACTAAGTCTAGGGGTCAGAAGTTACTGTTTCGAGAATAGACATGAAGGATTTGGTGCAACATTGATATCCAAAAGATGGTGACATATTTCACATACTATTTGATTCGTGTGGCTTACCCAAAAAAAAACAAAACATCTGGAATAAGACAAGGGAATGAAACCAGGTGTAGGTTCAGGGACCATGGTCAAGCCAATTAAACCCGGTTGGGTGCATCTACTTACTTTTACGTGTTCATAACCAACCAAAATTCTCTTTTTACACCTAAAATCAAAATGTGAACAAGTCATATATAATAGCAAAAATGTCAAACTAGACGTCGGAGCAGTTTTTTCTCTTGTCCCACTACAAATTCAATGACTTTAATTACATTTCGATGACTTTTCTTTAATTTTTAACTCCTTTTTAAGTTTAACATAAACTCCTAATGATGGAGTTTACTTCAAATATATTTCAAGTGGCGGGTTAAAGTAAACTAAATTTCATGGTAAAATAAATAAAACAAAATAAGAGAATAACACATGATAATTTGTACATTAAAAAAAGTGATGTACAACTTCCAAAAATTGATTTGTTTTATTATAATCGGCCCATGTATTCGGAAAATTGATTCAAGTCTAGAATGTGGTTTTCGGCTAAAAAGACTCAATGTGTGACAAGTATAGTGATTACGATACGAGCTAACATGTGTGATACAATCTTTTATTTAATATAGTAGTTTAAATAAAGTTCTCCCCTGAAAAGACTGATAATTGTGACCTTTACCTAATTTTTCTTCTTTTTCATAAATTTTCTGGTTTCGTCAGAATATCATATATGACGCGACGCTAGTGATAGGATGTATAATACGAAATTAGTCATTTACACGTAATGGTGGTAAAGTATAGAAGTTTTATGGCTAACCTGAAGCATCTTGTTAACATTGCTAGCCCCAAACACCTTATGCACACTAGCAAATTTGTGAGGCTCATCGGCGGGGAAGTAAGGAGCGAAAACGCAATCTTGGGAACATCTTCGTCGCAAAAGTCTACAAGCCGCACACGGTGACGTTGCCCCTTGTTTTTTTCCAGCACCACCACCGCTAGTACTGTCTTTCATTGAATTAAATGATCACGTTAGCTAGATTACCGACTGCATGCAAAATATAAATATATTCTACTAAACAAAAAGCAAACGGAAGAATTGAAAGAGGGGTCACAGAAGAAAGGTAGTGGTGGTGATATATAGACAAAACTTGATAACACAAGATCTCTAATGGGCCCATGACTTAAAAGGAATCTTGGATTTACTATACACTCTGAGCACACGAAGTGAGAAGTTTTATTTACTGTTTAACATTGAGAATGTCAAAAATTGGTGTTTTATCATTCTCCGGTAGCGATTCTATCAGTGTCTAGTTTGGAACATTGAAAACACATTTTTTTATTACTTTTTTATTTTTGAGAACGCTGAAAATTCAGTATCCTTCACTCCCTCAATCCTCAACTTTAATATTCTTCTCAAAATACTGAAAACTCAGTATCACTACTCATTGTATTCTTAACCCAACCCTTCCTATCTTGTCACATTATTCATTTTTCTTAGTCCAATTACTATAATAAAGTTTGATTTTTCAAAAACAAAATAAAATAAAATTAGAGTCGATAGTTGTAAGTTGTGGTTGCATAATTTTTAACGGTTACTTGAAAATATTTTTATTTAAAAGAATTTGAGATGATTCTTGATGTCAAATAGGGCTTTTAGAAGAGTAAATCATTAAAAATATATATAACTAATTTATTTTTTTGCATGTTGGGGTATAGATTAATTTCTCTGTTTAAAATGTATGATTTAATTTAGAATCACACATTAAAGGGTATGTGTTACCAATTATCTATTACTAATATATAATGTGTTTTTATGTTTTTTTTAAAGATAAAATTGACTAATTCGCCCTTACAATTACTAAGAGATTTTTTAAAAATTCATAAAAATGACTAAGATACCCCTAATTATTAATTATTAAATTCTCATTAATACAAACATTATTAAACCATAAACTAATTAATATATGACATTTAATTAACATACTCCTAATTATTAATTATTAAGTTCTCATTAATACAAATATTATTAAACCATAAACTAATTAATATGACATTTAATTTAACTTAAATTTCTCTATATAAATACACTATTACATTTAAATGTGCGAAATGGGCGGGCGGGTCGGGTCGGACAGTTGGGCTAAAACGGGTTTGGGTCCTAACGAGCTTAGGCCACAACGGGTGCGGGTCATAACGAACTTACATAAATAAAAAATTTTGTGGCTTAATTTTTAGTTTCAATTTTAACTTATTAGGTTATGTATCTTAATTAATTCCAAAAAGAAATTACAAATAAAATTGCAAAAGAATATGATTACTACGTTTCAAAAATAATGAAAATTGCAAAATAAAACAGTATTTCGGAAAATTTGTTAAAAAGCGATTTTTCCACTTATAAAACAGTATTCTTCGTGTATTGTAATGTAGTTTTTTATTTTTAAAATATTTCAGAAAACACAATACTGTATATCGAATTAATATGAAATTAATAAACTTTTTCCGCTGCATTGCGCGGGTATTCTACTAGTGAATTGTAATGTAAGGCTAAATAATAATTTTAATGTTCAAAGGATGATAATGGGCATATTTGGCATGAAGCTTTTAAGAATTTTAGCTTTTAGTTTTTGAATAAAAAGCTCATATGAAAATAAAAGTCTTGTTTGTCATGTACAAGCTGTAGCTTTAGAATTCAATGTAAAACTCGAAATCTCAAAGCTACTAGAGTAGCCTTTCATGAAAAACTCAAAATCTAAAGCCACAGCTACAACCTATGTCATTTTTCAATGTTTAATTGCAATTATCTGAGGCAATTGATGTGTATAAATTGAACTTATATCATTTAATATGTGGTTTTAAATTAGTAATTTCTTTTAAATAAAAATAATCAGTCGATCTCCTAAAATATATATAAAATAAAAGAGTGAATTAGTCGTTCCTCTTTCGACGTTTGTCCCTTTAGAATTATACAAGCTAGAGATTATTAAGGTATGTCTAACAACCCTATTCTTTTTGGGGCTTTTAAAGTATTTTTTAGGGTTCAAGTTTCTAACTTTATAAACATAAACTCTTATAAAAACAATAATAACAAAAAAATAAAGTCATAAAAACCCTTACAATAGAAACTCTTTCCATAACTTATAAAAGCATCTAAAATAAATTCCAATATGAACTACAAAGTTAAACATATCATAAAACTAACTTCTGAAATCTCTATAAGCTAACCGAATCTCTCACAACCATATATGTTTGTCAAACACACCCTAACATCTAGTTACTTTTTTTAAGTGATAGTAAATCAAGAAATTGTATATGTACAACTTGTGTTACAAGATTTGTTTTTTATTAATTATGTCTCGTGTTACTGTAACTATCGTTAAAATTTGCACGTTACTGGTGGGTTTGTCGTTGGTCCTACTACCACCATAAATTAAAACTATTCACTTTAGAAAACTTGATTCACATTTAGTTTTTGCGTTATTATTAAAGAAATTTTTGGCAAGATGTACATCTTTTAAATAATTAATAATTGATTGTAGACCAAAGAATCTAAAGTAGACACACGCAAAAGGTCAGGGAGCGATAGCATGTCATTTTAAAAGGGCAGGTAACATCACTATTATTTTTTTTATTGCTTACTATACTTCTTAATCCTTAAAATAAGCTTTTATGTGTTAAAACATTCACCATATACACTTGAAAAATTACTTTCACCATTTTTGTCACGTTATTGTTATATCAATTTTCCTTACCAATTACTTTGATTTTTCACTACTTTTATTTCACTATTGTTTATTCTCTATCAAAAAAAAAATTCTTTTTTACTAAGATAAAAAGATTAATGTTGATCGTCATTCGAACACGAATACCATGGTTAGTAGTGACGTCGATACGACTTTTATAGGATGTTGATCGAACATCGATCCAATCACTGCTCATAGTGAATGTTATTATTTATATTGTTAGTCTTGTAAGTACCCTTGATTTTAAAACTAATCATTCAATTTTATATCTTATCTAATATTTGAACTTAAATTGTTTAGTTCAGACCGACAAATCTTGGAGATGAAGATTCAACAAAAGATTTTAATGTTTTGTGATGTCAGGCACGGTAACATCAGTTTGATAATGAGTTTTGCTTTATGGTCTTTTCTCTAGTTATAATTATTTACATTATATTAATTATATTTATAATTTTTAATATATTAGTGCACCACTCACTCTTGTTTAAGATAATAATAATTGTCTTTGTCAAAGACGTGCCATTGGCTTAACTAGGATTACAATACTCATCATCACTTAAACAAATCCAATCCACTCCATTACCGCCAGTTTCACCAATTAACACTTTCACCCCCTCAACTTTTTTTATTTTCTACAACTCTCCATTTCAATGTTTTCATTTGTCCTTCTCATAGAGACTCGAAAGAAAACAACTAAATGTATACACGCAATACCCTTGTTATAACATTCCGTCTTATCATAACTATAATATTGTACGTTTTATCCGCAGGCGTACGACTTTTTCATTAGCGACCACACAAGAACTTCCCAGGAAGTCACCCATCGTAGTACCACTCCCGCTCGAGCACGTTTAACTGCAGAATTCTCACAAGATCTGATGTGCATATGGCCCAAAAACGTGTTGTGTCTGATAAGGATGAAATTTACCTTATAAGCTCAAAATTTCTCATATTCACGGCCGATATGAAATTTTCCTAAAATATAATACTCGTGATAGGCTATAACTTCGTAAGATGTACAAATTTCCTAATTATGAAACTCCAAACTATAACATCTCAAAAGTTATATTCTTTTCATTCTTTTGATTAATTGAAATGTCATATTCAAGAATTATTTAAGCAAATGAAAAGTAGAATTATTGAAAAAAAATTATTGAAGTGTACGTGATCAAAAGACGGTGTGGTTTGAAATATGACGTGACAAGACGAATGAGATTTTCACGCTTTCGCGAGCAATTACAAATCATCCCAAGTTTTTGTTTGTTACTGTTCAATTAGAAAAATGTAAATATCGATTAACCTTTTCGACATAGGTACCTTTTTTCTTTGATTCGTGTTTATTGTTTGGGGCAAGTCCCTTTCTAAGGTAATTAGTTTGTCATATTTATGGTTAGAAACCTAGAATTAGAATTTTATAAAGTTAATGAATGACAACTATCCAATATGACATTGAGGCATGCATGGAGCCCTTTCTTGGTACAATATTGTCAACATAATTTGCAACAGCTTATCGTTTATTTGTCAGTAAAATCATTATGCAGCCCATATTTTGGTTTTTGACTTTCTTTTATCATTAAAAGATGTTTTTGGGTACTTTTCGTAAATTGGGTACATACCGTGTAAAAATATGACATAGGATAGATATATAGAAGGTATCTTTTATTTATATATTGTCTAGTGTATCATTTAAGTCTAACAGCATAACATATATTATTTTTGTTTATGTTAAATTATTCAGATGAATATTCTTGCTACCTTTAGCTTGCCAACATCAGTCAGATAATTGAATAACATAACTGTATTTTAGAAAGACCTTAACTTAAAGCAACGGTTGTTTACAGTCTCCAACTATTTTAGCAATAGATCGAACTAAAAGTTTGGGTAATGTTATTTGTAATGATGAATGCAAACAAAATAACTAACTTAAGCTTCTCTAATTTTTTTAAAACATAAAAGAAAAATGTCCATAAATGTCCTCGATGGTCAATCCATACACCGGACATATTCATTTGTAAGTTCTTACAACAACACAGGTACAAAAATGAGCAATAACATGCATGCACAAACGATTTTTGTAACTCACATGAAGTGAACTTATTCTGTGTAGAAATTAGAACTGCTCGTCTTTATTCTATCGGTCTAGGTTAAGCTAGATTCTCGCGATGGTTACATGTTAATATGGGGGTCTCACATACATGTCTTTAGCGTTAATATATTTTCCAGATGTACCGTTCTCTTTTATCAAGAAAATAAACTTATATTCGTCGTATTTGACAAATCGATTCTATTATGTATGTATTCTTTTTCCTTTAATATTCAATTGTGGTGTGAGATTGATAGAGTAAAAAATGTACAAATTTAGAACTTGTGAATTAAGTAAGAGTGACTAGTCAAAATAATAGGCAATGACTAATGTATGTATGATTAGAATGTGGATGTTGAAAAGGTCTTTGCGAGGTGGGGGTGGGGTTAGGGTGTCTACTTTTCCTCTTTAATGTGCTCAATGGTTTAACCACCTGGGTTGACTTAACTTATTTCAGTTATAAACCATCGTTTGATTCAATTTAATTCCTCAAAAGCAAATCCCACTACCTTAATTGCAACCTCGCATATTATTATAATCCTCCTGCTTTTAAAATATTTGATTTGATAGAAAACATTATAAACTAATGACTATTAATTGAACAAGATGGTTAGGTTATATCACATATATATATATTATTATATTATTTGAGTTTAAATGGTCCAATTCTTTGATTTCTAATTTTAATATGAAATGAACTCGAAATCTACATAACTCGATTTGAGTTTATGGGATCTTAACTTGAATACGATTTAACTGAAAATGAATCAATCAAACAAAAGGTGTCGCATATAATATCTAGAAATCGAATCAAACGCTTTTCAAGTACTAGAAAAACCTTTTAAACCGAGTTTGTTATGCATAAATCAAAGCGAAAACACCTCGAAATGTGATACGGAATGTACAAAACCACATTTACTTTTCGAGCAAATGGTGTGGTTACTTGGATCATACTAAAAAAAACACGCACTTTAAAATCACATTTACTTGCTATGATCGCATTAAAAATTGAGACATACATTAATTTTTTATTTATATTTTAAAACTTAACAAAACAATTAACAAAAATCTATCATGTTAGAACTACCTTGAGACAACTACTCCGATAACCAATAATTCATGGACCACATCGGCACCACATCTCAACACCCTTTGCTCTTAGCAAAAAAATTGTACTCGGGAATAGTCTTATATAATAATTACTTAGTCAATTACAGCCATCATCTATATATCGAGGTCTTGTCACTTGGATAATATTACAAGGCCACCGCCGAACGTGTTTACATCGGGAAGATCTTTGGGTGATAGATGCAAGTATACCATCTGACTCCAAGAATTGACAAAGTATATGTGTATGATCAAGTACCAAAATATTGCGAATCTGTTACCCCTTAGCATGTAACCAATATCTTTCTAATATTTTTACTTTTTAGAAACGCAACAATATCTTTTGGTTTTTTATTACTAAGCCTAGGTTATTTTTGAAATTTCCACCGTACATTCTTTAATTTTGAGTGATTGAGTCATTTATTTCATAACGTATCATTTAAATTAAGATATTCACTTATTTTACTTGTGTTTTGTGTTTGATTAAGAGATAAAGTTTGAGAACTTTAATCATTAATAGAAATCAACAAAGTTTACCACTTACAAACTGAATGTATCGATTTTATTTTTATTTTTCTTTCCAAATTGAACCCTTAAAACTGTAATAAGTCATGATTAACGAACAAACTTAGAGACCAAAAAAAATAATTAAAGCCCAAACAAGCATCCATAGGCTACAATACTACAATACCATTGGCCCAAAATACTAATATAACTTTAGGTAATATAAATATTGGCAGCCCATTATTTTAAAAGCCCAATAGATCTATTTCTAAGTCGGTCTCTAGATCTTTTTTGTTTTTGTTTTTTATTTTTTATTATCTTACCGGACGTGTTCTTGTTTATTTTCTCTTCTCAGAATCTCCGTGATTCGAAAGAAAAAAACATTCTCAGTTAGATACCAATCGAAGTGTCTATCATTCACTTATTTTTTTTTTCCTTTGAAGCAAAAGATCGAACACCTGGTGTGCAAAGAAACGGGATGAATACGTCACAACAAAATACGAACATGAATACGGCAAAAGAGCAATTTTTGAAGGAGTTCGGTGAATCTTATGGTTATCCGAATGCCCCTAACGACATTGATCATATCCGAGCTACTGAATTTAAAAGACTTGAAGGTAATAATTCTTTTTCTTTTTTTTTGTTTCTTTTTTATTGTATGTATGTAATGTAATTTCTTGATTTGTACATTGATTTTATTTTTTTGGTAGGAAATGTGTATTTGGATCACGCTGGTGCAACTTTATATTCTGAAAGACAGATGGAAGCAATATTTAAAGATCTTACTACTACAGTATATGGCAATCCACGTATCCACTTTTTGTTATTTGACAGTTTTATTAGTCAATATTATAATCATTTCGTAGTTAAATACTTTATTTATTTATAATTTCATAAGGAAGAAGTTTGAGCAAACTTTTGTATAATTACTCCCCTATGTATGTGATAGTATTATACTATTGAAAAGTGATTATATCATCATGTTCTCACTCGTGTTTATATCTAGCTGCTAAAGAGCAAGCAACATGGATATTGTTGTTGGTTTTGTATGATCATTTGTTTTTGAACTTATTAGTGTAAGAAACTTCACAATTCTTTGCCCCTTGTGAAACGTTGCTAGAGTCGAACGTGGATGTTGTATTGTGATACTTTTGAGTGGATTTTTTTGTGATACCTTAATATGGGAATATTAGATAGTCAAAGCAGCTCTAGCTTGGCCACCACAGATATTGTAGATGATGCTCGTCATCAGGTAAATTGTTATACACACACATTCTTACTAAATGGTTCTCTTTTATTAATCCTGTATCATCGTACGGACATAAAACGTTTGATATGCTTAGAAAATAGTTGAAATCCTTTTTATTAACAAGTCATTAATTTCAAATAGATTAATAGGGAGATTATATTAACCACCCTTATATGTTTTCTTCCCTTTTTAATTTGTGTCAATATCTATTTTCTTGTTTATAGGTTCTCAAACTCTGTAATGCATCTCCCAAAGAGTATAAATGTATATTTACTTCTGGGGCAACAGCAGCTCTGAAACTTGTTGGTGAGGCATTTCCTTGGAGCAGTCAGAGCACTTTCATGTATACACTAGAGAATCACAACAGCGTGCTTGGAATCAGAGAGTATCTTTTTAACATGGCATTTCATTTTTAGTCTCATTGATGCTCTCATTGATGCATCATATGGACTTCAGATTTCATTCAGTTTCTCACAAAGTTTGTAATGGATCTGTGTAACCCTTAATTTGTATAGATATGCTCTTGATAAAGGAGCTACTGCAATAGCTGTAGACCTTGTGGAAGCTGTAGAGTCGGATACATGTACAAGTACTAGATCTTCCTTCAAAGTTTCACAACATCCTATACAAAAGAGAAATGGAGTTAGGGTGTGGGACAAAGAGCCTAATGGTAGCGTTTTTGTAATGGAAGTTGATTAGACTTGTAATTCTTTAAATCATAATTTTGTTTGGTTTGATTTTACTAGTTGAATACTTCCTGTGTGTTTGCAGGCCAAATATACAATTTATTTGCCTTGCCCTCAGAGTGTAATTTCTCAGGAGTGAGGTTCAACCTTGATCTGATAGACATAATTAAGGAAGATTCAGAAAAAGTGTTGGAAGACTCTCAACATACCAGGTGTGAGATTTATTGTCCATGTAGTTAGTTGGTTCTCTTTTTTACTAGAATATGTAGTGAAATACGAAGTACTTGATGAAGAGGATTATAGGTGGCAAGTTCAACCCATTTGCTTATGAATGGGTCAGTTCGGCTTTGTTTTATCTCAGACGGGTCAATTAAAAAAAGAAGATAAAAGGAGTGTGGGTCAAATGGGTTTAACAGGTTGTAAGCTGTCCAAGTCTATGTAAAATGCATAAAACCTCCTAGATGGTTTTATTCAAAACACATCAATTATATTGAAAAATTTAGAAATTAAATTTCGATTCATACTAGCAAATGGCTTGTTTCAAACACTACCCATTTTGTCCCGTTACCCGACCTGCCCATCTAGCCATGTCTAAAACGGATGTTAGTGGTCTGTTCATACTTAATTTTCCAATCAGGGGAAACTGGATGATTTTACTTGATGCTGCAAAAGGATGTTCCACGGACCCTCCAAATTTATCAAAGCATAAGGCGGACTTCGTTGCTATCTCGTTTTACAAGGTAACTGTTCAACTTTCTGTCTGTAAATTCAATAGGAGGGACATCTGTATATTTATTTACTGGTTTTATCTTTTTGGTCGATAGCTTTTTGGCTATCCAACTGGACTTGGAGCTCTGATAGTTCGAAATGGTAAGTTGTTGAGTTGAAAATAATTAGATATTTTACAATCATATACGAGACTATTTGTATTGATGCACAAAGATATATACTTTCATCTGTCCCCTCTTCCATATCTTCAATTTGAGTTTCATGTATTCTTAAATCTAAACTAAGTTATTTATAGAATTTCAATAACAAGACAAAAAAGAATTATATTTTGGATTTTTTGGATGTACAGAAGCTGCGAAGTTACTAAAGAAGACCTACTTCAGTGGAGGTTTGTTCCATCAACCAAACATTCAGTTTGTCTATATTTTGCATAAAAGAGAACTTGATTTAGCACTGGAAATTATCAGGCACAATAGCTGCATCAATTGCTGACATCGACTTTGTGAAAAGAAGAGAAGGTATTGAGGAATCATTTGAAGACGGAACACTATCGTTCTTAAATATAGGATCCATTCGCCATGGATTCGATATCCTCAATGATTTGACCACAAGTTCCATATCGCGGTACGTGACTCTTTAATCTTGTTAGAGATGTTTTATGTATGTTTGACGGTTTCAGGATTTAATTTAGTTTCATAATCAGGATTTATTTTGTTTCCTTTTCGTAGCCGTGTACTGATATAAATTGAGTTACCTCATAAGAAATACACAGAAGTCATTCCCCGTATTCGATTACATGTTGTCAGTCTATCTGAGCCGTGAACCTCAAATTGATATAGAACATCCATTACAGTCTCTCTTTCCCTTTAGTTGTTTCCATAATGTCTACTTAGTTTTTCCCGTCTTGTTATTCTATATTCTAACATACATATATATATATTTTTTTCAAGGCACACATCATCACTTGCAAGATACACACGAGATAGGCTTTTGGCTTTAAGGCATGCAGATGGGGAGGAGGTTTGCAAAATATATGGCCTGGATTATTTAAAGGTTAGAGGGACTCTGAATAAAGCTGGCCACTAAGATTTTATGACATACCTATCAGTTAGGTGTAATTTTCATTGCCATATTTTCAATGTATTTCAGGGATCCTAGTATCAATGCAAATAATTAAAATATTGACTATCTGAAAAGTAAAACATACATGTGTGTTTAATGCTGTATAATTGGTAATTAAATGGTGTCTGTTTTGCTTTCAATGTCACATTTGTGCACTTACATTGACCTATGTATCTGATTTTTAGGTATTATATAGTGGACTTGGTCCTGTAGTTTCTTTCAACTTGAAAAGGCCTGATGGTTCTTGGGTTGGTCATCGTGAAGTAGAAAAATTGGCTTCTTTGTCTGGAATTCAGCTGCGGGTAACATCTATCACATTAATTAATTTATGTTGTACGTGTAAGTGAAATTTGGGTTTATAGTATTTTATTTCCTGTTATTGGATTTCATTTTTTTTTTATTGTGTAGACAGGATGCTTTTGCAATCCTGGAGCATGTTCTAAGTATCTTGGCTTATCTCACTCAGATCTTCTATCCAACATTGAGGTAAGTTTAAAAATACCATATTATTGCTGGAGAGACCCTGAAGACATAATAGCAACGTGATAATGTATCTGAATACATTAAAATACTAGAAATAACTTAGTATAATACTAATTATATTCATGAATTTTCCTTTACAAGAGTTGTTTATCTTTCTGTTAGGCTGGGCATGTGTGCTGGGATGACTATGATATATTACGTGGAAAACCAACTGGAGCTGTTAGAGTATCTTTTGGTTATATGTCAACATTTGAAGATGCCTGGGTTAGTTGTATTTTCTGCGAAATACATCTCACTTGTTCTGTTTTCCATTATTGTTATTGATAATATATTGGTTTCAGTTATTACCAAACTTATAACTTCTTGGTTCGTCCATGTTACTTCTCTTCTTATCTCTATCAAGCCTATGGATCATTTCGCGCTTACTCTTTCATTTTGAATTTTCTCAGAAATTCATGAACTTCATCGTAAGTTCCTTTGTAGTGTTACCTACTAATACTAGACATCTATATCCGTTGAGATCCAGCTCTATCCAGCCTGCCACAGAAGGTAGGTCACCTTTTAGATTATATTGATAACTGTTAACCTCTTGTTATGGCTGAGCAAGTCCACTTAACTTATAAGCTTGATCAAGATGCAGGTCACGAAAAGAAAAGAAAACATTGTCTTACGTCAATTGTTGTGTACCCGATTAAGTCATGTGCAGGATTCAGAGTGGACAGTTGGCCTCTAAGCAGTACTGGTAGAGAGTTGTAAGCTGCATGATTTTGTTAAATCTTCTGAATTAAGTTTGTTCAGTGCTAAATTATTGTTATACTAGAGTGTGTATTCATATCTTCCTTCTAGTATTTGAATATCATTGACTTTCTGAACTCAAATTGAACTGTCTGATTGATACACCTCTAAGCAGTACTCTTTTCATTTTAGTTAATGTGGTTAATCTTAGCTGAGGAGATGTATCCTATCACGACCCTTCTCAAATTGATACACCTCTTCTAAGCTGACATTAGAAAAGTTTATGTATGTTAGCTTAACAAAAAAACATGGGAAGTATTTCTGAAGAGCGAGAGGGTCACATGATTCTGATGCTAAAATTCGGTTCATCTTACTAACCTTGAAAACTAGGGTTTATTTGAGAAGCTATATGCTTAATCTTTCTGGACACAAAGATGATAGTGTTAAATAAAAACCAAGATGGTAGTGGTTACTCATGATTGAGTGACAGTTCGTAAAAAGGCTTCTAGTTTTCGCTAATTATGTCAAGTATATCATCAAAAGTCTTCAATAGGCTGATCAGGAAGGAGTCCGGATTCATAAATGAACTGAAAATGGAACCATATTTACTCATTCACTCACGTCCTGCAGTACACGTAGACCTATTAATAGAATATCTTATCATGCTTAGAGTGTGAGCAATACTTATATTTTTTCTTTTTATTTGATCCATTTAAGCTTCATTGATCTGTCATCTTTAACTACTTTCATTTTGAACTAATTTTATATTCAGGATTGTTATATGATCGAGAGTGGCTTCTCAAAAGCATGAACGGTGAAATACTTACACAGAAGAAGGTGAGCTATGACATGCAATGAACTTTAGACTGCAATGGTAGATGTTTTTGTAGTAGCATGCCATATTTCTGTAAACTGAATTCGTGGAGTGATCATGTAATCGGGATACATTATGATTCCCGTACTAGTTGAAAGTGTGCCTCCTCGATATCTCATATCAGTATAAGTGTGGCACCTACAGAGAAGATATATAACCTGCTTTAATGACATATACTTGGGATGTTTGATCTTCAGAAAAATCAGTTTTCACTGGGAATTTACCCAGTGTAGCCAAGATATTAGATTTTGTAAGATGAAAATTTGAACTGGTTTTAAGTATTGGTGTTTCTATTCTTTTAGCAAGTTACTTGTATTTTACAAAATGGTGTAAAGATAAAAAATCTGCACTTGTTGTTATAGGTACCTGAAATGTACTTTATTGGCACAAAGATTGACCTCAAAACAGGAATGCTTCATGTGGAATCTCCACGGTGCAAAGAGAAGCTGCTTATCGAACTTAAATCAAATCTTTTTGCTGCGGTAGAAGAAATCAATGTGCATTCCCAAAGGTCTGCCAATAATGTTGTTATGTAGTATCTTAGATCTTCTCTTGAGAAAGCTTTGAACTTCTGATCCACTCCCACCTTTGGTATTACTGTAGAGGTGGGAAGATGGGTGGAATAGGCAGGTTCGTTAATTGGACAAAACCTGTAATTTTATGGTACAGGTTGGGTTGGATTGACCCGAAACAGTTCCATCCAAAAACTTTGACCTTTTTATGAATATTTAGTATGTCAGAATTGTTTACAGAAGTTTTATAAATAAATAATAATATGATTTTTTAATTAAAATGGTTCGGGATATTTATGCATCAATTAATTATTAAAAATAACTTTGGGTTGTTTTCAACCCATTTCCCTCTTAGCTAACTTTTATCGTTTTATTAGTCCGACCTGTTATAGATAATGCATAACCGGATTAACTCAGAGATATCCATCTGGTAGAATTTGCCACCTTTTGTTATTGTGGGAGTTTCGTGGGGAAAGTTAAACTTGGCAAACTGTTGTGTATGTGTGTGTTTTTTCTTTTAATTCGCTTGGATTATTAACCTTACGGTATGTGGTATCATGTCTCAAATTAGTATTAGAATATAGCTTCCAGATTTAGTAGTCAAACCGTTCTTTTTTTTTTTTTTTTTTTTTAACGGCAATTGTGGCGACATCACAGATATGAAGTTCTGGGCTATGATAATGAGATCGACACTTGGTTCAGCAATGCAATTGGCCGACCTTGTTATTTATTAAGATCTAGTTCCAGAAGTTGTATCCGCTTGAACAGGAGCGGAAGCACGGGCATATGCAGAGACATGAATACCAGATTAAACTTTGTTAATGAAGCTCAACTTTTATTGATATCCGAGGAAAGCGTATCCAACCTCAACCATAGATTAAAGTCAAGTATGTTGAGATGCTCGCTCGCTTTCTTTCTTTCTTTCTTTCTTTCTTTCTTTCTTTCTTTCTTTCTTCTGCTCCCCTTATATGTCTTTAGTTCCTTTAGATTCTTCCATGTAGTACAACCCATTTACTTGTGAATGGGTCGATTTTGGTGGTGTTATATCTCTAGTGGGTCAAATTGGTGACTTCAATTTTATTTATTTATTTATTTTAGCCGTGGTTTGACATCACCTTTGGTGGACCACTATTCCCCGGGGAAACATAAAAATTAATGTAAATGCAAATGGTTAAATTATTTCAACATGTTAAATGGTTCACCCGTTCCTTGAGTCTGACGCACACAACCTTCTAGTTCTTATTTTATGAAAATTAGATCATTAGCTCCGTGATTATATACGTAGCTTTTAATCATATCTAATACATCAATAAATAAAAATAAAATAAAATAATCAGATGAAACAACTGTCTTTTGGGTCAACCTTACAGCACCTGACCCGTATTAAAATTTCTTGGGTTGGTCTACTACCTTGCCATTTTGCCAGCTCTAGTATGAAGGAACTTTTATTGACATTATATGTGCAGAATATGCATAATGGGTGATGAGTGCATGATTGGTTGTGTAGTTTAGTAGAGCTGACAAGATAATCAATTTTGTTGGAAGCAGGTAAAGAGGAAGGATCCGTTGGATCACCTATTGAAGTCGATTCAATGAGATTCCGGCCCAATCTTGTCATATCTGGTGGTGATCCATATGTTGAAGACGGCTGGAGTGGTCTTAAGATTGGAAGCAATCACTTCATGGTTAGTTTTAGCTTCCTGGGAATCTGGAATGTGCAATGCCATCATGCCAATACAGATTCCACTATTTATCATCTTTTGCATCGTATTCCTTGTCCATGAAAATCACAACACTTTACTTTTTGGGAAAGGTCACCTTTTTTGCAAAAGTTTGCTCATTATCATTACATATAAGTTCATGGTACCATGGGTCAACATGATTTGGTTGGTTTGCATTTGTTGAATTAATATTGGAACTTTGCAAATAATTAGAGGTGCCAAAATGGGCGGGCTTGGTAACTGGTCAAAACATGTAACTCTTGGGACAGATCAAACGCGCTTGGCCGGATTTAGCGCAATGCTTTCTCTCCTACTCTTATTTTATTTTGCTAAATATGTGTGTTATTCATGTATACAAAAAATATATCTTATTACAATAACAATCTAATCTTAGAACAAAGTGACATTGTAGTTTGTATGCAAAAAAACTCTGTGCGTTCTTTTTTTACTTTACACATTCGACCTGCTAGAAATAAAATATAACTTGAAGCCATCCGTTCATAAGTGAATCGGTCGAAATTTCCACCTTCAAAAATAATTACTGTAATACTTGGAACTGTGTGGTAGGTGCCACGTCAATTTTCACTGGATTTAATTAATACATGCACGTTTTGTAGTCCTTGGGCGGTTGCAATCGTTGCCGGATGATAAATTTGAATCATCAAGCTGGCGAGTTACAGAAATCAAATGAGCCTCTAGCTACTTTAGCTGCGTACAGGAGAGCCAAGGTCGGTAAAATGCGCTATATTATTCTCAAAGATACAAGTTTCGGTTTTATTTAAAAAGTTAAAATTTAATGGCGAACAGGGGAAAATTCTCTTTGGAATTTTACTGAGGTATGAGTGTGACAACGAGACGGCGGAAGAATTATCTTCATGGATACAAGTGGGACAGGAAGTATACCCTAAAGTAGAATGATGAGGTATGACTATTGAATGCTTCTCAAATTTACATATTAACTTGTATAAATAAATTATACTATATGTAATGAGGGTTATATAAAGTGGGATACTTCTATAGTCTAAAGGTGCCAGGAAATCTTGTTCTTGTTCATAAGATGGCTCTGACCTAAGATTTCTTTTATGTTATGAAAATTGTAATTGGAAATGCCTAAATTGGGTATCTTAGAACATACTATTTATTATAAGAAGATGTGAAGTAAGCTTAGATTATATTAGGGGAGGGTTGGAATTGAATGATTGAAAGGGTTGCTTTTCCTTTATTGAGTGGTAGGTATTAATGTTGTTTGACTTATTACTTTGATTATTTCTCCTTCAAAATTGGCTGTTTTTTTTCCTGGTCTTTAGCTCTTCTTTTTCCCAATCAATGATTTTGACTTGTTTTAAAGCTTGGGGTTTTGCTTTTCATATAAAAAATTTTGTTGATGTTGACAGTTTTGTGAGATAGTTACCGCATGTTAGTAGAGTTGTGAAACTAAAATACAAATGTTTGATTACTATCAATTGGTAAGTCAGCGTTATGGTAGTAAAATTTGTGGGATTTTGCGTTTTCTAACTTGTTTTACATCTTTTTCTTCCCCAATCCCGTTTGTGTAATTCTACTAATTGTTTGTTTAAGACTTAAGAGGATAGTAAAAGCTGAATTTCTCCCCTAAAGTGCTGCATTTGTTACTCAAGTTTTTACTAAACCTATCAAAACAGTATACATGCATAAGTGGGGTGTGGAAATAATATAGGAGTAATTGGTGCTTTAGAAATTTTGACCACCTTTTAGTTCAACCTGGTTGTTAAGACATGAAATCTTGGGTTTGACTCTCCTGGATCCTATAGTTTTGAGAAATTTACATAAAATGCCCTTGTATTCTGGAAAACCCTAAACCTCTAATTTAGATCATTGAGCTATTGAGTCCTTAAAATATCTCAATTGCACAATTAGGCCATCAATAGTTCAATTGCACAACCGGGTATGAATCCCTTTGAACTCCTCCACACCAACATTTCAGTCTCCTTCCTATTACCAAAATATTGGGCTTCACTTTTAGGTACTTTGCAAACT
This sequence comes from Logfia minima, assembly GCA_963921325.1. NCBI lineage: Eukaryota > Viridiplantae > Streptophyta > Magnoliopsida > Asterales > Asteraceae > Logfia > Logfia minima. Next base: position 4,554,563 of record OY992763.1, on the reverse strand, counting down.
TCCCATTATGCCCAACGTGTTCAGGTTTGTAGGTTAACTCGAAACCAACACTTTGATTAGATAAGTTGGCTGAGACCAAGTAACCTGTTGGCGGGTCAATTTGACTTAACATGTCAGTTTCTGGTCAAATGTCACATGGATCGATCTGTCCTAAAATTAATGCTAATGAAATCCCAAAAAAAGTCATACTTACTACATTCATCCAAAGTCAATATCAGAACGTCATTAATTTAAATTTTACCAAAACATAGCAAGGCATAAAACATGTTCAAAATGAAATTCACGAATTTAATGCATTATGCAAATGTTTTTTTTTCCATCAAGACTGTGTTTGATTCTCAAGTCTTTATTAATTTTTCGACCTACTATTTTTTTCTAATGCCCAACTTTATTACATATATATATATATATGTATATATATAAATATAGATATATGTGTGTGTGGACGTGTGCAATAAAGCTTTATATATATTTATGATCATGAAGTAATTAAGTTTCCATGATAATTAGTGGTTCGTCTACATAAAGCCAAAATGAGACACACTTGCTGACCATACTTAACAATCCATTACAAATTTGAATGGATCAAAACCACAAAAAAATCAAAGACCAGTTTTTTGTCAACTTTGACTATCCAGATTCCAGACGGTTTATAGTTTTATATCAACGTCAGCATGGCGTTTTGATTATGATAAAATATGTGTGAATTTCTTCTTTTGGTTAGTTCCTTTTGTGAATTTTCTTTTCTTTTGTTTGGAATGGAATTATAGACAGTATATATATAGTCAAATAAATAAGAGAACGTTCTTCAAAACATGCCGATTACTGAATTCATAATAAGACAAAAATAGTGTTATTTTCTCGTCCCAAAAAATGTCTAACAATATGATTAGTTTATTTTTAAATGAATACGTATATAATGTTCCTACTTTGTAATCTTCTTTGAGGATTTTGTTTTCCCTTTTTTGTAATTTAGTGTGTAAAGAAGTTACTTTTTATTTTCTTGTTTTTTACTTTAAAAATTAATTATCTTAACGTGTCACTTTGCTTTGCTGAGATAGGTGCTGGTGGCATTGTTTTCTCTCGAGCATGGCATGCAACAGAGGAACGTCATAGGTACGGGCTTGATGAGCTTTATTTTTGGTGAAACACGAATCTGGATGAAGACGAGAGGAAACGGACGATGGTGTGGCTGTTGGATTATTTAATATTTTCCCTTTTTCTTTTTACTTTTAAACTGTCAAAATTAAATAATAATAATACCAGCATGAGTAATTTTTTTCAAATTTTTTATTTTTATTCTTTAAAACTTAAAACTACAAACACTTTTATATACAAATTAATTATAACATTCTACTCACTTGTCTTCACAACTTCATTATATAATATTAGCTTTGTAATTCACACACAGTCATTATATCGTAAATGAATCCTTTCTTGGATTACTTGGATCGGGATATTGAAGAAGTCAATGCCTTGATGGCTTGCTTCAATTTGATTGAAATGTTAGATAAAGTGAAAAAAAATGAAGCGCAAAGTTCACGAGAAAAATTATCTAGAAGGAAATTATATAGATATTTTGGCTATGCCGAATGATAATTAGATGAGTAAATTACATGAATCGTCCTTGTGGTTTGTAAAAAATAACACCGATCGTCCTTTTATTTTCAAAATTACACGGGTTGTAATTTGCAAGATCGCACGTCTATAGTCCTTGTGGTTTGCAAGATCGCACGTCCACGGTTCTTGTGGTTTGCAAGATCGCACGCCCATGGTCCTTTTGTATATGTAGCAAAAGGACCGTGGGCGTGAGATCTTGCAAACCACAAGGACGATCCGTGTAATTTTGAAAATAAAAGGGCGATCGGTGTTATTTCTTGCAAACCACAAGAACGATCCATGTAATTCACTCTAATTAAAATAAATGGTAGGGTAGGGTTTAGAGAAAAATCAATTCTTCGATTATCATAAACTGTAAAATATTATTGGTCAGTTATTGGAAAGATTTGGTGCTGACTTGGTGCCAAAGTGTTAATCAATTCCTCCAAAGGTTCGATTATCATATGGAGTGATTAAGAAAATAAAAAAGATGTTTACTATTCAAAACCCAGAAAAACAATTCGTAAAGGTAGACTAGAGTCAACATATGAGAAACCAATTCCATGTAAATACATTTTTCTAACTTTTAGTAGTGATCATTTTAATCAAATATTATATTATTTAAATCGTAATCAATCCTCTCAAAAAGTGGGTGAACTAAATTTATATTTTATTATCTATCTTATGTGGTGTTAATGTAAGAATTGAACCATTATATTATCATAGAAATATTTTATTTTATGTGTTGTCAAGTGCACGTAAATTTAGATGCAGTAAAGTATAAAATACTTTGCATTATAAGGTAAGAGGTTTTTATTATATTTGATTTATTTTTAGTTTTGTAATGCGTTTCTAACTCTTTACTAGTTTTTTAATAAAAAATAGTTATTTTTAAAAAATAAATATTATATTTTGCCTTTGTTACACCAAATACGGATGATCTTAGCAGCATGTTGGTCGATCATTTCCATTATCTGATACTAATTTGAGATAGGCTGAAACTGATAGTTTTTGTATAGATATTGTGTTTATTTAATATGAATGATATGTGAATCTTACATCATATAAAGTAATCTTTAGATTTAACTAATTTTTTTTTTTTCAACGGTAATTTTCTTTTTCAATTTTCTAGTAAGACACTAATAGTAAGAAATGAAAATATAAAAGACACATTTAAGTTCAATTTGGATTACAATTCCAATTTACCCAACTAATGAATAACTTTTTCTTCTTACTCGAGATCCAAGTGTATGAAAAAAGTTTGATATCGTCACTTAGGACATCATATCTTGGTTCTTGTGCGAAAAGATGAGTTCACTTCTATAACGCGATAACATTCAAATTGTTGATTCCACAACAATGTCAAATTTGACAGTTTTTTTTTTTTTTGAAATTAATAAATGATCCGAGCACGTGATGACTTCGTATATGTTTGAATAGTTGATTTCTTCCAAAGAACACCATTTGAAAATCATTTTCCACACATCTTTTGCCACCTTACATTCTCCAAAGAGATGAAATTTTATTTCTAGAGTATCATCACAAATTTGACTCCTAGTAGAGTTAAGATCAACTCCTCTTTGATCAAGATTGATTCTTGTTGAGAGCCTTTGTTCTCGGAAATGAGATAATGACTTTTGAAAGATGAGCTTATTCCACCTAACTTGTGCGAGATAATAAAATTAATATGTATGTTGCTTTATTGATGTGTAGATCATGCTTGACGTTCAAGTTCGAGTAATTCACGTAATTTTTAACAGTATATACTACCATCATCACCCGATGGATATTTATTTCTTAAATATTACTAGCTACAAGACACAGTGATCTATAGTAAGATTAGAAATAATTTAAAAAATGATTAATAGGTCATGGTAAAACCTTAATTACGGGTCTACATCATTCAGAGCCAAGTTAAATGAATCCGCGGTCTTCCAGAAAAACATATAATAATCATAAACTGAATACTTAATCCGATATACCATATTTTTAATGTAGTTTAAAAGCTATGTTTACAAATTATTTTGAGGGTATATTCGGCAACATATATATTTTAATAATTTATTGAAATTTATGGGCTTTTAAGCATATTTTTTTATAAGCTCTCAAACTTACAAGTATTGTCTGATATATAAAATTCTAAAAGTTTATTGAAAAACTAAATTTTAAAAACCTTAAGTTAGTGGGAATAAATTTGAGCTTGTAAAAATTAAAATTAGCTAAGTACCACTTAGCTCATTAGGTTTTGTTATTTATTTATATCGATTCACATTTTTAAGATTCATCAATAATAGCTTTGTTAAATACTTATAAAATAGTTAATAAAAAAGAATAATGCATATCTTTAAAAATCACATTAGTTATCATACTTACAATTTCTTACATTGTTTTTTCGCATTTAAAATGAAGTATGCATAGTTACGATATTTTTTTTTTTTAAAAGATCAAGTACTCACACACTTCACTATTACGAATATATATGTTAATTTACAGATGTATATATATATATATATATATAATTGTCCCTTTTTAAAACTTGAATCTCCAACCTTATAAATGATGAGAAAATTCAATATTCTAAATAGAAAGTGAATTGTTTTTTTGTAAATTCACGAACGCCGTTTACTCATCTAGAACAATGCAATAATAAAATATATGTTTAGAATGCAGCAGTCTTTTTATAGGAAAGAAAGAAGAATTTGTCGTACTAAGAATTTAAGATGCTCAAATGAGCAAATTGCACGTCCTAATCACAAAAAATATAATAAAATATAAAAATATTATGCATTTGAAGTCGTTTGTATGTGTAATATAATCTACGTATTTGGGTAAACGTTGAATACAATCCTCTGGTTAATTTAGGCTTCTTTTTTTTTGTTTCTTCTGTTAAGTATTTGTCAATATATTATGGATGGATATATTTCTTCTATAACATTTTAACAATTTCTCATTATACCGTAGGTTTTTTCACTTTTCTGGTTAGTTTATTTGCTTTTTTAATCCACATTTTTTATAATTAAAACGAATTGTACAGAAGTGAAAATACATCTCAGATTTAAGTATACTATTAGAGTACTTAATTCATACTGTTTGTTTTAGTTATTTTTCCAGTAATGGTGGTCTTATACTTTGCAAAATAATTATCTGATGATCATCCAATTTCTTAATTTACTTGTATATCTTATCTTATACTAACATGTTACTCGAATAAATCGACGTGAAAGTTGTGTTGCTAGGATAGAAGAAAATGATAATATTAATAACGATGTAAAGTTGATGAAATGATAAAGATATATGTGTATGTTTTAAAAAGTTGTTGTGTATATTTTATATTGGATATTTACTAATATAGAATATAATATTAATGTTACGAAATTAGATTTATATATGTAGTAATAAATCAGTAATTATAATATGGAATATGTGAAATAATTGTTTAGATAACTGAAACAAAAATAACAATTATATAAGAGTAATATACTTATTTCTTATGTTCGAATTGAATTTTATAAAAATTAAATACTAAGTGGATTGTATATTAATATATAGATATGTATATTTTTTTAAAAATATCTAGCTTGTTGGTGTTTTATTTGTATTTGTACATATTTTTTATTTTTGTGTTTGGGATGAAGGTCAATCGGTCAAAGGTAAATGAAATCGTGGACTATTTCAGAAAACCATTGCTACGTTTGTTTATTTCTTTTCTTTTCAATTATTTGTCAAAATTTTTGTTTGACATTCTAAAATGTCATATTCCATACGTCATGTAATTTTATGTTAAGGATTTATTAATATCATTTGTATATGTAACTATCTGCTTCACATAAATAAATTAGACACTGGATTTACTAATTATGATTACGTAGAATACATATACTAATAGTACTAAAGAAGCGTGTATTATATATGAATAATAATGAGACCAATTATCTTTTCGCGGCATAGATTCTGTAGTCATTCACCTTGCTAAAGGCTAGAAAAATAAAAAATGTTTCAATTTGACCACGCTAAACTTTTTTTGGAGGTCTTTTCTCGATTTAAGTTTATGGGACGACGGACTAATATGTCATGGATTAGTCGGTTAAAAGTAGAACACCACAATTAACAAATAAGATTTTAGTTTATAGAATGGTGTGTTGACAGTGTATGTGCTGACAATACAACACTATTTGTTTTCGTTGGAGGAATTTCTAATCTACTTCTCTATATGTGATTATCTCTGATCTTGTTGGATCGAGTTAATTCTAATATAATGTATTTTCTAACAATCGAGCTTAAGGTCTTGATTGCATAAAAATCAGCGACGAGCTTACCCGAAGTTCTCTATATAAGACTCAACTTGTTTACATTCTTAAAACCGTATATGGATTTCTTGGGACCGAGTAAAGCTTATTATCAATCTCAAACCATAGGCCTAAATTTGATTGTCGTAGGCCTTCCTATACTAACAGTTAATTGACCTTTTTCGTTTTGGGCATTGATATATTTATTTTCAATTTTAATAAATTTACTAAAATATACTTATTTGTGTATGGAGTATAATTCGTTAATACACCATTTTAATGTGTTTATTAAAATTGTTAGTAATTTTATTATTGCTCTTACCTTTTTTTTACTCTAAGTCCCGTAGGATCCTGCTACATTATTAGTAGGAAATCTTTTATCTTTTATTTTATATATACGATAAAAGGATCTAAATATTAATTTGTTGTTTCAACATATTATATACTTCCTTTGTCTCATAATAAAAGCTCACTATCAGTTTGCATACAGTTTAAAAAATTGTTTTGTTTAGTAGTGAAAATGACTTTTTTGTCTTTACTTTTTGCACCGACTCCCATATATCAGTTTTGAAAAATGATAAAATGGTAAAGTTAATTTATTATTTTTGAAAGTCGACATTTATTTTGGAACATACTAAAAAGGAAATGTAAATTCTTGTTATGGGACGAAGAAAGTAATTAAATAGAATAAGACAAGGAAGTAGACAATTTAGGAAACAAATGTTTACTTGATTTGTTGTATATTTATATGGTCTAATTTTCGTCTCAATTAATAACTTGTTGGGAGAAAAATAGACCAAGGACTTTATATGTTTGAAGAAGCTAAGCATAGATTGCTGGGCCCTTAATCAGACACCACCAAGTCAATCCTAATGACTTTGACCAAGTTGAATTATTCATCATTTAAATTGAACTCCTCAAACCCTCTTCACATACAATCTCACTACTTCACACAACTCACAAAATAAAAAGGTTAGTGATATATCCTATCTCATAGAAACAATCTATATATGGATACTGCAGCTCAAAAACAGTTGAGTAACAACTCTAGCAATTATAATAGAGAATTAGTTGATGATGAAGAAGAAGACGTACGCCTTCCAGGGTTTCGATTTCACCCACTTGATGAAGAACTCGTCGGATTCTATCTGCTACGAAAGGTTGAGAAGAAACCAATCAGGATCGAACTTATCAAGGAGATCGACATCTACAAATATGATCCTTGGGATCTTCCGAGTATGAATTGAATTAAACTTTTTTATACTTCATTTTTTCTGCATAGAAAAAGAAGAATAATTAACATAGGTTCAACAAAATAAGCTAGATCGTCTGGTTGATGAATCGAGGATCGATATTTATGCATGCTTGGTCATTTTTTTTTATGATTAGATTGAACTTGAAACAATAACATGGTACAAATATTTCGAGTACTTGATAGGGTTTCTAACTTATGAGTTAATTGTTTGCTGTTCTAGATACAACAACTTAGATTTAAACATTTAATTATTAGAACACATGAAATAATTAACATTTTCTATTGTTTTGAAATGGTGTAGAAGGTAGTAATGGTGGAGAGAAAGAATGGTACTTCTTTTGCAAAAGAGGAAGAAAGTATAGAAACAGCATAAGACCTAACAGAGTCACGGGATCCGGTTTTTGGAAAGCTACAGGCATCGATCGTCCAGTTTACTCGAGTGACGGATCAACCTGCATCGGCCTCAAGAAATCACTCGTTTTCTATCGTGGTAGTGCTGGTAAAGGAACCAAAACCGAATGGATGATGCATGAGTTTCGTCTTCCTCCTCCTTCCGAAAATCACAGCAGTAAAAACAACAAACACATGGATGAGAAATCGATCCTACAAGAAGCTGTAAGAACAAATGAAAACCTAAGTAGCTAGATCTCTCTCGTTTGATCTATAAAAACACAACATTATATTTACAGAGACATGATTGCTAGCAGTACGCAAGATGCATATTGTTACATCACAAGTTTATAGTTCTAGGGTGTGACAATACATATCTTGCATATAGCTTGCACTATGGATCATTTTACTTATATTTATAGACGAGAAAATTAAAATACATTTACACAGACTTTATAGGATCTCGATCATCTAACTTCATATATATAACCACGAAACTTACATAAACATTCTGTGTGCATACAGGAAGTTTGGACGTTGTGCAGAATCCTGAAGAGATCTCCGTGCTACAAAAAAACTTTACCCGAATGGAGAGAGATATCCACTAGAAAATCACCGCGTGCAGTTGAAACAAGCAGCGGAGATTCAGATCAAGATCTGCAAAGTTACATTAGCTTTCAAACTCCTATAATCAATGATAACAAACTCTTTTCTCATAATCATTATCAGCAACATCGATATGGTACGAACCAGATGATTAAAGGACAAGTAATGACATCGACAGTGACATCTGAACCTCCATCAACAACGGCATCATGTTCTAGCTTTTGTGGTTTAGATGTGAACGAGTTTATTAAGCATGGAGATTGGGAAGATTTGAGATCAGCTGTAGATCAGTTTTCAGTTGCTGATCCATTTTTCCTCATGTAATTTAGGGTTGTGTATATTTTTTATTGAAAATCATACAGACGTGTATCAACTAGTTATACAGTGCAACCGTTTCATGACGATATTTTTAGGTTGTAATGTATAAATAACTGATACGTGTTTATCCGAGTTTCTAGTATCGTATATTGAGTTATTAAACTTAATTTGTTGCTGACCTTCTATTAGAATGTAACGATGGTTGGATTCATTGTGTAGCAATATAGTTAGATGATTGCTTGATAGAATAATGAATCTAAGTTTTTGAGCTTCCATTTTTCAGTCTTGCTCATTAAAATATTAATAATAATTTAAGGTATGTTCTGTGAAATAGCTATAAATTGTAGATGTAGGTTTGGAGTTATTCACGAAAAGTAACTTTTAGTAGTTTTGAGATTTTAAGCTTTTCATTTGATTCTACAACTACAGCTTGTACATGTCAAACAAAACTTTTATTTTCATATGAGCTTTTTATTTAAAAACTAAAAGCTAAAGTCTTTAAAAACTCCGTACCAAACAGAGACTTAAATAAAGTTACTCTATGAGGAATAAACATGTATGTTCGATATGTATTATCTGGCCTTCTAATTTCAATATTAATCGGATTTTCATGATAATTTTTTTTATTCTTCTTCATAAAACTTTCAATACAGTCGTGTACTTAGACTTGTTCAGGTTATTGAAACATCGAAATGATCATAAGCAGAACGTGAAATTCTGGCCCACACTGGAAATAGTCTAGGCTTGATTTTAACAAATTAAGTACGTTTTATAATCAAGCAGATCTTGAAATATCTATTTAATTTACTTTTTTTATTAAATTTATTTTATTTTATTAGAAATATAATATAATATAATATAATAAATGACATGACATATGATTGAATAGAGAAATATGTTCAACAGAAATATTAATAGTTGTATTATAAGTCTGCTAAAGTTGATAATTTTGTAGAAGAGTTTGAAATGATAAAAAATAAAACAATATACTAAAAATATTGTATTTTTCAAGAGACATGAAAGTGAAGTGGGATTTTTATTATTTGAATATTCAATGTATTCAATATACGTAATTTCGATATAGAAATGGCGGCTTGTATCTATACTGAGCGGTCAATGAAAGACAGCCCATATCCACCTCCCTTGGTAGTTTCCTTAATAAATTTTGATTACTAAACAATCTTCTTTGATATGTTTCTTGAACCAAGACCTAAACAATCATTAGGTATACAATCCTCCAACCCAAAAACTTCAAACAAAACCTTAATCATTGATTTGTTAAAACGAAAATTTGTTCATTTATATTATTTTTGAGTTTTTAGTTTTATTACTTATCCAAGATTGGAATATAAATATACAGCTTAGCTAAATCGAGGATGCGTATAAGACTGGAACTCAAAATCTAATAACAAAACCTAACAAGTTCTTAGCTAAGAGCCTAAGCCGAGGTATTCACAGTTATTAGAATCGTACGAGTACTAACTTATCTAAGCCAACTCGTGTTACAACTAGATAGAGTCCACTCAGTAGCCGATTTGGAATCACACATAACACAAAAATTGACTCGCGAGCTATTGACCGGCTTGTTCCAGAGTCAAAAGATGATGCGATGTAGATGAAATTATACCAGAAAGATATGAATATTTATCTATTCTAATTGAAAGATAACTATGTAGTAATTTTCAATTGAACTAAGTAAATGAAATGTCTAGTACATGTTAATTTCACATTTTGCTTTTAAACACAACTGTTTCTAGCATATAATGTTAGTATATCATTAGAGATAAACCTTTCGTCATTAAACATAATTGTTTAACACAAGCTCTTATATATTTTGTTTAATTTCATGACCTTTAAAAGTTTAGTCACCAGTAAGATATTTTAGATCGTGAATAGCAGTAACTATGGATACATTTAGGATTGTGTATTTTTGGATATTTGAAGTTTCGTATATCCAAAAAAATTAATAGTAAATTTCACTATGCAAAACTCTATTCAAAATTTTGGATATTCGAATTTCGGATACAGTGATATGTTGAATATAGTTATGAAATTTATACCAAGAAATACGGCAAATAGACTATTACACAATCGGGCAGTGTACACTGTCGCTAATAGTATACATATAGTAAGTCCAAGTCGAACCAAGAAGACCATGCAATTAAGAGTGAATAGCAAGTGTACCTTAATCTAAACAAGTAAGTAAATGGGGGTTTTTTTCAACCGAGTTGTTGTTTTGCAATTGTTACTAAATTAAAAGTTAAGTAAAACAATATGGAAGTTGAATTTCTAAAGAAATCAGAGTAAAAGTGTAATCAAATGATTAAAGCAGCATTCACTTAGACTAGTTCACTAATGACTTCGGGGTATTGGTTAAACCATGTTTATCTAGTATTCTTTGTCAAATTGAATTCAAAATAGGGTTCGCTTTCATTTCTCCTGAATGAACGGTTAGAAATGATCTTTTGCTTTCACTCCAGCTTTCTAACCAAATTAAATCTAAATTCAACTTGTCAATTCATGATTTAATCTTGTAACCTACTCTCTTAAGATTACTAAACTTACTTTGATGTCTCTAGTTAAGTTCAATTCAACTTGTCCTATTTCAGTCTTTCTCTTGCAATCAATCAACAATAATTCATAGACAAAAAATTGTAATAAACCATTAAAATGTAAAAGTGTTCACTATGAACATCAAAATGATTTACCAATAAGACAACTGTATATATATAAAACTCAAGCATATTTGGTTCTTCGATTGAACATAAATTAAACAATTATAAATGTCAAATGATAAATCCCCCTAATCATTATGTCACATCATCCAAGTAAATGTAAAAGCAATTAGCCCATAATCAAGCCAACAAGAACAACAAACCCAAATGAAATGGAAATAAACATTGTTCAAGAGAAAGAATGATAAACTGAATCTCGTAAGTGTTAATCGTGTTGGAATCCTTGATCGTGGTGTAACAATGGATTGGAAGGGTTTTTCAATCCTCCCAAAATCACCAAAAATCTCCCAAGAACTAGATAAAAACGGCCACCAAAAGCTTTTTGTGAAATTAGAGTTTAATTGTGATTAAAACCTAAAATTCCCGTATCTACACACTACTCGGTCGGGTACTACCCTACTTGGTGGGTACTCTTAACATCTTTTTGAAAGTTATAGCCCTCTGAGTTCCAAGAGTTTGGGCTTTTGAATCACCTCAATCATAGTCCGTATGAAGGAGTTATAGCCAAAATCGTGGAACCTCGACGAAACTACAACATTTATTCTTTCTCGATCTTTTCTTCAACGTTTTCTTTCATTTGCTTCTCGTATCCACTCCTAAAAATAGTAAACAAATTCAAAGCATATTAAATATCAAAAGTTCATTAAAGTCATGACAAATATGGATAACACATGATTGGAAGGATAAAGCAAGAATAAATTGAACAATATCGAATTCCCCCATACTTGAACTTTGCTTGTTCTCAAACAAACTATCAATTAAATCTATAAACTACTCCCCTTGCATTTTACAAACGGTGATTATGTTTTACAAAACGAATACTATAAATGATCACATAAGTGATCAAGTTAGCACGTGGTACATAATTATTAGAAAACCTGAGACGATTAATCTATCAAGCCCGAATGCAAAAGTATATTTTTCAGATATTTGGATATCGAGATTATCCAAAATTTTAAAAGTTACTACTCAATACTTGAATCTAAAAGTTTGAATACTCAAATTTTGAATATTCAAAATTTTAAATAATTTCAATATAATATTTTAAATATTATAATATCAAATTTAAATTGAAATATTTTGAACACCCCTAAATATATTATCAACCCCTAAACCCCTAAATATATTATCAGACATGTATAGTTTAAGAATGATAGTCAGCTAATGTTGAATTTGTAAAACATTCATCAACATAATCACAACCGTAAAAATTTAATTAAATAATATAACGACAAATCCTAGTGCGTGAAGTTGACGCACGTAAACGATAATGCAGACACATATTGAAGCTTCTGAACCAAACCCAAAATGTCAAATTAAATCATGGTGATGACTTTAATCACATGATGAAGCACTATTAGTTCTCAATAATACTTTTAGTCCAAAAACTACTAAACATAACAAAGAATCAAGAGTTTTACAGTATCCCTCTTTTCTATAACACATGTCTTTGACACTAAAATTATTTTTCTCAAAAAATATCATTTCTAGAAAGCTTTTCCTTTATTCAACATTACAAATGTATAATAATAATAGTTATTATTATTATTATAAAAACATTTTACCACAGACTCGATCTTAATAAACCTTTTGTATAGAAAAGTTTGTCTCCAATTGAAAAAAACAAAACCCTTTCAATAAACTTTTTATACAGAAAGACCTTTTGAAACACCTCTAATTAAAAATGTCCTTAGCCCCTTTATCACCACATAACATTTGATACATTTAACATGTAGGTTTCAACCATGAGCTAATTCAATAGGCTGGTACGTTTTTCACCGGTTCAACAATGGGTGTATTTGGCAACTAACAATATGGAACTGACCCGGTAGTTACAGATTGTGGCTATAATTGAAGCTGATAGTTATAGATTGTGGTTAAAAATTACTCCATATTTTAAGAATCTAAATAAAAAAGTTTCTCATTTAGCGGATTATAGGTGATTGGTTTTTCAAATTTCCCCACTTACTTTTTTGTTGTCAAACAATACTAAAAAGTTAGAAATTATAAATAATAAATTTCAATCCCTAATAAACTCTTAACAATGTATTATAATCTCTTGCGCCAAACACGTATCACTTTATGCATCAATTGAACAACACCCCTATCATTGAAGTTCTTGACGTTGAAATAGATAAGGAACAATTATAAATAAATAGTAATAATAATACAAACACTAATATACATATATATGTGTATAATCGTTTACATAAATATATTAGTATGTATGTGTACATATAATGGATAACCCATAAACTGACTTTGATTCCTTGAATATCCCAGTAATGTGATTGAGCCATTGAGGTACGCAGATGCAGTGTTCTACAATAATAATTTCGCATGTATAGAGGGTGTTATGAAATAATATATAATCGAAAACATTAACCGCATAATCGATAAGCACATAGATGCTTGTATACCAATGACTTAGACAAAAGGTAAAACATATTAAAGGTTTCAAAATATATTTTGAAATTCAAGTAGTGTCGAATTTGTTAAAATTTAGGCTAATTGAATGATCTTTTATAGTCATTCAGTTTGGGCCGAACTGCTATTTTTAGATTTCGAAAACGGTTAACTAGAAAATTGATAAATTAGAATAACTAATTATATCTATAATTTTTATAAAGAGAGATATGTGAATGCATTTTAATAACCTATCCTCTATCTTAAAATATGATTGCTCTATTTTAGTACTTATGCTAGTGAGTGCGTTTTTACTTTAGCACTTTTAGTTCAAAATTTGTATTTTAGCGACTAAGTTGGTTTAGTGTTGATGCATTTGTGATATCTAGTTTCCTACACAGTTAAGATGCATCTTATTTCTTGTTACAATGGTAATATTCGATTTCAACTTAAGTTGTATAAATAATTGAACGATAATTAAGTTTTCGGTTAACCAAATCATCAATTAACCATCCATAATAGCCCTCTCACTTGTACTCGTATCATATATCCCCCCTATTTCTAATACAATCATATATCATATATCAGTTTAAATACAACTAACTAATATATTAACCTTCTCAATTGAAGTGTCTTTATAACAAATTTGAACAGTAACAATTTGTGATTTCCCTGTCCATGTTCGTACTTAACTAATAATGGACTCATAGTGGGCTATTAAAGACAGCCCAATCCGTAAAAATGTTGTGATTCTCATTTTAAGGCCGAATATTCCCTCTTAAATTAATACAAAAAAAGAAAAATAAAAAAAATCTGGAAAGGGTAACGATATATTTAGGGTTTTAGAGGGGCATCCGCCGCTCACATTATATCTATCGTGGTGTAGACCAAAATTTAGGGTCTCACTTAACCGCCGCTTCCTCTCCTCTTCTAGGTAAATTCATTTTCTATCCTGTTTCTCACTAATTATTCGTCCGATCTGTGCTCTATCTTGATATCAGTCCGTGATATATGTTATTTGATTTGATTTTGATGCTCGGTTGTGATTATTTTCGGTTATTATGAATGATTGTTGTTTATTTTATGCTAATAGCGAATCTCTCTGATACACAGATGAATAGATACGGTTATATATTTTTATGTATGTATGTATAACAGATTTAGATTGTTCCGTTTGATTATGATCGGTGTGTATCAGCATTTGATATGCTTTTGATGCTCAGTAGCAAGTAATTGTTTTATTAGGAATAATTGTTGTGTATATAATGTTATTAGTTAATCGGTATGTGATACACATAAATATGTATATTAGATTTAACTTGTTATGTTTGTGTATTTCATGTTATTGAGTGACGTATTCTCATAGTAGATTGTTATGTGGTTTATATTTGATACAACTTGATTTTTTGAATCGATTTGATTAAGTATCTGATTGAGTTATTGTTGATATGATTGATTTGATGTTCGACTTTAAAACTGTTTGAAGGATTGAGTAATTATGTGCTTTTATGTGTAAACTAGGTTATTTTTTTATTCTCTTAAAGTGTATGATGATGATAGTACTTTGAAGTTTCATAATGTGTTTTATGGCCCAAATTGTTAAAGCATGTTTTCTATTTGTAAGAATTGACGTCAAGATTTACCTGACTTCGTTTCTGTTTAACAAGATGATTGTTTGTGAATAATCCCTTTTCTATATTAAGTTTGCTATTGAAAATTGCTAGCAATCAAATTGAAACATTTTGGCATTGGAATTCTATTTGTTTGTAAACATGTATTTGTTTTGTATGGCTGTCAATTTAGATGAATTTTTTGGGTCAATTTGTTATTATGCAGATCAATAGTGTATTGTAGGTATTCGTATATATAACTTTGGTTGTTAACTAACCAATTGTTTTTTCTTATTGTTGCAGGATTTTTTTAGAAGTTTTCTTATAACATTTTTGTTGGACATCTAAAAACTAGTCAAAATGGTAAGTTATCTAGTTGCTCTTATTTTTGTTTTTACTGATTGCTTTTTTTAATGTGTTACCAAGTGAATTAACATTATACTGTTTTCTGTGAACCCAACAGGTGAAGTTTACAGCTGAAGAGCTTCGCAGGATTATGGACATGAAGCATAACATTCGTAATATGTCTGTCATCGCTCATGTTGACCACGGTACTGAAGCAGCTTAATTTCATTTTTGTATTATAGAGTATCTGATTGAAGTTTTGTTCAATTATATCATATGGTATTGAAGCACCTATAGCTGTTTGCTATATTAATAATTCAGTACTCTGGTATTAAGTCCCAGCCTAGTGGCAACTAGTGAATTCCTTTTGCTGGTTAAAAGTTAAAACAGTCTAAAATTGTTTTTTTGGAATTCTTGTTGTTGTGTACTTTTTTCTTCATCGGACAAATCTTGTTATGGATTTTTTGCATGATCATTTTCTAACTTCTTCTTTCTCTTTTGATATATATAGGAAAATCAACCTTGACCGATTCCTTGGTGGCTGCTGCTGGTATTATTGCCCAGGAAGTTGCTGGGGATGTTCGTATGACTGATACCCGTGCTGATGAAGCAGAACGTGGTATCACCATCAAGTCCACCGGTATCTCGCTTTACTATGAGATGACTGATGCAGCTCTTAAGAGCTTCACGGGAGATCGTATGGGGAATGAGTACCTGATCAATCTTATCGATTCACCTGGGCACGTTGACTTTTCTTCTGAAGTTACTGCTGCCTTACGTATCACCGATGGTGCACTTGTTGTGGTAGATTGTATTGAAGGTGTCTGTGTCCAAACAGAAACTGTTCTTCGACAAGCTCTCGGTGAAAGGATCCGACCCGTGTTGACTGTCAACAAGATGGACAGATGTTTCCTCGAGCTTCAGGTTGATGGTGAAGAAGCTTATCAAACCTTCCAGAGGGTTATTGAAAATGCTAATGTCATCATGGCTACATATGAGGACCCACTTCTCGGTGATGTCATGGTTTACCCTGAGAAAGGTACTGTTGCTTTCTCTGCTGGGCTTCATGGTTGGGCATTCACCTTAACCAACTTCGCGAAGATGTACGCATCTAAATTTGGTGTTGATGAGTCTAAAATGATGGAAAGGCTATGGGGTGAGAACTTCTTTGACCCAAAAACCAAGAAGTGGACCACCAAGAACACGGGTTCTGCATCTTGCAAGCGTGGGTTTGTTCAGTTCTGTTACGAACCAATTAAGCAAGTTATTAATACTTGCATGAATGACCAGAAAGATCAGTTATGGCCGATGTTGACCAAGCTTGGTGTTTCTTTGAAGTCTGAGGAAAAAGAGTTGATGGGCAAGGCTTTGATGAAGCGTGTTATGCAGACTTGGCTTCCGGCTGCTACCGCCCTACTTGAAATGATGATCTTCCATCTGCCTTCCCCTCACACTGCCCAAAGATACCGTGTGGAGAATCTGTACGAAGGTCCTTTGGACGATCAGTATGCAAATGCCATAAGAAACTGTGACCCTGACGGTCCTCTCATGCTTTACGTTTCTAAGATGATTCCCGCATCTGACAAGGGTAGATTCTTTGCCTTTGGTCGTGTTTTTGCCGGAAAGGTTTCTACTGGTTTGAAGGTTAGGATCATGGGTCCTAACTATGTCCCTGGTGAAAAGAAGGATCTTTATGTTAAGAGTGTGCAGAGAACTGTTATCTGGATGGGAAAGAAACAAGAAACCGTTGAAGACGTTCCTTGTGGTAACACAGTGGCTTTGGTTGGTTTGGATCAGTTCATCACCAAGAATGCAACATTGACAAACGAGAAGGAAGTTGATGCTCACCCCATTCGTGCCATGAAGTTTTCTGTCTCACCCGTCGTGCGTGTTGCAGTTCAGTGCAAGGTTGCATCTGATCTTCCCAAGCTTGTTGAGGGTTTGAAACGTCTGGCTAAATCTGACCCTATGGTTGTCTGTACCATTGAGGAGTCAGGTGAACACATTATTGCTGGTGCTGGAGAACTCCATCTCGAAATTTGTTTGAAGGATTTGCAAGATGATTTCATGGGTGGTGCTGAAATTGTCGTTTCTGACCCAGTCGTGTCCTTCCGTGAAACTGTCCTCGAGAAATCTTCCCGAACTGTGATGAGTAAGTCCCCCAACAAACACAACCGTCTGTACATGGAAGCTCGTCCCTTGGAAGATGGCCTTGCTGAAGCTATTGATGATGGCAGAATTGGTCCTCGTGATGACCCCAAGGTTCGTGGAAAGATCTTGTCTGAGGAATTTGGATGGGACAAGGATCTGGCAAAGAAAATCTGGTGTTTCGGTCCTGAAACAACCGGGCCCAACATGGTTGTTGATATGTGTAAGGGAGTTCAGTATTTGAACGAAATCAAGGATTCGGTGGTTGCTGGTTTTCAGTGGGCTTCAAAGGAAGGGGCTTTGGCTGAAGAGAACATGAGAGGTATATGCTTTGAAGTGTGTGATGTTGTTCTGCATGCTGATGCTATTCACAGAGGTGGTGGTCAGGTTATTCCCACAGCTAGGAGGGTCATTTATGCCTCCCAGCTTACTGCCAAACCAAGACTTCTCGAGCCAGTCTATCTTGTTGAAATTCAGGCACCCGAGCAAGCTTTGGGAGGAATCTACAGTGTGTTGAATCAAAGGCGTGGGCATGTCTTTGAGGAGATGCAGAGGCCAGGTACCCCACTTTACAACATCAAGGCTTACCTTCCAGTCGTGGAGTCTTTTGGGTTTTCTGGTGCTTTGAGAGCTTCTACATCAGGTCAAGCTTTCCCACAGTGTGTGTTCGATCATTGGGACATGATGTCATCAGATCCATTGGAAGCTGGATCTCAGGCAAGCACTCTTGTGAGCCAGATCCGTAAGAGGAAGGGTTTGAAGGAGCAGATGACACCACTATCTGAGTTTGAGGACAAGCTGTAAGCAGGAAGACTACTGGTTGGAGGAATTTTGTGTGTCCTCTTTTTATCGTTCTGTCATATTTTCTATAATGTTTCTTTACCCTGTTTGGGAGTACTGTGGTATGTTTTATTTTTAGATGATGGTCGTGAGAACACTTTTAAAACGATGCTTTTAAATTTTGACATTCGTGTTTACTATTTTGGCTCTGTTGTCTTTGGTCTTGTTGTTTTAGCTATTATCGTTGCTATATACCACCAGGTTGGAAGCTAAGTTTCTGTTAACCACCAGTACGTCAAGAAAGTTTCCATAAAATTGGTCTCTTTTGTGGTTTTACTTAATTATTGTTGCTGTTTATCAGGTTTGAAGGCTAAGTTTTCGTTAAGCAGCAGTCCAGAAAGGATGTTTCCTCAAAAAGCTGTTATAATTGTCATTTATATTATGTTGCTGCTCACATTTATATTTGCAAACTAACACGATAAGTATCTGAGACTAATGTAGTTAACGTAACAGGTTGAATATTAGTTTTGTAGCTCAAGTACAGGGTTTTAGGCAGAAAAAATAGTGTTATACGAGTCTAAAGCAGTATTTGTTAACACTGCCATTGGAAGTTAATGTTTGCTGCTAACGAGAAATTAATTATGTTGATCTTGTAATTGTTGTGTACGTGAGTTCAGTTTTGGTTTTAAATTTCCCTCTTTGGTTTCTATGTGAGTTGTGGCAGTCATGTTTATTGCATAACATCAATGAATGTCTTTCATAATGGTATGGTATAACAATTGTTTGCTTTGCTCCCTCAGTTCATTTTAATAGAGCAAGATTAGTGTTCATTAGAGTTAACTTATAGCTATTCGATTCAATCCAATTCAATTGTATGTACCTAGTTCCACCTTCCTCTATGAACCATTTATCATTATCCTAAATTGATAAGATAAGATTGGGGCGAAGCGTTGATTTGACTGAGCACAATTACTGTTCATTAACGTTTCAAGTTGCAAGAAAAGCTGATAAAGTCTTTCTTAGTCCTGTTTTTGTTCTTGCCTAGCATTTCAACATCCATTTTCTTGTCTTTTCACAGTGGTGTCCCTTTTCTCTAACATAATAGAAATTAGAGTATTCATATTCATAACGAAATTATAGGTTTATAGCTCTCATAGTCTCATGATTGTAGATCTATTTGACATATTTTCGTTGTATGAGATATCTCAATACTTCTATATTAGCATTAGTTACTAGTTCAAATTCGATGCATATTTATATCCGTGTGGAATTATAGTTGAGCATTCCAAAGGTTTGTCTTCTAGTAAACTCCAACCGGTCGACCAATCAAAGGTTGACCAGATGTCAATCAAGCTCACATAGCATCTCACTCGCATCACAGCCATATTAAGGGATTCTCCCTTCCCATTTCAATTTTTTTTATGAATCAAGATTCTCTCTGTTTTAGTTGGGGATTGAACACGACAAACATTCGAATGTTGTTAGAGCATTCATCAACATACTTGATACAATAGCAGAATGGGTTCAAACATTTAGTAACATCCACTACATTTTTGTTTATTCGCTTTAAAGAACAACGCAATCTTATATGGTAATCAAAACCAGTGCGCACTCTACATAGTACGTATCACGTGATCAGTTCGCAGTTTTTATTATTGTAGTTATAGGATACCATAATACATAAAATTATGGGGCGATAAACTGATCAAGAATATTATTTCAAACAACAATTAGATTGGGATTAAAGAATTAAGCTTTGCCTTATGCCCTCGAGGTTGGGGTCCTTGGGGACCATTTAAAAAATAGGTCCTGGAACTGGAAGCAGAAGGTAAAGAGTGCATGTGTCCTTAATTTTTGGTTTCAGTTTGTCACCCTCAGTGGTGGTCCATAGATATGTAAACTTGGGCTTGTGACCACTTGGGCCTGCACCATCTGTTTCTTCCTGGCAAATTCTGGACGGTCATTCTGCCATTGTGAGATGACATAAATTTAATCATCATAGCTGCCTGGTACATTAGGTGATTCTGATGGAGACATCAGTTATCATCACACTTCATGTATATTGTAAGCTAAATAATCTTATGCTCAAATTGCCAAAAAAAGAAAAGAAAAAAGTTAGCATAAAATACAAAATATAACAATATGGAGTATGTAAATTTCTAGCTTCAAAAGAAGATTACGAAATCCAATTTTACACCAAAAAGGATTATTGAACTGAAATGTATTTTTTCTATGAAAATTTGCGTTTTCAAGATTTTGGACTGGGCTTTTTTCAGGTCTTAACTGGACTTTCCGGGCCTTATCCAGGCTTAATTCTGGTTCGGGCTTTAAACGGGGTCTTTTCGGTCTGGGACTGCACGGTTGTGGGGCCCTGATCCTTCATTGATCTTCCAAATGAATTGGGACCTTATCTAGCTAGGACCACTGGACTGGTCGTCTGATAAAACCAATCTTCTATTGCATGGGGGAGACCATTCTTTTGTTTTTGCTTCAGGGACAAATGAAGGGATCAACTTGGTCAGACTGAAAGATGTTACATGTGTTCATTTCAGGACCATGAGTTCCCTCGATACTTTTCTCTATCCTTTAGTTATTTAGCAATTAGGTTGGTCTTAGGACATAGAAACTTGGTAATCTTATAGATATCAAAATGATGAATCTAAGTAAAATAAAAACTGTGTTCAAAATTTGGCTTGCAGCCTTTCTTTGAGTGACACTTCTTATTAATTTTTTTAATTATTTGATACACAAAATATACTTGATTTAAAACTTTTGAACAGTTCATTTTTACTCTTGGACGAACTAGATAAATGTAAGAGCTTCAGCAATGGTAAAATTCAGACACATAAGCGCCACATCAAAATATTAGTGAAGTATGACCCAAGTTTTGAATTCCGCTTTTTATCTAGGACCCGACCCAATTGTAGCCCTCGACGTATTCCTAACTCTTATTGATCTCCATTTATGAGGTATAGAATACATTATTTATAAATCCTATTTGTCCCCGCAATTTTAGCTTGGTAGTGTAGGACATACAATATAAAGTGGAGGTCATGAGTTTAATTCCTATTCTCATTTATTTTAATCACGGATTACACAATTTATCTCTTTCATGTTGATAATGATACCGGACTGTAGGGACTACCAGAGAGTCGGTCAATCAGTTACCTTAGTATAAATAATAAAACTTTAGAAAATGAAATGGACCAGATAAATTGAGACCTTTTAGACATCGTGGATAAAATGATGCCCCTAGTGAGTGTTCTATCTTGTAAAAAAGTCTATCAACGTTTGCACCCACAACCAATATGACATGATCTACTTTAAAGCCATATTCCATCATTTGAGTGCAAAGCAATGGCCAAGTTCTGACAAGTCTAGGCATAACACTAAATATCATTTTTATGTTCCAAATTCCAACTTAAGAATCCTTCTTTTTTCGTTTCATAGTGGGAAGAATTGCCCACACACATTTTAGCCTTTTTGACATGGCAGGATTGAGCGAGTGAGATTTGATAACTATTTAGTTGAAAGTCTTAAAGGTTTGTGGGGATGTTATACCTAATTGGGAATGATTCCCAGGTGAGAATATAGACAAGAAAGGTGCTCCACTGTCATTTGTTTGGCCATTATGCACACCATACCAATTGCTTGCTGGTGGTTCTGAGTCAATTTTGCTGTAATTTGATGCTCACTATTATAATCATAAAAGTTTTGTTGGACCACTCTCTGTGTATGTGTGTGATTCTTAAATTTCTGATAGTGATCTTAGTGATAGTTGGCCCCCCTATACAACAAGCAACTCTTTCCTTTTCTTTTTATCTTTCTTGTTTGTCATTGCCAGTGGACCCAAAAGACTCATTTTAGTGATACAGATATTGTTTTTATAAGTAAACTCCTCCTGTTCACCTTTGGCCCACTAAGCCTAAGGGCCCACAGTATAAGGATTAATTGTCGGTTTCATAACATGTTTTACTTTAATCTTACTTTACAAAAATGACATGGTCTACAATGAGGATTATGTTTTCACTCACAAATTGAGTTGATGTAAGTAAACCCAAGACACGTAGTTAATTTAAAGAGATATTGATCTTATGTAACTTTTTGGGCTAAAAGAATCACAAAAACGTATTATGGTAAAACCGCGTATATCTTTAGGTATGGAATTGCAGCTATCATGAAATTAATGATGTAGTATGTTAAGGATCCACCATTAGGTCCATAGATAATTTATTGCCACTAAAGCAACCACTAAAGATGTTATGCTAATGTTAGGTGTGGAAGTACTTTAGTTTGAAAAGTGCATGTATTTGGTTGCAGCATTACCTTACATACACGTTTTTATATATAGGTGCACTAATACAATGAGTGGAAAACAAGAAGTTAAGCATAAGTTAGTACTGTTGCACAATCAAGATTTTTCCTCATCACTCAAAGTGGAATCGGAAGCACTGGCTTCTTAGACTAGGAAACTACAAAGTTTAGTTGTAGCATATTAGAATATGATGTTATAATACGGCATCCCACATTATTAGAAGAATGCAAAGAAATTTAAGGGGGGGGGGGGGGGGGGGGGGGGAGTGAGGTGTTTGGATTAGTTTCTTTTCAGGTTTACGAGCTTATTTGATTATCAAAAAGTCAATAAGCTTTAATGTCGCAGCTTACAAGTTTATCAATGTGAAAGAAGCAATAAGTTCGAGTTGATAAGTGCAGAAAACGGAGCTTATTGGCTTTTTTGAAAATCAGTCACTTGTCTGATGTATTCCACAAGTTTGTCTAATGTCTCATTCTGCATGGGTAACTGATTATCTGAATACCTTATAAGTTTAAGTTGTGAGCAATAAATATCACGCAATTTAGGGCATAAAAAGCAAATATTTTACATCTACCTTTCTATTGGAACCAAGAAAAAACAAATAGACATCTTAAATTCTTTTTTTGTACACAAAAGATGTATCATGTAAGAATCCATTTGTTTAAAGTGAAAGAGTGCAATGTCATGACACTTTTTAAGTGATAAAATGCAATCTTCAATATAAACCATATATTGAGGTACTTGTGTAGTGCTAGTAGAGACCTCAAACTTGAGAATTCTTTTGGTTTTCTTATTGACACTTTTCATTTTATTGGGATATTTAATTGTACCACATGGCATCCGTTGTTAGTACATATGGCAAGATTAGGTGCAATTGGAGAGCTAAATATGAACATGGAATTAATTTCAATATGTTTTTTTATAGGAGAGTGGGTTTCACTGTTGCATTGAAGACATTGATAACACATTATCTTTTGAAAAGGGTAGACATACTATTGGTTTACCATAATGTACTCTCCTTTTCTTTTGGTTTGTTTTGTTAAGATATGATTGATATGGGGAAGATCTCTCACCACTTGCTTTTGTCTTCTTTTTCTTTTTATAATAATGTACAGTACTTCTTTAATGTGCTGTGTGTGTACCCTGACCCTGACCCTGACCCATGCATTTTTTCTGAGTGGTTTTATTCAATTTATTATTTTTAGCACTCGTCGGCCAACTCTTGTTAGTTTGGCTTTTAATTTCTCATGTTCCCTTTAGTTTTCTTTCCATCTCCATGTGCAATTTTCCTCCATTATGTGTAGTTAATACAAAATGATTGTCATCTTTCTTGTGTAATTCTTGATAGGAACTCAATGGGAAGTTTCAACAAAACCGTGTCAAATCACATTTACTCTAAAGCATCCGTTAAATCAAAATAAAGTGACATTAATTTAGATCATAGCACGGTGTATGACATACTTTTTGAGAGACATGGAGTATTAAGATGGAAGTTATAGGTTTAATTCTCAAGCTTATGTCACGTTAATCATAAGTTATATGATTTTTCATTATCTATCGTGAAATCAGTCGGCGGAGACCGTCAAATAATCGGTTACCTTTTCCGTGATATTATTCGGTGAATTTTAAAAGTTAAAAGAAATATTCAAAATTGAACGTTAATGATAATGGGTGTTAAAAGACCTAAATTAGTGTTATCGTACATATATGTAATGTCATATTTGTGTTAAGGTTTTTATACTGATTTGTACACTACAAATTGTGACATACACACTATGAATGTGCATAAAATGTATTGAACAATATGTATTAAGATAATATAATTATAACCTGAGCATATTTTTTATTTTGTATAGGTTACTACTCTTTTTACTAGTTCAAAGAATTCTTATTTGGTTAGGAGAATGGTAAAAGAAATACTACCTTCGTTCCAAATTAAGTGTTCAGTATCAGTTTGTAAATAGTTTAAAAAATTGTTTTATCTTATAGTAAAGATGACACTTTTATCCTTATTTTTTTACAAACTTTAATATATTAATTTTGAGAAAGAATAAAATGGTAAAGTTAATTTATTACGTAAATATTTTTTTTGGGTTAAATTAAAAATAAAAAATTGACTTTTATTATCGAACGAAAGAGAGTAAATTAGAGTCAAAGTTGATAGGCTAATATTTTTCAGGTGAAAAATCAAATCAAAAGTCTTGTATGTGTGTGTAGATTATAGAATGCGGATGACCCACAACACCTAAGTCTGGTAGGGGAATAAATACTTAGCTAAAGCCACCTTGAATGGAAAATGGTGACTTGACTGAGAAATACCAATAAATTGGAAAAAAAAATTAATGATGGTTGAACATAAAATGATGGGTGTTTTGTCTTTTTAGTGGGGTAGTCTTGAAAAGGTCAATTAAATGGGTTGTGTCAATACAATACATTAGTAGTAGTACTGTACTCTTTTGCTTTTTCAAAAACCACAAGGACAACTCAAAGTTTATGAATCAAAACCTACTCCTACTACAACACCTCCCTGATGTTGATGGAATACTTGCATATATTCCCATTTAAACATGATTGACCCTTTCACAATGCAAAGATAAAGATACCTTCTTTTTACGGTTTTTGGTTTTCTTTTCGTCCGGGCCCTCCCCTCAAACTTTTCTTCACAGTTAATCTTATAAACTTACCAAAACACACCTAACAAATTCATACTCAGAAATCATATTCAGATTTAAATGATTAATCTAAAAACTTCTTTTTTATAAACACAACTACTCATATCACTATGATGAGTATATGAATTTTCATTCATAAATATATACATTTGGTTGAGTTCCAGAACTTAAACACACAATATGATATTTGAAATGTGACATCAATATCGCTAGATCGTAAACTTTTCAATGGTTGTTTATACGAAAAAGACATTAGATGAGTATAAGCACGCCGAATTTCATTGTTTAAACGAAAAACACATTATCAATTATTTCAACCGTCCTAATTTCGTGATACATATTTTCTTTTTGATTATACTAGTCTTATTGTGTACTAACAAAATTAGATGATTACTCTCAATATATATATCGAGAACTATTTAAAAGTTGAGAACCTATAAAATTTTAATCTGATATTTAATCACATGCGAAAATGTCAGATAAAACAAACATATAATTTTATGTGATAGTTAATCACACGCGAAAGTATCTAGATAAATGCAGTAACTTACATGTGAAGTTATATATATCACACAAGAAGAGGGTAATTAATAATTATGTTTTAAATTCATTTTTTCTCTGCAATAAATTTAAGACAAGGAAAGTATAAAAAACAAAAAGATATATATATTCTCTTCGTTCTATGCTTCACTTTTAGTAATCGTGAAACGAAGATTTTGATTTTCTTGAAATAAGTAAGTATTTATATTTTATAAAAGTAAGAAAAAAGGTATTAAAAAAAACAAGCATAATAATAAAAGAGCAAAGAGGATGGGCACGGGCAATGGCATAGATGCAGTGTCCACCCATTGGGCAGGGTGTCACTGTTCTCTTCGACCGGCATATTGATGATGGAGTGCGTGGTCTGTAAGATGCCCCAATATGGATTCATGTGATATTTATTTACTTATTTTCATTTTATTATTAATTAATTATCATTATCAATTAAATAATAAGAAAAAAGAATTAATAATACGAGACGAGACGATACGATACGATACGAGACCCAATTGTATGTTTAAGAAGTGAAATAGATTAGATTAGATGGTATTAAAATAGGAAGATGAGGGGTTGGTTTATGTTAATTATATTAGTATAAGTTTTGGATTGATGGGATTGACTTTATTCGGCACGCATATATCTACAAAAGTGAAGTGATGTGTTGTGGTATTTAAAGGGAAAAAGAAGACGTGATGATTTTGACAAATTTGAGATGTTGATGGGAGATTGAAGATGGGGTTTCCAATGTGGATTGCACCTCCCAATTTTCATTAATTATTTTTACTTTTTATTATTATTTTTATTTTATATTCACGTCCCATGTGTATGTCATATTTAATTTCTTCAACAGATTTGGAAAAGGACAACTGATTATTATTAAAACTTGTACTACCTTCTCAAATCCATCCATAATATATTAAATTAAATAAAATATATATAATATAATATAATATTTATTTATGGTTGTTAAAATGTACTCTAGATATCATCATCCACTTTTTTATTTCATTTCTTTGAGGAAGGAATACCTCCAACTTTTTAAATGATTATTAAAAAAATACTTTTGACTTTAAACTTAGGAGGTATTGGTTATATATAGTGGTCACAACTAATTAGGTTAGATATAGTTTATTCATTTTTCATTAATGACGATAAATACGATTTGTGTTCCGGCTATAGCCGACTCTATTGTGTATCTACATTGAACTTGTCTTAAACCCAAGTTAAAAATTTTAATAATAATAAATCCGTCGAGTTTGGTTATTTATCTGCATATTGTTTTACTCGGCCAAATCCTATGACATCCCATTCAAGACTATTTTTTTGTCAAACAATGTTATAAATAAAAAGCATAGTAAACCACGTTCTCGATTGATATGTCTTCCTTTTTCACAAGTTATAATAAACAAATAGTTAGCCAGTCGGCTTAAAAGAACAAAATTAATAATCATACTAGTGTCTTTATTATAAAGTTAAATGCTATGGTAGTATCTATAAAAGTTGTTATAGGACCATTTGGCAGACGATTTTGACCTCAAGGGTTATTCGTTGAATATAAGTTTTGAAAAATGGGCTAAAAGTGACAATAAAGATAGAGTGAGGGACCACTAATTAATATGGATAGAAGTTAAAGGAGTGAGATGCCGGTCATAAAGAGACAGATAGTTGTGGGACCCAAATGAAATGAAAAAACCTACGTTTAAGGATCCCTTCCCTCTCCATTATTTTAACCATTAAATGTCTACTTTGGCGTTTCTAATTTCTTTGTCTGGCCCCACCAACTACTTCCATACTCTACTGTATACATGCCCAATTTAATATCTATTCTATTTCTATACATTATTTATTGTACTACTCGTATTTTTTTAGTAAACTTATCCGTAATTATTCACAATTAAACAATTATGCTCGTATTATTTTTACGCATATTTTTAACGTAAATAATATATATATATATATAAGTTTATGCTTAAATTATATAGTTAATAACACATAAAACCTACTAATTTTTTTTCTTTTTATTCATTAATTATTTATCAATTTTAACCGATCACATTTTCAAGTGTAGGAATACAAACCATTTTTGATTGTCTATAGTTGCAATAAATTGATGTTAACATGTACTTGCGGTTTAAAGACGTGTTAAAGATACAATAACTATATTTCTTATTAAAGCTAATTTATTTAATGAGGATTGATGTTGTGTATGTCCTTTTTGATAGATGCAAGATAATGTATCCAATTGATTCGATAATGAATTGAATAAGCACAAGTAATGCCTTGGAATGGGGTATTGAATGAGTAAAATAAATGTATCTGTCTAATAACTTTGGCTGCCTTCTATTTTACTTTGCCCCTATCACTTTCCAACGTCAAATAGATGCTTCACGCCTCTTTTAATACCTTTGTTTTTTTTCTTTCTCTAAACTAATTAAATACTAGTACAACTTTACTTTATATTAAAATTGTCACGCCAACATTGTTCCTACCCCTTCCTATAGATCTATTTTAAAAGTAGAAATAGAAAGTAAACATTGAGCGGTGGGAAGGCATATCGGCAACGGCCATTAAATACCAACTCAACAACAAAACCATAAATGGTCAAAATGGCAAATGTCTACGTCCAACATGATTTAGACAAAATATGATTTTTTAAATAATTTTAGAACAGTCTTGACATTTTCTTTTATATTGATTCATGTCGATCTATCTATCTAAGTAAATTAAATTCAAACATACATATATATATATATATAAGAAGATGGAATTTGATAAATGGAAGTGTATTTGTTAAATTATTTTTATTAGTTAATGTGTTAGGTGTTAATTATCTTAAATACAAATTAGAAAATAATTAAAAAGAATAATCGTTTCTAACTAATTAATTTGTTAGGTGTTAACTATCTCCTGCAGACTGAGTACACAGACTTACACTAGACCTTTACACAAACTCAGACTAAGATGAGTACACAGATTCAAACTAAGAATTATATTTCCATATCCTCTCCTCAAGTAGGAACATCTGTAAACCCAACTAGAAAGCAAGAAAAATGTGATGCGAATGACCTAATGCCTTTGTCGTGATGTATGCAAGTTGCAACTATTTCAGCTTTATATTTTGCAAAATGACAATCAATATCCAAATGTTTTGTTCTTTCATAATAATATGGATTAGCAGCTATCTGTTGTGCTGCCTTGTTATTACAAAGAAAGGTAACATGAATTTAAACATGAATATAAAGATCCTTAAGCAAATGAGCAAGTCATACCAACTCAAAAGTAAAAGTAGTAGTTGTCATAATTCTATACTCCGCTTGAGTTGATGATCTTAAGACTGTAGCTTGCTTCTTTATTTTCCAAGAAACAAAGCATGTCACAAAAATACACACTAAACCAGCAAGTAATGAATACACAAAATTAAGGTACAAAGTCAAGAATTATCTTGATATTCAATCGAACCAAAACTCCTCGAGCTTTGATACGATGATAAACGAAAGTATAACTATAAAATTGGATTAGATTTTTATTAATTAATTTGATAGGTGTTAATCATCTTAAATACATATCAGAAAATGACAAAAAATAACGTCTCTAACTAATTAATTATAGACTACTCATTCTATTTTATATATTTACAAATAAATCCTCCAGATTCAGAACGAGACTTTTTACACAGATTAGACCGAGATGAGTATCTCAAACTGAAAATTATGTTTTCATAGACTTTAATAATGTGGTAGAGGAGTTTGGATTGTTTTTTAAATCGACTGTTTGCACGGTATTGTTTTATTATAATACATAAATGATAATGCATTGTTACATAATGGTTTAAGTCTAACAATTGAATAGTCGGTTAGTTAAACTTTTAATAGCTCATGCTTAACCTATAAACATTTTTAACTAACAATATAATTACGTATTTAACAATACTTTATTACAATTTGACACTAAATGATAGATAAAGTAAAAAAAAAAAAAAAAAAAAAAGTAAAAAGGATAAAGAAAACAAAAGAGCGTGGGGTGAAACACGGACATTTGGGAGGCTTCCACTGCACCTTTGCACTTTCCTGTTCCCACGTTGACATCACCACCTATCTACCCCATCACACTATCTCTATTCTTTTTTTCTTTTTTTTATATATATAATTTATATATAATATAACTTGATACACGTTAATTAACTTCTAAGTAGGTTTTTTATAATTAAATTCAATAGAGTAAATTAAATTAAATACAGTAACTAATAAATAAAGAGTAACATGAACAAGTGATTATTAACAAAATACTAATGAAATAATGGCTACAATTTGTTAGTTTTCCGCATTGTAAACATTAAAATTAAAATTAAACATCATGATAAGTTCACATGAACACTGATGTTTTTAGTGGATTTACAAACAGGGCAAATGTTAACGGAAGAAGCACACCCTGTGCAAAGGCACAAATGCCTACATGGCAGCAACAACACAGACGATTCTTCATGTCCGCATTTTTTGCACAATCGGTTATTATTGTTGCTACTCGTACAATCATCATTTTCCATCACCTTTCTTTCTTCATTGTTGCTTTCGCAGCACGATTGTGCATCTTCAGCTAACTCGTCTACACAAGCAGCAGTTTGTCGATAATCGTCGTGAACAACTTGTTCTAAAACTTGTTTTAAATTGTTACGTAATGCGTTCGCTGTTGCTTCATTTGATTGAGCTAATTCTCGCCAGATTTGATTCTCTACATATAGTGATTTCACTTTCTCTTCTAACGCCCAATTTAATTTCGCAATTTTTACTATTTCTTCTTCTTTTGCTCTTAATCTCTTTGATATTCCTTCTTCTACCGCCGCGATTATACTCCGCGAATTTCGCCTTCTCCTTTCTTCAACATCCATTCGTACTTTCTCCGTCTGTAAATAAATAATTTCACTAAAAATTAGGTTTACATCTTCACCGAAAATTAAAATTAAACGTAAGTTATGTAGTCAGAAGAATAATTACATGATGAGCGATGTATTGATCAATCTCCAACTGTTGTTGTTGGATCTGTAACGACATATCTTCACCGAGAAAAGTATAATTTCCGGACCGTTGAATTTGATTTTGACTTTGACTGTCAACTAAGGAGATCAAAGTATTGTAATCAGCAGAATCACGAGAACGTTTTCTAGAAACCGGAAGACTACACGTGAGACCGCTTTCCGCTTTTAACGGAGCATTATTCGCGGCAAAAGCGTTAATTGAATCAGCGTAACCGGAGCGATACATAGCGGTTGATGATAACGGATTAGTGATTCCGTAACTGTTAAAATTAGTAATACCGGCGGTTGTTTGATTTTGAGTATCAATGGCGGCGTTTGTGATCATCATTTGAGGATGAAAAAGAGTGTGATGAGTTGCTTCAACTGCCATGATACTTGTGATTTTATAAGCTGCTGCTGCTGCTGCTGCTTCTTCTGTACATATATTTGAGGTTGCAAAATAGTGCGAGTTTTAGAGAGAGAGAAAATAAGAAAGAGGGGAAGAGAAGCATGCAAATGTGTAGCGTAGGTGAGAAAGTGTTCGGGCGGGGGGTTTTATTGGAGAAGGGATTGGGTTTGCTTTTGAAGAGAGAGAAAAGAATATATCATCGTAAAAATAAGCACTATATTAAATTAATGTAATTATTAAATAGTTGGACTCCTTTTTCAAGATATTATATTTCCTTTTTGATACATTTATGTAGATGCAGAAGTCTATAACATACATGAAGGCATGTACCCATGTAGATATACTCCCTACATTTTGTTTAAGTAAAACCAAATGTAGATGTATAATATATAATATAATATAAATATAATATAAATAATGTTTAAAATACTGTTGAAAGACATCAAAATTTTGGTTAAAGAAAAATGTTCGACGTGACTAATTATATGAATTTAAAATTAAATATAGAGATTAAATTCGTGTATATGTTAAAATGATTGGTTAATATGATCGGTAACAATGAACAGATAAAATAAGTAGAATTTATATGTCAAAAATTGTATGACATTATATGAATTTAAATCTATATATGTGAAAAGTATATTTTGCATTATATTTGATTAAAAACTTAAAGCAATACTATTAACGCATAACAAAAGTACTGTTGTGCGTATAATAGGTAAAGCTTTAAGCCTTTCTATTTATCAATCAAGTAACTATCAAATAATTATTATTATAATAACTCTGCGGAAGAAAAATCAAAGCTTGCCTTACATCAAACGAAAGAAAATAAAAAACCCAAACACATTAAAATAAGTAAATAATTTTCCTTCTCTTAATTATATAATGGTTTGTGTTACGTATATAATTCTCAACGCATTAAAATAAGTATATAACATTTCAATGAATTGTGTGACTACTAGGTTCAACTCGGATATTTGTTTCTATCTAGAATTATGTAAAAAGCCATCTGCGTGGCCACCTTTTTGTTTCTGGGGTTGGGCAAACTTTGAAAAAAGGGTTAGAAAAGAAATGCTGTTTGGGTAGATTAGTCGCATATGTCTCCCAGCCGGGCATAGTAGAATCAATAAACGAAGCAGCCAACAGGAGTATGTTCTCGCCTAATGGTGTTGGATGGATTTTCTTTAAACATGCTTTATGTGGGTTTGTTTGATATAAATACAAAGTATAGTAAATTAAGTTAAATTTGGTGATACCAAGACTTTTTAAACACCATTTTAACTCAATTTATACCTTATCTTATTTTAACTTATATATATATATAACGAGTATATGCTAGGTCACATCATCAAAAAAAATTTATTTTTATTTTTCGCTTTTTATATTAAACTTCTTTTAACCAAATATAATAATAATAATAATAATAATAATAATAATAATAATAACAACAATAATAATTTACCTTCTAAATATTTTATCATCTTTATGTTTACACTTTTAACACATGCATATCTTTGCATTTTTTAAATCAAACACTTTCTTTTTTGCATTCTATATTTTTGCAATATGTTTATCAAACTTTGTTTACATACTTTAAAATTTGTGAAAGTCACGTATTTTCTAACGAGACAATGCATCTTATAATACATTTTTTATCAAACACTTTTACTTTTTGAATCCGTATTTTAGCAGGTTTTTTAACAAAGCTTATTCATATGTGTCATATTCATTTTAATTATTCGACACATATATATTTATTTTGCAAATTTTATCAAGTACTTTTGCTTTCTCAATATCTTAGAGCATTTATGATGTACGATTTATTTAAGAGGTTCTTGTTACAACAAAGTCTTTAAAATACTTTTACCTTTGGAAATAATAATCTTTTTTGATAACTTTGAAAAAATTGAGTCGTTATTTAAAGACTTTTGTTATAATATGTGTGTAGTTTTTAATAAAAAAATTTATTAGGCTATGTTTTATAAATAAAAGGTAGTGACATCAACTCAAAATATATTAGTAGTTTTTTTTCATATTAGAGATGTTGTTGGAGGCTTCAAATTACTCATTACGAAGATATTAGCTTTTTATAAAATGACATGTAAACCTTTTTTCAAAAAGAATTATGACTAAGAAATACAAAAACAACCCTTTTTAGATATCTTTCGATTCTTTCCAAAAACTAAAGGTTTTATCACTTATTTGTCTCCATAGCCAACATAACTTATCATCATAATAATTTTTAAATTAGTTACACAATAAAATTTCCTTTTTTTCATACTACGTAATTCTTGTGGAGTTTCTCTTTTCATAAATTTCTTTTTCGATATTGAATGCTTGTTTTGTATACAATATACGGTTTTATAGGTCAATCGAAGGAATTTTTAAAATTTTTTAGTTGTGATAACCATCATCGGTGATGAAGACTAATAATCAAAAAAGTATTACTGGGTCACACCTAAAAGCTAAATTGGTTATCTAAAATGATCGATAGTCAATCACATAAGAAGTCATCGTTACCATTTGATTTATATGCGTTCTACGATTTTCTCTTAATCTTATAACTGTTTTCTTTCCCCGTAAATTAAGATTTACACTCTATCAAATGCAATTATTGAAAGTGTTGATGTTTTTTATTGTGTCGTGCTAAAAAATAGTAGAGAAAAAATCATAAACACTTTTTTCATTTTAAGTATTATTGTTAAAAATAAATATACATTTGAAATTGTAAAAAGTCAACATTAACTTTTCTATGTGTGTGCCGTCCATCACATAGCCTCTTAACTCACTAGTCATCTTAAAATAAATTATGTAAATGTTTAGTTGCGAAATGAATAGGGATATGAGAAAAAATGAAAAAGAACTACATGACGTTCACATCTTTGTCACTCCAATGGCCAATGGGCAGCATTCAACAATGAAGGCAGGGGGAGAGTTGGATTTGTATCACAATCATTCAGTGCATTTATCTTTAAGTCATTACTATTTGATCTCCTTTCCAATTCAGAGAAATTTTCAAATGAGAAGGACTCCATAACTCAAAAGTTTTTCTTATAAATGTGAGGCTAAAGATATAATTCATCACAAAATCGGTTTTTGCATTTCACCCTGTATTTTATAGATTTATTGTTTCACATATTCTTTAAACAATTCATATCATTGTATTTAATATTTCATTTCGAATACCAAAAAGAAAAGAAAAAAAGGTTGCCTTTCATATGTTGATAATAAATAAAGCGTACAAGTTATTTTCGTCAAGGTGAGAAGATTTGCTTTCATAAAATAATCTAATCTACGATCTCTTACACTTAGAAATGAAGTTTGTCAGTTGCACCTTTATATGGACTGACTAATTACACCCGTGTCTATTCCTTTTACTTCATACAAGTGACCCATTATGATCATGTTTCTTTATTAATGTTCAAATTATGACATTTGGGGATTGTGTAATGGTTAGGTGATGGTTACACCCCACTATCGATTTGTGATGGTCTTTTGTGACAATGGTTGGAAGGAACCCACCCACTACTAGGAAAATGGGAACATAATCCAGCTAAATATGAAATGAAACTCGGTTATTGAACCAGATTCTATTAGGAGGAAATTCTATTTCACGTTAAATAAAACACGGTTATCAATACAAGTCTTCATCTTCTTCACTTGGTTATCATTTTCTTTACGCTCATTGCCACTCAAACCATCACAATGTGAACTTAAACTTTTAGATCTAAACGTTTATAAGGTAGTTAGTACATATCTAAACAAAGAATTATTATATACAAATAATCAAACCATGTTCTGTACCAGTGTAGTAGATTGGAGTTAAAGATAATATTTGTATAATAAAGTTGTATGAGTTTGTGTTTGTTTCTGTCTCTTCCGATTTAAAGATGAGTATGTGTTCAAAGAGTGAGAGAGACAAAATATATATTACGTGTGGTGATTTTTTTTGCCAAAATTAAAAAAATTTGGCTAACAGAATGCGGGTGCATCATGAAAACCGTGATCATTATTAAAACACAAATAGAATACTGTCACTTACTTCAAACGGGTTCTTTAAATAGAACTTGGTTGTCAACTAAAGAACTTAGTTCATGTTTTCTTATAAAAATTCAACCAAAGTTTATAATCGAGTTCTATTTGTTTTTTTAGTATTAGACTTCAGTTTTTTGAGTAACCGTATTATATTAGGAGAATTTTTTATCTAATAGTGCATCTTGGCCAAAAGCACTTTCTTTCGAACGGCAAACATATAGCGGAGGGCGAATAGGGTTGTCCTTTTTATTCCTATATACAAACCAACACCTATCTTAAAATCCATCCATTCCATGTGAAAGTGGGAATCATTGCTTCAAAAAAGCAACATCTATATCTACTTGTCTTTGTTTTCATATGATTTATCCCATGTCACCCAATATCTTCTTGTTCACTTATTGATTATTCCTTAACACCTAACTCTCTTTATTAGAAAAAAATTCGTAACGACAGTAGTTTCGATCTATTTGTTGAGAAATTATATTTGGGATACATTGTTCGTTCTAACCAGTCCAATAAGTAAACATAGAAAATATAACAATCAAATATAAAAACATTAAACATCCTTCAAATTATTGTCGATTAGATATCAACATTTAACCTAACGGTAGAGAGAATCAAAATTCCAGAGGCTAAACACAAATGATATTTTATTGTCTTTTTCATTAATAGTTTCGTTGTATGTAACAATCAAGGATTCTTCAAAGTGTCAAAAGATATTTTGGGTAAAAATGTTTACATACGCATTACCGGCATCCTTTTGTAGGGATGCGGATATTATCAAACATATATTTCAACATCGAAAGTCATGCCTAAAAAAGTTTTGGCATGTACTTAGACACTTGTATATTTATATATTCGTTATTCTCTATGGAACACAAGATCGTGTGGTGGTTTTGGAATTGGTTTGAAAAGGAAAGCCCGTGCAACCAAAAGAGCGTATACAAATATATAGGAATATGAATCCGATTTTGAAGATCATGGAGTTGTCGTGATAACACACAGAAAAGAAGAAGATTGAGGCACTGAGTTGTTTTACGGGGTTCTTTCAACTTTAGTTGACCCGAGCCACTATCGCTTTTGGTAGCCTAAAGGCAAATTATTCGTTATATAGATTTTTAAAGATCGTGTTAGATACGAATGACGTTCTTGAAGCATATGTTGTGTGCTCCACTAACAATTATCAACTTTTTAAGCTTGGCATGACTACATATTGATAAATGAATGTAAAAAATAGGATGATTAGACCATTAACGGATGATACTCTAGATAAAGATACAACTAAACATTTGATCATCGATCATTAAAGTTAGATGTGTGATGATATGTCATTCGTTGTATCTATCAAGGCTATCTTAGTTTATTCCAATCAAAGTGATACAAGACATTTTGTTGATCACAAATCCATTAACAGAAGAAAAAGATGGATGAATTTGAGCAATAAACACATGTGATGGTGAAATGGACCCACAAAATTTGCGTTTTATGGGGTGGATGTCGACAAGGGGAATCGATATTTCGAGGAATTTGCTATTACAAAATATAGAAGAAGATGCAATGACATGAACTGAGAGCTTGATTAGTGATCAAAATTAGTTGCCTTTATTCATGGTATATATGGGTCCCACCGGTTTCTATTTCTCTTTTCCTAAACACCCATAATTTTAAACTCCTAGATATAGTTAGTATCTACTATTTATTAAATACAATTATATATGGACCCAACATTAATTCATTGATTTTTAATATATACCGTCTATTCATTACAAATAAAATTCAAAGTGAAAGTCACAAAATGTAGGCGAAGTTTAGCTCGACCTAAAGCTACCAATGTGGACCAAACAAGATAATAATTAAGATCGGCATAACTTCTAAATTACTAATGAAGCTAGATTCCTAGATATGGTGATTATTATGCACAGTATTGAAATGATAATAATGCTAGATTGATGTTTGTTTTCAACCAACTTCATGATCATGCCATACATAATCAACTATTCCGTATAAGAATGACAAAACTATATTTAAGCCCCATATTCGTCGGTTACAATTTTCTATTTAGACCATACCCAACGCGGGGAAAGCGACGTGCGTATCTTGTGTGTCACTAACTGACACCATTGGCACCGACGTGTCAGTTGATGCATCCGTTGGTCCCAAGTCTGTATACCGACGAGAATGCAAGCATGCGCCAGACTTTTTTGTTTGTTTTTGTTTTGTGTTTAGTGTATATAAATAAAGGAATATTGGTAAAAGTGGGACTCAAAAAATTAAAGTGACACACTCACGATTGGCACGGGTGTGTCGATTTTGTGTCAGTTTAAGTAGTGCTGAAGTGGCACAAGTAATATGGTACTGACACATTCATGGTTGTAGATGATATTATAACAATGTATTCAATTCAATGGCAATGCCAATGAATTGAAGTGACAGACCGCCTGTATTTGCTTAAAAATACAAAACAACCATACCCCAAATGGAATATTAATCGTTGTGTTAATGATGCATCACTTGATGCCAAGACAATTGTACATGATTTGTTTTTCAAAATCAAATTGATTGTTCTTTTATATGTTAAACAAACTGGCATCAAGAATCACGGAAAAGGAAAAACATTTACACAAAACACTCGGTTTCCATTTCGATTATCTTATTATTAGTCACGAATTTCTTATATAGCCATAATGGTCCTCACAGATAGCAAATTTAACATCAGTAACCTTATAATTCGCTCTTTGAACACGATGAGTGATCACAAGAATTTGATCAACATTTTAATGTGTTCTGAAATAAAAAGAAACTTTCCCTTGAAAAAATTTTACTTCGTGAAAAGGTTTAAACTTGTCATGTTTTTCCAAAAATTATTCAAATTGATGTCATTTCAGCCTCATAAAACACATCTTTTTTAAGCCTAGTCTTTATATCAAAAAATTAAGTCGCAATGCTAGATATATCGTTAATATCTTTTATTCATTTGGGTATGTGTTACATCGTAAATATTTTAACGTAACGAATAATAACCAAACATTATTTTGGAGTTATGCATGAGTATAGCTATCATAGCGTTCTAAACCAACATTAAATTTAACTTTTACTACGTAATTGAAAAGCTGTTTGATGAAAACATCATTTTATAAGAAGAACGATCAATCTTAAGCCGGCTAAGGCCCTAAGCTAGTTGTGGTTTTATTATATATGCTAAATCCAGAAAATGTCAATATTACACACCTTATTGTTTGAATTATCAGACAATATCAGATAGAGTGGATCATTAAAGAACAAAGATTAGAATGTGTGACTAATGAGATTGTCGTTATCGGTTTACTTGTTTGTTTTCTCCCTTTGTTAGGTTTGTTATAAGATGTCAAAAACGATCTCGTTATCCCCTGTGATTATCTCTTTCAACTTGTCTTTATTCTTGATTTCCATAAATAAGTTTTTCTTTAATTTAAAGAAAATGATAACAACATCCCTAAAGACTATCGATAGGAGTTCCGAATATACATTAATACTTGTACTCATAACATAATGAACTTACTAAACCCTTGAATTTAATTTAGTTAACCCTGATAAATATTGATAAAGGTACAATCATTTTGACAACTTTCAATTAAAGTTGTCGTTAATAAAACTTCCTTGTCTAATTATAAAATAAAGTGTTCTTGAATATCCAAAAAATACGCACTCGGGAAAGATGGCTTTAATTTCTTCTTCTTTTTTTATAAAATCAAATCAAATGCAAAGCGTGTGGCCATACCCGAAAGTTAAAACTTTCAATGATCCAAGTAGTTTCGAAGTCAAGGTCAAAAGTTGAACACGCTTATAACATTCCAAAGACTTGACTAAGTTAAATTTTCAAGAATCATTGCTTACTTTGATTTATCATCAACCAAGATAAGTAATTAATATGCATTTCAACCGAGAAATAAAAAATTCCAAAATAATATATATATATATATATATACTTGATACAAAGGACAACTATTATATTTGCATTATTTTAATATATAATGTTTAATTTGATTTATAAATAAAGTAGGTGGCGTGTTATTATCGTTTTCTGTCATATTTGATCGACTGCTTATACAATAGTTTTATTAGAGTTATCAACATCGAGATGTTTACTAAAATATAAGCGATTCAATTCATAACCTGAAGACGTGCTGTTTTGGAATGTTTCATATTTTTTTTTAATATATTTTGAGGTAATAAGAATATATCCAATGCATATGTCAGTGTTAAATATCTTCTTAAGAAATGTTCAAAACTAGTTAGGTATTAAGTTAGTTTTATAAATAGTTATTACTTTAGGCAAAATTATAACATGGATATCTATAGATTTCTGGCTTCATCAAAGGATTATAAAGTTTCAATTTTGTATATTTAGTGGTTATATGTAGGGATATTTATTAAGAAATATAACATAATGGAACAATACCTTATTGTCAAATCTCAATTAAATGACAATATTTCTCACCTTTTATAAATCAATCGTATGTGGAAAGTATAATCAATCAACTACATTTTATAATGAAAAAGGGTTATCGGTCTGAAGCTATTGATATAACCTTCTAATTATGATTCAAATATCAGGGTTAAACAAATATATATATTTGTGGTGAATGTTCATGAGTTATTGTCTTTGTAAACAGAAAGAATATCAACCACACTAGTACACTCTATGAGACATCTATATCAATAAGGCAAACCCGTTTTTATTTTAACTGAATTTGTTAACTTTACCAAATTTATGTCAGCAATATCTAAAAGGGGTGCTTGGTTCAAGGTATTAGGGGTGATGTATGAAAAAAATAATGAGTGAGTGTGCTTTGTTTCAAATAATGCAATAATTAATTACATATTAGTAAGTAATCACTCATTCCCCATCAAATTGGGGGTTTAATGAGTACATTACCTATAATTATGCTAACATATAAAATAATGTTTATTCATCTCAACCCGTTAACTCGCTAAACCAAAACTCTCTCACTCATTTAAGTTTTCTGGTATGACTTGGGTCAAGTTCAGGTTAATGGATCAGCCCATCAACCTAAAAGTAACCTACTAGATTTTACGCGTTTTATCCAAAATCAAGTCACACACTCGAAATTAACCTAAAACCAACCTACCTACCAATTAACGATTTGACCCGTTTACACGAACAAGTTACTAAAATCGTGCCCAAGTTAACTATTTTTGACCCGTCAACTAACTAACCAAAAATTGCAAACCTGATTAAATTTTATTCATGAATATGTACATTTTGTCTCAACTAACAAGATTTGAACTTATAAAACCAACCTACCAACCAATTGACCCGTTTACACAAACAAATTATAAAAATCATGCAAAGTTAACTATTTTTGACCCGTCAACTAACTAACCCGTTTACACGAACATTTTGTCTCAACTACAACACCTGAAATAAATTTTGTTAATTTGTATGTTTTAATTTGAATTTGAGGATAATTTAAACATTTCCATCTCTATTCTTTAGATAATAAAAATTAACTGATAGATAGTAAAGATAACATCGACGATATGGACAAAACTTTGGAATTGCCAAATATGGAAAGTTTGTTTTCTATGTGACGGAAAAGCTACAGATCACGCGCGGATCACGTGCATACCCATTGAAATATTTGTATTGTTCGGACCGTTACATTGTGGCGAAGCTAAGCTATATTTTCTTAGTTTTTTTTTTCTTTTTTCACTTTTAAAAATACAAAAATTACAAAATCATTAACACTCTTATAAAAACTTGTTACATAACTCAAAACTTTTTAAGTGGCAGTCCCAACGCGCCTTCTATATCCACCCCTACTCATGGGTCATACGATCCATCATAGCGGCACTAGCGTCCAGCCGATACAACTATCATCATATTATATCGTATATCAATTAATTAATATTACAATATTATTATTTTTATTTATACTTTTATCATTACGTGGGAAAGAATATAAAAACAAATGGACCCATGTTAGACCAAAAAATCTAGCTTTTTTATTACAAGAATCAATTCTTGGATGATGGGCACCGTCGGTG
Organism: Logfia minima; assembly: GCA_963921325.1. Lineage (NCBI taxonomy): Eukaryota > Viridiplantae > Streptophyta > Magnoliopsida > Asterales > Asteraceae > Logfia > Logfia minima. The sequence goes on along the minus strand of OY992763.1, from coordinate 4,513,055 downwards.
CATGATCGCCATAATAAACCACCACTACCACCAATTACGGTTGTCAATCGCATTTTATCGGCAATCCCAATTTGAATTTTTGGCTTTGTTTTATGTTTTTGATGATTAATTACTTAAGTATTTACTTACCAAATTAACTATGAAAACGTCCATTATCATACGCAAATGGAAGTTTTAAGTTTAACATGACATACAATATTTCGCTACAAATAGTTTCAAATCAAAAAAATAAATAAAGTTTCGGAGTTAGTCGCGTTATGAGTCGTGCCACGTCTATCACTGTTTATCTGCGCATTACTGATACAAATTAACTTGAAACGACATAAAACGTTCTAGTTAGATTATTGTATTCACAGACGATCATCCAACTGAATTTTTTCAAAGACGACTAATACCAGACACAATTGTTTGAAACCATATGATCATCTGACCAATTTGTTATTGTCAACTATAGTGTTTGAAGCTACTTTCCTTGTATAAACGAACATTTATTGACGATCTAATAACAAGAATGGAAAGAAAGATTAAATAAGTCTAGTTCACATTTGATATCTTCTTAAACATAAATTAATCCGTGTTTAAAGAAATGATCTTAAATTAATCCGTCATGTAGTAGACTCAAAGCTTCAATTAAGCAATCGTATACTATTTTTTTATATAAATAAAACAATAAAGGAAACAACGTTACATTGAATATAATAATAATAATATGAATAATACTTTATAATCTTCCTCGAATGGCGGTATTACATATTTTATCGTTTTATAATTAAAAACAAATAAGAGGACAAAAGTAAAATAGGTAAAATATTTGCAAGTCGCCCATAACTATTTTTAGCTTGGGAAAAGGGGAAGCGAATAAGTTAGGGTCTGACATCTGCAACCACCAAAACACACAGAAGCTGTGACTTTAAATGATAATAAAAGGCAAAGGTGTGGCCACGTGGGCCCATAATGGGACCATTCCTACGTGGTCTGGCTTTTATTACTGTACGTGTCACTTTAAGTTTGTCTGGTTGACCCCACTACCTGCGTTTCCAACAAGCCAACTCCGTACACACTGAGTCGGGTCCCACAGCCTTTCCCCGTCTTTTAAGGTTACCCCTTTTCCCAACACCCCCACTAAACTACAAATTTCTGTTTTCTTTTTCTTAAAAATAACTTTATATAAAAAAAAAACCCTTCGTAACAAAATATACAACGGAAATTCATAAATATAAAGTTTTGTTCCGTGTTAGTAAAATTTGAGCAAAATGTCACATTTTTCACCTAAATGAAAAGTCAAACCTGGCAAAGTTCAAATGGCCACTTAAAAGACATCACATGTAGATGATAATTCGCCGGTCAACTCTAACTTCGCCTGGTTAACCTTTAGTTCGTCAACTACTAATATTTCGCTAGGTGGACTACAAATTTCGCATACATGCATTATTTAGTGTAGGTGAAAATTTTTGGATCTTTGAGAAATGTACATTTAGGTGAATTCCATTTAGTATGGTTGACCCGACGAATTTTGAGCCGATAGCTGAATTTGAATGTACGGGTGATGTCTTTTTGGTAGCTATTCGAATTTTGATGCGTTCACTATACATATAGATGAAAAATATGATCAATTTGCAAGCGTTTTTCTGACACATACTATACGGTGAAAAATGATCCGTTGGTTATTTATTCAGGTATTTCTCAAATTTTAATGAGAATATATATAACAATCGCAATTTTCATTTTTTTTCTTTCTATAATTACATTTTTTAAAACATTATTGCTTTAAATGTCTAGTAAACAATTTAAATAGGATGAAATATTATTATATTCCGTTACCATGGATATAAGGCTTATTTTAATTGGTTTACGTTTCATTTTTAGTTTAATACAATCCATCAATTCCTTACCATTTATTCTTCTTTGATAGTATTCCTCAAAGATCCAGCAATTAAATGAAATACAATGGATAAGTGTTAGGTATAATAGAGGTCCATTAGAAAGGGACAACGAATAGAACCAAACCCAAAAAGGCCAAATTTGCATACGATTATCACGAAATCCAAAAAGAAATCATCTTCAAAAACAATCAAAAACCTTTTTAGCCGAAACATAAAATAAAAATACCAAAAACAAAACCAACGCAACATCATGCAATTGACTTGTAACCTAATCTATTATATGCCCGTTTCATTTCAATAAAGAACGACCACATTTGTCAAATTCTACACTTTCTATTTATTTATCTCCAACTCGATAATGTACAAAAAAGTAAAAAAAATCTCCTTTTATTTCAAACTTGATAACACGTAAAAAGTGTCTTCGTCTATCTTTAATTTTTATCTTATTTTTACTTTTTTTAGGAAAAAAAGAAAGAAAAAAAAAAGAGAGAAAAAAACAAAGAAAAGCAGCTAAATATACCCACCATGTTTCGAGGATATAAAAATGACTGAGCACCAACACACGATCTAAAAAAACAATATAATTGTAGACATAACAACAAACCCCAAATATAAAGCAAACTTTATATTTGATCCAGCAACCGGGCGTATCAGTTACAGAAGACATGGAACGGATATAGATTAATCAATTGACTACTTTTAATTTTCAAACACTAAGGATTATGAAAATGAAAACCAACTAACTTAAATAAAGTCAAGAAAAATAATAATAGCATAAATAGGTCACTACTTTAATTATTGCAAGTTTTGTTGAGGTAACCATTTTCCTGTATAGCCGAAAGTGACTAATACTCCCTAGTGTTTTCCATAATATAAAGGATAATGCCTACACAACTAAATAATGAATCTATATTACTGAACATAATTAAACGGTATAATTTAAGGGTGTCAATGCAAACACTTCATTCTTTTTCTTAATACATTTTCCCAGAAGAGTATATTCATTACGAGCCTATCTAAAAGGTTTAGTTTATACCCCCATGTAGTTTTCGTTCAAAGCAACCAAACCAATTAATACTCAATAAGACTTTAACATATCTCACACTCTCACGTTAAATATTTGTTGAAATACAACTATTTACGGATGTCTACATTTGTTAAGGCTTAACGATGTCGTTAATACATCGTTTAAAAATGTTATACAATCTATAAATTTTCTTTTCAAAGAGTGCCATCACTACAAGCTTGATACATGAATAAATTACTCAACCATTTTATCATCAGATAACTTTTTATTTGTTATGTTTCTGAATACAACTCTTGTATGATCATAGAAAACATGTATTATTAATGCCAACCAGTATATTAAGTAGTACTAGTTAATAAAACTGCTACTTCCTATGTATTCAATGCTAATACTACTACTGATAATAAATAATAATAGCCCAATATATTCATGGTAAAAAGGACAAATATCTGTATCTAAAATCAACTCATATTAACATGTAGACTGGCATTTTTTGCAGATTTACAGAGAGGACAGAAGTTGATGAAGGATTCACATACAGTACAGATACACAGATGTCTGCAAGGTAACAGTAACACACTTAACTCCCTTTTCCCACAATTTCTGCACCCATTATTGTTGTCCCTAATTGTTGTATAGTACGCATCAATTTCATTTCCTTTATTCGCTGTCATCCCATTTCCTAATCCATCTTCCGCAATAATGTGTCGTTCGTTATCGTAATTACTACCACAACACGATTCAACGTCGTCGTTTTGAAACTGCTGCTGTTGTTGATTTTGTGATAAAACTTGTTGTAGATTTTGTTGTAACACGTTTGCTGTTGCTTCGTTTGTTTCTGCCATTTGTTGCCATAATTGATTCTCTACGTTTAGAGATTTTACTTTTTCTTCTAACGCATTATTTAATCTTCCGATTTTGTTTATTTCATCTTCTTTTGATCTCAATTTTTTCTTCATTCCTTCTTCGACTGCTGCTATTAATCTCATCGAGTTTCTCCTTCGTGTTGCTTCCATCTCTAATCTCACTTTTTCCATCTGTAGCAATAAAAAGAAAAATGATTCATTAAACGTCCGTTAAAAAAGACATGTCTAACATAATGATTAGAAAACGTGGCAGTATAAAAAAATAAACAAATACCGAAAAAATGTTTTAGAAATGTGTTAGAATTCAGAATTCTTACGTGATTAGAAATGAACTGATCAATTTCGAGTTGTTGTTGATAAATCTGCATGGAGATATCTTGATCAAGAAACGTGAACGTTTCTTTTTGGTTGATGAGTTCATTCTGATTAACAAACTGAGTGTTTTGAAACGATAAAATGGACGGATCAAACGACGAGGTATCACGTAAACGTTTTCTAGAAACCGGAATACTATATGTGAGTCCACTATCGGCCGCGGGTGTCGTATCCACAAATCCTGGTGAAACATACATTGGAAGCATACCACTTTCCAATTGATCCAATCCGTATTCGAATTTCATCTCGTTGCTGTATACATATTTGTTTCTTTGATCATTCATTTCCCTATAACGTAAGTAATAAGGGTTCTGATAACGACGGATCGATCTTAGGGATGTTATTAACTCAAAGACGATTGATGATAAAAAGAGTACCTGAATAGAGTTACATGTGGAGATTCAACTGCCATGAACAAATGGGTTTAATGAGGAGTTTGGCTTTTAGATGAAAATCGAAGATGAATTTGTTGTGTTGTGTAGTTATGTTTATATGGTAAGGTGTGGTTTTGAGTATTTATGAGAATGGGTGTCTCGTGTGACTTTGACTGACTGGTACACAATAACCAACAAAAGTTAAGGAGTCAAGTCCGTAAATTAAGCAAAACTTGAGGGTGAAACATTTTGATAATATTAAAAATTACTAAATAAAAATAAAATGGGGTATGGTAGTTTTATACGGAGAGAAATACGGGGTAGTGAGGGGGAATATGAAAAAATGCCACGTAGATCGGAAATGACACGTGTATTGGGGGTGGGACCCAATTGTCTATTTTAAGATTTAAAAAAAACAAACAAAAGAGGCAGTTGGGGACAAAAAAAATAGTGTACCGAATCTAAATGCTCCAAACACGTGTTTATCTTTTCTATTTTTGGATCTATCTAATATCTCACCTCTTGCATCACGTTACCAAATAATTCCTTTATTTTTATTTATTTATTTATAATTTATTAAGTGTCTTTTTGATTAATCGACGTGTTGATTTTACTTTTATTTGGTTGAAACATACTCATATTATTTAATCTAAATATCTAAATATAAACATAAATTAAACTATATGTTACCATCTTTATATGCTACGAATATTATTTATTTTATTTTTTAATTGACTTTGTAGTTATGGGTTTGGATGTGAAAGTTCATTCAATTATATTTCCACTTGTTATATTAGAAATTAAGGAATTCAAGTCGATAAAACGTCACATAATAATAGAGCCTTGATATCTTAATTAATTAAATTAATGACAAAACGTCTATATCTTTGGAAGTGATCGATTCAAAAGATTTGACGATACAAGTGGTGTGCGTTATATGTAGTTTCAACACTCTAATATCCACATTTAAAATCAACGAATTACAACGAAAAATTATCACAGTCGTAGCAACATAGATGCTATGATTTTATAAAAGTTAAATTAATTTATTTATGTCGAACCAATCCTATACGATAATTTTAGCTTAAACCTTTTTAAACTATTTATTTCTTAAAGAATAAGTTAAAATTTGAAAACTTTCTCATAAATTACAATAAAAATTCGATAAATTAATACTTGATTAATTAATAAATTTTTTAAAATAATATTTTTTTATGTCTTAATTTGAAAATAAAGTGTTAATTAATACTCAATTAAATAATAACTCTTTTAATTAATTAATTCAAGTAATTTTATAAGTATTAATTTATAAAAATTTTATTATAATACAATTTACATTAGATCATTTAAATTTAAGAGAAAAAAAAAAACAAGACACTTGTAATCACCAACTTATTATTTACACATTTTCATCCAATTTTTTACTTACTACAATATTGTTAAACCTAAAAACTTTGATGTAAACTAATACTAACATCATTGATGGCTTATGCAATGATTTAAATATATTGTACAATACCGGTTTATTTTTATGATAAAAATTACTTTAATTTTAACATTATGAAAATAACATATAATATCGTTGCATTTGATAAACTTTTATTTTTCTTATTATAATTATAATTATATAAATATAAAATAAATAAATATCTCATATGACATCCCCATCCTTTACGTTTTTGCTGTGCATCAACCTGTGGGTTTTAAATCAGAAAGCAACCTTAGACCATGACCAAACAAAGCAAGTGTCTCGTGACCTGTTACCATCTCTTGTGGAGATTTTAGATGAAACCTCTATCTTCAATGTGATATCGGAAGCTCGAATATATAAGCGAATAAGATATTGAGATTTAATTATCTCCAAATGAGGTATTAATTAGTTTATAACTAATATGGTGTATGAAAATACATTAATTAAATCAATTTAACAAAATAGATAAAATGATAAATGCTTATTTTATTATATTAAATATTTGTTTCCCAAGTTGAGCAGTTTGACGTTTTGCTAATCATTGTATGAAAAATAGTTTTATAATTTAATGAAAATGGTTTGGTATTAATGGAGAAAGAGACAATTCACGAGAAACTCAGTTGTTGTTGGGAATCCTAATTTGTAATCCACCCAATATCGCCACCGCCAATTACCATGTTCTTTCGGCGACCACCTGTATGAGTGAAAAGCTTGCTTTCTTTTTCAAAATAATAATAATAATATATAGGGTGGGGATCAAAAGGAAAGTAAAAAAAATTAAGAAAAGAGGAAAGCAAATCTCAATCATTAATTTCATCATAAATTAATTTCAAAAAATTTCAAAAAATTTCATCACCAATGAATGTTAAAAACGTTTTTTATAAAAAAATCAAGAGCTAATATTTGCTTCCCTCCTTCCCCAAATTTTGAAGCTTCCCTATGGATCATTCCCATAATATATATATATATATATGGAGCTATGTACAAGGAAGGGGTAATCCTGAAGAAAGAGGGAAGCTAATCTGGACCGTCCGTTAACATTGTTCACGAAAAATATTAAAAATAGTGGGCAGAGGTTTGATTTACTATTCTTCGCGAAGAATGTTAATTATCATTTATCACAAAAAATGTTAACGGACGGCCCAGATTAACTTCCCCCTTCCCTCAGGTTTACCCATTCCCTTCCGACCCAACTAAATCATTTTTTACAAGTCAACAATCTGATGGGTAAGTTTTACGTTCGCGTGTTAATTTTAGGTCGAATGAAACACATGGGTCAAATAGGTCAACCTTTTTTAAGCATAAAAATGCTTATAAAGTCTTAAAAATAATCGTAATACATGTGTAGCGTGTGAAGATTGAACAAATATGTCAGAGTTTAAAGGGGTACTCGGCGACTATAATATGTGAGTCTGTGAACATAGATTTGGCGAAGGTCAGTACCCGCCTGGATCAAGGCGTACCCAACGGGTAATACAATGTACTTGACGAATACTAGTTGGTCATGGTTGTTTTGTTTCACTTTATCTTATACATTATATATTGTAGCTTCTACTTTTATAAATTAAACAATCAATTAAAATATTATAATATAAAAGAAGTTAAATATAAAAATATTTTAGCGACGATCAATGGCATTGTTAAAGATATTTAATTTAGACCAACACGTACATGCTTGTACTGACGACTTTTTATGAACAATGTTTTACTTTTAATATAAAATGCATCTCACATTAGTATTCCACTTCAATCAAAGTATGTACTATCGAAAGAAAACTAGTCTTGATCACATGGCTTTCATAATCATATGTTGATTCACGATACGATCAGAACATCGCTTTTACTCAGTTTGGTGTGGAATTATGATCTTTCTCACAATTTTACATCAAAGTATCTGTTTTCGTGTTACAATAATTACCCATGACCAACGATACTTTATGGGGCAAAAGCGATACAACAATTAAAAAACAAAGTTTAAAGTGAAAAGATGTGTATTGGGTTACAACTCGACCTAACAATACATCTAATTTATGCTATAATCTTACTTATCAATTAATATGTTATGATTATACTTTTGTGGCAGAACACAATGTATGAATTATTATTATTTTTTTGATAAATACAATAAAAAATAAATTAATTTATTTATATAAGATATAAATAAAATTATTTTCTGAAAGTCACTAAAACAATTTCTTAATATTATGTTTAAAATTTCGACTGAAAGCATATTAGGTTCGAAAACGATTTTTTTATGGTGGAGAAATATTTTTCCCATGGAATAAAAAATAAAAAATTGATAATAATACGAATATTATTTGAAGTACGGATTTAATATTAGAGATTTGGTATAAGATTGAGTATTATTATATTATATTATATTATATTAATTTTAATCAATTATGAATTTTAATAAAAAAAAAAATAAGCAAGGGTTGTAGTTGAGGGGATCATGTGTCATTGTAACGTGGTTCCCCTGTTTAGAGGGCAAGCTAAGCACTTGGAAATGAAGCATGCCACCAATTTATTTTCTTAGACTTTTTATGATTTTATTTTATTCTTCTGACATTTGAACGGAAAAAGATTCATTGGATATTATTCACCAATTCTTCTTTTTCTCAATTATCACTCATTTTTTAAAGGGAATCTGAAACAACAAAGTGGAAATAACGTACACATAACACTCATTCCCACTTTTAACTTTGTTTAGTGCTCTACCATTGAGTTCAAATGTATATGATGTATTAGTTGCAAAAAGTCAACTACATAGATCATTAGTTTTTTTAAACCGTCAATTCATCATCTTATTAGTGATTGTGTTTTTATAATATCACCCATGAACTTATTTTAAATAGTTCAATAGATTCTTGTAATAGTCTATATCTTTGAGTTCCAATGAGGTCATGGGTTAGTGACTATGTAGTTGTTCTTATTTTTATATACGTAAACAACGATCATGACATTTTTGGTTGCTTTTAGTGTTAGTTTTTTTTTTAAATCATATATATTTATGGACGACTAATCCTCTCTTCGTAGTATCCTCACTTTGGAGTTATCGGCATCAATTTTTAAACAATTGTCAAACCTCATACAGGTTCATTAGTCACAAATACTTTTTTTTGAAGAGCAAATATATTATAGATTAAAGCATTGGTCGTAAGAATATGGCAGCCTAACATTGGTCGTAAATACTAATTTACATTTCATAGGATAAGAAGTATGATCATTACGACTATTTTTCTTTATTAGAGCTTGGAAAATTAAGGAGATGACACTTAGTAATCTCTTAAGTTAGATATGATAAACCAACTCCCCGAATCATCTCATCGCTTACTACGCCCTTCTTCATTCCTAGGTGCCTAAGTATCGACCGTAAGCTTTTCCTCGTTTGAACTTCACCCTTAATTTTAAGGCTATGTCATCCTATGGTGTTGGTAAACGGATGGATCTTATCAACGTCCAATAATAACAAATCTTAGATCGAACAACCAGATCGTAAAAATTGAGTGTTATCATATAGTTTTGTATCGAATAAGTTCACGAGCTGGAGATGAGCAGACACTAACATTCGCCGTACGGTAAACCACCGCCTCTCAAGTCCCCCGACTGATTCTACCATAGAGGTCAACGATACAATACCCCCCCCCCCCCCCCAACCAACACAACTTACAACTTTTTATCGTATTGTTATTTCCAAAAAACAACTCTTTTCAAAATCTCACCCAAAAGGTACTGAGTGGGAATTCTATTCTTATTCTAACTAAAGATTCTTGTAGTTCCGGAGGATCCAGCTACAACATGAAAAGTTGGAGTTCTTATTTATTAAAGATACTAATATTAAGTGTTCAAATCAAAACTTAATATAAGGTCGATTGCTTTAGTTATAGTTGTCCCATAGATAAAGAAACATTTGATATAGGAATCATATTATTTTTGCGGAGACAGAAGCAAGAAAATTCTCAAGCTAGTTCATAATCAAATTTAGTATTATGTTTTTATTTAAAATAAACAATTCTTGACTAAAATTATACTAATATTACATTGATTTTGTACTGATTTTACATCGCCTCCGGCCGTATACACATGAACCTCATTTAGAGATTATGGTTCATAGTTGGCATCGTGCAAACTTCAGTAAATTGTAAGTTTAAAAATGCTTTTATGTTAGAGATCAATACGAGAAGTCATGTTATGTCACAACTTCAGTAAGTTAAAATTCTTCCGTGACATTAAACTGTGAGGCGTTTTATAATACGTAAATAGGTAATGACCTCTAATGTCGGACTCATAGGATTCAACTCCGTTAAAAAATAGAGCGGGTCAAATGTTGTGTTAATTGTGTCGAAGCAAACGCAAAAGATAGTTGAAAGACCATTGTTGTCATTAATGGTCGATAGATTGGAAACAGGGACAGACTTGCTTGTAAAGATTTTACTTTTACTTTTGGCAACAAACAATAATTTGACCGTTGGGGTATCTGTCAAATTCGTATCTTCGAGTGGACCCCGATGCCAGTAATACTTACATTTATTTAAGTTAACCAACAGTACATTACTATGATGATTATGGATCATGCCTTCCTCTGTTGTCAAAACGTCTTTTAGGTTGACCAAGTCCACGTTCTTGATCCGTAATAATAAATATTCCCAAAATAAAAGGTATTCGGTTTCAGAATTGTTATCAATGCATGTTTAGAAAAGTAAATGACAATTGAACCTTTTATAAAAAATCATCATTTTTAGGAATAATAAACAATTAATACATTTGTCCATAATAGGATGAATCCGATGGTAAAATAGAAACTTACTCAATTTAATGTAGTTGGAAATTCTTTTTATGGAAAACTATATCAGAAAGACGAACAGTTTGAAACTTACTGTAGCTCCCATAAATATAACAAGAGGTGGTAAAATGAACGATTCGCCAATGTGATACTTTATAAAACAGCTTTAACTTGGCCAAATCAGTGTGCTCGACTCACAAATGTGATTTAATGAGCTCTGGTAAGATAATATAATCAAGAAATCGAATGTGTTATCGGTTAAAAATATACTTTAGGCTATTTTCTAATATTTAATCCCGTTACCCTTTTTGGTTTGTTCATTTGTGAAGTATGGGGGCATATGATGAGGGGACACAAGAATCAAACCAACTTTGAGGCATGGGTTTCATTAGAAATCACGCCTTTTGAGTCGCATGTACCGATGTTAGTTGAGATATTATGACACAACGGACCATGACAATGGCTCATGTAATGGGCCCGGTGCGTTATCAATTTTCGGATCGGGTTGGTTTCGTTAGGTCATCATCACTCCTTACATTTGTTTATTACTGTTTGTACTTGTAGATTGTAATGAGCTTGCCTGACTAACTTTATTATAGTACCAAAAAAGAAAAAGTAATTATATTTTTCGACGTTCAATATTTACTTTAAGAAGTAAATTTTGATGTTAATAAATGAACATGTATAAGATAATAATTTTTATGTTCATTAACGTGCAAAAAAATAAAAATAAATTAAAGATAAAATCGTAAAATTCTAACACAACAAACATTATTTGGAAAACCGGAAGGAAGTCAGGATGTATAATGGGCTGGGCCTCCATCTTTTGGGGCCGGTTTTTTTGACGAAGTTCGAATGCATAAACAATCGATAATTCAGTTCATTGTAGACTGGGCCTTGCTTCATCTAATCTAAAACACCTAACTTTTAACCTTCTCCACTCTTAACACACACAAACAATCTTAGTGTCAATCAGTTCAAGTGATATTATCCTTATATACAAAATACTCTTGATTTACAATCCAATAATGAAAAGCTAACTGTTACAAAACTTTCGACTACATATAATGAGTGATTAAAATTATTTAAATAAGTGTTTACCTGCTTATTTTAACGGTAGATTAGAAAATCTAAGTATTTTTTAGAAACTACTTATTTACTTATTTCATCAAAAATAAACATTTTTAAAAAGTGACATTTATTTATTTTTTAAATAGATTAGTGCTTAAATATAAAAGTAATCGTATACACCCTTTACATTCAATAATGTTTAATAAATATAAATATATATAAAATATAAAATGCTCAACTACCCATTAACTTATACTTAAAAGTACAAAGAATTTAAAATAAATTTGCTAGAACAATAGATAATATAATAATATAATATAAACAGATGAATATTAGAGGTTGAAACTGAAGGCTCAAACACAAGCAACAAACATAAAGAAATCCTCCGATTAATTAACAATCAATTCATCTCTCTCTCTAGGTAGCTACAAAATCCTTCGATTCTAAAGATATTTTCCAATTTTTATTTTTCATTTTTAATCAAATTTAATGTTGGAAAACGCGTCAGTATCAATGAAGTTGCGAAATTATAAATATTATATTTCCTAAATTCGTTATGTTTTGCAGAAAATTTCTCATTTTGCAAAAATTTGATCATTTTGCGAATGTTTAATTATTTAATTTTAATATTATATATTTTATATATTCATGTTAAATAAGTATGTATATACATCTAGGTTGCAAAATTATATATGCACATATTATGTTTTCAAAAAATCTGTATGTTTTGTAGAAATATTTCTTCGTTACGTAAAAATTCGATCTCTTTGCGTAATGTTTTAATTTGTTAAATTTTACCTACATTTTTAAATCTTATGCTAAATGAGTATGTTTACATAGGCTCTGAAATTATGTATGTATCTATTATATTTTTCAAAAATCTTGTTATTTCGCAAAAGCTTGTTTTCATTACTTGAAAATTTTATATTTTTCGCAATGTTTTGACTTTTTGATTTTTTTTTTGTATTTTATACTTTTATGCTAAATAAGTATTTGTGTACATCTAGACTGAAAATTATGTATGTATATATTTTATTTTTCGAAAATCTTGATATTTTATAAAAACAATTTTTCATAATGCAACAAATTGATCTTTTGGCGTATTGTTTTAATCTTTAAATTTTATCTTATATTTATACTAGCTTTTACACCCATATATACACACAAGTCATATTTAAAAATATGAAATAATACTATTTGAACTTTGAAAATAATTACAATTTTAATTCTTGAAATATAATTGGTAAACTTAACTTTGAAGCACTTAAAATAACAAATAATAAAAAACTATTAAAAACCTCATTTAAACCGTTAAGCGAGTAAAAGAAAAAAAAAAGAAAAATAGTAAAAGATAGTGTGTTGCATATAGTCTAAAGTGATAACATAAATCTTATGTAAGTTAAATAAGAATCACCTATGATACTATTAATATAAAAAGACAATTAATTTATATCATGTATCTTCTTTATATATCTTAAGGGTTATTATTTTAATTAAAATAAGTATCTAGAATACATTAATTAAAATTTTTGATTTTCATAATTTCTAAAAATAATTTACGATTATCATTTAAAGTTACAATATGAGTCAATGACCATTACATTTCATCCTATGATTACCCAACGACTAACATGACATCATATATATCTAAAATTCAACGAGCTATTAAATGAAATTAAAAAAATAATCAGGTAATCAAGTAATCAAATAAATCACATTGTATATCGTATACATCTCAGTTTTCAAAATAACACAAAACTCACTTTTTATGTTTAGAATACGTTGTTTCTGATATGTGGTTTCGACCTATAAATTATACACGTAAATAATATATTTGTTATATTGTGTTAATGAAAATATAAATATAATATACGATTTTTATAAAATATTATAAAAATCCACGAAAGGTTTTGTATGTTGTTATGACTCATTAGTTGTCTATTACAATCATAGTTATCAATTAATATAGTTATTATTATTATTATTAATTAATAGCATACGAAGAACAGATGCTATATCAAATTTACTGAATTGTTGCGTGGGTTAAATACTAAGGATATTTGTATACAATAAATTTATGATTTTTAGATAATATTAATAGTATTTTTTATTAATTTTATCTTATTTATTATGATTATCTTTAAAATAATTATTTGAATTACTTTTTTAAAATAATTTGTTACGATGTCATTATCTCCTTAATTTTAATCAATTTAATAAAATTCAACAATCATATTGGTCAACTGTATTTTTAATGACATCATAATTCGAGTCATATATTATATTTAAGATTTTTTATGCTAAGTATTTATGTACAACATTGAGGTTCCAAAATTATGTATGCATATATTATATTTTCTCAAAATCTTGATCTTTTGCAGAAACTTTGCATTACTCAAGGCTGGAAAATTTTATACTTTTATACTAAATAAGTATTTATATACATCAAGGCTGGAAAAGTATGTATACATATTATATTTTTCCAATCTCTTTATCTTTTGCAAAAAAAATAAAAATGAAATAAATCATTACGCATAAATTTTGATCCTTTATCTTTGGCATAATACTTGGTAACCAACGATGTTTAGTTCTTTTGATGTTTTTGTTTTCGTTTTCGTTTTAATACTTGAAACTTCTAGGAAAGGTTTTATGCTTGTGAAGATACGATTATGATGGGGAAGGTTGCCGGCGAGAAGCCACTCCCCTCGTGCTAGTCTTAGTTGTTTTTATTAGTTCAAGTTTTTGAATGCAGAGTCCTTTTGGTTAAGCTTCTGGTGACTTGGTGAGTTGTGTTATTTTGTAGCTACGATGTGGATTTTTTGTATCATTCGTGCAATTTAATAATGGCATTTCTAGATTAGTTTCCAAAGATTGCTGATTTGTATTCTTTGAAGTCAAGCATATCCCCTTTTTGGTTGCAATATGATAGTTTACAGTTTTGGGTTATACAGAGTATTTAATTTCAAATGTGAACTCTGTTAAAATATAAAAGGTCAAACGGGTTGTTGAAACTTTCACATTGTTTATTTCATTATTCTGATGCTTACAACCTTTTAATTCATATTTAAGATATTAATTGTTTAAAACTTGAAAGAGAAAGATAAAACTTGATAGCAGGTCTTAAAACTTTAAGACATTAATTATTCAAGGATGATCAAGTTAGATCGTTTGGTTGGTTTGCTGCACGAGAAAAATCTGTGAAACTCTTGTGTGATAAATGGAAGTCTTCTGCTGGTGGTTTTGGTTAATGCGTGGCTTGCTGCGTCTGTCTGCTATCATTCCTAGTTCATTCTCTTTTGCTTCTGGTCATGGTTTATTTTGGTCCTGCATTGAGCCCATTATGGTGGGTCCTAGTTGTTTTGGTTGCTTCTGTATTTGTTTAGTAGCAGTGTGGGTCTAGCAGCTTGTAAAGTTGTAATATAGTTTGCTTTGGTTGTTTTTTCCTGTTGTTGTGTTTGGTTTTGTGACTTTGTATCTGTTGATTTTTAGCAAATGGTAATGTCTGCTTCTTCTAAAAAAATCTCATCCCGACCAAACCGATATTGGAACATGATAAATGCACAATTACTTTTGATACAATATCATACATTAAGAAGTTGTATAATTTAGTACTATAATTTCGTGATGTTTATATCAAAATAAAATGATATATTTATCACCTTCTTCTAACGTAACTCGCTATCGTTATCAAACTATATATGGTTGGCCTCCAAACATAGACATATGCCATTTGTTAGTTTATTTACAGTGATGGGTCATGAAAAGGCTCACACTCACGTGATCAAAAAAATGGCAGATGGCAAAATTGGTAACGACAAATAATTTAGATGGACACATTGGATTACTCGCAGTCTCCAACACATTTGTTGTATTTATGCGACGGAGAATCATATTATTGACGTTTCGTGTTTAGATTTAATCGTTTTCTTTGTCAAATTATGCATAATTATTTCACACGCCTACCCATTGCAGTGAGACGGTATCAATCTATGTCTCTTTCAACCAACCATATTTCTTATTATTATCCTGATTATTTGTCCTTAGACATGGTCACAGATATAGCATCCATCCATTGAAAAGTGACAAGACAAGTTAAAAGGCATACTTTATGGACGTTTGGATAATAGAAGAGTCAGAACCCAACAATTGCAAGTAAAAAGGAGAAAGCGACCTTGTAACGACGATATTCCCTAATCGTGTTTGAGTCTTTTCTTTTAATCTAATCCAATATTGATGAATTATCAAGTGTCCTAAACTAAAAAATTGATAGAAACAAAGTTTATTATGAACGCTGATAAGCTATTCTTCAAATAACCAGTTAATTATGTACAAACCCTAGAGGTCGGCGGTTGGCCTAACTATAACTTGGCATCTCATATTCGTTACTACATACCAGACTTGATTGGTATTTCATACAACAACGAATATTGAACTTGAATGCTATAAGAAGCTTTCTATAAGATGATCATGTTTATATAGCTTCTATGGATTTATTGAAACTAATTATCAAATATCATAGTGATTATGTTCATACTAATGACCTCTGATACAAAATAATTTATATTACTAACCATATAATAACTATAACAAAATCTTGTTTATTATTTTTAGTATGTTCCAACAATTTAGCTTCATTATTATTCTGGTTTTGCTATTAAAAAAGAAAAGAAACTAGAAGCCAATTATGTCAAGTACACGTGTATCGGACGTCAGAAGTTGAAAATATCATTTCAAAGACCATTAAATTCGTTATCAATCATAACAATATTTATAAACATATGTCATAGTTATAAAAGAAATAAGATGAAAAGTTACACCTGGCCCGCGTAATGTTAGTTACTTTACGACGGACGTTTCCTTAAGCGTGTTTTGTTGTAGTTTGGTCGCACGCTATTCGCCGACCATTCTTCCGTTAGTCATTCATTATTCGTTACCTTCCCCGTGGGAACCTTCGCCCCATATTTTATATATATATAACAAAACCCACTAATCAATATTCATCATTCGCTTCAAAACATATCCTTTTTCAGACCACCAAGAAACAAACCTCACACACTCTTGATTTGTTTATTTGTACTTGCAACCAAAAACAACACCTTGAATCATGAGTCGCTTCGCCCAAAACCAAAACGAGATTCCAGGTGAGTTTTTGCACTTTATTGTATTGTTTTTTTTTGTATGATAATGATAATATAAGGTCACCCAAGGAGTTGAAGCTAACAGAAATCGTAAAGTGAAACACTCATATGGAGGCGTTTTGAGCTTGATTATATTTGTTGTTTGTATTTTTTAATTGAGTCTAATTATGACTGTAATTATGATGATGTAGTTGCATATCCTCCTTCACAACAAGGAGTGTCATACGTGATGGCACCACCACCGGTTGGATACCCGTCGATGGACGGTACCATGAAATCGGAAAATCAGGCTCCTATTCAAACTCAGAGCAGAGGAGATGGCTTCTGGAAAGGATGGTAATTATCTATACTAATCCTCCTCTTTGTAAAATATATAAAATTTAAATTTATATAAAGAATGGTGTTCCTGTGTTTGACTTGTGTTTGTTTGTTGGTTGTAGTTGTGCTGCATTATGTTGCTGTTGCATGTTGGATGTCTGTTTCTAGAGCAACCGAAGATTACAATGATGATGTTGATGATTGATGATATGCATGTTGATTTTTTTTAGCTATTGTTTGTTAATGATAGTGATAATAAAATCGTAGATTATACATGATGTGTGTAATACGCTTTTTCTTTTCTTTTTTTCCTTTTATGTAAATGGATTGCTCCTTATATTTTATTTATGGAATCGTATTTTTCTCTACCGAAAAAGAGAACTTTTCGTTCTCATTGAACTAACGAATCAGATTCTTTCTTCCATTACATTCTTATTGTTTAGTTTTTGTGAGTGTTCAAAGCAACTGTCCTATTCTTATTAGTTTTGATTGAGCTGTCCTATTATCATTAGGTTTGATTGCTCATCATAAATGTACTTTTATCGTATGATTTATCTAATAATTGGAGAAAATTGATCAAAGGTTGCTTGCAAACAACATATGGATCGGTTCTTATTAATAGACCTTCTACATTGAGATTCCGAATAGAAAAGAAGCTTAGACAAGGTGATTATCTCTCACCTTTTCTTTTATATTTGCGGTCAAACATTGCATGTTGCTCTTTTTGAAGTCAATCAAAAAATATATTTTGTAGTGTCAATGTGGATAATAATAAAGTCTCAGTTTCACTTCTGCAAATACTTATCCAATTTATCTCCAAGTTCCAAAATAAGCGTTTTTCTTGGAAATAAAAAATCTTATCTTTTGGAGGAACTAACACTCATCAATCCTTCATAATCTTGAAAGCTTGAGAATAGCTTTCTTTTGTAGTGCTTCAATTGATGATAGAAAAATCATATGGATTCCTTGGAATAAAGTTTTAGCGCCTCTTAAAAATGGTGTTCCTGAAATTAGTAATCTCCAAGTTAGCAACCATGCAATGCTCGCCAAGTGGTGGTGGCGATTTCAGTTGGAGCCTGATGTTTTGTGGTGTAAAATAAGTAAATACGTTTATGGAGAGGATGGTTGTATAATAAGTGATTGTTCTCTTTCTAGATCATCGACTTCATGAGGTGATATTATTAACTTAAAAGGGGACCTCTCAAAAATAGATATAACTTCACACTCTCTTTTCAAGAAGAAAATTGGTGATGGAAAATCCACGAGCTTTTGGCATGATGTTTGAATTGAAAATAAACCTTTGAAAGTATATTACCCAAGACTATATTCCTTGGACTATAACCCTTATTGTTTGTTGAATGAGCGAGTAAGACCGATTGGAACTTGTAGTTGGGAATGGAGGAGGTCGGTGATCATGGGCCTGGAAATGGGTCAAGTGAACGAGTTGGAAGGTTTGCTTTCTCATTTATGTTACACTAGCAGGCCGGATACATGGGAGTTCATTATAGGTGAGGCGCGAACCTTTTCGGCCAAATGCCTTCGGAAAATTATTGATTGTAAAATCTTGATCAATGATAATCATCAAGTTAGGTGGAATAAGCTCTCCCCAAAAAGGTTATTATCTCATTTTGAAGAACTCAAAACGAAAGGCTCTCGACAAAGATTAATTTTAATCAAAGAGGTGTTGATCTTAACTCTACTAGGTATCTAATTTGTGATGATATTTTAGAAACGGAATTTCATCTCTTTGAAAAATGTAAGGTGGCAAAGCGTGTGTGGGAAATGTTTCTCAAATAGTGGTCTTTGGAAGAAATCAACTTTTTAAACATACACAAAGTCATCATGTACTTGGATCTTTTCTTAATTCCGGAAAAAAAACCGTGCCAAATTTGACGTTGTTGTGCAATCAACAATTTGGGTGCTATAGCGTTATGGAAACGAGTTCATCTTCTTGTACAAAAAGTCAAGATATGAAGTTCTAAGTGACAATATCAAACTCCTTTCTTACACTTGAATCTCGAGTAGGGGAAAAAATTATCTATTAGTTGGTAAATTGGAATTGTCATCCAAATTGTACTTAAATGTCCCTTTTGTATCTTGTTTCTTCCTACTAGTGTCTTGATACATATTAATAAATTTTGCCTTCAAAAGAAGAAAGATGATTTCTACCTAGTAACAAGAAGCCAATTTTCTGTGCTGTGAAAAATTGATCTCTCATTGCCTAAATGATAAACCTGTAATCAACGATGATAACTAACACTAGTTTCTTACAAATATCCAAATAATATATGAAGACACACACAAGCCAACACTAAAATTTGCAATACATACTCTAACATCTCTGAACAAATCATATTATAGAAATTTGTTTGGCGACTTTTAGTTTTATTAGCCATTGGTACCAACTTGTCATATAACTCCTTCTTACCCCTCTATAAACTTGCATGATTTAGGCCTAGATAATCGAACCAACTACATTCAGTTGGGTTCTTACTTCTATAAATAATTAGAAACAAGTTCTGGCCTTCTGGGTTCAAACTTAAACCAGGTTCTTTTTCAAACTAGATACTATGCTACTTCAAGATTGATTTTTTTCAAACTAAATAAACCCAAGTTGACACTTGGTCCACCAAACTGATTTATTTCTTAGATCTGATCTGGCTAAGACCAACTGAACAACCCCATTATCTGCTGTATTTGACATCTCAAATGACTATTTCCTTTTCTCACTCAATAACTACTTTCACAAAACACTAAACGACATTTTGGGGGCCATAACCACCTGTACCACAATGCTAAAGTCTATACCAAATCAAGGTTAGGTCCAACCAATCCATGATCAGATATGATTCAAGTAATGATGCATCTATTTTTATTAATGTTTCATCCCCGCCATAATCTAAATCCAATTATGTATATAAATTATAGAAAAGCAAAGATTTGATGAAACAAAGAAAACTATGACTAGAAAATGAGGCAGTGGTGATGTGAACTTTTCTGAATATACTAACAGAATAGACCAGTCACTCAATTAACATTAAAATGAAAGGTATTTAAGAAAACCGTTCCATTTAACGAACGTATAATCAAAGATACAGACACACACACACACAAAAGCACTTCCACACAATTTAGAAGATAGACTATTCAACCAATGAGCATAAAATCAACA
Source organism: Logfia minima (assembly GCA_963921325.1). Classification (NCBI taxonomy): domain Eukaryota; kingdom Viridiplantae; phylum Streptophyta; class Magnoliopsida; order Asterales; family Asteraceae; genus Logfia; species Logfia minima. The sequence continues at coordinate 4,492,577 of OY992763.1, read as the reverse complement.
GTATTTAATGAAACCCTAACATGATGCATATTGTCATGTACGTCTATTTCGAAAACTTGTGGACCAAAATATAACTCTGGTCAATCAGGTTGACGAATTTTAGAACACACAACTGCAGTTGCCTTTGCATTAAGGCATATACAATCCTGCACACACAATGGCATCCTTCTAAGTGAAGTATATAGTATAAAATGATTCAAACTTAACTCCATCCCAGAGTATCCATCAATATTTCCATTATTATCCTAGGCTCCTTGCAATATTCCACATAGATAAATAGATCTACATTAAAATCAAATACTAAAACCTCAAGTCAAGTCAAAGAAAGGACATCTTGGATGAATTTACAGAGCATGTACCATTGTACAAATTCATAAGCTACATCAAGTCATCGAAGATAAGGAATACTTTCAATGGCTTAAACTAAATCTCTAAACCAAGTAAAAAGTTAAACAGCAGTAGCTACTACAACATCACTTGCAAGACAAATGATATATGTAACTATTTCCAACATGAAATTTAACATTGATTGATCACCTTTACTCCTGAATCCTATAGAGTAATATTCTCCATATCTGGTAATAGAAAATCATCGCCTAAATTCTAGAGCAAACTTAACGTGGGGTTGTAACATATTGCAGTCATGGATATGGTGGATAAGAATAACATTTCTTTTTGTTTATCACTTTGTCTTCCTTGGAGCGAAGGGTACTAACTTTGCATACAAATCTAAAAGCTAGTAATTAAATCGTGAAATGATTGCTAGTTCAACTTTCTCTTTGTTTTTTGACACATCGGTATCTGAATTTGTGTCTGAAGTTACAGGCGTGGTTTAATTTCCCATGATACTTGGTAAATTAGAGGTTTAGCATATATTTGTTGTTCAATTGATGCACTATGAAACTTGATGAAACTCCAGCGGCAAAGAAACCAGATAAGTCATATATAAACCAACAAAAAAGTGGTGTGTAATGAATGACGATCAAAAACTTCAATGTGAGATACATGAGTAATAAATAACCCAGTTTCAACTTCCCCAGTTCAGCAGGATAATTACTAGTTTCCAGAGGTGGCAACTTTAACCCATTTTGTTTATAAATGAGTTGATTCGAATTATATATTATCTTTATCAGCTAAAATAAATTCGAACTTGCTTTAAAAATCGGACATATATGTTGAAAGTTAACCAAAATGTAATTTTAGAGCATGAAACTCCTAAACTATTCATTATAATATAATTAAAAAAATATAATATTCAAAATCACATTTAAAACCCTAGTAATTAATGTTAAAAGAAAAAAATGGACAAAAGTGTTACGGGTCAATCGAACCCCACCGACCCGTTTTGATCTGCACTAATTAACCCGTTAAAACAAGCCTGTTTTAAGCCGTCTCTCAACCCACCTGTTTTGCCACCTCCATTAGCTTTACAAGAGGAACTGAAAGAAGGATGACTTCAGTAAAAGAAGACACAAAACCAATGACTAACCCAGCGTTCAAGGAAAATGTTTAGGTTAATTTGGAAAAGAGAATTCAAAGCACTGCCGTTTCTTTCAGAACAGAAACATGCAATATGGTTTACGTCAACCACTAAAAATCCAGACAATTTCTGATCAAAATTACAACAGGCCTCAACCACAAGGAAAAAAAAGCACCTGAGTTTGAGTCATGGACTATGATATCCTATGATCATTAGACTACTAAGGTGTGAGCTCCATACCATTCATTCAGTTAATAGATGATGGAGAGAGCACACTGATATCAGGACAGAGTGATGTTGAAACTATGTCCAATTCCTGTAACACAAGACAACCATGTATACGGGGTTAACGGAATAGGCAGAAACTGCTTTAAGTTATATTGTTTATACTGATATTGATGAAGAGGCATGAGTAGAGGTAGCAATTTTGACCAATTTACCTATGAATTGGTCGAATCTGATTATCTTGTATCTCTAAGGGTATAAAAAATAAGCATAAAAAAAACGTTTCAAACGTCATGCAAAAATGTAATGCATAAGACCTGCAAAAATATTTTATTTAAAACTATTATAGGAATAATAAGATAATTGTCTTACTTGCCACAGGTCAGATTAATATTGAAAGAATAGGATATTTGTCAACCCGGCACACACCAAGTATTACTTGTTTTGAACGGTCAGAACCAACCAACCCGCCCATTTTCCCACCTCTAAAGCATGAGTTGAGACAATAAAAGCAGAAGCATGGATAAAGTGAAGATATTTACAGTTATCCACATGCTGACTAGATTGTCCAGCATCAATCATACTGATATCCATGTCATGATTGGCTGTCCAACCAGGTTCATATGTTTCAAGAAATCCAATCTTTGCCTTATTGGGTAGGTCATGGGGATGAACAAATGGCACTCCTGGGGGCCACCCAATCTCCAATCGAATGTTGCCACACGGGCTGTCAAGTGTGTGGATGTGACTCTCACACTCCTTCAGGGTACAGAACCTCAGCTTGATGCCTTTCTTATCAGCTATGTCCTGAACCCTCTCTTTAAGGACTCTTTGTGCTTCAAGACGCAACCTTTTGGAAGGTGGCAAAGGTTTTAACCTGGAAGTGTTTTTCTTCCTCTTCATTAAAGGTTTCATAGATCCTGTATTAGTATATCATCGGCTAAGGACCTGTTGTTAAGAAACTTCTTACTAAGAGCTACTGTGCAGAAAAAGAAATTACAATCGACACGTTACGATTATAAGTTAACATAGAACAAGAATTTGTCATTAAAAAAATGTGTTGGTAACATGATGAAAAGATGGTGTTTACATAAAGATTAACAGCATAAAAAGGATAACCAACCATGGTCCAACTTCTATTTCGGTAACCAGCTTTGTTTTTACCCACCAATAAAACCTTCGAACTTCTATAAACTTCTGATTGAATGTAACTCTTAACCTAATAGCACGTAACCTATTAATCAGCGCCACCTTTTAGAAGTTGATGGATTTTGTAAGATATATAACATCTGACCTCCAGGCTCCAGATGATATTTGAAAACTTTGTTGGGCATTTAACAAGGTAGATAATGTTTTAATGTTCAAGTCTACAAATAGCAATTTATAGTTTTTATAAAGAAAAAGGACGAGTACCCAGCAAAAATATGAAATTCAGCAAATGAAGTAGTATAAATAGATATACTTAATAAATATGTGTGGTAAACTTTTCTGTGTTACAGAAACACTTACCTTCTTGCACTGTAGGAAAACTGAAACTCGGGAAACTGCTTCTGTTGAAGAGTTGGTCCAAAGAGTGCGGTCTCTGCATAAAGTCGTCAACTGAAACTGGAAGCTGGAACTGAGCTTCAACACCATGACCAGCAGCTCTCATCTCTGAACAATTAAGACTGGTCATAGATTTAGGCATGAGTTTGTACACAAGAGAACACCGCCCATACAAGTTACCATGTAAATTACTAATATCAGTTCTATGAAGTGCAGGACTGACATAGCCAGCAGTAGCATGGTACAGAGCAAGTCCAGGGTACACAACCGCTTCTTGGGGACCAAGATCACCATCCACAAGCACCCAACGGCCATTAAAATCTCTAACATGAAGACCTGCTTTATCTGACTTCATAAGAGATATAAGGCTTTTGTCAACTTGATGTTCATGGTCTGAGAACATAACTAGTTGCCCATCCTCTTGGGTTGTCAAGTTGTGGTGTTGAGCTCCCTGAAAAGAAGGCCTTGCGTGACAACCAACTGACAAAACTGAAGATGATATTTCCCTATTTCTCAAGGGAACACTATCAAGAATTTCAGTGAAAGCACAACTACGTAGATTCAAATAAAAGCTGATTGCATCCAGTATATCACGGGCTGCTCTCCCAAGTAGAACAAATATATCCGCCAATCCAACAGGTGGCAGTTCAATGTCATTGTTCGGTTCAATTGAAGTTAACCCTGGTCTGTAATAATAACTTTCTTGCCACAGTTGGGGATCTGCAGAGTATCCAGAGGTCTTGCACCATTCACGTGAGTCATTGATGTGAATCACATCAGCAGCTGGATATGGGGGTTTTTGACTAAAGTACGGTCGAGCAGATTCCAAGCAACACCTTAAGAGAGCACCATCACTGGCTGGCAATTGGATAATGGCAGCAGAATATTGAGCAAGTGATTGTGATAGAGTTGAAACTGATAATTTGTATGTGTCGGAAGGAATTCCTTCAGAAGCTATTAGGTCTGTCAGCTTCACACGGCCCAAATTTGGCAGGCCATTGCCAGCCATGAATTTCTCTCAAGAAGTCAAGATGCAAGCAGTGAGATAGTTATTTCTCTACAACATGCACTCCAGAAAATGCGGTCTGCATTATATTAAGCACGATTTCTCGAAGTCAAAATCACGTCATAAGACACTCATTTAACACATTATGACTAGCATATGAACATTACAATTACAAAGAAGTGGCTAACAACTGAAGCCCAAGATAGCAGGAAAATGATGCACCCCAATCACCAATACCGGCATAATATTAATACAGCTACTAAAAGATTTTGGTAGGATCTTACATGTTAGTCATTAAGTCCAAACCAATATCATATTCAATCTTTGAACCAAGATAAATTCAAGTCCACTTAAATTATCCACAGTAAATAATAATCAGGTATAGTAACAGTCCTCCCAAAGAGATAGAGCGAAACCATTGCCATCTCATGTACCTTCATCAAAAAGTAAAATAACATAATGATCTATATGTTCCCCATATACTACTCAATGTTATATTTCATTAACAGCTTAAAGTCCCTAGGGCTAGCACTTGTGAGTGATGTGAAATGCAATTTAGTAAGTTCCCATAGAAACTTACAAAGCCCTAAATAAATGAACAATCAATAAGCTATTGTAAAGGAAAGCTACAGTATAGGTCAGAGATCACTGTAAATCAACAATTAGTTCCAAATGAATCAATTAATAACCAACCAATTGCATCATTAATAAAACTAAATACATCATCTCTATTTTAATAAGTTTGAGTAACGATACATACGCCTAAAACATCAACCTAAAAATACGTTTAATCCATTCCATTTGATGCATGACACATGTCTCACTTTCCTTGTTAGGCAAGATATATGATATATCTACTATTTAGGTATTTCTTTTAGCATAGGAATCATTTTTCTAAACCTAAATTTACATAAATAAGATCCACAATTCAGTTTAACAGACTGATTGCAACATCATAAAAGTACTTCGTAGTAAATAAATTCAACAGTTCAGATTACATAAATAGAAACAAGCTGCTACAAAATCTCAAAAACAACAACGAACCTGAAATCGAATTGCACGAGAAGCTAGATAACTTAGGTTAAAAAATATATAAAAATTAAATTACAATAGAACCGTTATACGCACCTTGTTATTCGATACAAACAGTTAGTCAGATAGTCATTGTAATTTCAGCTCTCAAATACTTAATCGACTGCTTTAGAAACCCTAATTCTTCGATAGGACAGATTTTGATACATATAAACCCTAATTTATCAGCGATTTGGATATACGATTTCCGGTGAGGCTGGTGTCCTTCTGAACAATCGAGTCAGTAGCAGCTTCGTTTTCTCGCGAGTGAAAAACATTTCAGGTTCAATTGCAAAAAGAGACATAAAGTATGTAGTTTTGACAAATACTGCACAAAAGTTTTAAGCATTGCAACATCACCCTTATAATTTTATTATTTTATAGCTTATTTTGATCAAAGTGATTTAATCGGCGACAATTTTAAATTACTTTTGTATAATATAAATCGTTTTGATTTCCAAGGATATATGTTTAAACGGTTAAGTTTAAAATTAAACACGTCAAATAAAGTACAAACGTTGTTCTTTCGAATAACTATTAGACATTTGTTGGTCAATAATATTACCTACACGTAATTGTGTCTTACAAGTTTTCATTACACTACAAATGTCAGGCTAATCTCAAATGTCTGTTCATTTAAATGTAGTCGAGACTCGAGAGTGATCTCAAAAAGCATTTAATCACCCGATAATAAGAACAATTTCAGTTCAGACATCCTAATTAACTAGTTACAATGTTGGAGATTAAGTACTAATAAATATACTTTATTTGATATACGTAAGTGGTTAGCCCTATTTAAGCTATAGAGCCATTGAGCGAATAATTATTATTTTATCTGTTCAAGTCAAAGTTTTAAGATTCTTTACTAACTACAATTTTCATCAATCAAATATCATATATACTCACTAAAATCTTTTTAATTGATTGAAATAAGAAATGAACACTTATAATTAAACAATTAAAAATACAAATATGAACATTTCTAATGAAACGGAGGGTAGTAAATATTTGTTCTTTCATTGTAGTTTTCTCACAAATAAATGAACTTTGGGCAATATGAGGTTACGACTCTTGAGTGAACGAAGATACGAATACCTCGAATATATCGTAATCGTAATATCCAATGTACAATTGTACAAAGACACGACATTTGACCCCCTAACCATGTCTAAACAAGTGATCTACTATTTGCTAATTTCCAAAAGTGTACGTCAAACTTATACAACACATGGGCGGACTGGGCTTGTATTTATTGAAAGCTGACCCAATAACAGTGTTGGTATTCCATTAACAAATGGGCCAAGTTGGTCATTCAACTTGACCGAAACTCTATCAAGTACCAACTACCAAGTACTAGTAACGTTATATATACGAGAAATTGTGTAAACCGTAAAACTAGATGCGTTAAATTAATTGTCATGTCGGGAAAGGTTTAAACGATAACTACTTAAAAGTTAAAAACTTATAAGCACTTCAATGATGTATTATTCACATGTGATTGACGTTTATATACATATGAATATTAATATTAATAATTGTTCGAATGAAAAATAAAAAAATGTTAAAATTGTAAAATTATGTGTAAAAATACATAAAACATATATATTCACGACTGAACACTTCACATATAAAATAATCGATTAAAGTAAGTTAAAATAAGTTTCAATACATAATTTTTCGATTATTAAAGTTTTACCGGTTCTTATTAATATTGTTTTTTAAGTATTTTGACATTTCACATATGTGAACAATCATGTATTCTATTGGTTCCATAATTCTTAACCTTTAAATGATTCTCATTTGAACCTCCACACGAATTATTCTACAGAGTAGCAACATATTGTTTTAAACTTTTACTCCATGTAGCCAATTATCAAAAACAGCAACTTCTACTAAATTGCATATCCAATGTAGGAACTTCGAAGCTGCTATTTTGCATATAAAATATGTTGTCTGAAATTATTATTGAACAAGTGGCTCACTTAACTAATTTATTATTAGTTTCTTTTATGTAACTTGACCTGGGGACAGCCCATTAGAATATGAAACATAATGTTTTATGCATTATCATAGTAATACGTATGAATATATAAATAATTAGTTATGTCTGTAAGTACGGTGATACTCGTTTTTCGCACCCATATACTCGTATCTTAACTGTTATTCTGTGTGGTGTTCGCACCTATTGAGCTAAACAAAAAATCATAAAATGATTATATATTATTCTCTCAAAAGATAATCTCCTGTAATCATTTTATGGGTATTTAATTTAAAATTGGATACTGATATCCATCCATCTGTCGTAAGTTGTAACTAACCCCATGCAATGTGACATTGATGATTAGAGCACTCACACTAGTGAGTTATTGAAGGGGGTAAAAGACGGCACCGTCAGAAAAGATTGAAGGGTTAATTACAGGAGGGAAATGAAGTGGTAAGTAGATGAAAAATCAAGGTGTTTGCTAGCACCCGATTAGTTGGTTCGGTGGTGGGCCAAGTGGCGATTAAATGAATTGTATAAAAATAAGTTTTTCTTTATCAATCAAATACTACGAGTTATCCGTTGGTTAATCAGAATAAAAAATTTATTATTGTATTTATTAAGCCTTGACAATTTATTTACGATGAGATACATATACTATATGTAATGCTATTAGCTGCAACTTCATAATATATAGTATGACTAAAGATAAGATGTATCAAATTTAATATAATTAAATTTGACGGTAAATAATCAAATGCCAACTTTATCAAACAATGTAATTGTTTAATATGTACATTTAATTATTTATGTATTAACAATAAAGTAATTAGATTATACATAATTATTATTAATAGTAATAAAAAAAAGTAGGAATCATTAATTGGGTTATATAATTAGAGGAAATTGGATGTTTGAAATAAATTGTAGGGGTGAATGATGTGGCAATAACATGTTGGTCAATAATCCGAGTAAAAGATTGTATTATTGGGAATGCTCTTAACATTGTGAGTTTTTTTAAGAGTAAAAAAAGTCTTACGATATTTAAAAAAAATTAAAAAACATGTCGTATTTTTTTAACATATATAAAAATTTTCCTTTGAAAAAAAATAATAATAATTTACCCCTATGTCACGTGCGACTCGCAAATTGAGAGTTACAAGTCGCAATTTACAATTTGTGTGGTTGTGTTACGGTTTGCGTGGCTGGAAAATCCCAGATCCGTTACCGACTTGCAACCTCGTGTTTTCTCGGGTCAGGTTAGGCACTATATGGGTCGAATTGAGCTTATTAACAAAAAAACAAAAATCATTATTTTTAAAAAATAAACTCTTCACTTCCCTCTAAACTACAGATCCGCTGGCACCACCATCCGTCGCTACCACAAACTTGCAACCACCACTTGTAACCATCACCACCGTAAGCCGCAAGTTGCATACCTCAAACCGCAATAGTTCGGGTTTGAACTTCAAACATGCAAAGATCCTTTGTGTTTTCTTGAAATTGAAAGTTATAAGTGGCTAATTACCAGCTACAAACACACTTAAAGTTCAAATGTTAAGGTTTAAATTGAAATTTTCAATTAGTCATTTTATCAAACACTTGGTGTGCATATTGTTTTTAGTGTTTTTGGCATGAAATTATTTGGAATTATGTTAGTATTCGATGTATATGTGTTGTTGATATTAATTTGTTGTTAGGAATTAAGCAAAGTTTTGGGTCATTATAAATAGGTAACAACCAAGAATTTGCGGCTCGTGACCGAGAAATTTTAGGTCGCAAGCTGCAAATTTGACTTAGTTTGACCTATTTGACCATTTTGATTTTTTGCTTGATATTATTTGACTTGAAAATTTAAAACCGAAATCATCGATTTTAATGGTTCGGTATTTTCAGTTTTTGAGTTCTTTTCAGTTTTGACATTTATTGGGCTTGGGCCAATGAAGCCCACTAAGTTTTGCTAATTTTTCATTTTAGCCCAACAAGTTTAATCCAAAAAAATCATAGTATCATATCATGTAAATTAAAAAGGCTCAACTTACTTTCATTAAAAGCATCAAACTACACAATAAATCTTGAAATATTAAGCACTAATAATCAAAATGGGAATCTCAGTTTATGCCTTCATGGAGAGTATCTTTGGATTCCTTGCTTACAATATAAAATAACAAAATATATATAACATTGATCAACCCAAATGACCATTAACACTACAAAAATAAGTTTGGATAAAATAATGGGTCATCAACTTTATCATCAATAGTTTATCAATATCTTGGGATTCAAATGTATTTAATTAGAAAAAAGGAAAAACTCTTACCAACTTCTAATCTTTCCAGTTCCAACCAACGTGAATTTTATCCAATCTTGTGTGCAAATCAAAGCTTTTTCGGTCCTAGGGGTAAGAGAGCTTTTAAACTGATCTATGACCCTACCATTGGTACTAAATGTCAGCTCTAATGCAACAGTACATATTGGCGTTGCCAAGACATACCTAGCCACTTGAGAAAGTACGGGGAACTTCTTTCAAATTTTTTTCTACCAAGTTAAGACTCCAAGTTTATCTTCCCTTTATTCCATTATGTCGGCCAAATAGATATCCACTTCGGTTTGATTGACCCCTTGACCTCCTTTTTCCAAAAACATTGCATAATCATCATCTTCATCAACTTCCAAACCACTTCCAAATACACAAGAAGTAGAAGAGGAAGCAACATTTGTGTTTTTAGCATTTACCCCATCCCTTTTATCTTGTAGTGATTAAACAATTCCGTTAAAGTCCCAATCACTAGACCCGAAACTTTCTTAACTTTGGGGGAAAACTTACCATGGATCTTTTCCAAATAATACTCAAGTTAACATTTCTTGTTTCGGGGATCCAAAACTAATGCAACAAAAAATTCATATAATCTATATTGTCCTAATATTTTTCATATTTCTCTTTCATCGACTTAGGCAACAAAATTTTCTTTCTTTCATCCTTGAACACATTTTTGAAATAGAGGAATGCAATGTGACAAGGTCATCGAAAACAGATTTGATGTCACATTCTTATATCCCGAAACCTTCTTTGTCACATTATAGAGGATTCTCAAATACTCGATAAGACACCTAGCATTTTCCCCATCCTCTTATATGGGATCCCCTACAGCTCTATCACGTCTTCTTCTCTTTCTAGTATTCCCTTCATCATCATCCTTAACATCACCATAAAAGTAGGCTCTATAATTATAATCTACCGCACGAAGCCTATCAACATAAAAATATAAATTCAATTAGTATCAAAGAAAGAAAAAAGATTTAGTATAAATAAAATACTTATCAAAATGCTTACGAGTACTTCTCAGTCGTCTCCAACATTAAAAATGTGGAATTCCATTTAGTGTCTATATCAAGACATGAATTACCTTTACAGAGAATTTCAACTTTCTCAACATATTACTTACATGTGTCATAACTAAAACCTGACAAATTTATAAATAGATTTGAATTGTCTTCTGAACCATCTATCAGAATAAAATTATAAATAGAAAGTCACTAAACCCTCTTAAATAGGAGAGTTTCTATAAATATTTTTAAAAATTTTAAATTTCAACCCTTTAGCTATTTATAGTCAACAAGAAAATTATAACTAATATTTAATTTTAGCTTATATTGAAGCAATATAAATTTGTTGCTCCCTGAAAGGCTTACCATTAGAAATAGTTTTAAAAAACGATCAAAATAAATTCTAATATTGCAATACTTTTGATGTTTGTATAATTTTATAAAATATAAAATATAAAATATATTAGTCTACAAAAAATATATCAAACTTTTGAAAGTTTAGTAAATTTTGTAAATAAGTTTAGTTTTACCCTTAGACTATTTATAAATAATTTGAGTAGTGATTCGAATGTGCAATTTTATGCGTGCTTTTTTAACTGTTGCGATTATGTCTTTAACGTAAAATGATATGTATATATTAGAAGCTCAAAATTATTATAAAACAAGTATGCAACGAAGTATGCGATTCAAACAAGGTTGTATATATACAAATTAGCTTTTAAACCCGTGTATATACACGGGTCATCTAAGCCAGTAAGATAAAATGACGTTAATAAATTATACTTTTTGACAAAAAAAAAAAAGCTCTATAATTATCATGGATTAACTTAATTTTATTAATCAATTGTTGTGTTATTCTTTTATTACGATTAAAGTCGCAAATCACACTATCATCTTTGTCCATATAGTTGTCTCAATTTTCAAATCAACTATTATCGAGTAAGAGAATTGGTATTTTTCTTAGTACATTTGATTTATTAAGAATTGGGCATGGTAAATGTAATTAAAAATAGTATTGATGTTTTTAATTTTGAAATTCAACTTGTAACATCATCTCTCATTTTTACTTCATACACTTTTTAAATTTCAAAGACCCACTTATTATATACTTAGTTGATAGTTGATGGGAAATCAAAACTATAATAAAAATAAAAATAAAGGAATGTATATTGTTTATAAAACTATGTAAAATACATTAATATGATTAGTTGATAGTTGGTTTGATTTATAAAAAAGGAATATGATTGGTTATAAATAGTTTTCTTATACAATTATTCGTCTTAATAGTAATGTATACCATTACTTAAATCTTAGAGTATAAAAATGTATAATTTTATACTATGATACTTAACGAATAGAATAGATAAATCATATAATATGTATGGTAATAAATAACAATTGAATTTGTAATTTAAGTCGAATGATTTTATATGTTTAACATAATTATTAAAGCAAAATTAAAATAATAAATATCAATGTGCATTGATGTAGATTTAAAGAGAATGTAATAAGTATTTTAGTCTAATAGTCTATTAAGAAATATAAGTATGAAATAAAGTAATATAGAATCCATTAATTGCTTACTACATGTTGTTTAACGAAAAGAGAGAAAAAAGAAGAAAAAAAATAATAAACCGATTTTATTAATTGACTACCAAAACTCATTTAGAAAATATAACTATAATATCAATAAGAAGGATTATTATGAATACACTGATGGCCAAATAAAAATATATATAAATAAATAAAATAAATTTATAAATATAATTATAATAAAACTCCCATGAGTTATCTTTTATTAATTAAGATTGATAGTTTTAATTAGTTTAAACTAAAAAGATGATGCCCTATTATTAGATTTAATATAGATAAAAGATAATTAAAAATAATATGTGATTAATTTTTTGATAAATTGGACGAAACATACATACGCATGTGATGGAGTATTATTAAATTTAATATAGATAAAAAGATAAATTGATATATATATATATATATATATTAGAAATCATGAAATTGAAACTGACTAATTAAAATTTGAAAATAGAGAGATTAGATGAAATTAATTAAACTTAATAAAAAATATATTTTAATTAAATTGTGGCCTCTGATTGGTTAATTAGATTTCAAATTAAGATAATAATGTTATAAGTACGATTTTTATATATTATTTAAGATGTGAACCCACATCATAAGGTGCTTGATAATGTTATTATATATTCAACAAAACAAAATTCTTAAGGACTAACGCAATTTCGCTCAATTGGTAAGACAGGTATCTTTTAAGTTGCATATCTCAAGTTCAAGTCTTGACAAAGCCAATTTTTTTAATTTTTGGTTATAATGCATGACAGCTTTGGTGTTTGACAATTGTATTGAAGCATAATGGAGCACTAGATTTGTGTAAACATAGATCAAATATATATTTGGGACAAGTGTTGCAATAGGTTAAATAACAATAACCACTGTTGGTAGACCTTGGTGTTTAACAACTGCATTGAAGCAAAATGGAGCAAAATATCTATTATAAAGATGGATAATAATATATCTTAGGGACAAATGTTGGAATACTTTAAAACCACAATAACAATTGTTGTAAGTTAATTGGTAAATGGAGGATACGTAGAAAAGAAAAAGAAAATCGAATATATATGAAATGAACTAATGAAGGTAGTTTTTTGTTAATATCATTGCGATAGTCATTTTGGAACAAGAAAGATATTTTGTATGTAAAACAAGTTACACAGTTCAATTAGGGTTATTGATCCAAATACAAATGTCATGTCATATGTTTTATAATCGAACTCACAACCCTGCAACTTACAGTAAAAAAACATCATGTCATATATATCTTTTAAACTTTATTTGTTGTTTCCATGAATGTATATATACGGTCATAGCATTTAGTGTCGGCATCACGTATTCACGTGCCCGCAGCGGAGGCACGGCTATACAACCCTTGTTTATCAAACGTTCACAAAATAGTTGTACAAACTTAAATTAACTAACCTGTGTGATTCAACATATAAAGCTAGTTAAATATTTATTAAGTTATTAGTTTTGTTGGGTTTTACTAAATATTCACGATGAATTTAATTGGTGTAAGCGCAATTGGATAACAACTATCCAACAGTTTAAAACAGGTCTAGCGGGTCAATATAACTTTTAGTCAAAATAAATTATTTCATTTTTCAGTAAAACTAAAATTTTTACTTTTTTTTTTTTTTTTAAAACGGCCGGATCAATCCGAGTCGAAACCCATATAACCCGAACTTGCTAAGTCCCGTATCTGCAAATAACCCGGTTATATTTCCCCGACCGTCACCGTTCATTTTCCCACTTATGAAATATTCGTTTACATAACACACCGAAATAACAAACGGGCCCTAATATCCACTATATATATAAATGGGCCTTCTATCCTACTACCCAAACCCATTCATCGTCTTCCCCATTTGTGTTTTTTAAGTAGCTTGATATAGCAGCACAACACCAAAAATTAAGGTGAAAAAGCCATGAAACAAACATCAGATGTGATTGAGGATGTCCGGTCGGTTGTTTTTAAGGAATCAGAAAGTTTAGAAGATACGTGTCCTAAAATAAAGGGTTATGATTTCAACAATGGGATTATATATTCTGAGCTTCTTAAGTCCATGGTTTCAACTGGTTTCCAAGCTTCTAATCTTGGTGATGCTATTGATACCGTTAATCAAATGGTAACTAACTAACCGCTTTCTTTGAGTTACTTTTTTTACAGATTATACGACGTAGACTTGTTTTTTAGGGTTTCTGTACATTTTAGGAACTTATTAGCTCTAAGTTTGATTATTTTATGTCTTGGCCTTTGTTTATTAATTGAGATTAGTAAAATATACCCTTAATCAGCCCCACGATGGATTTTACCGTAAGAAATATTATGCATGAACCATTTAGATTTAAGAGAAATCATCTATCTTTAAAACATATGGATGATGTTCTTGGAAGCAAAAATAATTTTAGGCTCTTTCCATAAGCATGTACAAGTCTGTCTCTGTATTTTCCTTGTAAATCCATTTTTTTAGCTAAATTGACGCTTGAATGCTGTCTGCCTACCCAATCTACTCAACCGTTTCTACTATTTTTTGTGGTAACAAACCTTCAAGAGTTGGTAGTGCTTGTGGTCATATTAGTGTCATTGCGTTTGTGTGATCGAGGTGTGGCTCTGTCACTAATTTGCTTTCTGACAGCTCTACTCTTGAAAATGTTTGTATGTTTTTCCTCATCATGAAACTTCTTGTGCATGTTGATTTTACTTAGATGAGATATTATGTCTTCGAGACGGACCTTCAAATGTAGGTATTTTAGCATCCGAAAGTTCTTCTTGAAGTCGTGATATTTCTGTTAAAGCAATAGCAACATGTATGAATAGCCGTTGGATGAGGGAAAAATTTACAACCTATTTAGGAGTGGAAACGTTAACAAAGTTATTAGTGCTAGAAGTACACTTGGATCACAAATCAGAAGAAATGTTTTCACTAATATCACGAGCAACACTACAAACTTATGTACGTTTGTTGGCATCAAGAAATACAAACATCGTGCCCTCGTAGGCAGACAACATTAGAACAAAAAATCAAGCGAAGAGAATGAATTTAGGTCAAAGAATTATACAAATGTCATATTAAGACATTCACGTCCATTGTGAAGCCGAGCCGATTGTTATTTTTATTTTTTATAGGAGTTTGCTAAAATATCAAATGATGTGAACATCCTCCATATCTCATGGATATAAATCTCACATTTCTGAAGTTCATGTGACTTGCATCTTTTCCCTAAATGGCTGCCCAATATTTCTACCTTTGACCATTTTAGTCGACCTATTGTGCTAAGTTGCATCCTCATTACTTTTCCAACTGATGTGGTATATTGGCAAATAGCATGTTTATTCTGGTCATGAAAGAGTAGCACCACATTATTAACAAGTGCAAAACTACTACATAGTCAAAAGCTATATATAGTTTATAAGTAGTTATGTACAACTAGGAACATTGGATTCAAAGTATACAATTCTATTGTAGAGTAAAGCCTTACATCAAATTATTCATCCGGAGTGCTAACGACAAAATCCTTGGACTAAATCACTCACATGACACAACTTTAAGGGACATAAGATTAAAAAAAGAAAGACAGACATCAGTAAGTGGATATTATGTTAAAACACATCATTTTCAGGATGATTAAATGGAACCCTTGCAGTTATAACTGTCCCATCAACTATATATACAAAATGAATCTAACAGAACTAGTTAGTCAATTGACTATAGATACAAAATGAATCTAATACAACTATTAAGTCAATCGACTATAGATAACATTATACAACTAGTAAGTCAATCGACTACTGGATACAAAACGAATCTTATACAACTAGTAAGTCAATCGACTATAGATAACGTTATACTGAAACCGAATCTGTGATGAGTTTAGAGGACATTTGTGCTATAAAATCTATGCTATGTTTTTAGCCATGGGATTAATTATTCACAGCTTCTCAACTCCCTAGTTTGAAATGGCTTCCAAGCTTCTGAATTTGGTGACGCCATTGAAAGCTGATAATCTTATAGTCACTCATTTAACATATTAGTTAGATAATTTCAGCTTTTTCTATCATCAGTTTTTGTCTGAATTTCGAAATTATTAAGAACTTTGTTAATAGTAAATAATATGTTTTGTATAGAATTTTAAAGATATTTAGGAAGTTAGCTATTCGTCTCATTATTCTATATTTCTCTAACACACATTGTTGTTTAGTAACTAACTACAGTGGCATTTAATTCGGTTTAGAAGCTGCCCGTTTTTGAGAAACTCTCACAGCTCTGCACAACTCTCTCTATATAGGACCACTCGAACTCTTCTTTTGACCTAGAAAGAGTATATTGTATTTTTTTAATCACTTTGAGTTAGGTGTTTGTATGGTATTTTGAGGGGATCCATTTATGATTGAAGCTAGATTGGAGGCTTTCTCATGAACCCATTACACAAGATTGCAGTGAGGAAGAAAAGAATCCTACCTACAGAGAATCTGTCAAGTGTAAAATCTTCTTAGGGTTTACTTCAAACCTCATCTCATCTGGTGTTCGAGACATTATTCGGTATCTAGTTCAACATCATATGGTTAGTTAGTTATATTCATTCAAATAATTTTCAAATAAAGTATACTGTATTTGATTGATTTTTTTTTTATTTTCCTTTTGTGTATTTAAATCCAGGTGGAAGTGATTGTGACGACAACTGGTGGGATTGAGGAAGATCTAATAAAATGCCTTGCAGACACATATAGAGGTGAATTTTCTCTACCTGGTGCTGCCTTGCGTTCAAAAGGACTAAATCGTATTGGTAACTTGTTGGTGCCCAACGATAATTACTGTAAATTTGAGGATTGGATTATCCCAATATTTGACCAAATGTTGGAAGAACAAAAAACGAAGGTATTATTATACTTGCATTCAGGGTGTTATTGATTTGCAATTTGTAATATATGAACTCTCCAAAGATTTTGAATCCTTTCCAACATAATTGGCTACTAAGATTGAACTAACCAAAGAAGAAGTTACATATATACTTGTATTTGAATAAGGGTCTCTCATAGGTAGCCTAAATCTATGGGTAGTGGTTATTGCTGATTTCTGCAGGAAACGATGCATTAATGGTGCTTATAAGATTAATGACTGACCAACCGCGAGCATGCATTTTGAGCATCTTCTTTGAGCAAAGTTGTGTGATAGAAATTTATTCGTCTTTTTCCTTTGTGCTGAACAGAATGTATTATGGACACCATCAAAAGTGATAGCGCGTTTGGGAAAGGAAATTAATGACGAGAGTTCATATCTATATTGGGCATATAAGGTAATCACATGTTCCGTACTAATTCAAGTTTATGTTGGTACAAATCATTGCACTCACATTCATTTTCAGCCTCCTTCTGTTCTGAATGTCAAACTAGTATCTAGAAAGTTGCAACTTAAATTGTTCTTCCATGTTTTCAACACTTATTCATTTTGTATTTTATTATTCAAGACACTTAATTTTTGATATAATTGTTGATTTTGCATTACAAATCAAATGTCTGTTTCAATGTACAACTGAAAGTAGCTTGACATTCAAAGCTAAAAAATAAGACAACTAATAACTCTGTTAAATGTTAAATTCCCAATTTTGTCTGTGTTTTAGTTTATTCTCCTCGTATCTTTTTTGTGGGGGTGTTTTTGGCCTTAGCTTACTCCATAACATGATTATATTCGTTGTAGAACGATATTCCTGTCTTCTGTCCCGGCTTGACAGATGGATCTCTTGGAGACATGTTATATTTCCATTCGTTTCGCAATCCTGGTCTTGTAGTCGACATAGTACAAGGTGAGCAGTCTATCATTATAGTTTTCTTGGTCAAACAAAATACATTTTCTAGTGACAGCTTGTGTGTACGTAATCTTAAATTCCACAAAAGATGCATTTTTAGATAACATTGTTATCACTTAAATGCATATAAACATCAGGATTTAGGAAGTACCAATGTTATTACTACTGATACTGTCTTCTTCATGTTTTTATTAAACAGATATAAGGGCAATCAACGGCGAGGCTGTGCATGCAAACCCTAGGAAGACTGGAATGATAATTCTAGGAGGGGGGTTGCCAAAACATCACATTTGCAACGCGAATATGATGCGTAATGGTGCAGATTATGCGGTCTTCATCAACACAGCCCAAGAATTTGATGGTAGTGATTCAGGTGCTCGTCCTGATGAAGCCGTCTCATGGGGGAAAATACGCAGCTCTGCTAAGTCTGTCAAGGTTTTTTTATCCTCTTCACCCTTATTACCCCATATGTAAATGCAATTTTTTGGGAGGATTAAAATGGTTGTAGTGTAATTATTCATGTTAATCATTTCAATCCAGGTGCACTGTGATGCAACTATCGCGTTCCCATTACTCGTTGCAGAAACATTTGCTGCAAAGAGAGAGAAACCAGCTGACCCCACTTCCTGATACATTGACAAAGTTTGATTTTTTAAGAGTGGTCAAATGTGGTATGATCAAGTCCATAGCGGTGTTCCTTTAATGGTGAGAATGAAGTTTAGAATTTCTTCTGTATGCAAAACTGGTTTAATTCATGTGTTATTGTATCGATATGTTTAAACTTTTCACGTAATTGATTGTATGACATACCAAACCTCGTAGTCTATTGTTTTGGCTAATCATCCTTTTATTAAAGTATCGTTTGCTCTTTTACATAATTTCATTGAGGTATTAATGAATTGTTGGAAACAATCCTTCCAGATTAAATTAGTGACTATGTTACAGAATAAGACTAGGGTTGGAATATGTCCAATAAATCAGCGACTTCTATGAAATAAGAAATGTATGGGCACATGTACAAGTCATACCTTTTTTTTTTTTGGGTAACCATGGTTTCTGACCTTTTGGCTGACTAATTCATGGGGTTTGAACCCATCGTCATACAGACCCCAATCGAATAAAGCCCTTCCTTTTTTAGGAGGTTGGCGTGGCCACTTCAGAGTTTTTGCATCTGGCAGGAATTAAACTTGAGATCTCTCACATTTTACTGATGATGGTCACAAGCCTTTCGTCACTCGGCCACCTCTGAGTGGATATGTACCAGTCATACGATCTGTTACAAATCACACTATAATAATCTATTTGACACCCAGATGCACTATTTACTACCGCATTAGAAGCCATAAAAGAGAAGCCATGAAAGAAGCATAGGTAATTGAGAAAGAGAAGCCATGAAAGAAGCATAGGTAATTGAGAAAGTGTGCCCCGTAGAAGTGGAGAATACACTTCACTGCAATCAAGTGGAGATATGTGGGACAAGAAACCAGGGCCAGAGTTAGGAAATTCAAACGGAGGGGGTAAAAAAAATTATTTTGTTTTTTTTCTAAAGTTTTGTGGGGACAAAAATTTAAAAATGTTATTAATACCTTAATTTTTTTTCTTTTTACATAATTTCAAATTTTTTGGGGGGCAGCTGCCCCCACTCTAGCTCCGCCCCTGCGAGAAACTAAGAAACCTTGCTCACAGCCTAGGCAATCTCAGGTACGGGATCATCTGGAGGAACCTAAAGTAATGAGATAACTGTGTTAAAGTGTCGATAAAGGATTGTACTGTTCCATACTAGTGCAATGTAAAAGATCAAGCAGGTTGCAAAAGGTACATAAAATTTCTCAAATGTTAACACTAAATCTTAGCACAATTATAGTGATCATAAATATTGATCACATTGCATTAAATTGAATTAAACACTATTCATTTGTTTAATTAATATAAATAATTAAAACTAATTTACGTAAAATAGATATTTCTTATTAATACCATTAAAATTAAAATGAACTCAACATTATTATATCTTACTTTACTTGCATTGCTATGACTTTTAATTGTTTTAAGGTACGTTAGTGCAAAGATATAGTATACATGTTAGAATAAAATTTGTTTAGTTCAAGCATATTGTAATAAGATTCCAATTGCGTACTATATTATTGTAAAAATTTAATGTTTACATTGAAAATGTTTTCGACGTAAAAAATTTAATACTTACGTTGAAAATGTTTTTGACGTAAAAAATTTAATGCTTACGTTGAAAATGCTCTCGACGTAACTATAATATAACATGATATAAAATCTCATATCATTAATTTTTTTTCTGTAGACATGATCATATGTGTGTCGGAGGAATATTTGATACTTGCTGATTTTCTTAATATTAACACATGGTTTTGCATAAAAACTTAACAAGATTCCACAACACAATGCTGACTTGTTTTTATATGACAACAAATTATTTTGCACAAATACTTAACAATATTCCACTACACAATATTCAGGAAAGATCTTCTTCGATCTTGTATCCCATCTTCCCTTTTCGTATATCAAAGAGAAAGCATTAAACAAAAGCGTAAAAACCGATAACAACTTATTTAATACTCCGTATAATCATGATTATTTATATTTATTACGTATCATAACCCATAAGGTAATTCATTAACGATGATTTGACTAACAAACAATGAATTACCAGGTAGTTTTGACCCAATAGTATCACTTGCTCCCTATGTCGGTGGTGAATTCAAACTCCCTATTAGTTTAGTGAAATTTGACTGTTCATAAAAGCTTACTATCAGTTAATTTATTTATCAAAATCATTAATGAAATTGTTTTATTCAGTTTTGAACTCGAGTTCATACACAACTATATAGTCAATAAAACTAGCATACTAAACAGAGTCTTCTTCATATTTATTTATTTATTTATCAAAATCATCGTGTTCATGAACATATAATTTAACAAAAAACCACGTCCATTAACTTTCATTAGTAAAACCAGATTAATTGTGTTTATGTACATTCATTTCTTAATTATGTTAAACGGACATGAATTAATCATTTCAAACACGATGTATAGTAAAAATGCCATATATTATTTGAGAGTGACACATTGCTAACCGATGTGTTATAGAGTATATGCTATTAACCATTGTCGCATTGCTTGCATAGACGAAACTAGAATGAAATATCAGAGATATTATGATTTTTTTATAAGATTTAAATAAAACACAAACAATTATAGATGTACGATTTGAACAAATATATGACATCAAAAAGTGCGATTTTAACTAAGGACCATTAAAGAAGTAGTTGCACTTAACAAATTTTAGTACGTACTTAAAAAAAATTCACTGATTGCAGTTCTATTAATATAACAAAGATTTAATCTTTGACATGCTATCTCTACACTATAGTGCTTCCGCCTGATTGTGCGGATACCACGAAATTATCATAGTACTAACTTATCCCCGAATCAAATATATAAACTCAAAATATGTAAAACAAAGACGTAGAATAGAAACAAATAAAAAAACTTTATTTAATAGATGAATTGACTAACAAATACTGTTAAACTACTACATATACGTACATTAAACTCATAGATCACTGAATCAAAATTAATGCATAAGATCATCACAAACTTTGTTAATGACTGCACTAATTCTAGTCATCCGCATTCGAATACCTAAATTTTATAACGCTCGTTTTGAATTTAAATCGGCACTTAGCAACGATTTACAACGTATAGAGATCAGCAAGTTCATCCAAACAATCGGAAGTAACATTTAAATCACTCGTCTCAAGCATCCACATCAAATGATCAAACAACACAACTTCACAATTAATAACCGAAACATCCTCATCATTATTCTGTTTCGACTTCTCAATGAGCGCGTTTATTAATGGATGAATTAGATACTTTGAGCTAATCACGTACCGTTTCCTTGTACTTCCTACAAACACTTGTTGTTGCTGTTCTTCTTTACTTCTGTTATCGTTCTCTTCGTCTACATAAACAGCAGAGATAGCGTTAGTATTCCATATTATTCCTCCAGTATTTTGTTTGTCGTGAAGATGATCATGTCCTGATGATTTAGACCCAATACTTCTACTCGATGACGTTCGCGTTATTTGTTTCGATAATGTTTTGCATTTTCTTAGCATCACATTGATCCTTTTCATGATTGATTTCTTATTTCTTATTTGGGAATATTGAGTATATGTAATATATGTAATTGGTTGTGGAGGAATGAATGAAGAGATGTGTAGTTATATAGTCGTAGTTTTATATGTTGTGAAGAACAAAACAGAGGAGGGTGTAATGTGTAAATAAATAAATGACGATGGGTGTTGTGTGGATATTTAGAAAAAGTTGAGGGTCCTACTTATAACCGATATTAATTGTTTAGTATAACGCTTCATATAATAATTATTATATTGTATTTCCTGCCGCCGAATTGATTTTCTTAGTTACTAAATAATAACCCAAATAATCATACGTTTCGTATTCCTTTGGAGAAAAATTACATATGCATGGTTGACGGTGCATAAATTACGACAACAGAAGGTAAAAAATAAAATACACCCTCCCTCCTAAAAATAATTGTCACGTTGTTATTTTTATTCTTAAAAATAACAATTAAAAAATATCAAATTTTTCATCGTACTCTTATTTATTATTTTAATAACTAACTTTTATATATTTCCAATCAAACATATCCTAAATATAAGGACGAAAGTAACATTTACTAAACATATTCTAAATTTAGAAAATATTTACTAGTTGACAATCCTTTTAAAATACTCGAAGTACAACATTATATAAAAAAAGGTATAATGTACAAACTATTACATGCATAAATATTTATATATATATATATATATAAGTCTTGAAATGATTATAATAAATAGCAATGTATAATTATTCACGACATATTATTCAAATTTTCTTAATCAGGGACGGACTTACTTGATGAGCACCGATGTTCAATGACACCATTGACTTAGATCAGGTAGTGTAATTTTTTTAGGGCTTTCTATTAGTGACACTGTTGAATTAATTAAGTGACATCAGTCTATCTAATAGTGCACTTGGCTGCAAACCACTTTGTATCACCAGTGATTAAAAATTCTGAGTCCGTCACTGTTCTTAATACAATTATTCGTACACTTACTACACAATTACTATGTTTTTGTAATCAAATTTCAATCGGTATTATGGAATGTAAAGACTTCAGTTACCGATTTATCTAAAAGAATAACGTAACGTCTGGTTTCTAGTTATTTATTTATTCTTAAAGTCTCTTTCTGATTTGAAATATGAGTTGGTATATGTACTTGATTCGGTATGGTTTTGGTATGTGGTTAGACCCTTGAGAGGCCCCCGCAAGCTTTGCTGGCCAGTACAGTGAGTGGTTCTCTCAAACAAGTAGCTCTGGTCCCGCATTTACTTAATTCTTTTTGTATTATTTTTATTTTTTAATAACTATACAACTTTTATGATAGTACATAAATTTTTAATGAGATTGAATGGTTACCAAAAAGACAGACGTTGCATTTTGTAACGACCTTAAAAAACAAAAGACGGTGCCCTTTATATTATTATAGAAAACGATGATAATATTTAAGTTGTTCTTTTAGTACTTAAATGACAACATTAAAGATATATGAACGAACTTGTTATCTATACTTATGTATAAAATACTTTAGATATTTTAAGAAAAGAATTTACTAGTTTACCCTTAACACTTTACTATTATCACTAAAACTTAGACTAATAAATATATGACATAACTTTTAAATCGTAATGAAATACAGGACGTGTCAATCATGTACTGAAAAATCATAACAAGACGAACATGTTAGCAAATTTTCTTTATATGATTTTCGAGCTATTCGACCCATTTTCACTTTACTTGATCCGTCACATTTATTAACCAATTAAAAGAACATGATCTCAAATATATTTAATTGATTTGGCATTTAGTTAATTAAAATTATATCTTTTTTGACATTTGCATTCATGAACCACTAACTCGCAAAACATGCAATCATTCTATTAAATAAATATCAAAAATCAACATCAATAATAAAAATAAGATTGCTAATATTATTTGTTTAAGAAAATGACATACAAGACTAATTATATATCTATATTTATATATAATACATTTGTGATATTTTTTAAGAGATAATTTACTAATTAATCTACCCCTAACATTACTATTGATGTATAAAAAATCTACTTCGAATTACTAACATATATGTACATATATTAATATCTCATTAATGGTAGCATTATCAAATTTTTAAATAATAAATATATAAAACTTTTTTATATGTACACAAATATAACAAGCATTACTCAATTCGTCACATTCATACCATTAACCAATAAAAAATACACGATCTTAAATTGATTTAATTGATTCAGGTTTTAGTTAATTAACACACTATCTTTTTTGCATTTGCATTCAAGAACCATTAACTTGCAAAACATGCAATCATTTTATTAAATATGTAACAAAAATTAACATAAACAATAAAAATAACATTATTAATCTATTAGTTTGATTTTTCAATTATACAATAAAAGAAAATTAAAAATGGAATCAATTCATATATATCTTTATCTTTAGTAATATATAATATATTTGTGATATTTTTTTTAAGAGGGATCAAACACTCCTCAAAAAATTTATATTTATTTATTTATCACCTAATTCTTCTCGCAGTTGTGCACAAGTCATTTTCTTATCAAATTTTCAGCAAAATTCAGTCGGTTGTTGGACTTCACTTAAAGATTGTTGTAACCTGTTAGAAATAACTTCTGCTTTCGGTTTCTTATCTTTTTCTCTTTGTGATTTGAAATATGAGATGGTATATGTACTTGGTTCGGTATGGTTTACAGTTTGTGGTTAATGGTTAGACAGGCCACCACTAGCTCGGCTGGCCAGTGGTCAGTGAGTGTTTCTTTCAAACAACTAGACGTTGTCCCGCATTTAATTAATTATTCTTTTATTATTTTTAATTGTATATATATATGTTTTTTTCAGGATAGTACATAAGTTTGTAAAGAGATCGAATGGTTACCAAAAAGACAGGAGTTGTATATTGTAATGACCTAAAAAGACAAAAACGATGCCTTTTTAAAAAACAAATCGATAATCAAACTTTTAAGTTATTTTTTAGTACTAATGACAACACTAAAAACATACGTACCAAACTTTAAGTATATTTATTATTATTATATTAAAGGTATCATTAATGAACAGTTAACTAATACTAATTACTATTTTATGAATTGTATATGATGATTGCTAGTGATTATTTTTGTAAATAATAAAATTAAATAATCATTTACTTAGAACTGCATTTTTGGGGAAAACAATAGCAAGTTTGTTTTGTTTTACTATTTTTGCTCTGTCCATTTTTGTTTTGTTAGTTAGTAATGATTATGCAACAAATTTATGGTTTCGATCTTATAACGGATTTTTTATATATATATATTTATTTAAATTAAATTAAATTAAACACCACTTATATCGTCATATACTTTTGTTTTACTGTAATATTGTCACTCAAAAACATGACCACAGATCCAGGCTATTATTGATAGTTGGAAATTTGAGTCCAACTATTTATGTAATAATACGTTATGAATGATATCGGAATTGAATCTAATACATTTATGATAGGCATTTAATATTCAGTTTTCAGTTGAACTTAATTAAAATTAACATATTATTGTCAAGTTACATAAGTCGAGAATTATCATTTTAGGATCCCACGTTATAATAAGTCGATTATTTTAGTCCCAAATACTACGAGTTAAAAAAAATATTAGGAGCTATTAAATTTTTTTCGTTTGAATCGAAAAATTATCTGAAATTTGAAACTATATATTCGTCCATCAAAATAATAAACAGCTCTTATATACGATGAGCGTTTGTAGTTTTAAAAGTACTATACCTTCGATAGGTAGCCTCTTTGAAGATGAAGACACATGTAAATACCCAGGATTCAATCACCGTTGTTGGTAAGGAAGATTCTAATTTATACGAATTTTTTTTTAATGATGTTGGATAAGTTGGTTGGCGCCAGCTAAGTTTAATTCTCGTTATTAATCTAAGGTAGTCTGACGTGACCAACTAAATTTGTTGGTAATTTAAGTTTAACTCTCGTAAAAAGTTACTAAACTTATCAAGTACAATATTACTTGGAACTTGGAAGAATGGTAAAAGACTCGTTTCATTTAGATAGATATAGATTTCATATATATACATATATATTTTTCTTTTTTAGATTTAGATTGGAGATTTGTTGGTTTAGATCTATACGGATGACAATATTATAGTTTTGTACTACTATTTACAAGATAAAGAAAGTTGCTTTTGTACTACTATTTACAAGATAAAGAAAGATAGCAACTGGGAATCCGAAGGGTGAGTTTGTTGGTCGGGATCCTACTTGTTTTGGTTATGGGAGTGAAAAGACTAGCAAAATGTGCAAATTCGTGTAAAATATGCATTCCATATTTGTACCGTACAAGTAAAAACCTAATGGTTCATTATTTTATTTATTGGTATATTAAACAAAAAAACAAAACAAAAATAGACAAGAAAAAAAGGCTAGCGCGCACGTTCGCAATTTTTGTCCTTGCCTCATCACATGGTGGGTCCAACTTTGTGGGCGTCTTAGTTTATTATAGGTAAAAGTATTTCACTAATCATCTGATTCAAAGTAAATAAACATCCTCTACATAATATTTTATCCAACAACATCGGGAGTTTAACAGTGAAATTCACACCCGGAGTGACAACCCGACGTGGAACTCCTTCCCCTCGCCCAGATGCTTGTTTTGAAAACGCAAACACTTTTATCAAGTCGTTTAATGCTTAAAACAAACTATAATTTCTATAAATATGCCAAATGTCCTATGAGAATGTACTCAAAATCACTTCTTGTAGTAGTGACTAGTGAGTTTAAAATCTTTTAAATCAAAAGTTATGATACAAACTTTAACATCATGCTCCTTACTTAAGACCATGCATTCACCATCATATCAGAAACTTGAGGTTACGTAAACATTTTGATCGAGTTGATGTGGACAATTAACAGGTAGGAATTACTTAGACAACTAGTTGTGTCACGTGCTCCCCATATCCCCTGCAGATGTGCCATAACTCTGTTTTTAAAGTTTAGACTAGCCATCATTTTAACCTAAGCTGGATTTATGTCACCATTCAATGCCCACAAAACCTCAGGCCGTAATAGCCACAGATTGTTCCGACAAAAACATGTTCTTTAATTTTGCTGAAAAATATATACAAATAAACGTATTGTTCTATTATCACTTTTATAAGCTATTTAAATTTTGCTCTTAAAAGAGACGCGATGTAATGTATAGATATTCAGAGACGGATATTGAGGGGGGAGTCGCCCCTTAAGAAGTTTAAATTTTGTGAAACTTAAAATATTAATAATATTTTATAAACTTTGCATCTAACAAAATGATTTTTTTGCACTCTTAATGAATATATTGTTGGTGATTTTAGTGTCACCATTTCATTTTATGTAATGGGACTTATACGTGTTTCAAAGGAAATCATATTATATTTTAATACAAGTTAGGAGGTGCGGGGTGCACACTTGTATTATTCTATATTCGATCTCGATGTGACCAAAGGCGGGGGTCAAGGGGGCCGCGCCCCCTTGATGGGTTCCAAGGGCAGCGGGTAGGAAAAAATGTCAAATTACTAACAGGACCGCAATGGAAATTGTTGGAATTTGGTGGGTTTCTAATGTAAAATTGGTTGGTTATGAACCATAACCGCTTTGGTCTTTGTATTTCACGAAATTACAGAGTTTTGAAACACACACATTTACTCTCCAGATTCATACTAGTTTTGATCGAATTTTCTGTGCCAAGAATTTCGATTGTCCATTTGAGGATTATCCAAGATTGAATTTCTTGTAACCCAGGTATAAAGGAGAAATATCAATTCGGAAAGTAAATTACACGATCCTCAAATAATCCAAGTAATCATCATAATATATCCCCCCGTTTTAGTCTAACATATATCATAGCTTCAACCTAGATGTTTACTTGTAATAATTGATCCTGAAATCGATGTGAATGTTTGATTTGTGTGGAAAGTGTATAATGAAGTAATTGTTGTAAAAATCTTGTAGAAGCCAAATATCAAATAGTATGGTCAAAGAGAAAAAGGTGTAAGCAAATGGAAACTAATGTATTTAAAATCTCAAAAAATTGTGAATACCCCATAAAGATTTAGAGTACTAGTAGGCCACGAATAGTATAATATAGTATAATTGTTATTTTTTTAGTAGCCCCTACCACACACAGGTCTCTACTCGATCTTGAGTATAACTAATATAATTTCAATTTAAAAATGGCATCCTAGCTTCCAAGCACAAGTAGACAAATAGGAACATCACACAACAGATTGTAATATGCTACTTTTCCTACAAATATATAAGATTTTCATCTTGGAATATCTAAACAAATGTACAATGTATTTAGAATCTTGGGTTGAATTGTAATTGCTAAAAGTTTCGTACATTGTTTTCAAAATTTAACAAATGATTAGTAAGTCACGACACGCAGTTGGTTACTTGATACCAAATAACCGTTAGGATTACAAAGTTTAACGAAGAAAACGATTTTGACAGGAAAGTGCAAGATTCCAGTGGGATGAGAGTGATGATGGCGGGATCCTTTTAACAGGGGAAACTATCCTGGTGGGATCACTACGGCAGCCAGTGTAACATCCTATTTCGCAATCTGGTAATTTCCATTATTTTAATTGATTATTTAATTGTTTTAGAACTATTTAATATTATGTGTTTTATTGTGAAATATTAGTAGATTCAAAATTGTAAGTTTTTGATTTTCTGCGACACAAGGGTTGTGTCGCAGGTTGTCTGTGCGACACAATGGTTGTGTCGCAAAACGGGCTGAACTGAAATTAATTAAGGAGCTTAAGTGTAATTCGATGTTAAATATATATACACACCGCCTAAACACTTCCAGATAGTTTCTATACGTTCTAAGCTAACTTTTAAGTGAAAAACAGAGAAAACTAGAGAGAATTGAGAGAGAAAGTGAGAAGTTGGGTTTTGATTCATTTTGAGCAAATTGAACAGTGATTTCGAGGTAAGAGTTTGATTATTATGTATTGTTATTGTTTATACGTGAATTACACGGATTGATATAGGTTAATTTGAGTATTACATGTTTGATTTCGTGAATTTTGAATCTGGGATCTGGTCTGTTCATCATTGCGACACAAGGGTTGTGTCGCAGGTTGTGTCGCTTGAATGTTCAGCGACACAGTGGTTATGTCGCTTAAGGCGGCCATATTGGTTATTGCGACACAATGTTAGTGTCGCAGGGTACGCGGTTTTGTGAAAATCTCACTAACTCGGATTTAATTGAAATTTGCAAGATCACTCAGAAACGACCTAGTGATCAAGGCTATATTCTAATAGCCTAGGCAGTTTTTGGCCATCCGGGGTCATCTAGGACCCGAAAATGGCATTTTTCAGTTTTAAACGTCATTGTGGAATTTTCTAATTTCGTTTTTGATTGAACTTTTGTTTGCCTAGACTTCAGGGATTACTTGATTTGATAAATAGGCTATAATGATGTTTATGGAACGAACTTCTGACTTGTGTATGATTTTCTGTTTCAGATCAACGTAAGACTCAGTGATATAAGAATACTGAGTGTGCAGACATCAGAGGTATCGGTGAGTGGATTCGGAACTCATCATTTGATTTAGTTGTAACTATTTGGTTACAACAAGTAAACGTAGATGTGTATTAGACTGTTTAGTCTTGATTATTGATTATTGATCTACGTGATATGTGAACTATGTGTACTATGTTATTGAGGTCAACGTGTAGTTGGACTTCTGGTTATTATGTGTTTTACACAGGTTTTGATTCATTTGTTGTGTTTGAGACCTGTATATGTGTTTAATAACCAGTAGTTATCGGTATATTCTGTATTGGCCATACGGATTGACGGTAAGTGTTCTTGGGGGAATCCCCGGGTATTATGAAATCCCCAGAGCCACCGATCCTCATTGAATTATGTGTGTTTACGATTATTTGGTGTAAACTGCTAGTTATGCTAAGTTGAATGGAGTGTGATGAATCTATTCACTTAGCTTCGTGCTAACCCCTCATTTTACTTCCTGCAGGATATGTTTTGATTTATTGTGGGAACAGGAAGGGAATGTTTGACTGCGCCTTAGTCTCTGATATGGTTTTTGTAATAAACCTTGTTTTGTAATTTTATAATACTCCGCCTTTTGTAGTTTAAAAAGTTTGAAATTGGTGTATTTTTGGGAATTGTAAACTGTTTAATGTATTTTAAATTCATGCTTCCGTGTTTATTAATATTATATTCTTATCCTTAAAGAGGGGTGTTATAGCCAGCAACATCAATTTTCTTGTTCTAAAAGTTACTTCATCCTATATATATTAACCCTCATGTAATGTAAACCCTTAGACTACGGAAATTAATAACAAACTCTCTCGTTTGACCCGACTAAACCGATCTCCAAGTCAGAGATAGGACATAACCACGTTATATATGTGTGTCGTATTGTTCGTATTTTATCTTGTTTGTTTTGTTTCTTTATCTGTTTATTGTTTGTGGGTGTAACCTCAATTGCACGAGCGTTGTGGGTTTATTTTTTGCTAACAATAGGATGTTGTTAGTTAAGCGATTTGGGAACGATAGCAAATGAAGGCATAATCAAGATTGGGTTTGTTGATGGTTAGGGTTTTAGTTTTTTTGGAAGATAGATATTTTGGATTATTTTGGCTAGATAATCACAGTTGATCTAGATTCAATAGAAGATAACCATAGGGGGAACAACTGGAACAACATGTTTTTTTTTCTCAATTGGGTTATTGGGTAATAAACGCTACCACATTTGTTTGGTAATCGAAAGTGGGAGTTATCGAGGGACTTTGGATATCGCTCATGGGTTGAAACGGGAGACCATGTATTTTTTGGTCATGTATTCCATGGTCTGAAATGAATGGGCATGTTAGAGCTCACACACTTGGGGATATCGGTTGGAGAAGATGTCGGATATAACACATTTGGCAGGGCTCAGGTATCGGGAGATAGTTTTGGTTCAACAGTCTAGTGAATCTTCTGGAGGAATTTATCGGGAATTTTCAAGTGGGTCAGAGGTGGATAACCTTATAAGTCCTAATGAGCTCTCAGATATTGTTGAGAGTGTTGGGAACTCTTGTGAGTTCGGTAACTGAGGGAAGTGTCAAAACTAGTGGGAGTTTTACCAAATAGTGGGAGCTTTGGAGACTAGTATGCAACTGATGAGTCTCAATTCTACGAGTTTAGTGTGCGAATTTCGGGTTACACTAGAGCATTCGGATTTTTGAATTTATATTCTCCAATGGCAATGTATTTTGCGATTGACCATGTTTTATCCAGAGTCTTCTCAAAAGAGCCGCAATTATTATTTAGATCCATACAGTGGGAACTGACTAAGTGGGAAAAGATGTTTTAATAGAAACCGTAGCTACGTTTTGTGTCAATGTACCAGCGGA
The DNA here is from genome assembly GCA_963921325.1 of Logfia minima. Classification (NCBI taxonomy): domain Eukaryota; kingdom Viridiplantae; phylum Streptophyta; class Magnoliopsida; order Asterales; family Asteraceae; genus Logfia; species Logfia minima. The sequence goes on along the minus strand of OY992763.1, from coordinate 4,460,943 downwards.
AAACCAAATGGTGAAGAAGTAAATTTTCAATGTTCATGTTGATTTGTCGACGATTTTCTGATTGTTGGGAAGGAAAATCAGATAAACGAAATTCTGTACGGGTGGTCGATGATATGTCGGTGGCATGATCAGACGTGGCTGTAATCAATGAGTTAAAGAGATTGGTGTCTCTTGATAGAATCCTCTGGTTGGAGTCGTTGCACACTTCAAAGAATTTTCTAGGGCCTAAAAGATGATGATGTTTAAAGAGTGGTACCAGTTTCATGGTGTATGTTCTGGTAGCTTTATATCAAAAATCTTTCAACTCAATGTGGTCGAGCAGCGTGTCCCAAATGGTATTTTGGTGGTACGGGGTTATAACGGGTGACATTGTTGAAGGGACGAGATTGTGAATGGTGACTGGTTTTGGGGTTCGCTAATCTTCAAGCGGGAGATTATTAGGATGTGAAACTTAACGAATAACAAAATTTTGGACTGGAAAGTGCGTGATCCTAGTGGGATGCGAGTGATCTTGGTGGGATACTTTTGACAAATGAAACAACCCCGGTGGGATTGTATGTGAATCTTAGACTACGAAAGTTACTTGTTCCCAAACCGATCGTATTCTACCCCTATTTATTGTAAACCCCTGGACTACAAAAATTAATGAAAAAACTCTCTGGTTTGACCTCATGGACATAACCACGTTATATCCGAGTGTCTTATTGTTTGTATTTTATCTTGTTTGCTTTGTTTCTTTATCCGTCTATTGTTTGTAGGTGTAACTTCAATTACACAAATGTTGTGCGTTTGTTTTTTGACAAAAAATATATTATTGTTAGTTGGATGTTTCCACCCCAATATCTAACAATAACGATCATATACGAGCTAGTACCACAAACCAAAAAGCAGTATTTGTGTTTGGTGGTTTTATTTATATACTATGATGATAATAATAGATAACAATATAACAATAGCTTGTTAAAAAGCAAGTAATTTCTTAACCAATAACGCTGATTGGTCCATACTCCAAGCCTCGAAATTAACATGTAGAAGAGAATGTTGAGCATAGAAATCACCATCCTGTTACAAAAATAAATACGTATGAATACGGAATCGTGTAAGTCCAAAGGAAACTGAATGATGTGGTTTGACCAGTGTGATTTCTACTACTCAATAGTACAACCTACAAAATAGAACATGCCATGTCTAGAAAACTAGTTTGAATATGATAGTGGGTTGGTGACTGCATATGCACCACATATGTCGGGATTATTGACCTTTTCTTTGGTTTTGGAGGTTTATACTTTGGATATGATCACGAGACTCACATTTGAAAAACCAAATGACTAAATTGCCACAAAATGTTCATGCCAAGTCTTGTCTCGTTGTGTCCCATATGGCCATATGGGCAACACTGCAAAGCTACATTTAGCAGATATAAATATGACCAAAAATTGGGGTGTGCTAGAAATGACTCTTGACCTTTTGAAGCTCACTCAAATTTGAAACAGAAATATAAAGAGTACATCAAAATATTGTATTTTGTATGTGTACCATTTTTGATATTAAGAAACCTGGTAATAATGTACGTTTATGCTTTACAAAATCTTCGAGACTTTGATATCTTTATCCTACCATCAGTATTCTTTCGTCTATTATCTTGTTACATGTCGTATTTTTTTAATTATGTTTCACAACTGGCCTTTACTATTTTGATTCATATCGTCTAAACGGTGATTATTGTACCTCCTCCCTGAACTTATTCCTTTTGTCCTAATAACTATGAGAAATATATGTCGAAATTAAAGTTTATATGTGCCCTCCATAATACACATCTATATTACTTCAAGTGTTGTGATAACCTGTGCCTTGTACATACTTGTAATAATTTCGACGCAATTACTTATGTATAGGTTGAGTTAGGTTATGTTTTATATCTAACGGTAAAATGAGTAAACTAGAAAAGAAAGTGTCCAAAGTGTTTCTCTTATCCTTAAACCTTTCAATCGTTTTTGAAATAATATACTTTCTATAACCCTGCTTGATAAACTGACTATTTAATTACTACGTAAATCAAACAAGTTGCTCTATCCTCGAAAATTCATGCTGAGGCTTAGGATATTCGATTGAAAACAACTCTTTACTCTTAAGTATTTAGTAGAGATAGAAAAGATATTATGAGATCGATAGCATCTCAAGTTGTTCATAGTAAGGGCAAGATTCTTGGGAAAATATTATAAATGCCAAGTCTTAACCAATGTGTTTAAGGAAAAATAATGCACCTCGAGTGGTCCATTATGTCCTTCCACTGCGAGACTACGTGTCTACATCTGCCACAGGGCGAATACTGAAAAATGTCAACTTAGATTAAGCCCAACTTATGTAGTTTTTAATAAAGCCCATACACAACCCAAAAAACAAAAGCCCATTGCCAAGCTCAATTACAGTATTTTGTTCGGTTTGAATTTACCATTGAATTGACAAACAAGACCCTGATATGCTAGTTTTAGTATATTTGATAGTGGATGACATGATACGACCATTTTAATATACATTTTTAAGGAAGTATCGTCGTGTTCGGCGAAATAGAACTAGTTTAATCTTATCTTAATTTTAAACGCTTATAATGTATTTAAGCTACAAAATTTAATTTAAAAATTGAAAGATTAAAAATTACATTTATTCCCCTTTCACATAAATATAAAAATTAAAAAGCAAATCATTTTATACTTAATTGTTTCTTTTAGTTTATACACTTCATGATTATCATTATTTGAAATATAAAATAAATAATAATTAAAATATAATTATTGCGATAATATAAAGTATAAATTAAATTGAAATAAAAGTTTACAATCATTATCATTAAGATGACTATCATTATTGATCATTATCGTATTTTCTTTTCATAACCGTCACATTATGTGAGATCACGACTAGTTGTTTAATGTTTGTTTTGAACTTTTCATAGCTAAAGGACATAATGAAACACATGAAACATTTCTTGCCAAATAAATTGTAACTAACTAGAAACGGTGTAACTTAGATATATGTTTATATAGGTATCTTAAATTGGTTTTAATTGCGAAATTGCTTTGATTTGTATAACAAAATCAGTGGTTTTATGAGTTGTGAATCCACAAGTGGAAATAAATAGACAAGAAAACAATTTTTAACATGTTTTATTGAATATGTGTTCATTCTTAGGATTAGGATTGTAAAACTTAACAAGAAGAAAACGAGAAAAATTGAACAAGTTAATATCATATGGCAAGAATATGTGATCACTTGGCGAACTTTAGATTGGTCATATTTGGTGTTTTCTTGTTTCCAAAATTATGCACTTCCTATATAAACATACCCTATATGTATTGTAAACCATTGGTTCAACAATATATAATATATATATATATATATATTTGTGATTTGGTCTTGTGGACTAAATCGATCCCTAAGTTGAAGATAAGATATAACCACGTTATATCCCTCTGTCGTATTGTTCGTATTATTTATCTTGTTGCTTAGTTTAATTGCTAGGCTAGTAATTATTGATCCATTTATTGTTTGTGAGTGTAACCTCAATTATACGAGTATTGTTTGAGTTTGTTTTGCTAACAATGGTTGTTGTTAGTTGATTTGTTTCCATCGTAATTCCTAACATTTATGTTATAAACAGTGATAGGTTCGAGCTCCTCGTTGTGATTTTAACTACCTAAGTTTAATTGATTAAGAAATACACGGTTTTTCTATGCGTTTATGTGTCAGATTCCTTAAATATACGTCAATCACAAATTATAAATAATTATAATCACATACATCTTTATTTGTATTGTGCTAATAATATAGCTTAACGTATCTCTATGTATATTTTTTGAAAGAGCATTCAAATTATATGATTATTTTTCGATCTCTCATCATGAAAATGTGTAATCATGAGATTGATTTTGTAACATGTAAAAACTTTACGATGAGATTATCTTTTAATGTTTTGTAAAGTTCCTAACGACATAATCCTTCGGTGTCATAAACTTTTGCGAGGCAGCATAAAAATATTAATTACAAACGATTTATAAAAATAAAAAAATTTATAACTGTCGCTCCTCCATTCTTTAATACACTAGCACGCAATCGCATTTTTAAAATCTAAAAACTTGTATTTATCTTGATCAAACTTTAAACACGATACCTAATGGCTTGCATGGTAGATATACGAACGTGATTAATCATGCTAGCAATCATTTAAGTCAATCATAAATTACATTTCAAACCACTAATAAAAAAATCGTACATGTAAGACAAATATAATCATACAATTTAATTTCATAATTGTTAAACCGTTCATAACGATGGTCTTATTATTATTACTATTACTATTTACTATTATTATTATTATTAAAATTAAATTAAAATTAAAAATTAAATTAAAAAAACAGACATGATAATTTTGTATAGCCAATAGTGTTTTTTTCTCATTGAACCAATTTAATTTAATCATTGTTGAAAAGCAAAGGCTTTTCGGTTGAACCTTTACACCGTCCTATATTTATAAACCACTTATATTGTACTACTATAATAATATAATCGTTATCCAACAAATCTTATTTTTATTTCCTATTTCCCCTAATTCTTAATCACAAACCCTAGAATATACATACATCCATCCAATTAGGGTTTCTTTCACTCGTATGTTTCTTAATTAATCAAAATTTTCTTGTCCTTCGCAGCTTCTTCTTCTTTTTAGGGTTTATAGATTACATTTAATTTCACATTTTTTTTTTTCAATTTTCGTATTTCTGGATTCGTAGTCGAATACTTGAAACATGGAGCGATTTGCCGGTGGAGATCTGAATCCACAACTTACTTCGAATTCATCAGGTTTTTTTTCACGATTAATGTTCGATTTATCGTAGCCTGCTTCAGATTTATAATTTACGTTTTTGACTACATTGATGCTATACAGATCGTATATCTATGTATTTGATTTTGAAATTTTCCTTGATATTCCGTTTCACATGTTTAGATTCTAGATTGGTGATTTATAACCGCTTTTAAAATTGTAGCTGCTTGAAATATAGAAATACTCACTAGAATTAAGGTTCTATCTGTATTTGCTTAGCTCAATTTTGACGTGTATGCATTTCATATCATGTATTTAACTTGAAATTGTGAATTTGACCTTTCAGGAGGTGCTTTATTTGATGCATCACAATATGCGTTTTTTGGGAATGAAGTTCTCGAAGAAGTTGAGTTGGGAGGCTTGGAGGATGAAGAGGAAGACATTCCGGTGGCTAAGTTTGAGGAAGAAGAGTTTCAGTTGGAGCCAGAAGAGGTATAAATTTTACTGTTTTGGCTTGGTCGATATGTAGTCGTTGTCATTTCTGTATTTAAGGTGATTGATTATATGGGCGTTAACGGTGTTGTATTGAAATCTCCGAGCTCTTTATAGGCTGTTATATCTTGGTTTATCACATTGGGTCTCAGCCGATTATGTTTTTATGCTATACAAAATACTCACAGCCCCACACTTCCACATGCTGCTAGGAAGTAGCTAGAGGGAGAGATACACTCTAGTTTATTATCCGCTGTCTCATAAGCTTGTATATGAAGTAAATATGGTAAGAATAAGTGATTATTGTTTGAAGAATGTTGATTGTTGTTGGGTGCCACACTAAAAACTTAATTCCCTGACGTTGGACATGGTGATAGTTTTGACAACACTTTCAAAGTAGCTTTCACGATCGCACTTTCAATTGGTCAACGCATACGATTACGGTTTGTTTGGAAGAATTTAACTTGCTTCTAAACTGGTCTCTTCGTACTTCATTCATTGTCCTTAAATATTAATGTCCAGACATGTCAGGTCTCGTTCTTGTATACTCTGTGGTCAAGTTTGCACTTGACATCAGCCGTTAATTGCTCTCTTGTTTGTTAATCTGGCCATGTTACAAGTTTTTCTCTACCAGATTCGTCCCAGTAGCTGTTTATTTGAAACGTTTTTTCAAGTAGAGGGTCGGTAACTATTCCTTAGACAAATTTGTTTCGTGAAAGATTTGCATGATGCACTGTAATAATGGATATTATATCCGTGCTTTCTTTCTAAACTCGATACCTTGCATCTTTTTGCTTAATTTAGCTTATTTCCATGTATGCCGAAAGGGTTTATGGCTTCAAAATGTATTAAACTTTACACCTTTTACTATTGTGTGAGGAGAACCTTGAAAATTACAATTGTATGTATTTAAGATCCAAAAAACATCTATTGTATGCATTTTGGCAGTTTTTTGATACATAAAAAGACATTCTTATTGTAATTTCTATTCATACAATAGTAAGTTAAATGTATATAATAAACGTTTTTAGAACATCAATCATACAATAGAAATCTTCAAAGTTTGCCTTTACAATAGTAAAAGGAGTAATGTTTAGTACATTTTGAAACAATAAACCCTATGCGGAAATTGGGGTACCTGATTGTGGCAATTGATGTTTATTTATGTTGCAGGGTGTGTATCCAGGAGTTGACGATCTTTCCACCACATTTTTAAAGGTTAGCCTTACTGAAACAAGTAATTATTTGGTAGAAAGAACTACTTTAGGTGTAGATTGTCTATGAAGCCATCCTTCTGATACACATGCATAATAGTGATCGTGATGATCATCAATCATTGTCATGAGGTGTGTATTAATAATATTGTTACATGTGTTTTAAATTTTTATCATTACATTGGGTATTGGTTTGATTTGATTTGATTTGGTTAATGGCTTAGTTGACTAGTCTGTGTGATGCGGTGGCTAGTGGCAATTGTGATTTTGTTTACTGTTTATTGCTTACTTTTTACCCGTATGACAGTTTTGGTTTGCATAAATTAGTACTAGTCTCCATGTCTCTAGAAAGCCCTGCTTTTGTTATAGGAAATCGAATCTATATTCTTTTAAATTGGAATTTGACAGGCCTCTAATTACTTCTCGGATACCTGGAATATCCCAAAATATTTGTTTTGCAATCTATAGACAATTAGGTTAGCTTAAACTTGAAAGTTGTCCAAATAGATACTGCTCCAACATGTGATGGAGAAAGCAAACTCTATTGATTTTTTATATCCATTGTGATAGTATCTAGGGAATTACTTATGTCTTTTCATTGTAAGGTAACTTCTACTTATTAGGGATGCAAGGCCACAAAAAAGGAAGTAGATAAACTAAGAAATGGATGAATAAAATCCCTTGTATCATTTTCGCAAGGTTGTAGAAGTCGGCCTAGGTAGCCGTGTAATTGCCTAAGGCCGTGGCACCTAGCCTGAATCGGACTAATTACTCGGTCAACGGTCAAACGTGGTCAAAATTCGGCGAGTGAGGAATTCAGACTAGTCGAAGTAGTAGTAACGACGCCGGTTGAGGAATTTCGGTGAGTGGAGTAAGAATTTTCGGCCATGGAATCTTTGAAAATAGATTAAAATGTAAGATTGATGAGGAAGATGAATTGTTAGACAACTCTTAGTGGAAGACTGAAGAACTGAACTGCTAGCTCAGTGCCACGGTAGCACTTCCTTAGAGAGACTGAACAAAGAATGAATATTCTCAATGGTGGACTGATGAACCGAATTTTTTTGGGCCCCACTCTTCATTTAATTTTTCTTTTTTTTTTGTTCAATAAAATACACAATATAATTATTAGAATTTAAATTTAATTAATTTCAAAAACATTACATTTTTACCATTAACCCAATATTAAAAATTAAAAAAATTACATTTACACTGTAATTAGATAACAAAACTATATATTAAAATAAAAAAACCTATTTTAAAGTATTGGGCCATTTTGTTTTTTCTTGGGCCCACAATAATTAAAAGCTAATGAGCCTCAACTTCTTCTTCTTAACTCTACAATTGCCCTGCATCTGCTATGTCAAAAAAATAAAACCAGAAGAATATCTTTCAAACAAAGCTATATCACCCTTTCTTTTTAACTCTACAATTGGAAAAAAAACCTTTACTTACCCGGGTCCTGCCCTTTCACCTTCTTCAGTGTCCTGCACAAGACGGAGACCACCAAAGACGTGCCTGTGGCGCTTTGGTGCCAATAGTGTCTTGCCGAGACGCAAAAGGGACGGACCAACGACGCTACCATTGGCTGTGGTCTTAGGTGAGAAAAAGCTATGAAAAAGTAAGGAGAAAAGGAGAGAGGAAAGTGAGGGGTGCTTCTTTTTTTCAAAAGAAGTACAAAAATTTACATTTTGGTCCTTCATATTTATCTTATATTACTTATGTATCACTAATTATTTTTTTACTTTGTCTCAAGTCCATTCTTTGTTTATATATTACAAAAGATTATATAATGTTCACGTATTATGTAGATATTATATAATTTCAAAATTTATACATAAAGAATTTCAATTCTCGTACTCCCCGTGTACTCCCCCTTCCGGCCTAGTACTCACTAGAAGGTCCCGACTGAGTACTCCCCACCTAGCGAGTTTTACGACCTTGTCTTTTCTTAACATCCATCATGTTCTAATTTATTGTCTTCTTTCGAGATTATGTTATTGCTTATTATACTTAAAATTGAAGTTGCTTATTGTCAATTTGTAAGTTAAAACATCTGATAGACAATTAAACTTTAAATGCAGCTTATTTTTTAACTTGGTGTTACATTGCTATGTTGCACGTGGTTCATATTTTGGGTTTTTAGTCATGTTTGTTTTCAACTATTGACATCTATCAGTGAGAAGGTTATCATTTCAATCCTTTATGAGTAATTGTATAAGTGGAACAATGAAGCGCGCATTTAAACAATAATATTACCAAATATTGTAGTATTAAGATCTTAGCCTTTCCCGCTTGTTCATAATCTAGTTATAGTTATTTCAATAAAGAATGGTTTCACTTGAAAGTTCCCTTAATTCTGGCTTAGACAATTTAGTGCTAGAAGTCTAGAAGGTCACTTACTACATAGGTCTGCTCAATGTTTTTTGGAAGTCTGTCTCAGTTCAAGACAAGGAAAGCAATATGAATGTGTGATGACAGTAAACAAGTCTGACATGATCACGTGGACGGTAAAAGCAACCAACCTGTGAGAGTATAAGTGATGACTTCTGCTTAAAGTTGAATAACTAATCAAGAAGAAATTGGAATATTTATGTGTGTGTGGTGTACTTTACTCTCTTTTTTTTTCTTTTTCTTTGTATGTATAACATATCTGAGGAGTGAATGCTTGGCATGATAAATTAGTTCCATACAATTAATTTAGTGTCTCTAACATCATTTGATATTGGGGTTCTTCTTTATCCTGCAGCTCAATAAAGATGTCAGGGGGCCAAGTGTTGGAGTCTTTGGTGACCGAGGATCCACAGAAAGTGAGTGCACCTGTTCTTGTTGATCTAGATGTCGACTTGATTTGACTTGTGGATAATAATCATTACTTTCTCTATAAAATTACTGTTTGGCATGTATTAATACGAAGAGTGTTATTCTTTTCTGCTGCTTCTGTTCTAGATTCATCTTCAGCGGAATGGGCACAGGGAGGAGAATACACCAACTGGCTTGATCAAGATATTTTTGATGCAGAAAGTGGTCAGCAAAGCAATAGATGGTCGAACTCTTCCTTCCCTCGTGAAGATCCGTCAATGCTTCTTCACAGAACATCTTCGTACCCTGATCATCAACAGAACCTTAACAGAACATCATCGTATCCTGAGCAGTATCAACAACAGTACCTTAACCAGCACCTAATAGATGACTCGAATAATCTCCACAGGACATCATCTTACCCTGAGCAGCAGCAACAACAATTTAGTCAGCATATGCATTTCTCTAGTGAGCCGGTTTCTGTTCCCAAATCTTCTTTCATCTCATACCCTCCGCCAGGTGGCGGGTCCCCCCAAGCTTCACCCAACCAACATTTACGTCATCTTAATGCTCCATATGGACACCAGATGCAACCATCGTTCTCCAATATATCTTCACAAGTTCAGATGGGTGGGATGCCTCACGGGTCCCAGTTTGGTGGGAATTTGCCTCAGTTTCGTCCTCCTGCCCCCAATCGACTACAAAATCAGTTTGGTAGTAATTTGCCTGATCTTTCAAATGGTATGCTGCAACAACAGTTTGCCCAAAAGAATGGAATGCTGCCCCCACAGTTGCTGTCGCAACAGCAATCTCAGCAACATAGGCTCCACAATCAGTTTCAGCCATCTTTTGGCCATTTATCTGGTTTGCAGCCACCCCACTTAATGAATCACCATCTCTCTCCACCCCCATCTCTGATGAACAATTTTGAACTCCTTGGGATGGGTTCACGAGATTTGAGGCCAAAATCTATGCCCAAAGGTAGACCGGGCCAAAGATATGGCTTTGACACCACTGGGTGGCCACAGTTCAAATCAAAATACATGACAGCTGATGAGATTGAAAATATTCTCAGGATGCAACTTGCTGCTACACACAGTAACGATCCTTACGTAGACGACTACTATCACCAAGCTTGCCTAGCAAACAAATCTAGTGGTGCGAAATTAAGACATCATTTCTGCCCCACTCAGTTGAGGGATTGTCCTCCCAGAGCCCGTGCTGCTAACGAGCCACATGCTTTTCTTCAAGTTGATGCTTTGGGTCGAGTTTCTTTTTCCTCAATACGTCGTCCTCGCCCACTTCTTGAGGTCGATCCACCAAAGTCAGCTGGCGGTGGAAACCCTGATCAGAAAATGTTGGACAAACCGTTGGAACAAGAACCCATGCTTGCAGCTAGAGTCACCATTGAAGACGGCATTTGTCTTCTTTTAGATGTGGATGATATTGACCGCTTTCTACAGTTTAATCAGCTCCAAGATGGTGGAGTCCAATTGAGGCAAAGGCGACAAGTCCTGTTAGAAGGTTTAGCAACATCACTTCAGCTTGTTGACCCGTTAGGCAAGAATGGTCAAACAGTTGAATTAGCTCCCAAGGATGATCTAGTCTTTTTACGGTTAGTTTCACTCCCAAAGGGCCGGAAGCTCCTCTCGAGGTACCTTCAACATCTTGCCCCAGGAAGCGAGCTAAATCGCATCGTTTGCATGGCTATCTTCCGTCATTTAAGATTTTTATTTGGAGTTCTTCCGGTAGACTCGGGAGCAACAGAAACTATAAACAATCTTGTAAAGACCGTTTCATTGTCTGTTAAAGGGATGGAGCTTCGAGCTTTGGGTGCTTGTCTTGCATCTGTTGTTTGCTCTTCGGAGCATCCACCACTACGTCCTGTTGGAAGTACAGCAGGCGATGGGGCATCTGTTGTCTTAAAATCTATACTGGAAAGGGGAACCGAGCTCTTAACTGATCAACATGCTGTTAGCAACTGCAGCATGCCAAATCGGGTGTTTTGGCAGGCATCTTTTGATGCTTTCTTTGGACTCCTCACCAAGTACTGTTTTAGTAAATATGATACTGTTGTCCAACCATTGCTGACTCAGGGAGGTGGCCAATCTGACATGGCAGTTAGCAGGTCAGAGGCGGCAAGAGCTATTAGTCGGGACATGCCTGTCGAACTCTTGCGTGCCAGTATTCCTCATACAAATGAAAACCAGAAAAAGCTGCTACTGGAATTCGCTCAGCGTTCCATGCCTGTGCTTGGGAACGAATAGTACTGATAGTAGTTGGGTACAGTGAAACTAATCAAGGAAAATATGAAAGAGAATACATGGGCTCATGAATAAGACAAAATGAATACAAACCATGAGCCATTTTGTGGGGTGGATATAAAGTGCGTTGGAAGTTGGAATGTGCACAGTTGATGATAGAAAGCAAGTTTGCTTCTTTTGTTTTAGTCTTTGCGATCATTACTTATTGTGTTTTTATAATCAGACTACTTGTGTACTGTTGTCTTTTTTCTTGAGGGGGTTGAGTTAGGAGCTTATTTTGTTGCTCAAATGCAATGTTGATCCCTTGTAGTAACGAGGACTTAGAAGGTTAGAAATGTGTATAGGGTTCGAGTTCCTTCACCATTGATATTCAAGGAGATGGGAAGGAAAGGGCTACCTGGATTGGTCGCAAATGGATCCTCTTTTTGTTTTCTTAGTTTGGTCTTAACTCCGAAGTTGGTCTGGATAAACTATTTTTTGCTTTTACTTCCTGGTTCTATGATCATCCTGTGTATGATTTATGCTACTTACATGTTTGTGTTCATTATGGAATTACATCGTTACCAGATTCAGTCTTATGCTAAGTTTACAATATGTGGGTTCGTGTTTGCTGCACATGATTTACTACGGTTTGTGGTTTGGACCACAGAACAGGACCCCTTACAGTGACCTAGTGTCATCTATTATATGCAGGACTTTCATGCTGCAAGTAGGGATGACCCAAATGCTTTTGCGGCACCTAAAGCCAACTTTTAAAATGAGGCCATTTTTGTTTAGAAAATAATAATAACAGTTAAAACAATCAGCTGGGTATGATTGTTATTTTGAACAGCTAAAACGGTGATTTGTACGATACGTTTTTTATGTGTAGATCACAATCACCACTATATGATTGATGCATAAATTATAACACATGTATATTTGTGGTGTATACAAAAGAGAAGAAAAAATATTATGTACTTCTGTGTCACTACAAAAATGTACACGGCTTTAAAAAAGTTCAATAATTGCATTATGAAACAAATTATTCTTGTGATTATCGATATTTTAAAAGTTTTTTGGTACTCTGTAATAAAGTTCTGAAAAGCCTCATTTAGATTAGTGTTAATCCATAAATCATAACATTGCTAAGTTATTATTGATGACATATGTTATATATAAGTAAATTATAACCAATAATTGTTATTGTATATACTTTCATGTTGGCTTCTAAACATTTGAAATAATATCTTTAATTTTGAGTGATTCTCGATCATCGTAACTATACACATTTAGAATATAATTGATACATTATTGACGGATAGACAGACACAATAGTAATAGAATAATTCCCCATATTTATTATAAATGTATACACAAAATTGTTATAGTGACAATTGTTATAACTTATATGGATGTGTATATGTGCACAAAATGTGTTACTCATCCACAAAGTTTTATATTGAATTACATTTTTCACTCATTTACCAATATATATATATATATATATTAAGCAACTAATATGTAATCAAACGATATTCGTTATTTAAAGTGCTTCAAATTATGAGTTTTTTAAGCTGTTTAAAGGAGTTCAAATGAAAAGTCAAAGTGTGACATGGTTTTAGAATTTAAGAGACTAATTATGGAGACGCCAAGTAAAATTTGTATCAACTATCATATGTAAAAATCATTCACATAACCTAGGACTAGGAGCATACGTCAAAAGTTCCTATTTTCATTTGATGTCAACAGATTCTTTTTTCTTTATCGAAATAGTGTATTATTATTTGTCAAGTTTAATAATGACATATATAAAGTTCTTCCGATACTATATTAAAAGTTTATTCTAATCAACTTATCAATTATCATTGTGGTTCTGTTTCATTTTATATCACGATTCACGAACAAGTACACTATTTAGAACTTTAAACCAAAGCATGATACAACAAACTCTAACTAGACTCGACACCAAGTCACCAACAACCACAGTATCAATCACTTGGCAGAATCCTTGTGTTTAGCATCGGAAACACCTCCAGCGGCAGAGAATAAATCAACGGGCTCCGATTCCGCAATCACACGCTTACTTTGTTGTTGTTGTTGTTGTTGATTAGATATATTGTTAGCGGCAGTGAAGAGATCAACAGGTTCGGAATCAGCAATCTTGCCGGCTTCCAAGGGTGTGCCGGATACATATTTAACTCTTAATGATTCATCTTCAGATAGTTTTGATTGTGCGGTCCCGTACTTGATATCATCTTTGCTTTTAGCCATTTTAAACTCTTTTGATCCGTTTAGTTTAGGATTTAAAAGTGGATGGGTTTGATGTAGGAGTGGTGATGGTGTGGTGTACGAGTGTATCTTGCACGGAGACAAGTGGCAAGTTACGTTATGAGTTGGATGCACACGTGTCATGGTCGTTCGCTTGTTTTGTGCCACCTAAGATGGTCTCTATCACGTTACATCATTCTGTAAAAATTATTTTGTAAAGTTTTTGTGGTGTTTCTCGTCATATTATCTTGTTATAATTATAATGATGATAACTTTTTAGCAATATACAACTTTGTTGACTATGGACTCAATCTATTTATTACGAATACTAGCATTTTAGTGGGTGAGGTAAATGCTATATTTTTATATTTCCACATAGTGTTTTTAGTTAGTTACTACTTATATATTATCTTTATTTTATCTTTCTTTAGTATTATATAGAATAGAAAGCATCATTAACTTTCAAAGTTGACACATAAGTTCATGTAATTGTGAAACATCATCACCGATCTTGTTGTGTTTTCTAAGGTGTTTTTTTGTCCGGTCGTCTTAGGGATACATATCATTGTTTGTATATTGATGAAATGCTTAATGCTGTTATGAAAAGTAAAGAGAAGAAGAAGAAATTTGGACCATATAAGCTAATGGACAACTTCCTTTATTGTCAAATTGTTTTTAGAGTTTTAGATGTAATCAAATATTAAGTTACGTGTTTTTGTGTTTCAGATGTAACGGAGTATGCAATATTTTATGTTGTTGAACTTTAAGACAAAAATTATTTCTTAGTATATATAGGTTTTGAATTAATGCACTCTAATGTGAATGAATGCATCTCTAATGTGTGTATATGAGAAGGCGTAGTATTTTAGTAAAATTGATACGGAAGAACCTACATCTTGTTGATAAAGTATCTGTTGTGTGTTTATATTGGATAAGTATATTTTATTTCGATTTTGTGACGAAAATATATATTGTTGGATGCTAAATTAATGAAAGTTATGAATTAGGTTAAAATTAGTTGAATTCCTGCAAAGTGTAGGGAATTGTTACTGTAGTTGGATTATAGTGTTTGTTAAGTGACTATGTATAATAAAATTAGTTGATTATTTTTTTCTCTTCTGTTTCGTTGTGTTTTTTAATTTTAAACTTATTTTAAGAGGTGATTACATGTTTGAAATTAGTTGGCTTGCAGTTTGTTACGATTTAATATTTCGTTACAGAAAATTTAATGGAGTGATTATTAGTGTAGGTTTATATTTTGGTTTTCAAAACTTAAGTAATTAGAAGTAGAAGTAAGTAAAGAGGATGAATATTGTTAAATTGGTAAATAATCTAACAAACTCATTAATTTATATAAATGTAAGAATATATAACCATTAGATATGCATGTAGAGAAAATATGAAATAGTCGTTAGAAATTGAGTATTGTCTAATGGGTTCTTGTAAAATAAAGTAGATGATGATGAGATATGTCTTCAAGACCAAGTGTTGAAGTATCAATAAATGTAAAGCTTAACTTTACAACATTCATGATCAAATTAAGTCATCAAGACATCAACTACCAAAAAATTTGGTAAATAAAATAAATAACGACTAGTCTTGCTATTATCAAATACGTGTAGTCTTTTGTACTTTGTAAGTTTTGCATTAATAGCAAATATTTTGTAAAAAGATATCTATGACAAACAAATATGATTTTCATATTAAAAGATATTACAATTTAAGTATACACATACATATAAATATCAAAATCAAAATTTAGGTTTAACAAAAACTAATAAATTACATTATTCAAAGATGCATAACATATAATCCATAAATATAACTTACAGTCTAACACTAAAACAAATATATATGTATATATATATATATATGTTATGTGCATAACATTAGTTTAGAAAAAGATGGTGCTTAAATGAAAAAAGCTCGGGCTTTCGGGCATTTTCGAAAAAAAGCCCGCACTTTTTTTAGTAAAAGTCCGGGCTTTCGATTTCAGAAAAAGAACCCAATTTGAATTCAAATACCTAATGGATCTACAATAATCGGTGAAGAAAACCCGACTCTGATTCCACCAAAATTGTTAGAATCAGAATCAGCGACGCTGCTGACAGAAACGACCACGGTACTATGGAGAGATCAGACATCAGTACAAACTGCTAGATCTGCAGCGGGGGTGCGTTGGTGGTCTGAGGTGTTTGGTAATTGAGAGGGTAAGGGATGTGGTTTTGGTGATGGTTGATGATAAGGAGGAAGTGGGTGAAGTTTCAAGGGTTTATGAGGTGTTTAGATGGGTTTATTTTGACAGCTTATGGCTTATACGCTAATGAATTGAAGTTTTTGGAGCTTATTTGGAGCTCCTGAAAATTCTTCTATAAACAAGCAAATAAATTAATCCAAACAAGCTTATATAAACACTCAAACATAGGCTTATTATGTTCAAATAAACAAATAATAAGCTCATCCAAACACCCCCTTAGACTCTATAAACAAGAGAAATAGAAGGAAATAGAGAGTTGTAACAGGAAAAGTGGCTGTTTTTGTTTATATTGATTTGTAAGGGTAAAAATTGTCATCTTTAGATATTTAACGATGCTAGTGTTAAGTTTGACGAATAAGGGGCAGATGCTAAATGTGTTATCTAGCTAAATATTACTGTTAGTTGTGTGATTCAATGATAGACATACAAAAAGTCAAAGTATTTGATTAAGATGATTGCTTGTTACATGGTTGCTAATTACAAAAATGTCTGCTTCCCAAGTCATCAAATACTACTTTGAAGCAATCTAAGCTTCAAAATTTCACTATTGCAAGTAAAGTGAGACTAGTTATCAACTGGGCTGCAGGCTGCTACCTTCTTAAAACACAATGCAAGTCAGAATTCATCTAGATACTAAACTGCGTTGAGTAGTTTTTGTACCAAAAATAGCTATTGAAACATTCAATAATTCAAACTCTAGATGATATGCGCAAACCTGGTAACATATCGAATTGTACCAGCACTGCCAGAAACTTTTAACTTAACAACTCTTTATATCAGTCATTTAGTTTGCCATGCCCATTCTCATTAAACATAGTACCCACTACCCACTCAAAACATAGCCAAAGACCACAAAGAGCACAAAATCTACCGATGATAATTAATAAATACCAAAAAGTTTTTTTCACTCAAATGTTATCATAGTAGTAGCCAGGTAGCAAATAGGACAATAATAAAGAAGCTAAAGCCAACATATAACTATCACGACCATATTCAGCTTTATCAAGATATGGTAATTAAGCACTGCAAACTGTAACAAGTTGAAAAATCAAAACGATATAGATAAAAGGTTTCACTCAAATGTTAAAACATAGTAGTAGTTGAGTAGTAGCATATTAAAGAAACTAAAGCCAACGTTTAGAAACTAATAACTAGACCATATAATACGAGCTTCATCCCAAAGATCCCTCTTTTACATACAAACTCCATAGCTATGAAAGGAGCTGATGCGCATGAAGAAAGATTGTTTGAAGCCACCTTACGGTCTAACATCCGTTCTCTACTTGGATCTTTGTCTCATCTTTCGGCGCTTCCTCTTTAGTCTCCTCATTCTCTTCTTCTTCCACTACACAAAGTTGGAATTCAATATTTTAGGCACATTTACTTCAAAAGCAAAATTTAAGAAACCATCAAGACCATAAACTCGATTGAACATAAGCATCTCGACTTTGCATGATTTACTCCAGTTTAAAAGATTAATTCATACAAACACTATCCTAAAATAAAAGGAAAAAAAATCTCATTCAGCTTTAAACCCAGCTGAAAAGTAAGTTTTATATTTTATATAAATAACAAAAATTGGACACAAAATGCATTTAAAAGGTAACATTAATTTTCTTATCCTTAACATTCGGATTCTTATTTTCAGTCAAAATCAACATATCAAAATAACAACAACAGAAAGAAACGTATAAATACAGACGTCATATTAATTATTTGGCATCGTAATACAATAGTATGTGATATAATGCATTTTCTAGCACAAATGAATAACTAATTAAACAGTTAGATACGCGTCAAGGCAAAATAAATTACTAATAAGCAAAATTATAGAAACAAACGGATGAATATGGATTTACCTTGGCACGCATCTTGGCTAAAGCTTAATGTGATCTGTTTTACTCCGAGTTTTTGTTATGCAGAAACGGCGAACGACGAAATGAAATGTGGATGAAATGGAATTATTTGAATTTATAGGTAAGGCAACCCTAACTTAAATGGGCCTTTTGATTATCAAAACGGATTCATTGGGTTAGTTTTATAAGTTCCATATGGTTGGCCCAACTTATTCCCATGAATGATTTTTAGTCGAATTTTGGTTGTAACCAAATATGTTGATTTTGACTGAAAAGATGTTAAATGTTTCAACCAATTAATTTTGTGTGTGTGAAAACATACACAACAACTGCGTTGCGGGTAAACTTGGCCAAATCGGCTTCCTATCTAAGGAAAAATAGTAAATTTATTAGTTCTACGATTACTATTAAATTAGATAGATGAATGTATTCGGTTAATGAACTAAACAAAAGGATTAATTTCTTAACAGAGTATATGAGCCTCAGTAGAGGTGGGCATTCGAACTGGTTTACGATTTGAAATCAGTTTGTAAATCGATATTTGAACCGGTTTAAGTTAAACCGATTCGAACTGGTTAGACTTTTTAGCTGTTGATACCGGTTCAGGGTGAAACCGGTTTGGATATTAGCCGTTTAAAACGACCATATAGCCATTAGACTCGGTTTTTGGTCGTTTTTTGGTCGTTTTAAGAATTGGGAGTCTTTTGTCCATTTGGATAGTATATATATATGCAATATTTTGAAACCCAGGTCAATAATTGACCGGCCAAGTCCCCGGGTTCGATTCAACCGGGTCCAACCGATTGGACCGGGGGGTCGAACCGGCATTTGACTTTTTGACTTTTCTTTTTTTTTTTTACCTTTTTCACTTTTAAAACTACAATTACAAATTATTATATTTGAAATGAATTATATGATAGTTATGAACTTGTTATAAAATTGTTAAAATAATTATTAAAAGAGTTATTAAAAAAATCATTAAAATAATCATTTGCAAACCAGTAATAAATATTTATAAATACAACACTATCACAAAGTTATTGCTAGATCTGTTGGCCATAAAACCATTTAACAAGTATAAGGTATGAGATCCGAAATATGGGATAGATAATTGTGTTTTATTTTCCATTAATGTTAAAGTTATTCTACGTCGGTGGCCGGTAACACAAACCACAACCTACCATGGCCTCCTATATATTTTAAGCTAAGCACACAACTAATTCCAACTTTACCATAGTTGACTTACTAATTTAGAACGTTGATTACGCGGTTCCAGTTAAAAAAAAAAAAAAACTGGGTCAATGACCAATCCGGTTCACTGGGTCGACCCGGTCCGACCGGAGACCTGATCGGTTCATTGCTAGTCAAAAATCAAGGTTAGCCCCGGAAGCACTGGCCCGACAATGGGTCCGAGTTTTGGTTCGACTAGCCGGGTCTGAGTCTCGGTCCGATTAGCCGGGTCAACCCGATTTTGAAAACACTGTATATATGTATTAGATATTGATGGTTGTGTTACAACACTCAAAAATTCTAAAAACACACTCAAACTGCACAATATATACTCTCAACTCTCAAACGCAATTGCATCATCTTGTGGGCAAATACAATCTTCCGCTGGTGTTGGTGAATCGTCTAGTAATGTTACGATTGTTTTCGTCATAGCGACGATAAGAAACCCGGATATTTGGTATAATTACGACTTGTAAGAAATGTCTAGGGGTTATATAAAAGCTTGATGCAAGAAATTTGGGGCACTTTTTAAGAAAATCGGGAATACTACTTTGAAAAATCATGAAAACCTCGATTGCAAATCGATGAAATTTGGGGCGGGGCATGATCAAACGTAAATGGCGAATGATGCTACGTTTTGGCAATACAAAGCGAGTTTGGGGCGGGATAGGATGACAAAGTTAGTGATTCAAGAAAGTTTGCCTTTTGACCACTTCGACAATCTGCGGTTGACAAAACTCATCCAAGAAACACTACAACCTCGTTATAAACATGTAAGTCATTCAACTCTTAGATGGGATGTTATTAAAATGTAGAAAATTGCTAGAAATGAAATGATTTTAGATTTTCAAAATATACAAACCGGATTGGGTTAATCCCAATACGTATTTGGATATCACCATACCTTCAAAAATATATTTAAATTTTTAGATTATGTGATAAGAAGTTTTAAACTACAATGAATAGTATTTTCTATATCTTTTAATAATGCATCGAATAACACCACCGCCGTTAGACAATTAAAACTAAAATATTAACCGGTTTGTGATGGTGTGTTTTTCATAGTCGATAGGTTGCACGTATCATTAAGTTGGTTGTGCAAGATGGACTTAGTCGTGTTGGAGATATAAATTATAGTTTTAAACCCAATGTTACTTGATATTTTTAGTTCAAGTAACGCTAGATACCATAAATATATGAAATTTTGTGTCGATTCAAATTCCTATGGTTAAGTCCGAATTGGAACGTACTTACTAGATGGAATTCGACACATGAACTCTTTGAAATTGCTTTAAGACGAAAATTAACTTTAAAAATATTTCATCACCATCTTGCGGAACATAATCGGGTTACACTTTTGCCGAAGTTGAGCAGTCATAATATCCAACTAATTACCGAATTGCTTTTTGTTTTTAAACAAACAACTATTGTTTTGTCGTGTGTTTATTATCCATCTGACTAGCTGTTTAGTGTAAAATCAAATATTTTTAATGTGTTCCAAAATAAACGAGTTTGAAATAAGGAGGGGTTGTTTTTATACACATGGTACAACCAATGAAAGTAAAATTTATAAAATATTTTAAAAATATGACTCTTGTTATAACTTGATCCGCCGCTTTGAACCCGACTCTAAATATTGGTGGGGTTGAAACTTTACTTCAAAACATTTCTTAAGATTTTTTTTGTTAAAGGAAGACCCGAATTTCGCGGCAAAAGAAATTTCTAAATTTAACAAAGTTTTCGAAATTTTATAATCGATGTTTATTTGTCAGAGTATGGTACTTCCAAATCCGTTTATGGTATTATTTGAAATGAGGGGGCATCTTGATCAAGTTCGCATGCTAATAATTAAATGATGTGATTGTATAACACTTTGAGATATGAGAATACAAAAAGAGCTCGATCAAGTACTCCTAGTTGTGAACTAGGAAGGTATATTGGTTTCGACTTTTTAGCGTACATTGAAGAGTTTCATAATTGGATACTTTGGCTTGGTGGAAAGAGCATGAATTTCAATTTCCAATTATAGCCATTTATGGCTCGTGATCTATTAACCGTCAAAGCTTATACGGTAGCTTTAGAGTCCACTTTTTCAGTTACTGGTGGTATTATTTCACCAAAAAGAACCAAACTCATCTCTTTGTCAGTGGAAGCATGTATTTGCTTGAAAGACTATCTCGACGACGTTGAACTAATACGAAACATTTCACCACTCGAAGGGAAAAATACTAAGGGTTGAGCAAGAAATACATGAGGAAGATATAAAAATGGGATTTTCGGTACCACTTATCGCGCAAGAACTTGTTTACGAAGAAGACTTATGAAAAAGACTAAATAAACGACGACGAATTGAAGACTTTGTTTTATGTTTGAAGATGTATTATGTATTTTCAAATATTAGTTTAAATGAGAATAAACAAGAAAAGTGCCCCAATAACGTGTTTTGTAGATTTTGCATTAGTTGGGTGTGAAGATTAAACAAAGAATGAACAAACGAGCCTGCAATTATGAAGTTGATATTTTGATCAAAAAGGTCCTATCTGGTGGATAGATAGGTCGGCCAGGTTTGAAACGGATTTTGCACCTAAATCGGTTTCGTAATCGGTTTGGGTGAAACCGGCTTCAAACTTGTCTGAACCCATTTGGACTGCATCGCACTTTCCCCGACTTGAACTGGTTTAAAACTGAATCGTTTGAATCAAACCAGCTTTGACTCCGGTTAATCCGAACCAACCCTGTTTTAAAACCGGTTCGGTTTAACCCATAAATCGATTTTGCCCACCTATAAGTCTTGGGCCGTCTCATATTGTGTTACTCAATATAGGATGGGCTTTAAGCATACTTTCATCTGGTTATGGTCCAGTATTTGTAAATTACTCTATTTGGCGCACAACCGCACATATGTTAACCAAAAACGGTAAATTTTGTTGCTATCAATTCTCACCATATAATATATTGCATGCATATATCTCATTCGGCATGAGATGTTTGCTTATGATTCTGATTTCTCAAATTCATTGCACTAAAGTTATGATTTTTTTTACTTAACTAAAATGTTCACATTTAAATTTAATTTTAGTTGAAGTCTAACTGAAACATTATTCTATTCAAATGATGTTTGTAAAGCCACTAATTTCAGTAGTAGATGTATTTTGACAATTTGGCAAATGTGTATCCATGATTGATTATCTTACTTTTTGCTATTAGAAATATAACAATCACTGTAGTTGTTAAATAAACATAAAAACTTTCACATGATCAAAATAATATATATTAATGATCCACGCCCTTTTTTATCTCCCAAACGTGTCACTTTCCTAGGGGTGTTTGGATTATCTTATTATTCGAGTTATACACTTATTTGATTTTCAAAAGGCCAACAAATTTTATTTTCTCAGACTTATGATGAACTTTTAATATCAAACTAGTAATAAACTCAAGTTGATAAGCCCTAAAAATAGAGCTTGTTAAGTTATTTGAAAATCAGGTAAACCCATAATGCTTAGAAATATGCTAACCAAACATTCCTCTTATACGAGTTTCAACAACCACCATCAACCATTATAAACCACCGGTCCAACTTTGTAGCAACCACCGTCGTCAGCACTTGTAAATCACCATTACTATGTCACCACCCTTCCCCATTAGCATACTAGATCTCCAATGGCAACAAGTACTAAAACCTCTTGTCCACATCACCACCATGCACCACCTTGATTTAGAAAAGCGCACCTAGATGGTTCCAAGGTGCTAGGCGCCTTAAGGTACTAGGCATGGCGCCTTATAGTGACTCTAGATGATAGTATGACATAAAGTGACCTTGAGGAGGTGCCTAGACTGGAGGCGAGGTGAGGCGTTTTTGGCTCCTTGGGTTGCTAGTCGATTAAAAAAATAATTGGTCTAGCCTTTTCAATTAAACTTTGTTGGTTAATTTTTTTAAGCCCAACATTTACTATCAGTCCATCAATCAACTCTACGTTAACTTTCTAACACAACGAAATTTCAATAACGACTCTAAAACCTAAAACCACATACGCGACTTTGGTCTCCAAAGGAAAAACACCAAATTGAAGCATGAAACAACAAATTTGAGCCAATTTGCTTACTTGCTTGATTGCCTTTGACATTGTGACGAACTACGATACTTCAAAATTTTACTACTTTTAGTATGCAATTGAAATATTTCAGATGTGTAAGCATTTATTAGGTATATAATGGTATGACAAAGCAATTTAAAAGTGTTTTATGCATTATAAGCGTTTGATTTACGTGAGGCTCTCTCCTTATTTCCTAGCGCCTTAGATCGCCTTTTACCTTTTTAAATCAAGCGCACCACCCGCCATAACCGGAACAAAAACCTAATGTGATAACAACCGCGTTTTGAGTCAGATGGATTGAAATTCAGTTGCGATTCGGTGTAGATTTCACTGGAAAACGCGATAGATGTGTTCTTGTCGGCAATGTATGATCGTCTCTACTTTCGGCACCAATACAAATAGGAACTGAATGGGTTATGTCTTTAGATTTGAGTCCCCGGTTTCAATTGATTTTTGGGTCCTGAGTTTCAATCGATTTGTAGGCTTATGTTTCACTTTCAAGTGTGTGTGTTTGTATGTAAAATGGTATTTTTTTAGTTGGGTTATTATATATTGGCTTGAGCTGATTGTACTATTAAAATTTAGTAAACTTACTAAAGTTCAAATTTATTGTCAGATCGTGATTATGTTTTTTTATTTGACATGAAGTATTTATTAACTTTGTTTGATAGATTTCCTTTTATTTCCTTTTTCTTTTAATTTTCATTTTCTGTTTATAACCATTGTTATTCATATGTAACTAATTATGACATATTTATATATTAGCGAAAAATAAGAAGAAATAGAAAGAGTGGAGCTTAGGGAATATCTTCAAATAAATATAAGAATTTTTATAAAATTTCACATTTTTATTAAAAATTGAACTTTTATGTAAAAAATATTTGTAAAAGTATTTTTCATAAAGAAAAACGTATTTAAGCATATGAACTTTTTTAGAAAAAGATAATTTTATTACAAAAGAACTATTTAAAAATAATAATTATAAACTTGCATATAAAACATATTCATATAAAAAACTAGTAATAATAATAATATTGATTATTTGAAAATTTTAAAGTACATTCTAAATTAATAGAAGGAAGAAAGCTGATTAGATGGAAGGTTAATGATGTGAAGTATTGATTAGATAGAAGGGTGAAGGTTGTCGAGGGGTGGAATAGACTTCAAATTTTATGAATGAGATTAGTGTATGAAACTGGAATTCCGAGGTGGTTTTTACATTAAAAAAAGTCAAGTCACCGAAAACAACTCAATCACATTCCTATCATCCAAATATAAATTCTAATACTAAGAGTCATCATCATTTTATAATCTAAATATAATTGTGATTTTAATCAATAATTTTTTGTTAACTCATTACTTTAGATATGTCAAAAAAAAATTATACACATTATTAGTTTGATATAATTTTTTTTAAAAAATATGATATTTATTTGATATTATATACATTTTAGTATTGAATACACTACACAAAAGTAAATGATAAATACTTTCTATTCAACAATAATAAATTATGGATCAAACTATTCGTACAATAACTTAAATTATTATAAAATTTACCTAATTGTTATGATTAAATATATTTCGCATACATTGCTTATAAGTACTTATTCGATCACTATACGGAGTAACCCATACAGTTGCACAATCATAGTTGAAATGAAACCACTATGGACTAATAGTTGGAATGTGATATCCTCATGTTCACGTGACTCGTATGTGATAGTTATTATTAACATACCCCATTACTTAGTATTAATCAAAATATACCACTATGACCAATTTATTTTTATCTATATTTCGATATAAAAAAGTTAATTTCGAGACTGAAAATTACATTCGTTAAATAAATATTATATGATGATAAAATTTATGTCAGAATGAATATAAAATTACAATGATAATAAATATATATATATATATTCAAAATTATTCCAAATATTATATATTAAAATTATTAAAGTAAATAAAATACTTATTAAATTAAATATTAAAAATAATGATATTAAAATTGATTAACAATGACATTAAGAACCTTTTTAGCATGAAGTTTTTAGGAGCTTTAACTTTTAATTTTTGAACAAAAAGCTTTTAAGAAAATAAAAGTCTTGTTTGTCATGTACAAGCTGTAACTTTAGAATCCAACGAAAAGCTCAAATTCTCAAAGTTAATAAAAATAATTTTTTATGAAAACTTATAAATCTAAAACTACAGTTACAACTAATTCACCAACTAAATCACAATTATCACATGTCGCTTCCATCACTCAAGCTCCGTGTAAAAATCACTTTATTGAGTGTAAATAGATTTTACCCGTAACAATCATATGATTTGACGATGTTGACGGTGATGGGTACATAATTGGAGGTACGGTTGAGTTGACAGCTAATTGAGTGTGAGGTGAGAGATGAAAGCCCACCTGAGTGTAAGTGGCGACCAGCTGTCTGATTATCAATAAAAGAAAAAAAAGAAAAAAACTAAACAGAAAATATATTTGAAATAAAAAATTGATTAGAAAGTCGATAAAAATAAAGATATTTTAGTATTTTATATTGTGAGAAGAAATTTGATAAATTGTCAACTTTAAGGATAT
Source organism: Logfia minima (assembly GCA_963921325.1). Taxonomy (NCBI): domain Eukaryota; kingdom Viridiplantae; phylum Streptophyta; class Magnoliopsida; order Asterales; family Asteraceae; genus Logfia; species Logfia minima. Next base: position 4,435,069 of record OY992763.1, on the reverse strand, counting down.
TACTAAGAAGAAGTTTAAAAAAAAAAGACTATGAATCTGGAAAATTACAACGACGAAAAATGTAATTTAACCAAAGTATAAACTCCATGTATAATATCAATATAAAATGTACGTCCTCTTTATACGAACGACAATGAGAAATGAGAGTGGTCAAACGTGGACATGCTGAGTTCGTTGTAACATAAACATTTTATTTATATTTTATATTTATTTATTTGTTTTATAAGCTGTATCTTTTATCTACCATTTTTGGCAGGAAAGACAATAAAAAACCCCTATTTTATAGTCTCACTTTAAGAAAGAACGAAGTATGTAGACTATAAATTATACTTGTAAAATCCCAACCTTTGTCCCAATTTATTTGGTGGCAAAACATTTTTCTTGTTCCTGTTCTGTTTTGAATTTTTTGGAGTAACTCATACATGTTCATCATATTAGATAAAAATGTAACAGCTATATATATGACATAATATTGCCCGATATGTTGACCTTTCATGGTATCTAATTATTATTTTTATTTAAATATTTAAATCATTAGCTATTATATGACATTAACACAAAACTTTATTAATTGACACATAAACACACATTTAAGTTTGACATATCACCACCTATTACTATTATCATCATCTTACTATAATATTTAAGATATGAAATCTTCTAGAAAAATTTAACTCTTAAATCATTAGTATTATTATTATTATCATCTTGCAATTTTTAATAATTTTTTAGGATATTAGATCTTCTAGAAATGTTTAATTTATGAATTAAAACTCAAAAGATAAATGTTTACATTACATATGTATCTATAAAAATATGTAAATATAGATAATGAACTGATTTTATTATCAAGATAAATAATATGCTGATAATAAGTGTTATGATTATTAATGTATTTATATAATTTTTATAAGTATACATAATGTATTTATAAATCATATACTTATATCAATACATTTTCATAAATACATTATTTATATTAGTATAATATCGATTCGTTATTCACCTTAAAACAAAAGTAAAAGTAGTACATCAACTGATGATGTAATACTTTAATTTAAAAAAGGTATTATTAAACATACTAATTTAATAAATGGAATATAACATTAAAAATTGTGATACTGCATTGAAAACTGTGTCATGTGAATATTAACTAGTAAATCTAGTAAAAAGCATTAGTGTATTGAGCCTTACCCATTTAAAATCGTAATGTCATGATTTTTTCATTTAAAAGAACAACGCAATTGTTTATTTTTATTTTTTTTATGTAAAAGAATATTAATCTCCAAATGCGCTTTAAAGCTGATTAGATTGTATGGACAGGTCATTTGTCGCTACCACCGCAAGATCCGCTAACCTTAAATTCCAGCTCCGTCGTCATATTTATATCCTTCGGCGATATATATTATTCCATTTCTTTTATTTTGGCTTTCTCTTTTTAACAAATACAATACAATGAGCACCAATCTCCAAGTCTAAATTCCTACAAGTTTATCACCCTCTCGAACCCTAGTTTCTAATCTCTATCTACTCAATTCATTAACTTTTGACATCATTTTAATCATCCTTGAATTTCTTGAACAATCGTCACTGACCTCGATTCACAAAGCCTATAAATTTGCAATATTTATACTATATATCGGCCGTTGGCCAACACATCCAGAACATCCCATTAGCTTTTTTTTGAAGAGAACCCCAGTTATGTATCTGCATCTAATTTAGGGACTGCATTTTTAATTCAATTAGTAAAGTAATGGTTATGTTAATTCAATCTTGTGGTTACAGTAATATGAATTTAGTTTTGAATTTCATAGTTAATAATGAAGTTTTTGTTGTTATGCATCTAAGTGTTTTGCATCTAAGTTTTGTTAAAAGTAAGATAGACGCAGAGATAAAATTAAATATCAAGGCGTATGATTTCTTCAAACTAACTTTATTTATCAATTTATAATTAATGCATCTAGCTCTTCTTCTATTTTTCTACAAAATCTGCATTCAATTTTTTTCGTCGGAAAATATAGCAAGATCCATGTACAGATTATAGACTATAGGCCTGTGCAAAATGGCTGAATCGAACTGGACCGTACCATACCGAGAACTAAAAAACTGTGAGTTAGAGAATCAAGAACCGTATTGAAAGGTACTGGTTCGGTTAGACCTATGCAAAAAAGATAAAATCAGACGGTATCGACCAATATTGAGAACTAAAAAATTGCAAATTATAGAATCGAGAATCATACCGATACTTGTATATTCCGTTCGGTACCAATATGGTTCTTAGTTCTTTCGATATGTATCGTCTTTTGCACGGTTTTAAAACTGAATTTAGTGATATACTTTGTTAATTGAAGTGTTAAGTATACATAAGATGATTTCAGTTAAAAAAAGTTGGGCGCAAAGTGATTAATTGAAGGGTCTAGAAAGTTGGGTAAACATTCCGTTCTTACGAATTTGAGTTATCACCCGATCTTCACTCTATAAATATATAGATACATACTTGGTGTAGACATTGAAGTAACAAATAAATAAATTAATGTAAGCACACGCTTAACATTTGTTGTATGTACATAATTTTATTAAAAAATGTATACATTGTTGGAATATAGCTGAAGCATTTTGGCTATAAATAGTAAGACGCCCCTTATTCTCTTTCACACACATCTATATCTTCAATTGCGAATTCGTTTAATTTTAAATGGCATTGTCTAATATGTACTAATTACTTAACTTATGATCTTATATACCCATATCATATGTACTAATTACTTAACTTATGATCTTATATACCCATATCATACACACACGCACACACAAAAACTCGCACACACAAAAACTCACACACACATATATTCTTGCTTAGTGATTTCGTATTAAATGTAACACAGTATCATATAACGAAAATAATGATATAAATATATAATTGTTAATTTTGCAGGGTTGTGACGGTTGGTCTCTCACCAAATTATGACTTGCACACATCATCAGTTGGGCGGATTGCGATTGGGAAGCATGCGGTACGAGCTCTTACGATTTCCAACAATCCTACTCGTCTTTCTACAACATTATTGAACAGCGATCCAAAAATAAAATTCATGCAAGTTTTTGATTCTTTGAAATGGGAGATATTTCATGATCCGTCGTTTGAGTTTGATGATGATTCTCGTCAGTACGTCGAGCGGGTAAGATTAATCAAGACGTTCTTCATTTTCAAATGTATATTTATAGTTCGATCTCTAGAGCTAGCTGCGTCTTCTTCATTATGATCACTGTTTGATTTTGCTTCATTTTTTTTTTAATATGTATGCAATCTAATTAACGGTTAAGTGCCTAAAATCACTTTCATCTATTGCTACTGTATATTTGTATGTATTGGATGACTTTTATATCATGTAGTCGGTATTTTTGCAGACGTGACAACCATATATGTTGTCAGATTCACACAATAACAATAACTCAAAATGAATTTATTACACACAACATAAGTTATTATAATTGATTATGCACAACAGAGATTCGTTTTTAGTTGGATACGTTTCCAATCACTTAACCCTCTAGTTAGCATATCTGGACATTTGTTTGTAGCCCTATGTGAGTATTAGATAATTTGTAAAAAATAATGAAATGTATCTAGTCATATTCCATTTTTAATTGTGTGTTTTTGTGTATTTCATGCAGATGATTGACCACAATATACCTGGAGGTATAATCAGTTTCTCCATTCATATTCAAGAACATCTGCGGAAATCAGAACTACTAAGTGATAACGTGATTACTTGAATAACAATTGATCATTAAAAATGGAAAAGCAGGGATAAATTAAAATGGAAAAGTTGACTTGTAAGCATTAGAAATGTTAACTCCTAACAGATGATCAGTAGTTATGTGCCAAGTGATCCATAAATATGTCACTCAAGTGCTGCAAAAAGCAATTCTTATTAAGAGGAATTTTTGGGTACTAATTATTTATGATTATATTATAAATTAAATGTGATGTATATATATGCAGGAAAGTTTAACCGAATCCACACTGTAGTCGACACCTACAAGTTGCTAAAGGGACAAGAACTAACAGATGATGAATTTTTTCTTGCATCTGCTCTTGGTTGGTGCTCTCAGTGGGTAATATATAATATAGCAACATAATTTAATTAATACTAAAAACTATAACAAAAAAGAATAACTGGTATCTATTTTAATCCTAATCTTATTATTGCGCGAACCTCGAATTAACCCTGCTTCATGGTGCTTGCAGCAACATGGATTTATCCTTGTAACTGATGACTTAATCGATGACGGTGATATACGCAGAGGTCAAACCTGTTGGTACAGACTACCAGAGGTGTGACGATCAAAATTATATCTACTCATTATCCATATCAGTTCGGAAAGTGATCATATGCTTAAACTGCTTGAAAATTTGGATATGATGTAGGTTGGTCTGATTGCTGCAAATGACGCGTTTGTTCTTCGCAACCATATTTTCATTATTCTAAGGAAATATTTCAAAGGAAAGGCTTGTTATGTGGATTTAAGGGACCTCTTTGATGAGGTTTCTCTGCATATTAATAATCATTGTATCAAGTATTTAATTTAGTCATCAGCTTTGACAAGGATGATTATAAATTAACCACATTGCTTTGATTTAAATAGGTAGAATATCAAACTATCTCAGGACAGATGATTGATATGATCACTACACTTGGACAAAAAAATCTCTCGAAATTTTCTCTGTCTACGTAAGTAACATACAAACTACTCAATTAATTTAATGTCTGTGTTGAATCTTGTGAATTGAAGTACACACTTTCATCTTGTCTTGTAGTAACCGCCGGATTCTTCAGTACAAAACAGGTTACGGTTCATTTTACCTTCCAGTGAGTACAGTAGATCTCTCTGTTGTGTCATATTAAGTCTTCCTTTTTGATTGGACTAATACATAAGAATTACTGTGCTTTAAGTTTGCATGTGCCCTCCTTATGGCGGGAGAGAATTTAAGCGATCATGCTCTGGTGAAGGATGTCCTTATTAAAATGGGTATCTATTTCTCAGTGCAGGTAATTGATCATTGGTTGTGACTATATTTAAATCGCCGATTGATTCATCCTTAATAAAATAAAATTATTTTTATGTTGAAATACATGATAAATTGATTGTAGGATGATTATCTCGACGCTTTTGGTGATCCTAAGGTGACTGGCAAGGTTAGTCCTTCAATATCATGTGTCCCGGTGAACTTGTCATGTGGGCCCACATTGTTAGGGAACAACATCTTATTTATGCTTGATCTGTCCCATTATAACAGACTGGAGTAGATATTGAAAACTTCAAGTGTTCATGGGTGGTTACGAAAGCATTGGAACTAGCCAACGAGGAACAAAAGAAGATTATAAACGTATGCATGAACCATGACTTGTCTCATTTTCAACTCATTTCCTCCCATTTCAGCAATGCACCTCAATATATATATATATATATTTACTTATCATCCATGACACTTGTAGGAAAACTATGGGATAAATGATCCAGAAAAGGTAGCAAAAGTGAAGGAAATTTATCACACTCTCAACCTTCAGGTTAACTTCTTATTGCTACTTCTTCCCCAATTTCTTGTATATTGGAAGACATGCATTAAACTGGTTTACTGTTGTAGGGAGAGTATGAAGATTACGGGAACAAGATTTATGAGGAGTTGATCAAATCAATTGAAACTCACCCAAACAAAGCAGTTCAAGAAGCGTTGAAATCTTTCTTAGGAAGGATACATAAGAGGCAAAAGTAGGTCCCCAAGAGTCTTAACAAGAGGGTCTATGTGTTTTCCCATTTTATGTTGTATATGTAGCCAGTATTTGATTCTTTACTGGCTAGCTACTGCTATATGTGTTATCATAATATAGATGGGAATAATAATGTCACGTAAGTTTGTTTGGTGGATAACCTTCTTTTTTTTTTCTTTTCTTTTTTTAATAACTAACAACAAAAAGGTGGTAGTAGTCTCATTGGAGAGAGTTTTAACCATTACTTGGATAAGTTTCTCTCGTTGCAAGTTTGATGCTCGAACATAGTGACCCGCCAAAAGTTCGATGTTGAAACCACAACTAAAAAAAAAAGGTATTCATACAAACATCGACTATCAAGCCAAATTTGTTTGTGTTTGTATGAAAATAATCAAGTAAAAAATGTTCCATATCTATTATCAAGTGTCATACGACGTTGTAAGATTTTTCAATGTGTAGTTGGTGTGTCCTAAAAACTATAATTTCCAACAATAGAGAAATAAAAAATGATACAAAAATACAAGTACTTTAATCATTTTAATATATTTAAAAGATTAAAATATTAAATTTAATGAAGAAAAAACTATCTATACAATTAACTCTAATTAATATTTAAAATGATTGACTTAGAAAATTCTTGCCATCCTGTTTGTTCACTTCATCCATTAGTGATGCACGTAGAAAAAGAACCGAAACAACTGCTTTAATTATCATTATAATTGTCAATATTCATAAATTAAACTGAATGCTAGCTACATATAAGAAGTTTAACCTTGGAACCTGCAAATCCTCAAATAAAGGTAAATCACAAAACCATCATATAAATTAGGGAAAATTTCATATATGCCATTGATAAGTTACATAATATTATATCTATCGATATTAATTTTAAAATATTAGATATCTCATTATTAAATATGCAAAATATCATATATGTTCAAATAGTCAATTTAATTATTAAAAAGTCTTTCAAAAACTTAATAATCATTAATAAATTAGAGATCGATCTCTACTGATAGCTAGATTAAAGTAATTCTATTAAAGTTCAACTTCCTGATAATAAAAGCGGTCCCTATGGTTGCTCCCGTGCTCCGTTTTAGGCATAAGAACGGGTGTCTTTAGAAGGAAGCCATAGGCACGACCTAGTTCTTTTGACTAGTCCTTCTTGTTTCGTTCTTCTCGCAACGGAGGGAGAACATTTACTACATCAACTATATATATACAATTTCAAACAATTTTCACTTTTTTTTAATTACTATATCAACTATATATATACAACCTATATAATTCAAACATTTTCTTTTTATCACTTTTTTAATTAGTACGCCAACTATATACATACAACCTATGTAATTCAAACATTTTCCGTTTATCAAATTGTAAATGGATCCCTTCTAAAACTCGGGTGATGGTGTTCAAAAATAAAAATATAAATGTAACGTACTTTTTTTAATTAATGTAATTTTTACTATTAATATAATGTATTATTATTATTGTGCTAATATAATGTTGAGGTGACAGTCAGTTCTTCAATTTTGGTCTGCATCATAGTTGATGTAGGCTATGAACGGAGTCCTTGATTACATCATATAAGGAAATGTGATGTATTAGATAGGGGGAAGTTAGTTGCTTGTCCCGATCTAACTGTTAGAAGGATCCTTGATTCAACCGTTTCTACATATTACTTGTATTATTTTAGCATTGTGTTTCCACATATGGAATGGGACGATAAGTTAAATAATTGGCGAGTGTTTCTTAAAACACTACAAACTGAAAGGCATGAACGACTGGTTGCCATTAACACGATTAATTGTCACGTCAGGACAACTGACCATGACAACTGCAACACCAATTACCCCATAGTGATAACTGACGACAACTAACACAACTTATCTACCTATTTCTTTAATTTTTATTATTTAAAAAAAAACATATATCATTTATAAAAAAGATATTAAATCAAATTAAATTAAAATATTTAATTAAATTACATAAGTAATTCTAAAACTTACATTTTAATATAAAATTTAACATATATTTACATTTTGTGTGTTCATTTAACTCGATGTATCCCAAGTTACATAGTTAGAGATAAAAAGTGGTATATTATATGTTTATCTCCACAAATAAGGACGCATCTAGTACTTCAATCACAATGCAAGTTAAACATTCAAAAATTAATTTTCTTTAATAGGGCCCATTTCATATAGTCTTACTCAATATGGGCCTGAAGCTTACTTTCATCTGGTAACGAACGGGTAACTCATTGCATGCATGTATGTATCCTCATTCGGGATGACATATTTGTTTATGATTTTGATTTCTCAAATTCATCGTTAAAGTTTAAGTCTTCTTCTTAATTTTCTTTTAATTAAAAATGTACACATTTAAATTCATTTCAGTTGAGGTATAATTGAAACAGGAACGTTATTCTATTCAAATGATGTTTGTCACGTAATTCAGTAGTTTAAGTAGTGGATGTAGTTTGGAATATTTGGATATATGATTAATAATCTTACTTTCAGAACATTAGATGTGATAATCTTTGTAGTTCTGAAAGTCGAAAATATATAGCGTTTTTTGTTATTTACCAAATAACAGCTACAATTGCTTTTCTTTGATATAATTTGCTTACCTTAATTTTGAAAACTATTAACAAACATAAAATGTCTTTAACTACTACTTCAAATCTATATAAGCCCAATTGTATTATTTTATACCAGGTGTCACTTTTTATTCTGCATTTGCTTAGCTACTCGAGTTGCCAATACTTAGGTTGTTAAACTGCATTTGGCATTCCAAACAACCAATTAAAAGTCCTACTCAACATATGCCTAAAAGTACTTTAATATAATCATAAGTCTCTCAAAACTCTCTATATATATTCTAATCTTTTGTGCAATCTTTTCATAGTTAATCAACTTCATCTGTGCCTCTCAAAACTCTCGATCGAGTCTTGTTTCGCTAATTACTACGATCCTACCATGGCTTCCACCAGCTACATTTATATTCTTGTCCTTGCAGTATTCTTCGTCATGAACAACGAAATCAGTTATGCTTCACGTAACTTGTTGCAAACAACTCCAACACAACCACAAATACCTACCATACCAGCATTGCCACAACCGCAGATGCCCACAATTCCAACGCTCCCACAGCCACAAATGCCCACCATCCCAACACTCCCACAGCCACAAATGCCCACCATCCCAACACTCCCACAGCCACAGATACCCACCATTCCATCACTACCACAACCACAAATGCCGACAATCCCAACTCTCCCAAACATGCCGAAAGTTTCATTGCCACCATTGCCTTCTATGCCAACAACTCTTCCTAATATTCCTTTCTTCGCACCACCACCTTCCAAGAAGTAAACGATGGACCACATGCTGCTGGTAGATAAGAAGAAAAAGCTAGTATACATACATGCTCATTGTGTGGATATCAGTCGCTTTGGTTGTTATTGTACTCGAGGGTCTTTGATCCTATTTTTTCTACATTTATGTTTTCTTAGTGTGATCAGGGAATGTCTCATTGTGTTTTCCTTTACTTTTTTATTTGTGCTTTGAATTGATTGATGTGATTTGTTGTTATATATACTTATTTTAAGTTGAATGATTCAGTTATTCTTAATCTTAATAACATGCATAGTTCAGTCCCTACATCCTTGTAGATTAGCAATTCGGACACAATTCAGTAAATTTGTGGATATGTAACAAAGATTTGAGTGAAACCATTTATATCATTCTGCGCAGACATTTCAGAGTTTACGATAATATGTTCAGATCCTCTATTCTCGATGTGTGGAACAAGAAGAGGTGTAACAATATAATTATCATGTTTGTGATAATGGAAGCAGAGCAATTGCAGAATCAAAGAAGGTTAATAGAATTGTTAGTCATTTTAGTGAGATTGGTGAAACGATAGTCAAGACTTTGGACTGCTTTTGATTATGCAATTGAGAGATTGCTTAAAAATAATTGTTCTGTCTCTTATAGGAGATAAAGGAGGTGGATCAATATAATGATCATGGTTGTGATATTGAGAAGCAAGGAAACTGCAAGTATAAAAATATATCAAAATATACGTTGAAAAGATTTGGTAGCTTAGATGAAAATCAACAAACAAGTAGTTATTAGTACACTATTGGCGAACGATGGTGATTTTTGACTACTACTAATGATTCTCACAACATCAAACATTGCAATTGAGAGATTGATTTTTTTACCTTTCTTTAAAACTTTTGTTCATTATAGGTGTTTAAGAACATGAATTTAAGGAAGAAGTTTTGGATTATTTTATTGGTTTCGAAAAATAACAATAAGATAGGAAGCTATATTCTTATTCATTTATCATGAAAGATGAAAACCTAAATATCAACCTCAGCATGTAGAGTAAAGTCTAGTATTATATCGTTTTGAAACACTTGGTAATCTGCAGTACGTGCTAAATTATGTATTTTGTGGTTCTGTCTTTGGATCTTGCTTAGTCATATCACAGATTTCATAGATAATAGCTAGAACTCATACATCATGCACTTCATGACCCATGATTCTTAGGGAATGTAATTTACTCTAAATGCATGTTTATTGGCTAAGTTCAATTCGATCATAATGAGATTGCATATATTCGTGAGATGAAATATAAACTTATATGTGGCTTAACTCAAATGGTATTTCATGTGAATAAAAAAAAAGCAGGATCATCCATGTGTTTGTTTAAGAAACTCAAAGGCGACACACTTGACTAAGTTGGTTATTGATTAATGCAAACACTAAATTCCCCAGCTTGTTTCCACAATTTCAAAACAATGTCAAGTTTGAAAGAGGAAATTTGCACTCGTGTGAGGTCAAAAGTATGTACATATATGGTAGTTTTCTATTTACCACGAAGTGCGTTAACCAAATTCCTCTGCTTCTGCTGTCAGCAACTGCAGTCCAGATCTGCGAATTTAGTAAAACTTGCTTACCTGATTAAAGGAAGTTAAGAAAGAGCAAATGCCCTCAAGCGCAGAGGTTGTTTAACTACTTCAAACCTATAAAATCTATTAATTTATGCCAGTTGTCGCTTATGTCCTGCATTTGCTCATCTACAAATCTTATTCCTTTTGTAGTTGCCAATTAGGGTTGACAAACAACTCACAACCAGTAGGAGGTTTGAACCAACCAAAGAACTTGTAACATAGCCCAGGGCTCTTATACATATACATATATATAATAATATCATAATCACAAGACGCTCCTATATATATATACTAGATATTTATGCCCGTGCAATGCACGGGTCTTACACTATTGTCTTGATATTTAACCGATTTGTTCTAAGTAGAAGCTATAATGATTTTTGTGAAAAGTGCCTAAGATAAATACATCTTATTATCTTTAATATATCTAACTGTTATCTTTAACGATAACTGCCGTTTGGGTAATTCGAACATGGTCAAATCACAATTATCATTTGAACTCTTGTGACAAAACTATCAAAAATTGATATGATAGATGAGTTCTTGTAAGTTGTGATCACAATTATCATTTTTCTGACATACATATGTGATTTATATAGGGTTCTTTTTGTCCAGTGATGACATAACCATACAATATCTAAAGATAAAATTAAACATCAAATATAACTATGGATCATGACATTTCCATGTTATGTTATTTTATTCTTAAAACCAAGGCAAAAGTGAAACTACATAGAACTTACAAACATCAAAATGAACTCAAACAACACCTAAACATCCACAAACTCTATAACATTCAAAAGAATAAACTAAAAATGGTCCAAAAGTGAAATGATCTAAAAGCAACAAAAAGATCCAAATCCTCATAAGTACACCAAAACATCTTACAATAAAATAAAATGACAACCCAAAATTACTTCTTCACTTGTGTGATTGAAGAAAATCAAAATCTCGCCAAATAATTGCTTAGCAAAATGAAGACATGCATAGAATTCGTATGGTTCACATGGGAATGAAAATGGAATATTTATAGACAACAATACTCTAATTTGATGTGCAACATAATATCTATCAAGTGTTCATATGAAAAGATGCTTACAACAATAAATGCTTAAAATTTAATTATGATTGTTAAAATGCACAGTTTATGAGCCGTTTTAAATTTTTCATCTTTTATTAAAAATGAAAGGATTAAATTTAATATATTTTATTTTTATTACTATCATCAAAACTACTAACTTATGAAAAAACTCAAATCAAGTGTATACAATAATTAATGCAAAAATTATAATTAACTCAAATATTTATTAATTTAATTTAGTTAACTTTTTGCTATATGAATGTATGCATAATGAGTGGTTTCAAATTCTTATATATAATTAGAAACTTCTACCGTTTCCCACTTAAAGTTTAGTTATTATACCATCAAACTTATTGATTTATGATGACAAAACTCAAATTAAGTTGTATCTCATTGTTATGTTAAAAATCATATAGTTATTTTAATATTTATGACATAAGACTTAACATTATTATAGTTTATTGTAAATACTAAATTATTATTATTATTATTACTATTGACTATTAGATTATATATAGTTTATGACAAAAGTATAAGTAATAATGATTAAAACTAAATACCTATTTATTACATCATTAATTAGACTAAAAACTCAAAAATTATAGAATAGTAGATATATATATATTTCTGACCTTTTTTCATTCTATTTCAAGTTAAGCAAGTTCATTGGCCTCTAACTCTCAAATACTCTTAAGACTTCTTTAGATAATCGTAAAAATCTTACCATGGCTTCCACCAGCTACTTCTACATTATTGCTTTTGCAGTATTCTTCTCTATGAACAACGAGATCTGTTATGCTTCACGTAATTTGTTGCAAGCAACTCCAACAGTGCAACAACCACAAATACCAACTATACCAACACTGCCACAACCACAGATTCCCACAACCACTGATCCCCACCATCCCATCACTACCACAACCACAAATGCCGGCAATCCCCACACTCCCAAACATGCCGAAAGTATCATTGCCACCATTGCCTTCTATGGCGACAACAATCCCAAACTTCCCAACAACTCTTCCTAATATTCCTTTCTTTGCTCCACCATCTTCCAAGTAGACTATGAAGAAAAACAATGACGCATGCATGCTCATTGTGTGGAGATCAAGAGCTTTGGTTGATATGCTGTTATGAAAGTCTTTGTTTCTATCATTATATATTATGTTTTCTTAGAAAGTGAATTTCAGCCTTAGGGATTGGCTGCAAGCCTTTTATAGTGTTTCACTTTCTTGTTTTTGTACTTTGTGTTGTTAGATATGATTCATTGTAATATTACCCTGCTTAAAATTTGAATGATCTAGTGATTTTAAATTACAATTTCAAGCATGATCTAATCCTCACATCCCCTCTTTGTTACTGGATTTGTTTTACTGCTCCACAGAATATGACCCATATATATGTAGCACTCCGAAGACTACTAAATAAATAGTAATTGAGTTTAAGAGATTGTAGGTATAAGTGAAGTATCACGATCGTGCTGCTGCACAAGCCTTTCCGAGTTTGCAAAAGAAACCTTGTAATATACATTAGAGTCCTTTGTTCTTCATTTGGGGTATAATTACAACAGATTGAGGTGCAAAGATACTATGTTCATGCTCATGATATGGGGAAGAAAACTAATTACAGAATTATAAAAATCAAATTGCATTAGATGGTTAATAAAAACTTTAGTCTGTATGGATTTATAAAGGATTTGAATAGGGGAATTTAGCCTTGGTGATCATCCTAAAATAGGGGTAGGTTGACCATCATGGAGTTCTGTTTCATGATGATAACATAGAATGGGTTGTTTGATATACTTTTGAAAAGAAAAATGATATGGAGACCTAAATTGATAAGTCTAAAATAAGACCTAAAGATGTGATTGGTTATTGTGAGAAAATGATAGGTGGAAATTAAGAGACAGAAAATGCACAAGTGATATGTCAAATGATGAATATAGTAGATATGTTTTTAGGCCTATATTTTTAGGTCCATTGCGCATTACTCTTTTGAAATTGATGAACATTTCTGTATGTTAGGTAAGTAATGGATAATTCATGCTACGAACAGAGTCATTTAATTAAATGATAAATGGGTAAGGCCTTTGATAATTTGTTTTCTACTCCCCATGTTTTTTGGACAAGTGAGCTAAGTTAAGACAACTAGAAACATATAAAGCAAAAAACAGAAACTCATAAAATTTATCAGAGGAAGATGCTTCAGGATAATGTCTTTCTATTCACACGATCATCTTATAGAATTCGAACTGGTCTTAAAGATTAATTTTGTAAATTTGTAACTGCCATTGTGCGAAATTATTTATGTTTTATTTTATTTTATTTCAACTAGTACCTTATATAGTTTACAGTTGCTTCTCTGATCAGCTTTAAAGCTCATATATACATTATACATATGACCGGGAATGGTTCTTTTGTCTTGTTATCTCCGCTTCATTTATGTGTACTTTGTTCTTACATCTATCATATGTATTGGGATTTTATAAAATTTTTATCATTATTTATAAATGTTATGTGAATATGAGATAAGTGATGTTTTTTATTTGCATACCGAGAAAAAATAAGAATCATATGCCTTGACTTCGATAATATATGTTACATTAGAAGGACATCAACTAAGGAGCAAAATATTTCCTCAATTATAGTGGTTGTCCAACAACTCAAAGCCTAAAAAATGTCATCATTGTGTTGTACATTTGATCCGGTCTTATTAGGATCTTTCTCTTGTACTTGCCGAACACAGGTTGATAATCTACTCAACTATAAGTAGTTGCCACCTTGTATGGTTCAGACTAATCATAATATTCTTGTATATTTATTTATTATTTAAATCATAAACCATTCTCTATATATACTTGTGGTCTTCTGTTCTCTTCTACACCGTCAATCAACTTCAGTTCACTTGTCTAAAAATCTCTAAAGCCTTATTTAGCTAATCACAAAAAATCCTACGATGGCTTCCACCTGCTACTTTTACATTTTTGCATTTGCACTATTCTCTGTTACAAGCAATGAGTTGTGTTATGCTTCACGCAATTTGTTGCAAGCGACCCCAACACTGCCACAACCACAGATGCCGACAATCCCAACACTACCACAACCACAGATGCCCACTATCCCGACATTGCCCCAACCACAAATGCCCTCAATCCCAACACTCCCACAGCCACAAATGCCTACAATGCCGACACTACCAACCTTCCCCACCCTCCCAAACATGCCCAAAGTTTCATTGCCTCCATTGCCATCTATGCCAACATCAATGCCTACAATCCCAAACTTCCCAACAACTCTTCCCAACATTCCTTTCTTTGCTCCTCCACCTTCCAAGTAGACCAAGAACAATGCACTGCTGCTAGATATGAAGAACAGGAAGGATACATACATGTTCATGTATTCTCTGGGATCACGAGTTGATCACTATTGTTGCAGGATGGATTTTCATCCATTTTTTTTAAATTCATATTGTTATCGTGATTTCCTTTTTATTTTGTGTATTTTGTGTGGTTCATATATGATTTGTTGTAATATATCATGACTTTTATGATGAGTGATTCAAGTATTTTTTATCATAACAAGAAACATGATCGAGCCGATCCTGACATCTATACTCTCTTTGATACTGAGCCTTGTAACTTGTTCAAAGAATAGGAACCTGTACACTTCTAAGATATTTCAGTAACGAATTGCTAAAAAAGTATTGACATAAAAACAATAAATCATATCGTGATCATTACAAACATTTTTTTTAAGAAAAGGTAAGGAGCTCACACATCCCATCACAAATATATACGTATGTTCACATGGGCGATGCAATGAGTTAGAAGGGGGTGGATGGGCCCACCAATATGGGCTCAATAGAAAAATTACATGTAATTTTTAATAGTCTCAGTCAAATATGATTAGACACTAAAAAAAATAGTCCATTTGTGTGAAAAAAATATTAGAATGACCCTCTCTTTTTATACATTGTGGACTTTTTCTTAAGAATGTTGTTTACAAAATACTAAATTTAAAGTATTAATTTTTGCCCCTCACGATATAAATTTATGGATCCGTCACTGTATGTGCACTACAAGATTTGAAACCACAACTTCATGATCAAAGAGTCACCTTGATACCGCTAGGCCAATGACCCTTTAGTTTATGAACATTTAGATTGCTAGAGAAAATTTATTGAAATCATTTGTTCTTGGTTTGAGTGATAAGAAAAGGTGCAACCAAACTATGTTCATGTTTGTGATGTGGGGAAGGAGATTCAATAACTGTGCAAATATAACTATAAAATCTCATCATTTGATAAAAAAGAAAAAAAGTGTCCAATTGAAGTGCTAGTCTAGCTAGCTCTATGGACTAATTACCGTTGAAATGAAAGGGAAAAAAAGAAGAAGGTAATATAATATGGGCCTCAAGCCCAATCTCATATCTGGTTTTTGGTCCATGAGTACTCAATTTGGCGTCCGGAAGAACTTTTACTTGTGTTGCCGTAAGAAGTACTCTATGCAAACGGGTTGCCGGGAGCCCGGAGGAGATCACCGCCACGGCGTTACTGGCCGTCGACGGTGATGGTGTAATCATACTTAATGTACAGAATGATCCACGTCAGGTCGACTGTCACCGCGGTAATCCATTGCATGTATTTTCGTTATATATTCTGCATGTTATGTTTTCCTTTATATAAGATTTCTCAGATTTTATATGAATCAAGTTTTAACCTAATTGGTAGTTACGCAATTTACCTAAATTGAATTCTATATGCAATTAACTAATGATGTATTTATTATTGATAGTCTCTAAACTACTGGTAGCTAGGAGGTGATTGTTAATTTGTCACGGAGTCCTTAATGATGATGTTTAATGGAAAATAAATGTCTATGTTATGTGAACTTTATAAATGAAGAATGCACATCATGATGATGCAGCTATTTAATTTTAAATTCTAAATATTCTGATCAAGTATAGTTTAGCACATTGGCAGTGGTGCCGTGGTGGCCATGTTTGTGAATGAATATGCTAGCTTTGGAGAATAAGATCTTGTAAATATTGTTGCTTTTTATGTCTATAATCGAAATAAATATATTCCTATTGCTTTTTAATATCCGAGCATTTAAGTCCAGATGTTCAGCTACTAAACCTAGAAAACCTATAGTTTTATTATGCCAGGTGTCACTCGGTCTCTGCATTTGTTAATCAGCTGGTCTGCGTTCCTCTAGTCAATGCCAAGACTTAGGTTGATAAACTGCTTGCAACAATCTAAGTTGAAGCCTTTGAATTGATGTTCCAATTTCCAACCAACCAAATAAAAAATCATAATACAGCCTAACGGTTTTTATTTATTTATAATATTAGAGTCATAGTCCTCTCAAACATTCTCTATATATCTTTCTGACCTTTGTGCATTTTCTATCAAGTTAATCAAGCTCATTTCTATCTACCTCTCGAATACTTTTGTGTCTTCTTTAGCTAATCACCAAAATCCTACCATGGCTTCCACTAGCTACTTTTACATTCTTATTCTTGCGGTATTCTTCCTTATGAACAACGAGATGTGTTATGCTTCACGTAATTTGTTGCAAGCAACACCAACACTACCACAACCACAAATACCAAACATACCAACATTACCACAACCACAGATGCCCACAATCCCCACCCTCCTACAGCCACAAATGCCCACCATCCCATCACTTCCACAGCCACAAATACCCACCATCACCACCCTCCCAAACATGCCCAAAGTTTCTTTGCCTCCATTGCCTTCTATGCCAACTACAATGCCTACAATCCCAAACTTCCCAACAACTCTTCCTAATCTTCCTTTCTTTGCTCCACCTCCTTCCAAGTAGTAGATGATGGATAATGCAATGCTGCTATATAAGAAGAAATGCAATGATACATGCTCCAGCTTTAGTTGATATTTCTGTTATGGGGGTCCTCTGATCCAGCTGTTTTACATTTTCATCATAGCTTTTACATGTGGGATTGGTAGCTAGGTTTTCATTGCTGGCGAGTGTCTATTGTCTATTGCGTCTGTATCTGTGTACTATGTGTTGTTCAATATGTTTTTTTCTTTTTTGTAATATTTCACTGCTTTAAAATTGAATGGTTTGATTACTACTACAAGCATGATCTTATTCTTACATCCTCTCTTTGATACTATGGTGGAGGTGGATAGTTGATTAGAATGGAATCTTTTATCGTTGACCCCTGTAACTTTTCCAGAGATTTGGATTCGTGTAACATTAATAAAAAAATTCAATATAGACTTAGATAAGTATAGTAATAGAGATCAAGGTAGAACCATAGCATGGTCATTCTGCAAAAACATCGTGTCACCTACTTTACAAACTGAACTTTTCTTGACCTGGGGAATATTCACGGAATTATAAAATGGTATCAATACAGAAATTTAATGGAAATGTTAGTCTCTCTGAATTACAATAGGATTTTAAAGGGGAATCTAGTATCAAAGATAGTTTCAAAATACTGGTAGGCTGAGGTGTATTGGAGTTCTGTGTCTTGATGTTAGCATGGGGGTCTTTGGTCGTGATGATGAAGCAGTTCTTAATTTTTGTTAACCAAGTAGAGGAATGATGCAGGCTATGAGTGGAGTCCTTCTGATTACATGACAAATGGACATGCTAACTATATATGTATGTATTTCTGCTAGATTGGGGAAAGTCAGTTGCTTGTACTGATTTAACCGTTGGAAGGATCCTTGGTTCAATTGTTTTTACATATTATTTTGTTAGCATTGTGTTTCCACATATGGGATAGGTACATAATGGGCGAGTGTTTCTTACGTGTGTATATGTTAGAATGGAATATGTGTGTGTGTCCACGTTACGTGATTAGAGATAAAAAGTGGTATCTTGTCTTCTATCTCCATAAATTAAATTAGGACCCACCTTCGGGTAGACCCTATCCTGCCCTCGGCGGGACTTGCATATTGTTGTTGTTCTTGCTAGCATTTCAATCACAATGCAAGTTAAGGTATAATTCAAAAGATAACAATGGAACAATATATATCATGATTGTGTTGCACATAAGTTTCATGACTTTGAGGAGGAACTCCCCCGAAGTATAGTATACACAAAATATCAGTTTTATCGGGAGAGCAAGAAGAGTGGAACGATACTCTATATGATAATGTTCCTGATGTGGTGATAGAAGAAGAAAGACTAATACTCTGATAGTAATAAATCATATTGAAATAGCTAGAAAATTTGTTAATATGTCAATCTTTATGGATTAGATAAAGTTTTCTAACTACAGTAATCAAATTGCTTGTCTGCTAAACTGCTAGTGTTGCACACAAAAGCAACTATATTAAGTATTGCAAGTAGCTTCTCTTTAATAAATTTTCTTAGCTGGGATAGGAAGAAAATTAACAAAAACAATGTTCTTACATGCATACAGAGGTTGTTTAACAACTCAAAACCTAGAAATCCTATTGTTTTTTATGCCAGGTGTCATTTTTTTTTCCTGCATTTGCTTATCTACTAGACTGTCTTTCCCTTGACTTGCGAATATATAGGTTGATAAACTGCTTACAACCGTTAAGAGTTGCTACCTCTGAGATTCCAACCAACCACATAATATACTAATCACAATTATCTTAAACATCCACTATATATATCAATTCCTTTCTGCATTCTTCTTCACAGTTAATCAAGTTCATTTGTCTCCACTAGAAAACTTTCGAGCCTTCTTTAGCTAATCAGAATAGATCCTGCCATGGCTTCCACCAGCTACGTTTATGTTTTCGTCCTTGCAGTATTCTCCCTTATGAACAACGAGGTTTGTTATGCTTCACGTAATTTATTGCAGGCAACACCAACGCAGCCACAACCTCAAATACCAACACTGCCACAACCGCAGATGCCCACCATCCCGACACTCCCACAACCACAGATACCCACCATCCCGACACTCCCACAGCCACAAATGCCAACCATCCCATCACTCCCACAACCACAAATGCCGACAATCCCCACTCTCCCAAACATGCCCAAAGTTTCACTGCCACCATTGCCTTCTATGCCAACGACAATGCCTACAATCCCAAACTTTCCAACAACTCTTCCTAATATTCCTTTCTTTGCACCACCACCTTCCAAGAAATAAAATGCTGAAAAATCATTGATGCTAGATCAGAGGAAAAGCCACAATACACATACACATTGTCTAGAACTTGGGAGCTTTGGTTGATCTAGTTGTTAGGAGGGTCTTTGGTTCTATTGTTTTTACATCTCATTTTATATTGTTTGTTATTAAGAGTTGTTGATTTTTGAACTCTTTGTACGGTTTGTTATATATTGTTGTAATATAATTTTAATTTTAAGTCGACAAATGTGAGTTATGTTCGACATTCTCTCTCTTTTTTACTATTGAGTAGATCAAATATATTAGTTATAAAGGAATCAGTATATGAGAGTCTAGAAAGTTGAAACCTCATATATAGTGGCAAGGTGGTACGTAATCCACTTTTTCATGGTTCTGAACCCATTTAAATTTCTTAGATATCTTATCAAAACAGGGTTGTTTCTACTTTTGTTGAACCCCATGTATAAATTAGTTCAGGGATGCATTTCTTTGGTGAGGTGAGCATGGGAGGCAGTTTTGAATCCTGACCTGTTAGACCACAGATACAGGGATTAGGAGTATGCGAAAATTTATAAACCTTAATAAATTAAGTGAAGGCTAAAATACTAAAGACAGACCTAAAGTTATAGTGTATTGAACATAGATGTAAACCCCTTGACTCCGCTTCTAGCACCTTGTTCATTGGCTAATTAATATTCTGCTCATGAAGATAATATTGTTTTCCTTAATAACTAAACCAATATGGGACACCAAGTAAAAGTGAAGGCGAGATAAAACTAAATTCTGAGGTATGTAAATGTTTAATATATTCATTTAATCTGCGAGTAAAGCAATGACTTGCTGGTTTAGTTCTATACACAATTCTTGTACTATATACGGACATATATTAACGTTTGAATTAAAATTTCAAAAAGATAATAAGGACTTCGGTAGAAGCATGATGCTGCATTGCTGCTACACAAACATTTCTGGTGTTTGTAGCAGGAATTCTCACGAAATATATTATATTCTTTCTTCTTTATTTTGGAACAAATAGAAATGCAACTATACTACATATAAATATTAATGTGGGTAATAAGTAAAAGAACAACAGAAATATAAGTGAATCATCTCACCGTACAAGGTCAACCGATATGTGGAAATTTCTGGATTACAAAAGGATTTCGTTTTCTTAATGAAAATACTTGCTATTTAGGTTTGCATATTTTACTACTTTATCTTGCAATTTCCAGTTACTACCTGATGTCCTGATTTGCATTTATGTGGTATACCATGTTAGGTTTGACCTCTCTTTTTATATTTTTGATGAAATACGGAGTTGATAGTTTTATTGAGCTTCAACTGAAAGCGTAATTAAGGGTTTGCATTGACATATGTTATACATGTGAAGTTGGTGAATGATTTGTCATTCGACCATATGGGAAGAAAACAGACTGTAACCAACAATATCTTATCTAATTGAGGGAGATCAGTGAATTGAACCAAGTCGTTGAGTTTGGAGGTTGTTTAACAAATCCAAACCTAAACTAACCATCAAGATTGATTTGCCACCTGCATAGTTTCTAACCAACCAAAGTAAAGTCTTAACAAAAGTACTCATGACCTTTTCATATACTTATATCTTATATTCATCAGTATCTCCGTACATTTCCTATATATACTTGCTGATCATTTATGCATTCTCATTCACAATTTGATAAGGTTCATCAGTCTCTATTCTCTACCTCTCAAAAACTCTTGAGCAATCTAACTTGCAGTCATCCAACAATGGCTTCTGCATGCCACATTTATATTTTCGCACTTGCCTTATTCTCCATCACAGCCAGTGAGATGTGTTATGCTCGCAGTTTGCTGCAAGCAACCCCGTCATTGCCACAGCCACAAATACCGACAATCCCGACACTGCCACAACCACAAATGCCCACAATCCCGACATTGCCACAACCACAAATGCCCACAATCCCGACATTGCCACAACCACAAATGCCCACAATCCCGACACTGCCACAACCACAGATGCCCACCATCCCAACATTACCAACCATCCCCACAATCCCTAATATGCCTAAGCTTTCCTTGCCTCCATTGCCTTCTATGCCTACCATTCCCAATCTTCCAACAAGTCTTCCAAATATTCCTTTCTTCGCTCCACCACCTTCAAACAAGTAAACTACAGATAATTGTCTTGCTGTTAGATCAGAGGAAAAGTCGGTAGTTTTCATTGATCTGTCATCAGAAGAGTCTCCGATTCTACTATTTTACATTCACTTTTACTTTGTGTTGTGTATTCACATACGGGATAGGCTACATTTGTTTGATTACATGATTCGGGTGTGTTTTATTGTGTATTGTATGCTCTCTTTTTTTTGTTCTCTCTGTGCGGTTTGATATACTTTCTTGTAATATACTTTTATATTTCATATATAAATATTCCATTATTTTGCTCTGAACTGTTGGCAAGGTCTGAGACTCTGAGAGCTACATTTATTGTGTATACTATTTTACATTCACTTTTACTTTGTGTTGTGTATTCACATACAGGATAGGCTACATTTGTTTGATTACATGATTCGTGAGTGTTTAATTGTGTATTGTATGCTCTCTTTTTTTTTGTTCTCTCTGTGCGGTTTGATATACTTTCTTGTAATATATTTTTATATTTCATATATAAATATTCCATTATTTTGCTCTGAACTGTTAGCAGGTCTGAGACTCTGAGAGCAACATCCTCTCTCATATTATAAAGTAGGTTGAGTCTTAATATGGAATATACCCACTGCCAAAGCCTCATAAGTGGATGCAATAAGTGTTATCATAGATTACGATATGACTCATTTAGGAATCTAATAAATTGTCAGAGAATTTACAGAAAAGTACTAAAGTAGTGCCTCTGTTCCACGATCATGCTGCATTCAATCATTAATTTGCAAGAGCAAATTTGATCACAACATATATAAAATATATTTTTTTCTAATCTGATCAACAGGAAGAGTGCACGATGGCATGCTATGATTATGCTTCTTCTAATGCAGATGAAGAGCAGAAATAAATAAAGAAATTCAGTGTCAAACTTTTATTCAAATGTCATCCCTTCTTGCTACATGAGGTGTTAATGGGTAGCCGGACTGCAGCCAGAATGATAGATGGGTCCCGAAATGCTCAGCTCGTGAGAGGTTATTTCCATGCATGAAATTTGTGTGTACCCTGTTGAAGTACCTATTTTATGCTAACTTATATATGAAGCGAATAGACCACGTGTATAGAGTTGTCACAGATTAGATAGAGCAAGTCCCTTACAAGTATTGTTGTTATTACCTCCCCTTTCATGGATACATGGAATTAGTAAGGGATAAAGAAACATATATACAAAGGTGAAAACAAATATGAAGAAGCTTTAATGAGGATAAATTACATTAGAAACAGTCGGGCATAGTGACATTTCCTTTCGTGTTAGTATGGGACTGAGGCTTACCTAAATACATATTCATAAAAATCTTGCAAGATTTGTTGCTTTTTGAGTTTGTTTTTGCACCATTCATAGTTCAGAATTGTATGCTGCAGTTTTCTTCTGATTTAATTAGGTTTGCAAATAATACTTTCTTGAGTGGCGGTAATTTAACTCTAGTTTAAATGGGTTGTTTCACATTTTTTTTGGAAACGTTGACCAATGTTTTTATATATTAAAGTGTTAGACAACATTATAAATCATTGCTTTCCTGATATTTTCTGCAAAAACAGCTTACCTATAATTATAGGAAGATCATATTACAAACTCTTGCTCTTTGGAGGTTGTTTAACAACTCCAAACCTAGTAACCCAATAATATCCTATTACTAAATGTCAATTTTTGTTGCAGATGCTGATATACTGGTGGCTTATTTCCTCCTTTCCGGTACTTTCCGTGACTAACCCCAATCAAAGTTGCCACCTGTAAGGCTGTATAGTTTCCAACCAACCAAATCGAAGTTTTAACAAAACTCATGACCTGTTCTTACAATTTATATATTTACTAAAATCATCTTCTCTGCACATCCCCTATACATACCTACTCCTTTATTATCATTACCCTTCACAACATAATCAAGCGCAGAAGCCTCTACCTCTCAAAAACACTCTAGCTTTCATTAGCAACCCCCCCCCCCCCCCCCCCCCCCCCCCCCTCATCCTACAATGGCTTCCACCTGCTACTTTTACATTTTTGCACTTGCAATATTCTCCATTACAAGCAATGAGATGTGTTATGCTTCGCGCAATTTGTTGCAAGTGACCCCATCACTGACACAACCACAGATACCGGCAATCCCAACGCTACCACAACCACAGCTGCCCACAATCCCAGCACAACCACAAATGCCCACAATCCCGACATTACCTCAGCCACAAATGCCTACCATCCCGACACTGCCAACAATCCCAACTCTCCCAAACATGCCCAAAGTTTCATTGCCTTCCATTCCAACAACAATGCCTACAATTCCAAACTTTCCTACAACTCTTCCAAATTTTCCTTTCTTTGCTCCACCACCTTCCAAGTAGACTATGAACAAATGTGATGCTGCTGTATCAGGGGACAGTCGGTAGTTTCATTGGTCTAGCCGTTATACGAGTCCTTGAGTATATTTTTTTTACATGTTCTTCTCCTTAGCATTGTGTTTCCAATATGGGATAGGCTACATTTCATAGTTTAAATGAGTGTTGAGTATTTTACCATTGTATTATTTATTATTGTTGTAATCATTGAGTGGTTTGATATACTCTTTTGTATTATAGCGTTGATTTTAAATTGAAAGAATCCATTATTTAGAGTTCAAAATGGTAGCCGTGTTCTGAAAGCCACATTCTGTCTTTGATGTTAAAACTGGATCTGCAAGTGTCAAACCGTATAATTAGATGTAAAAAGTACTTAATTTGTCTTCAGATTAGGACTCTTTAGCACTCTGATCACAATTTATTCAAGACCTAAAAGAAAACTAGAGGAACCATTCCATAATCATATCACAATTAAATGTTTATCAACTTCTAAGATTACAGCAGGCTTGAGGAGGGGATATAGCCTCAATGATAATCCCAAAATAGGGGTGATTAAGTTTATTGATACACATGACGAATGAAGGCCATGAATACAGAGTGACTAGTTAGACCAAATAACTCTATTTTTCACGTCTTTTTTGACATACTCACCAAGTTAAAAGTGTATATAATTGTGAACTTTATGCGTAATAGATTTATGAACCCGTATATAATTTCACACTTGAAAGTTAAAAGTGTTTGACGAATTGCTTAAATCTCCAGTCTCAATTAAATATGAAGAAATTCTAAGATCTCAAATATTATAATATTTAAACTTTTTTGTTAAAGAAACCGATGCTGTATCGAGTTGCCACGCAGTGATTTGACTCTAATTTAGATGCATGGTCTTTTTAACTTTTACTTTGTGATCAATCTCGTGCTTACATTTGTTGTTCGACATCGACTTTTATACAAATGGGATATGGCCTATTTTTTTCATGTACTAATGAGGTCGACAATGGTATAAACCATGAGAAAATACTACGTGCAACCAACAACACCTAAGGATGCGCGATGCTAACCTAAAAGGATGGATTGCTGCTTTCTGTATCAGAATCTTATCACTTAAAAATGTAAAATAAATATTAAAAGATACTCCTTGTTGTACGTAAATACTATGTTGCTGACAGCACGGACTATATCCCCAAAATTATTATCCTCCGGATCATTTCTGGAAAAATAGGTTACCTATAATAGGAAGATCAATTAATAAACTCTTGTTGTTTGGAGGTTGGTTAGCAACTCCAAACCTAGGAACCCAATAATGTCTTAATACTATGGTACTTGCCAAGACTGAGCACAACCATCAAGACTTGCGACCTGTATAGTTTCCAACCAACCAAATTATAGTCTTAACAAAGCTCGTGACATTTTCTTAGAATTAAATATTTACTGAAAATCATTTTATAGCTGCACATTCTCTATATATAATTGCTCCTTTATGCAATATTCTCATTCACAACTCAATCAAGCTCATAAGCCTCTGCCTTTCAAAACCACTTGAGAGCCTTTTTTCTAACAAAGTACCAGTCTTCCTACAATGGCTTCCACATGTTACTTTTACATTTTTGCATTTGCTCTATTCTCCATTACAGGCAATGACATGTGTTATGCTTCTCGTACTTTACTACAAACAACCCCATCACTGCCACAACCACAGATACCGGCAATCCCAACACTACCACAACCACAGATGCCCACAATCCCGACACTGCCACAACCACAAATGCCCACAATCCCGACATTGCCACAACCACAAATGCCCACAATCCCGACACTGCCAACTATCCCTACACTCCCTAACATGCCTAAAGTTTCATTGCCACCATTGCCATCTATGCCAACGACAATGCCTACAATCCCAAACTTTCCAACAACTCTTCCTAAAATTCCTTTCTTCGCTCCACCACCTTCCAAGTAGACTATGAACATATCAGATGCTGCTAAATCAGGGGAAAAGTCAGTAGCTTTCATTGATCTAGCCGTCAAACGAGTCCTTGAGTATATTGTTTTTACATTTATATATCCCTAGCACTGCGTTTCGCGTATGGAATAGGCTACATTTACAAGGTTAAATGATTGTTGAGTGTTTTTATCACGTATTATTTTTTATTGGTGTATTCATTGTGTGGTTAATTTGATATACTTTCTTGTAACATACTGTTGATTTATAATTGATAGAATCCGTTACTATTTTATAACTGAAATTCAGAATATAGTAGTCACGCTCAATGTGGAATGTTAAAACCATATCTGCAAGTATCCAAACAGTGTAATAGAGGCAACAAGTGCTTTCTTCTTAGATTCGGACTCGTTTAGCACTCTGATCTGTTCAAGAATTAAAAGAAAACTAGTGGAATCATTTCATGATCATATCAAAACTAGTCCCAAAATAGGGGCAATTGAGTTTAATCATACATTTGAAGAACGCATGTCATGAATATTTACAGAATGATCAGGTAGGCAAGAGGCTTCACTATAACAATTAACTCAATTCTTCATGTCTTTTTCTGACATATTGACAAAGTTAAAAATCTGTATAGTTGTGAACATCAGTAAAAAAAAATGTATAATTAATGACAAATCAAATTTAAATCTATACAGGTAAAAAATGTGGGGAGCTCATTTATATATAAAGATAAAATTGCGCCGTTTGTGTTTTGAACATATATTTTGCAATTTTAAAATGGAAGAAACTGTGTTTTCACTCTGGGAAGATGCACATAACCATTTTTATGACGAACACTTTTTTATATTATTCATATATTACAAACGTGATAATTAGATAATCTCTTCAAAACGAGATCCCAAACACTCTTTTAGTATCAATGGATTGCTTAAATCTCCGCAGTTCTATAGTGTGAAGAAGTTGTATGGATCTCAAAAATTTTAATCTTTACTTCTATACACATTTGAGTTGTCTGTAGTTGTCATGTTGAAAACCATCACCACAAAGGCGTTTATTCACAAGAGGTTTTAGGTTCAAACTTATATATGTAAACATCTTGTAGGTGTCTACGGGAATAGTTGGAAACTGCTATAGGGATACCCCGGTTGTTGTGTAAAACTGAATTAAAAAAGAAAAGAGTCGTTTTATCGATCTAGATAATAATCTGAAAAGAAAAAATCTCACACATTTACCCGTTTTTATAGTTCCCACATTGAGTTATCCCATAGTTTAAACGGGTTTTTAGCCACAAAAAATTGTGTTAAGTGGTTAACTTTGTGTACCTTAGTAATTTTAATTAATTTCTTTACAAGTTAACTCTTAATGATATCTAGCATAATAGCTTACCTATTATAGGAAGACTAAAGTAAACAATTTCTCTTTGTCGGAGGTAGTTTAACAACTTCATAACTAGGTACGGAATAATATCTAAATGCAAGATGTCAATTTTGTCTTGCAAATGTTAATATAATTTCCAACCCACCAAGTTAAAGTCTTAACAACACTCAAGAAATTGTCTCGCATGCTTTTATTAATTGAAATTATACCTCTATGCATTCTCTATATATACTTAATCCCTTGTGCATTCTTATTCACAATTAATCAACTTCATTAGCCACTCTAGTAACTTGCACTCATCCTACTATACAATGACTTCCACATGCTATTTTTACGTCTTCATGCTAGCCCTATTCTCCATCACAAGCAATGAGATATGTTATGCTCGCAATTTGCTACAAGCAACTCCATCACTGCCACAACCACAGATACCTACGATCCCAAAACTACCACAACCACAAATACCCACCATCCCGATAGGGCAACAACCACAGATTCCCACAATCCCTACAATACCTCAGATTCCCACAATCCCAACATTGCCACAACTACAAATTCCTAACTTTCCTACATTCCCTAATATGCCTAAAGTTTCCTTGCCTCCATTGCCTTCTATGCCTACCATCCCAAACTTTCCTACAACCTTTCCTAAAATCCCTTCTTTCGCTCCACCACCTTCTAAATAGGCAACGGACAAACATATCGTTGTATCGTTACTAGATTAAAAGAAAGAGAATTATGCATACGGTGCCATTGCATAAAGCTCGAGGCTTTGATTGATGTTGCCTCTATGATTTTCTTTGATCCCATATTGTCTTTTCATCAATGTCATTATATTGGTAGCTAGATTACATGGTTTGAGAGTGCTTTATTTCATACTTATTAGTTTACATGTTTTGGGTAGTTTTAGTTACCTTGTAATATATTGTTGCTTTTATAAAGATGAACTTATTTTGTCAGCAATTTATTGCAGTTATCCTATGGTTTAGTTGACCTTTTTGTTATGACAGTCGACATACATATCATGTTTAAGTTGAATAGGTTCTTTTAATTGTCTGACTAACATATGATGTTCAAATTAATTGGATTCTTAATTTTAAGCTAAAAGAACGTTATATATATATATATTTTAAAAGTTGTATAACACTTATTTTCGGCACAAATTTCTTTTTAAACCAATCTAAATTAATCGTATAGTATCACTTCAAGTCCATATTCCACTCATTGCAACATCTAAAACGTTATCACTGTTATATGGTTTATGAACTGAAATCAGAAAAACAAGAATATCTTGTGGCTGTAGTTTAGTGGTAAGAATTCCACGTTGTGGCCGTGGAGACCTGGGCTCGAATCCCAGCAGCCACACAAGCATTTGTAATTAACAAGTCTTTTTTCTTTTCCGGACCAAATAATTCAATACCTTTTTAATGGGCTTCAAATCTAACTCCAGGCCCAATTACAGCCCGATATCAGAATTCAGATATTCTCAAAACCCTAGATCGAACCACCCAAATAGAAAGTCAGAAACTAAAACCCTACTCGATACGCTATATATGCCGCCACATCCTCCATAAAACCCCATTCGGTTTCAACCTGTTCTTTTTATCAGATTACAATCACTATCGTCTGCGATTTGCTACTTCAAATTCATTCAATTCGTGAGCTTCCTCTGTTTCTATTTCATATTTTTGTATTTTTATTTTGTGTAAATTAAAATCAGTTTTACCTGAAAATGATGTGAATTATTGTCGCCCCAGTCTTATGAACTTCGTATACGTACGTAGCTCACTGGTGATAGACATATTTTAAGTCTGATTCATTTTTAATTTTTGTTTATTACTTTCAAAATTATATTTTATATATGAAAATGATGAGAGTTATTGTCGCCCCAGTCTTATGAGCTTTGTATAATTACATCGCTCTATGGTGAGAGACATAATTTATATTCTGATTCAGTTGAATTGAATTTTTTTATTATAGGTTTTCTATATTGATTTGATATTTTGGTAGGAGATGAGCTGATTCTGCAAATGATGGATATGATGATTTATTTTACCCATTTATGTCTGTACTATCGAATGATGATCTATAATACATGCACTACCATCTGATCTTTCTTTTGTAATCAATCATCACCCATTTTTGTCATCGTTTTTTTCTAATGGTTCTGTTCTTAATTTACAATACAATAAACTATATTTTATAAATATATTGAATTAATGCAATCAATGATGCAAAAGAATTATTTACACTGATGTTTTACTGTGATTAACATAAATTTATCACCATCTTTCGGCTGAGATTGTATAATTACAATACTAATTTAGATTGTATTATTTTTTTATGTTTTAAAAAATGGATTTTTAATTGTTAAAATGCCTGATGGTATCTGATGCTTTGACTCAGTTAATGCGCAGGCATCTCGTTTTTACAGGCAAATAGTGATGAAAACAAATTTGCGACACAGTTTGCTGTTAATTGTCCAAAGCTCACTGTTATTTATTTCTGTTCACATTTTAATTAAAGTTTTTATTAATTTTAATTTTGGTTACATAGGGCAGTGATGATAACCTAGGAAAGTCATGCACCACTCTGATTAACTTAGTGATTGATAAACTTTCTCAACCCATATTTTATTTCTGAGCCCTTTTGATTCTCGAATGTTTTCTTTTCTTCATTGAAGATGGATATTAATATTTAATTTTTTAACTTTTAAATAAAGGGTGAGCCAGATGATGGAACTCTCATTGAGAGTTCAAACCATGATGCGGACCGTATAGCTTTAATTAGCTTTTGGGGATAAATATTTGGTTGCTGATGGTTCTTTATTATAATCACTATATATTTTTGTAGTACAACAGCCAATTCAACTTCTGGCTTCCTAGGTAAAACTACTTGAACTAGTCAACTGTAAAATGATTCATTAATTCAAAAATAACGTTATGCACTTCTTGAATCTTGACCACAATTTGTTGTAAATTCGAATGTGTTCCTTGTTAAAATTGGCAGTTGTGGGATATTAGAATACTACCTTTCTGAGTTTTATCTTTATTCTAGAAATAATTGTGTTTGAACATTTTTAGAAATAATTGTAATTTTAAATTTAAAGCACTTCATATAATAAATTATAATTATTAATTACTTTAAAGAAACTGTTATGCAATTAAAATAATGAAAAAAAGCAATTAAAATAATGAAAAAAAGAAAAGAAACTGTTATGCAATCAAAATAATGAAAAAAGAAATGACATATAGTAAAAGACGTGTTGTATATAAGTTTAAGTTGATTTTAAATATGAATGTTTTGTAAGCTAAATAGTAATCACTTATGAGAATATTAACTTAAATGTAAATAATTATTTTATAATTATATATATTTTTTTATTGGATTAATAATTTTTAAAAATAATAATAGAGTATTTAAAATACTCGCTATATATAATGATATTAAATAAATAATTGTCTGTTATTTATTTGAACGTTAATTAAATTTTATCTTTTTCTATTTTAATCTTATTGTTAGATGATTCTTGAATTACATTTTTGAAATGAATTAATAAATTAATTTAACCTTACTGTACAAAATATGTTTTGTTCCATTCTAAATTAAAATCTAATTCATACACTCATGAAAATACAAGCCAATTATAATATTAATATAGTTTGCGGAATAAAAATTAATATAATATAATATAGATGTTTTAATAAGTCATAATAAATTCTTTAATAAATTATATTATATTATATTAATTAAAAGTCATGGTAATGATTTACAACAAAAAACCAGTATATTATATATTCTATAATTAATTTTAAGAAGTAAATGAAAAGGTTTTTGTCTTTCTTTGACGAATGAATATTTGATTTGGAGAAGGTGTTTAAAATTTCAATGTACAACTTTAATATTATTATTTATTATATAAGACAAGTAATTTTGTATCTTTCAAATTTAACTTTTTTGAAAGAGAAACAAAAAGAATCATAAAATATTAAGTTTCATGTATACTTAAACTTTTTTTCAAAACATAAAAAATCATCTTAAACTTTTAATGTAAAACAAAAATTTATTTTATATTTATGTTTCAAGATAGTATTTTATATTTTTACTTAAAAAATAATTTATTTTAATTATATATTTTTTGTTCATAAGGTATTGAAATGCTTTTGCTTTGTTTATATATTTTAAAATTTTGAGTTTCATGCTAATAATGTGAAGTCTTAATAAATACTAATTACATAAATATGAAGTCTTAATGACTCTAAAAAGAGCATGGATGACCAAAAATAAGAATCAACAAAGTTTTTTAATATTTCATTTCTTTATATATATAAAAAGGTTATAGTAGTTTAATTGTTTTTGTAGGTGGAATTTTTTAATGTCTTAGTATTTTTATTATGATGTTAAAACTACTTATTAACAATGCTAAAATACATTTTCAAAATGGTTAAAATTTTTAATTTGTCTAAGTTCTAAAAGATAATATACCTTTAAATAGAGACTTTTAGACCTTTAGCTAGTGATCATAATCGTAGTTGTTTGGGGGTAGATTGAGATAATTAAAGGATCAGTCAAAAGTTAGCTCAATTTTTGTTTATTTTTTCACATTGGTAGATACTAAGAATCCTTTTTGGTTTGGTATTCTATTAATAATCTTGAGTTATGTTAAAACTGTTTTTGGATGTTGATGTCCATCGATTGTAAATGTATTGTTATTAAACAAGATAAAAACTTTCCGGGAGGTATGTAGTATTGAAAAGAAAATTGTACCACAAGCTATTAATAAACACCGTTTTGGTGCGACTCAACCCGACCCGATCATTATCAATTAACAAGTTATACTTAAT
Source organism: Logfia minima (assembly GCA_963921325.1). Taxonomy (NCBI): domain Eukaryota; kingdom Viridiplantae; phylum Streptophyta; class Magnoliopsida; order Asterales; family Asteraceae; genus Logfia; species Logfia minima. The sequence continues at coordinate 4,402,438 of OY992763.1, read as the reverse complement.
AACTTGACAACCTTTTTATCCATACTTTTAACTCTTTAAGCTAAACACCAAATTTCAAAAAAAAAATTATATAATACTTGTGCAACGCACGGGTCTGACTGACTAGTTTATGAATATTAATATGATTGAATCAAATTAAAGTTAGCATATTTTGTATTTAGATGGATTTATCCATTTTCAGATCTATTTATTTGTTATAACACGTAAACATCTAAATCACAAAACAACTATATATTCAAATAAGTTTTACTCATCGAATAATTTTTGACCTTCTCGAAAAATACGTTCAAGGTTGAACGGTTATAATCTGAGTTTAGTCTGAAACATTAAATGCTATATAAAACATTCTAGAGGATAATTCTTTGGAGATAGTTTCACTTTTCATGTCAAACTAATAGACCAAGTGGCTTTATAAACACCAATATATGTACCTTAATATAAACGTGAGAGATGTCTATTAACTTTACTTTGTTCCAAATAAGGTTTGATGGATATTACAATAGTTTCTGGTTACTTGGTATCACATGCTTTCCTTAAATTATGAAACTAATGGACAAATTCATAGTTATCACATTTGTTTTGTGTTCCTTAAATCATGAAACTAATGGACAAATTCATAGTTATCGCATTAGTTTTGTTTAAGGAAAGCATGCGATATAGAGTAACTAAAAGGTATTAAATTATCATTCTCATATCCTTCAAACCTTTGTGGAATCCAAGTAAAACAAATCACAAACCAATTAGTTACCAAGTTCTTTTAGGCAAATAATCAAAACACTTGTGTGACATCATTTATTTTTAGTTTAAACAGAATACTTCCACAATACATAAAAGAGTAAGAGAAATTAGTTTTAAACATTCTGCCTTTGGGCTAAATTTTGCCGATAATTACTTGTGATCACACTGTTTACATGATTTGTGGGCATATTCATACAAAATTTGTGTTGAAAGGTTTTATTTAATTTTTGAAGGCTTTGTATAATCTAGTGATGCCTGATAGAGAAGTGAGAATGTATAATTTAACATTGACTAATCAAGCTTTTGCTTGTAACAATGTAATATATCCCATTATTTTATCGCTACGATTTGTGAATGTGATGTTTAAGATTGACATCCCTCATGTTTCTGAACTAATTTGTGGTTTTATATGGGTAACAAGCTACAATAAGTTTTGATTCGAAATGATAGTCAAAGGGTCGTGGGTTCCAACCAACCACTTTGAAGTCTCAAGAAGTTAAAACACATTAGTTTTTGTTACAAGATTAAACCACTTACACATACCATGTGTATCTATATATACTTTCCGCCTAATGTTCATTCTCCTCAAGTAAAAAAGTTCATTTCCCTCTTACTACCATCACAAACACTTTATTTACCAAAAATCACAACCATGGCTTTCACTGGGTACATTTGCATTTTCATCCTGACCCTATTGTCTATAACAAGCAATGAAATGTGTTACGCTTCACGCAACTTATTGCAAGTAACTCCCATCGTTGCCACAACCACATATACCAAGAATCCCACAACTGCCACAACCCCAAATGCCCAATGTTCCGAATATACCACAACCCCAAATACCGACCATCCCGACACTGCCAACTATGCCCACAATCCCTAATATGCCAAAGTTTTATTGCCTCCATTGCCTTCTATGCCAACGACAATGCCTACAATCCCAAACATTCCAACAACTCTCCCTAAGCTTCCTTTCTTCGCTCCACCACATTCCAAGAAGTAGATAATGGTCTACGAAATTAATTTTAACGCATGTTGCTATGTTTAAGATTGATAGATATTTCGCATGATTCACAAGTTTTGGCTATGTATTCTGTACTTTATATGTGCTAATTCTTGTAGTAATAGAATTTTAATTTCACTTTATTTGTCTTTATGCATTTACACATTTGTCCTCCTTATTGTTGCAAACCTGGATTGTTATACAAAGTTGAATGACAAGATAATTTTAAATGCAGTAGTCTCCTTTAGCATCACTTTTAGCTCCCTCATATGTGTAGTTTATGTCCTTTTGTATTTATAATATCTTTATCAAGCAATTAACATAATGTGGCTGTAGTTTAGTGGTAAGAATTCCACGTTGTGGCCGTGGAGACCTGGGCTCGAATCCCAGCAGCCACACTTTTTAATTTTTAAGAACGTCTTTAATTTTTCAGTTTTTTTGCATTTATCATCCGATTCACGATTACTAACTTGCAAATAGATGGCGTTATGATTTGAATTACTCATTTATGTTTCCACTGCAATCAGTTATCTGCAAGTATGATTTCTGTGTTTTGACCATTTTACCTTTCCTTAAGTTAAAATTTCAACGACGAAAAATTTTATACTAAAACAATGTGCAAGTATATATATAACTGAATCATGTATTCATATATGGCTTGAAGTTTTTGAAATGTAAAATGTTAGTTGTATCGTAGATGATAATATGATTTTATTGATCAGAAGTTTGATGATGCACCTTGCTTGTGTTACTAACGATAAATTAAATGTCCTCTATCACTATGCTACCTATTCAAAGGATACGCTAACTTTATCTACATATATATTTATACAACACGATGTTTATGATTAAGATTTAACTTTTTCCCTTCATCTACCGGTGGAAATTGGAAAGTGTATTTCGAAGAATTTGAGATTAAGGTTGTGTTTGGTTCGTAAAATATCGCGAAATTCAATAGAATCGAAATCTCAATTATATTCAACAAATGTGTTTGGTTAAAAATGAATGAGTTGAAATTCATCAAATTCCGTCACTCAAAAAAATTCGTGAACTCCAATTTCATTAAAAATATTTCACAAATTAAATGTATCGTTAAAGTGTATTTTGTATTTATGAATGAACCTATCAACCCTTAACCAAATGATCAAATTGAGCTACGTTAACAAATGCTCAAATAATAGTATACTAATATTAATAATTAGCATATAGGTCAACCATATAACTCATACATAAATGATTCAATGGAGCCTTTACCCTCAAAAGAAAAAAGGTGATGCACTTAAAAGAGTAAAAAATTCTATTGTAGTGTAAAAGAGCATTTCGCAAAAAGAGAATCTCGTAAAAAGTTTCACTTTCTGTCCAACTGAAAAATATAATGCTTAATAGTCTAAAATGCTTAATAGCTTCAACAAACGTGAAATTTGTTGCTTCTTGCTTTCGAGCCCATGCCTTCGTTTACTTAGTAATGATTCAATGAAGCAATACTAAATTATCAGGCACAAATATTTATAAGTAAATGAAAAACATGCACAAATGGGCCAAAAATGTTTTAGTAAAGCCCATTGTTCTGCACCATAATCTATGTGGCCCAACTTCAACAGCCCCATATCGCCATGGCTGTTCCTGCTTCTCTTCTACGTTTCTCATTTTTGTCCGTATTTTCATTCCCAAAATTCAAACTATAAAATTTTGTTTTCTTATATGTAAATAATAAGCACCATGGATATGGTGTTTTGTTCAAAACCTCATTGGTTTCATTCCCAATTGCAAGGGTATCAGCAGCAATCACCACTTTCTTCCTTTCAATATTCCAAAACCCTTAACTTTACAAGCTCAACATCTTTGTTTGCCGCCAAAAAAACAAGGGTTATTTCAAATCTTGATTCTAGAGTTAATGGTGCTCTTTCATCTGACACGGATTCCAATTTTCTTGACAGGGTATTTTTATTTCTTTCTTTATACCGTACTGTATTTAACTTATGCATATTTTTATGTTGCTATGCTTAGTTGACTACTTGATTGTCAAATTTTGCGTCTTTTAAAGTCTATGTTGCAAGTTCAAGAACATGAACCATACAATCATTTGATTAAATTTAGGGATAATAGTATAATATCTTAAATTTGTACCAAAGAATATTCATTCTTCTTAGTGAGCAAATTCTGTAGCAACCTTTTCCTTAAAGTTTGAATGTTTTGGCCCTAATGCCGTATATTGAGTGTGGTGGAAATTGGCCTTAGCTTAATATTGAGGTCCTTGAAGTACGAAAGAATATTCTTTGGGTTGGCCCAATAATTACTTGCGAATCATTTTGTATTCTTGTTTTAATGTATATTTTGGTTCTCGTTATCGTGTAAAGTTATTAAAAGACAAGGAAAATGAGTTCATGTAGGATTCTTGAATTTCCGCTTCTGTTTAAGGGAAGCATTTATATTTCTGTATCCTGTTGACATTGGTTGTGCACTATGTACATATATTATAAAGCAAAGCGTCTGGTTAGTGTCTGATTGGTACTATTTACATTAATTTTGGAGTGGCAATCTAATCCATTTGCATATGTGCTTCGATTGGGCTATGTTTTGATCTATTGGTCAAGTGGGTGAAATAAAAAAGTACCTAATAAGGAAACAGGTCAAATAGATTGAAAGTCGCTCAAAGTTAGGTTATTATTGAAATAATATAATCTTGGTTATCATAAATAGCTTACTAATTAAACTATTTTTTTTTGGTTAGTGTTTCAGGTCAACCCAACCCTGTCCATTGTGACCTGTACACATATAGTTAGCTCATTCACCCGTTACCCAACCCACTAGCCCACCTGCCTCTGCATACAACCTTTATTTATTTTGCATTTTCACATGAACTCATTACAAAAGCTTTCTACAATAAATAGCTATTACACATAATATTTTAGAAGACTGTATCCACAATAAATAGCTTTTACCTTGCACCTTGTATTACAACTGAATGACTCAAATTCACCATATTGTTATTGCAGCAAAAAGCACTGGAAGCTGCAATGAATGACATTAACAACTCATTTGGTAAAGGAAGTGTGACGAGACTTGGAAGTCTCGGCGGCGCTCTTGTGTATGTTCCATTCTCTCCATTTAAGCTCGGAACCTCTTAGGCTCATACAATATATGGTTTTAGAGTGGGGTCACTATGTGAACACAATATGTAATTTGGTTATGTTAATGCAAATGGGTCAGGCTGAACCACAAACATTTTATATCATTATTTAACGAACTTAATGCTTCAAATAGGATTGCAATAATAGTGTTACTACAATTTTTATTTTATTCTACTAAAAAAAGCAACAATTATCATCTAACAGTTGAAAATCTAGTGATAAATAAAAGAGGTTGTAAGTTGTAAGTATTAGAAAGTAAAAACACAGTCTGGGCGGCTTTCAACCAGTTCAACCCGTTTGACGCGTTAGCGATAATCAAGAACCCAAATGACTCTTACCTAAGTATTTGGGTAGAAAATACCACTTCTATCAAAAGTAATTTCAAGCGAAAATGAGAACACTTTGCATTCTTAACCTTATGGCATAAACTCTAGTTAGAATTGTGGATCACTCACGTCTTTACGCACCACCTTTTGCCTGTTGCAGTGAAACATTCCCAAGTGGTTGTCTCCCCTTAGACCTTGCGTTAGGTGGTGGATTGCCTAAAGGGAGAATTGTAGAGGTATTTGACTTTCATTTTTATGTAAACCACAAAATGCTTAGACTTTGCATTCTTGATCTTATGTGTGTTTTGTTGGTTTTAGATTTATGGACCTGAAAGTAGTGGAAAGACCACCTTGGCACTACATGCCATTGCAGAAGTTCAGGTTGACCTTGACTTTTGCTTAAATGCTTTTGAAAGTCATTTATTTAAATTTGTTTTTGTCCGAAAATTGATCTTTTTATCTTTTATTGATTCATGCAGAAGCTAGGGGGCAATGCCATGCTTGTTGATGCAGAGCATGCATTTGATCCATCATATTCTAAAGCCCTAGGAGTTGATGTGGAAAATTTGATTGTCTGCCAACCGGATAATGGAGAAATGGCACTTGAGAGTACTAATAGTTTGTTTCTTCTATAATTTGAATGCATATGATAAGTTATGAATTGCATTATGAAAAAATTGTTGTCTTAATATTAGGTTTTCCATGATAACATATAAGAAACTTTCCTTTTTTCCAGTTGCAGACCGAATGTGTAGATCGGGTGCGGTTCATCTCATTTGCATCGACTCTGTCTCTGCTCTTACTCCACGAGCTGAGATTGAAGTAAGTCATGATTATCTGTAGAGTTGGTGAAATTGGCGAGTCAGGCTTGTTGGTAACGTGTCAAAATGGGTTCATATCAAAACGGGTCGGATCCAGTTGACCTGTGTACACCTCTTTTGTCCATTATTCTGATACCATGTTGAACTACTGAATTAAATATGAGAAGTTATTAAAACATCAGCTTCCACAACATCAATTTTGACCCGTTCCAGATTACCATGAATTGAAATATTTTGGAAGTTGGTTACCTTAATCAATTTCTTAGCAACTTTGATGTAACCCATAATACAGTTTGGAGACATAATGCATATGCTCTTAAAATGATTACGGAAACAATAATATTAGAATTTGTAACACATGTCATTTTTGGTGAAGTTTTTAAAATCAACCCTTTTAACTAATTTGGAGACAATCCCAAATTTGGCTCCTTCTGCTTAGAGGTTCTACCTTCTTACAAAGGGACTTAAAGTGTCTTGCTATGGAATTTGTTTTATAGGGGGAGATTGGGATGCAGCAAATGGGTTTGCAAGCACGTCTCATGAGTCAAGCATTGCGTAAGATGTCAGGCAATGCATCTAAAGCTGGATGTACTCTTATCTTTCTCAACCAAATAAGATACAAGGTATCTGGATGTTAGCAATTTGTTCTTCCTTGAAACAAAGAACACTAAGGTTTAAGCTTTAAGAAACATTAATTATGAAATTGCAAGCTTATCTTATCAAATAGCTTTCTTTTGGTGTTGAAACCAGATAGGAGTTGTTTATGGAAATCCGGAAGTTACAAGTGGAGGTATTGCTTTAAAGTTTTTTGCATCTGTTCGACTTGAAATACGCCCTATTGGGAAGATAAAGTCTGTAAGTTTATAAAGGTCCGATCCCTCTCCCTACCATTTCGTCTAGAATTACTTTATTGAAATGGGTATATGTTGGTTGTGTCACAGGTGAAAGGTGATGAGGACATAGGGCTTAAGGTTCGAGTAAGAGTTCAAAAGAGTAAGGTGAATAACACTTATTGGTCTATATTTCTATCCCACCTAAATTTTTTTTGCTTTAATGAACGATTTCTTCTTCCTTTTCTTTTTCAATTTTGTTTGGGGTAAAACCTCTCATTAGCTGGCGTTTCGTAGATCTAGAACCTTTCATTTTGGTTTTGTCACGGTATCTTCACTTTATATGGTGTATCTTGCTGTCTTTTGCAAAAAGTGTTGTACTCGAATATACACCAGATTTTGCTAACTGTATTTGTTGTAGAAGCTTATCACTCATTGAACTGATGCATATGCACCTCCTAATATATTGTAGGTTTCTAGACCATACAAGCAAGCAGAATTTGAAATTATATTTGGAGAGGGAGCCAGCAAAATGGTTTGTTTCCCTCGCATTTCTCTCTCTCTCTCTCTCTCTCTCTCTCTCTCTCTCTCTCTCTCTCTCTCTCTCTCTCTCTCTCTCTCCCTCCCTCTCTTATTTCAAGAGGTGGTAAATGAGCAGGTTAGTAACGGGCTAACAAATAATTTTGTGCATCAGTTTGTCGTCCAATGTTTTAGTATTTTTTATATGTATAGTGTGTCACTGTGTCTAATATGATCACAAAAACCATTTTATGTCAGTTATAATCTGCTTCTGTTATTAAAATGGTTTGGGAGATTTTAAGGATAGAAAATAGACATCGGGTGACTTTTGACCCCTTTGACCAAATTTAGGTGCTTCCTGTTTAGATTCTTTATTTCACACCGTGTGACGGGTTGGAAATAAGATCCGAGTGGACCCATTAAGAACTAAATGGGTCAAAATTGCCATCTCTACTTATTTACATAGCCTGATGCCCTGATCTAATTTGTATGCAGGGATGTATATTGGACTGTGCTGAAATGATGGACATTGTGTTGAAGAAGGGTTCTTGGTATAGCTATCGAGATCAAAGGTTTCTTTTCTACTCTTGGTATATGCGATGCACATATGTAGAATACGACATGAAAACATTCTACAGATCAACTATTTTAGTGTGTTTTAGGCGCCCACTCTTTTATTATTATGGCTTATGAAGACTAGATTATGACAACTTTAGTTAGGCTTGGGTTGACCTGAAACACTTTTCCTCATAGAAGTTTCATATTTTTATAAACGATTAGTGTGTCAAATATTATTACAGAAAAATATTTATATTTGTAGTAACAATAATCAATATTTTAGATTTTTAGCTCTATGCAAGAAAGATAAAGGTGACTTTTGATCTGTTTGAACCATATGAACCGTTTTTATTATAGCTTTTGTTTTGGACGTGTTAAAAATAAAACAGAACCTGAATCGAGCCGTTCATAACTGAATGGGTCAAAATGGCTTTTTGTTATAAGGGATTCTAAGGATAACTCTCATTTGGAAGTTGTTATAAGTAATTTAGTATGCCATGTGCGCTATATCTTTCTAATTTCTATGTTTTTCTTCCTCATGTTTCAATACTTTTGACTATCATCAAGGTTGGGGCAAGGAAGAGATCGCGCATTGCAGTACTTGAGAGAAAACCTTCCTCTTTGTGATGAAATAGAAAAGGTATGTTATTAGCTATATTTCTCCATATTTTATGTAGTAACATTCATACTTATTTCCTTGAATCATTACATGCCTCTCATAGATTTGATATTATTTATTTGATATACGAAAATGACCAGTATGACTTAACATCCTGCGCCTAACAATGTCTTAAATTTCTTCTGGTGCTTATAACACGTTCAAAATTCTGACTTTGCATTTTTTTTTCATATGCAGATGGTCAGGTCGGCAATGATGGATGAAACTGGGCAAGCAGTTAGTTCCTACGCTCGACACACGACACCACTCAATGAAGAGGATAAATTACTTTAAGAAATATAATGGATTGCCAATGGAATATTTGCCTATAGGTTTTCCCTCACGCCCCCTGGGGATCTAATCCTCCAATTCACTCTCCGCAGTCCGCATAGTCATATTTTGCTTCAGGTATTCAATTTTGTTGGAAAGCTGGTAAAGTAAAAATTGTAAAAAACTGTAGAAACTTGCAAACCATTTTGTAACCCTTCATATTATTATTATTATTATTATCATTTTTGAGAGAAAGCAGGGTTGATACTAATTCTTAGTTGACTTTTACAAGCCACTTACTAGTTTATGTACTTTGAATCTTCCAGTAATGACATCTGAGGCTTGAATTTAGATGTGAAACAACATATAATAGTCTTTTGACAAAATGCAATATCCTATTTCTAGGTTACCTAATCTTACCCGACGTCTGCTTCATTATTATTTATATTTCTCTAGCAGCTGACTTTTGATTTCAGATTTTTAATCTTTATTTGTTATTCGTTACTGTGTTATCTTTTCTAAGTTTATTAATCTTCTTGTTTAGACCATGTATAAGAAACTTGGGGTTTTTAAGTTATTTTGAACAAGTTTCAACCATCTGTGGAAAGCCGATCCGGAGTTCTTTTTGTTTTTTTTTTAGCTTTTAGAATTGTTTCTAGTACAACAAACAAGAAAAGGAAGAAGCTAAAGAAGTTTTACATAACATAATTTTATTGTAGAAGCATATGACAAACAAGAACAAAATTATATGTATATTGTACATGTTTGCTTAAAAGATTCTATATAATGGACCAAATTACAGGAAATAGTAAGACACATGAACAATAACCATGAACCATTTTACTGTGCCAAAGCACTTGTGCTGTAAACTAGAAGAGCACCTCCTCCTAGAATTCCAGCCAAGGTAACAGCCCAAATCAATAGCCCTGTTACACCTGCATTTATATTCAAGATATCTTTTCAGAACAAGAATAATTTTCAATTTAATATAAAACTTCACATTAGGGACATTTTCTCTGCAAGTATATGACAATTTGTTATGGTAGCACTTAATTTGGACGGTGCTAGCGGTATACATGCTAACCCCTTTATTTATTTATGAACATATTAAAAGAATTGTGATATGACTCGAACAATAATCATATGTCATAGTATTCACAACAAGAAACACTTGTCAATTTTAAGTCACGATGATCAGTTTTATTGTGTGTGCAAGAAAGATGTATATTGAAACAATTGATTGACAAAGATGAGGTTCTTACCTCCGGCATAGACATCACCGCTTGGAGCCCATTCTTCTTCGTTGTAGATGGGACTGTATTTACAGATTACATTGTAAATTTTATTGATTTAGTTCCATTTTCATGTAACTTAGAACATGAAAGTGAAGAGTACTTCGAAATTAAACATCATACCTGTATCCATCAACGTTAGCACCATACTTGTCAACAAATTGGTAAACACCTTTCCCCTGAATAATATTTACAAATAACAGTGTGAGTACAATATTACCAATCACTTGGGTCATTGGCTTATTGTGTAGTGTTAAGAAAATGACTAATAAAACCTCCTCTGCGTTGCAGATGGTGAGACTTCTTAATTGTTGAAATTAACGGCCAGTTAAATTATGCCCATGAACAAACTTTCAAAAAAGTCAAATAATTTTTGGAACTCAGGGACGACCCATGGAAATTTTTTGAAACCACAGGACGATTTAAATAATTTACTCTTTTCATTTATGATAATCTTGCAACCTAATGAGGGTTTAAGCGCCCCCACAATTCAACGTTGTTAAAGTTATCTACACATCAACCGTTAAGTAATAAGTAATGAACTTGACCAAATAACGTTATTTGATAATCCTTTATCAGCCCTTTTCAAGATATTCAATAATTTGAACATTCTTAAGGGTGAAAACATAAAATCACATTGAAGTAATCATCTTTGTCAATTTAATGAAATGGTATTCGAGGATATTATGTGTGTTGCTAGAAGCATTTAAGTTATAAAAAAAGGTACCGTTGGCTTTCGTCCAGAGGCATCTAGACCATCTCTGAGTTTCATGCCACCTCCAATTCCTATATCAACAAACCATTTTTACTTGCATCAATATAGTGTATGTGTACGCATAAAATATAAAATTATATATTTAGAGAGATAGAAAAATTAAGTAACCAAGAGGCTTGTCAACTTTGATCTTCTTGACACCACTTGCTTGAATCTTGAAAGAGGTTTTGGCAAGTGAAGGAAGGCATTTAGCTGATGGATTCTGAATGTTGAATGCACATGGCTTTAGGGATAATGAGGATGACATCATTGTGGCTGCCATTTCTTTCTTTTGTTGTTGATGCTAAACAATTTTTTTTTTGATGGAAGATGAAGATGTTGTGGTACTCACTGTATTTAATCAGCCAAAGATAATAAAACATGTATTGATGATTCCCATCTTGACACGTGTCACTTTTTATGTGGTCTATTTGTGGATTTGATTTTTTTTCAGCATTATCACCTTTCCTTTGATGTTTCTTTACTTGGAAAAAAATGACCACAGTTGTACTCTGGTCCTTAAAAGAGTGATACAAGTTGTACATTATAGTTTGTGGACAGTGGAAGAACCCCATTGGTTCCAGTCTAATGGTTATCACTCATATTTGATTTGTAGTGTAAATGTAATTGGTTGTTTAATTGTCATCTTTTCATGAAAGTAAATAGAATATTGTCACTGGTTGATGGGTTTCAATTGGTTAAACTGGTGAATCATATATTTGATATTTCAAAATTTTGTGTTTACATGATTCCAAATTGTTCAATGCAACATTTTATGAAAAAGTACAAAAAATAATATCACTAGTTGACGGGTTTCAATTAATTAAATGATATATACATATATATATACACATATAGGGAATTGATCTATAAGAAATGGAGAAGCTAATCTGGATCGTTCGTTGACATTCATCACGGTAAATGTTAGTTATCATTCATCACGAAAAATCTTAAAAATAGTAATAGTGGGCAGAGTTATGATTTAACATTCTTCGTAATGAATGTTAGTTATCATTCATCACGAAAAATATTAATGTACGATCCAGATTAACTTCCCCCTTCCTCAGAATTACCCCTTCCCTTAGGATCATCCCTCTATATGTATATATATAATATATTTCATAAATTGTGTTTACATTATTCCAAACTATTCAATGCAACATTTCATGGAAAATAAATAAAATAATGGATGGTGTTTCCAATTATTTGAAACTTGTTGAATGTGAACTGTGATATTTTATTTTATCTCCAGACTCCAGCAATTGTGTTTAATTATTTGTTTACATTATTTCTATTTACTAATCAAAGTAAGCCGCCAGAATCCAGATATTAGAAAAACGTTAATCCATGTTTTTATTAATCATGAAAGTTTGTCCTGTCTTTATTTATTTATGGTAATTGATAATGAGAGTTCTGACGGCTGTTAATAAGAAATTTTAAGAATAATTATTAAACTTTAACTTTATTTATAATTAAAGATTTTATTTAATACCTCACAAATAAAAATAAAGTTTGAGTCAACTAAATACAAATGTTATTTGTACTAAATATAATATAATAATATAGGGAAAGATTTATAGGGAAGTTTCAAAATTTGGGGAAGGAGAGAAGTAAATCTTAGCCCTTGATTTTGTTATTAAAAAAACGTTTTTAACATTCATTGACGATGAATGTTAAATTTAGAAAAAAATTTGTAATTTTTAAAATTCATTTATAATGAAATCAATAGTTGAAATTTACTTCACTCGTTCCCTAATTTTTTTACTTCCCTATTGATCCCTACCCATAATAATATAATATATAACATAAATAAAAAAAATTTATCTTTAATAATTAAATGCATCAGATTTTTAAAGAATATCATTGTCAACACGTGATCAGATTAACTATTTAACACAATAGCAACTATAATGATTGGCAATAAATCTGTCTACAGTTATTAAACAAATCCAACGTAGTTAGCCTTGAACAACCATTTATATAAAAAATCGTTTTATCGTATATTGCAAGCTATACTCTACGTATCACTAACTGAACATTTTTAAGGTTTTTTATTTCTTTTGTTTTTAATTTTCGAAACCCATAGTTATTCAATACCTTTGATATAATTGGTTCGGCACCGAAGTTAATGTACATTGACCGGGAACCAAACAATTATACTAACCTAACAGATAATGAAGAATTGATTGACAAAGATGACGTTATTTTTTTTAATTACCGTTTAAAAGTTAAAAAACAAAAATAAAAACTTTTATTTATTTAAGTTAAAATGGGCCCTGCGATTTTCCGTCTCTACCCATTCTTATATACCAATGCCAATCAGAGACACCTAAAGACGCTCGCTACCAATAACATCTAGAAGCTCAAAAACTGTTACAGGATGTAATCGTTAACGTCGACCTTATCAGTTGACATATATCTTGATAAAAATCAAACCTAATTGTGAAAAAGATAAAGCTATAATAAATGAAATTAAAGGGTCATGTGTGGCCACCCATAATTTAAACATTAGGAATGTGAGTGCATTGTTTAATTAGGGAAGAAGAGACGAAGGAGTCGAGAATATAATAATATCAATATTCTTGTTTTTCATAACCTCCTTTTCGACCTTTCAACTATAATAACATATTTCTGTTAGTGAATTGACTCAACAATACTAAATCAATTTCGTTCATCCTTTTAATAATAATTAATAATTAATAATAATAATAATAAAAAGTTACATTTAGTACTATTTCATTCATTGGGTGTCATGCATTTTAGCCATTGGTTTGGTTGCATCAATGTTTTACAAAGTAATTTTTGCCAATTTTCAAACACGAGTGACAATGAACTCAAATTAATATTCTTATAAGTTTAAATTTAAATATATACTCCGTATAAAATTAAATATAGACTTATTCATAAATATTCGTATAAAGTTATAAACGTTATCAGATATTATTAATACGTAATTAAGAGTTTATTTAGAAAGAGACAATATATGCAATAGTGTTATAGTGGACATAGAAGAATTAGTAAAATATTAGTGTTCACATTCATGTTGACCGGATAAACATAATTGACTTTTGAATTTGCATAGTGGGCCCATTTCGTCTACGTGTGTCCGCGTCACGACGACAACGCCTCAAGTTTCAGGTGAATGGAATGAGCTATCGTTACACTTCGACCAAACTGGTTCTATGTTTGAATTTTCAGTTAATTAGTTGTTGGTTGGGACGTACGGTAATTCTTATTCTCTCCCATATTAATTTTTATTGTTTCACGGTCTCATCGTTGAAAAACGAACGTGTTGAATAACGATAATTTTTAAATTTTACACGTGGATTAATATTTCGAAACGTGTCGAGTGGACGACAATAAATCATCAACAATTATGTGTAACATTATATGTATGTACTAAACTTCCCATTGCAAGTAGCTTAATTCCTTTTTAAGACCTTAAAGCAAAACTTAAACTTGACAATTATCAAATTCTATTAATAATACTAGAAAACAATCGTGTAACAAAGTGTCAACATTCAATACCATTGTCACCATGAGAGAAACACCGAAACATAATGATGTTAAATCAACAATAATCTTTTTTTCTATAAATACAAATTACAGCCAGATAATTGATACAAATATTTAGTTAACATCTACTAAGTTAGTACATACAAAAATAAATAAATAATAATAAAATAAAAAAGTTACAGCCTTTAACCACATCGTCTTTTACACTTTCTTTTCTTTCGTCAAACGCTTCACTTTCTTATATAAACTCATCGTCCTTTTTACTAAGCTCCTTCATAAGGTGATACATTATCACTTTAAAGGCCTTTAAATTAAAACAGAACCACCAAAAACTAAACACAAATCTCTTTCGGTGCAGAAAGACAATCAACGTTGTTATAGTTCCGGTTTTTAGGCAATGCCAAACAAAAATATACTCATGCTCACCTATAAAACAAATTCGATTATGTTGCCTAAGTGACAAAAAAAAAAGGTATTTACAAGAAACCAAAATATCAAGTCGAAATATAAGTATAGGGACATGAAATATACAATCTACAATTAACTAAGTGTATTATTAAAATTATTAGTTTAATAAAAGAATATCGTATTAAATAAATTTAACTATTACATTGAACTTGAACCCCGTTAAAAGCTTAGGTATGCGCTAAAGTCTTGAAATCAACCCACATGTTGACTTTCAACACAACAAAAACTTATTAATCTTAAATTCAAGTCATAATCCTTTTAAGTTCACACTCCGTACTTGATACCAAGGGAAGACAAATATAGTTGGTTCCAGGAAACACAAGAAATCAAGATCCGACGCATTACTTCGCTGACTTTTACTCACTCCCATTAATACTTCACCTCCATAAGGTCACCGTACTTCGATTTCTTCCCACAATTACCTCCTCCTCCTCATCACCATCATCATCACATACACCGACAATTCTCTAATTCAAAATACCCAACCAAAAAACTCATAGCTGATCAATTGCTTTTGAGGTAATTCCCAGTTCTTGTTTTTCTTTATTATGGTGTTAATTTGATAAAGTTTGGTGCTTTTTAATCTCATATCAAAAGGGTCTTATGGGTTTCTTTGTTAATTACATGTTAATCATGGGTTTATATAGAAACTGGATATTAAGGCTTACTTTCTTGGAAAAGATATCATTTTTATCATTAATTTTACACTGAGTATTAAATTTTACACTGGTTTCATTATTTATACCTAGTAAGATAATTTATTCATGTTTGTTACATAATTTACTCATGTTTGTAATGTTTTTTATCTGATAGAGAGTAAATTTTGAGCATCAACCAACCATTCTTGAAAGTTGAACCAAAACCGGGGATTGGTGACTGGGAAGATTATGGGTTGTTTCTCTTTCTTTTTTCATAGGGGAGCAAACCCACCGAAAGGGTTTCCTGAATTCGAAGATGGTATAAACCCTGCAACAATTATGATTATTATGTTCTTTAGCTTGCTAATGCATATGTATCCTAATCATTGTTAATGGTTTATCATATGCAGAATTATCCGAGGTTCAGAACCTTAAACTTTACTCCTACAAGGAGCTAAAATCCGCTACCGATGATTTTAGCCCCGCCAACAAGATTGGGGAGGGTGGATTCGGTCCCGTTTATAGGGTAAGTACATATATATGTTTTCTTTTGAGGTTTTCCTTGTTCAGGTTACCCGGGGAGGGCAAACATTTTTACTTAGATGTAGGCAACCTAACCGGGGTATCCCCGTGATCGTTTTCGGACCTTTTCCCTAGCCAACCTAAGATGTGCAACTAGTGAGGTTTGAACCTGAGACCTCCCCTGAGGATATCAGGGCGCCAACCACTAGGTCATCTTGGTGATGGTTATATGTTTATATATATATGTGTACTTTGATAATTTAACCACTTCTTAATGAATTGTTCTTAATGTGTAACACTATTCTTTATGAATTGTTCTTAATGTGTAACACTATTGTCATTTTTAGGGAAGGTTAAGACATGGGAAAGATGCTGCTATAAAGGTTCTTGCTGCTGAATCAAAACAAGGAGCAAGAGAGTTCTTGACAGAAATCAAAGTGATTTCTCAGATTGAGCACGAAAACTTAGCAAAGCTTTGTGGATGTTGTGTTGAAGGGAATCATAGAATATTGGTATATGATTACATTGAGAATAACAGCTTGGCTCAAACCCTTCTTGGTAATTTCACAAATTCATTCTTTCTTCCTTGGGTGTGTCATGTTTATATAATTCATTTTTGGTATTTACTAAAAAAATGGTACTCTTTTAGGTGGAGGCCACAGTTCAATACAATTCAGCTGGCAAACAAGAACTAAGATTTGCATAGGAATTGCACGTGGGCTTGCTTATCTTCATGAGGAAGTTCGTCCACATATAGTTCACCGCGATATTAAAGCAAGCAATATTCTTCTTGATAAAGATTTAACACCCAAAATTTCGGATTTTGGTCTAGCAAAATTAATACCTGCAAATATGACACATGTCAGCACACGAGTGGCTGGAACAATGTAAGACCTGCGTCCTTCATTTCTCATTGTGTGTAGAAGCTCTTTTATTTTGTCATTAAGATTTACAAAAGTTCTATTGGTTTTCTTGTACCAGTGGTTATTTGGCACCCGAGTATGCAATTAGAGGCCAGTTAACACGTAGAGCTGATGTTTATAGTTTTGGTGTACTTCTTGTGGAAATTGTTAGTGGGAGATGTAACACAAATTCACTATTGCCTTTTGATGAACAATATATTCTTGAGAGGGTAAGTACTTATACATTCTGTACCCATATTCCTAAACTTTATGAGATTAAAGCAACAACCTTTCCTGCAGACACTTAAAAGGGGTGTTTGGATTTGCATATGAAATAATTATCTGATTATTGCAACTTGTTGTAATAAACAGTTTTTAATGTTTGTATAATCACATTGAAAACAGTCTAAATCTTGAATATGTTAAGCTGTAGGTTTGACCTTAAAAGTCAAAATGCGTCCTTTTGATAAAAAAGATACCTCTAAATTTAATTCAAATGTGTTTTTTTGCAACAGACATGGGATCTTTATGAAAGAAACGAATTGGTGGAGCTTGTAGATACAGCATTGTACGGTGATTTTGATGCAGAAGAGGCTTGTAAATACTTAAAGATTGGTCTTTTATGCACCCAGGATAATCCAAAACTTCGACCCGTGATGTCAACTGTGGTCAAGATGTTATTGGGTGAGATAAAAATCGACGAGGACAAGATCACAAAACCAGGCCTCATTTCAGATTTCATGGACCTCAAGGTTAGAAGCAACCCTGATAAAACTGCTTCTGCCAAAAATGATGAAAAGAAGAACACGTTCACTACTATATCATCCGGTTCTGATAACGCAGAACATTCATTATTATCATCCAACCCCACATCACAATCGACCTTCACCTTTTCAGACGCATGGGATCAAACTACTTGATGCAAGCATCGCAGTTTATTTTTCAATTTTTTTTTCTGAAGAACTTGGATCGTTTTTAGATTAGGGAGAGAGGATGGAGGTATATATGTGATGTACATATGTAAATTTTTCGTTCTATGTGAGTTGCAAAGATGAGTTCTTGTAAAGGTTTCTTTACTTTTTTGTTTAAATTGAAAAATTAATAGAGATTTTTTTATATAGTATTGTTCTTGATCAAGATCAGCTACAGTTTGGCATATTTAGTGGCTGCCCTTCAAATATTTGGACCTGAGTTCGAGTAAAAATGTGGTGGATCGTTGAATCCGTCTAGAGCGTACACTTAGGACGAGACATGTGAATTAGTTAATGTTATTCGTTATCAGTGTTTTTATAAAAATTGTGAATGAGCTTCTAAGCTTCTAATTGTATATTAAGTGTCTTAGTAATAGTAGGGTAAAAATGGTGTGTTATGGCAAGTGGGATTTATGTATTGTACAAGTTAGAAGAGAAATTTGCAATTTTTTGTCTACGTGGTTGTTGCAACAAATATACGGACAAAAATAGCAAATTCTCAAGTTAGAATGATGCTTTTGTGGTAGGGTTTTGTTTTTTTGGATGTATTTGTGTGGTGGGATGGTGGTTGTGAAATATGAGGTAATAAATCACGTGCTTGTCCACGTGACGAGTTGTGAAGTATTGGCTAGAATACTTGTAACTCCTTACGGTGAATTACAACTGATAATGAAGAATCATCTCGTCCAGCTTCTCAGCTTTCTATGACCATTGTCCTCGAAGTACCTGGTAATTCTCTACATCTATATGGGATTAAATGTTCTACACATGTAATTTTCGAAATTGATTCTCTAATTTCTTCACAAAGATTTTTATAATTCGATTCTGATGCAAGATGAATTTTTCTTTGATGATCGATTGGATCTCTTCGGTTTCGTACATGTTTAAGAAATAAAATAATTTTTTATATTTTAAGTTATCTTGAAAATAACATTTATCCTTTTCAGTAAATATATTATGCAAGAGTATTTTAAGATATAGATTTTAATTGAATTACTTATCAACTGAAATCTAATACGGACTACATAATCTAATTGAACTTTGAGAACATAACTTCTAATCACCATGTGACAAAGCTCGCTAAAGAAAAAGCATTCAACACTATTATTTAATTTAAATAATCTGTGACCTTTGACCCAAATTCATATCTGGCGAGCTCCTTTTTTACATTTTTTTAGTTAATTAATACTTTAAAATATCTGTTCTCTGTAACTATATTTATTTAAAATAAATTGTTTAACTAATTAGTTTATGATGTATAATCAAAGAAACATGACCCATCAATGACAACCATATAACATATGCGTATGCTTTACTTCCTGTTTCGAAAATATCAATTTTTTTAGACATATATTTGGAGAAATAAAATTGTCTGTCTTAGTCCCACAGTCACAAACACCATAATCACATTGTGTACTTACTATAATCCTTTTCTATTAAATCCATGCATGTTCTTGAGCATATTCCTTTTTAATTTTACTTTATCAAAATCTGACCACTGATAATAAACAGTTATATGTCTGGGACCAAAAAAAAAGAACATTAGACCATTATTTACATCATTATCACTATCTCTGTCAAAAGAAGTGCAAAAAATAGAGAGACTGGTACTTTTGTTTGTTGATTCTTTTGGAAAACGTACATGTGAAGCAAGTTTCTCTTCTTTTTTTTTTATCAACTGTTGCTCTTTTACTATGTAACTTAAGAGATTACATGAATACCCATAAAGCTTGGTTCTCCATATTTCATTAGTATGTTTTACTGATCCATATTGTTGGATTATAATGGAGGATATAGAGAACCTTTTGTGCTATCTTGCTTATGATTTCACGTTACTAGTTAGTCAGCATTGGCCAGATGTTTGTTATAGGTTAGAAAGATTGAGTACATTGTTGTGTTTCTTGATTATTCGGTGGAAAGAATGTTTTTTACGTGGATGTGAATCACTTTTCGATTTGGACACGGCTGCATTGTTTGTTATCATATGGAGTTTTTTCCTTAGTTTGACATCAATGTCGATCTTGTTATATCTTCTTATCTTTATTGTAAGTTTTCATATCTTTGAATCAACGTGGTGAATCTTGTATGCTAAACCGATAGTTACAGATTCACCGATGCAATGAGAAAAACTTTACTGAATTCTTTGTTCTTGGAAAATTATGTAACTTTTTATTTCATGAATTTCTGTTGACTTATCTCAGGGAAGTGCTGTGTGTGCTGTCCACTATTTGGGTTACACTCCTGGCTTATTGATAGTAGGACTCTTTACCATCTTGGTTTTACGGATGTATGCTAACTTTTGGGTCGCTGGTCCACTATTAATTGTTGGAGGTAGGGCCTGTCTTTTGCCTGAATCTTACGGTTTGCAGATGTGTTTGCATTTGTCATTCTTGTGGCTCTTGTTTACTTTGACAATCGATACTAGAGATCTCGAAATGAAAGGGCTCTATAGGTTGGGTAATGGGTCAAAATGGGTAATTATAGTACGAGTCACAATGGGTTGGGTTCGGTTGGGCTGGGATGGGTTGAACCGAGACACTTTTTGTCACAAATTTAGGTGTAAACTATGATATAAAGAGTTCTATTGTTTCCTGTTTGATCATGTTGACCCATTTGACCCGTTACCTTTTAAGCTAGAAAAATTCACCCACTTGACCCATTCATAAGAGTTTTCTGTTTGGCAGGTTCCTTGTTTTCTTTAAACCACAAAAGGTTAGTGGTTTTAGTGGCAACAGTGTATGCTCTCTACTATGCAAAACATCAAGTTGGTTGGAGTGGAGTTTTGGTATCAGTTAACCTTGCTTTCCTCTCCTGTGATGCATTAATCTGCATGGATGAATGGTGTGATGATTTGCGTCAAACCACCCAGTTTAAAGAGCCAAAAGTTCCACAGTCATTTGTTAAAGATGACATCCCAGCAGAGAGCAAGTTCTGTGTTCCTGCAGATAAATCTGAGCAGGTGGGCGCGTCTAAATCTTCCACCAAATCAGCTGCTATTTCAACTTTCATAAATCAACCGAAGAAAGGTTCAATGATCTCCATCTCTGTGGTAAAGAGGGTCGGAAATCCAATTAACGAGATGAAAAGAATTGTTGCTTGTGTGGATCACTATGAAACACTAAGTTTTTCTCGATACAAAAATATTGATGCTACCTTGTTAAAGAAGGAATATAAGAAAAAGGTAAGCTTGTTTCTAGAGGTGACAATTTCGACCCGTTAATTATGAGCAGGTCGATTCAGCTTATGTTTTACATCACAATGTGGTGTCAGATGAATCAAATATTTTTTTAGCTAAACCAGGAACAAGTCAAATGGGTTGAAATAGCCCAAACTCAGTTTTTGTGCATATGACATCCTTAATCATTTTATAAAATAAAGTAGATTACTATTGTATTGATATTGCTTTAGTAAGCATAATCAACACATTTGTCATTTATAAAAAGGACTTCAAATTAAACAAAAAAGTGTTGGCGGGTCACTTGACTCGGCTCATTTTGACCTATTACCTTACCCACTGATGCTTCCATATCTACTTGTTTTGCTTTGCTGCATGCCAATAGTATCATTATATCCATGGAGAACTCGCAGGGTTTCAAAATCAATGTGTGGAACACTTGATGAAGAGTTTTACCTGTTTATTTGATCGATTAACTTGCTTTCAATAACTTCTTGTCAGGCCATGCTTGTGCACCCTGATAAAAACATGGGAAGCCCATTGGCAAGTGAATCTTTCAAGAAAATCCAATGTGCGTATGAGGCAAGTACATCTTTCTGAGTCACTGCAGGGTTTGCTAGATTATGTTTCTATCATAGAGATTTTGAACATTAAATGACACAACCATTCAGGTTCTTTCTGATTCTTTGAAAAAGAGGGACTATGATCAGCAGTTGAAAAATGAAGAATCGAAGAGTTTGTCTCACAAGTTTGCTAGTACTAATTACTGTTCCGAGGATTTAAAACATATACAGTGCACAAAATGTGGTAATATACATATATGGATGTGTACTAATAGAACAAAGTTGAAGGCGAGATGGTGCCAGGTGCGGGTACTTGATTGTTTCTTTGAGAAAACAGATAAAATATTCGATTCCCCCAGTTTTTGATAGATTGGGCCTTTGTATGAATGTATATGTTTCAGGATTGCTGCCAATATCATCAGGCCAGGGATGGGGATGGATGGGTCGAATACAAAGGCTCACTCGGCTCTGATCTACCTCAGAAGGTTTGATATTTTTCATGAATGTGAAACTTACCATTTGAATTGATGCATAATGTCGAGCTAGAATTTAAATGTGCTTCAATGCAGGTTGAAATTACACAGGCCTTTGTATGTGCTCAGAGCAAGATCTTTGATGTGTCCGAGTGGGCTATTTGTCAGGTGTGTGCTCCGAGGATATATGTTAGGGTTTATTGATTCGTGATGCGTTTAACTTTCACGTATTTATATTGTATGTGGTTAACTTTGAAAATTTCTATTGTATGAGGTAAACCTTCTGAACTTTTCTATTGTATGTAATATTTCCTTTTTTGGTCATTCCAAAAAAAGGAAGTTTCCTTTTTTGTCTAGGCTAAAAAGGGCAAGTCATCATACAATAGAAAGTTTTTGAAAGTTTACCTCATACAATAGAAGATTTCAAAGTTAACCTCATACAATATAAAAACGTGAAAGTTAAACGCATCACGAATCAATAAACCCTATATGTTAATAAGTTGGCATGATGGGTGGTCACGTATGTTGGGTAACAGGTCAAAGTGGTGTAATTCTTCGGCATGAGTCTAAACATGTCGAGTTGGATTAACCTGAAACACTCATTGAGTCATTTGTCCAAACTTTATGAAGTTTCTTTACAAATTCACATTCTTTTGAGATTAAATATGAAATTTTGATCAAATGATTAGAAGATCTTATCCATTAAAAGTAAACCTTTTTGCGGATATCAACCCGCTCAATCCTTTTGATATGTTACTTCGGAGCTAATAGTTTTTTGACTTTTGCCATTTGACCCATTGGAGATACAAAGAACCTAAAACAACCATTCGTAAGTAAATGGGTCAAAAGCTGCTACTACATGTGTGTTAGTACGCCATTATGTAACCATCAAGAATTGTGACCCTAAAGTTTTTTACTGTGGACAGGAAATGGCTTGTAGGCCAAACACCCATCGCCCGAGTTTCCATGTTAGCATGGTTGGGTTGGATAAAACTCAGAGGTGCAGCTCAAGCAAATATCCATGGGGTTCCAAAATGACAGATGAAGAGGAAGAATTTGACCTATGGCTTCGACAAGCAATAGCCTCAGGTCTATTTTGCGAAGCCTCCAAGCATCGAAAGAGCTGGACTCGCTGTAAGTTGTCCCAGAAAAAGGTAAAGAAACAGTGGACCCGTATGTCACGCTGGTCACATTAGGAACCAAAAAACAGAGACGAAGTACTAGAAGACCACAAAATTTTGTAGTGAACGATTGTTGATTTTATAGATGGTAACCATATATCAAAGTAAATAGAGACAAACTAATTTCGAATGACGTCCATATCTTTCAACTAATTTTGAATAATGTCCATATCTTTCTAAGTAATCACTGTCTCATGTTACAACTAAAAGTTGAATAATTCACCATCGGAACCCAGTTACAAAACGCTGAATGCCAGCAAAATCTGGTATGATCTTGAGATTATAAAAGCTTCCCTTGTGAGTGTTTTCCAGATGCTCCACAAGAAACCTGCACTGATCTTCACCGTTCGTCTGCAGCCAAAAAACACAATTGAGATCATAAGAAAAGGGTACTTAATAATTAGTTTCAGATATAACTATATAGATTATATTATTAGTTTTATAAAATTATGGTTTCGAGCGAAATTTGTAAGTATTCAGGTTTTCGTAGGAAATTTTTAAAACATTATGCCAAATTATATATTATATGTGATTTAAAAAAATATATATTTTATGTAATTTTAGTTTTATAATTTGAGAGTAGGGGTGTTTGTTTGGATGGATCGGATCAAATCCAATCCAATCACATAAGTCCATTTGGATTTTGGTTCCTGAAATGTGAATCCGAATCATCCAAACAAATATCAAATCCGAAGTGAACCGAACCAAATTACTATCTGGATGAATCGTTTTAAACCATTCGGTTTCTTCGTCGACTTCATGAGGGTATGGTTTTGACTCGTGAAAGGGTAATGTCACGAGGGATATCAACGACTACTTGTTGCCATGTTGTGTTGAAGGTTTATAAAAATGTGGAGTTAGTTTTAAATTCAAAAGTAAGAATTTAAATTAGTATACAATGATATATATATACATATAAGCAATACCTATTATATAATAAGGTTTTATATATGAAAAATAAGCAAAAAAATACTTGATATTTATTTTGATAGATAAACAAGAGTATAACATATATTGTTAATTACTACTCAGTTTATTGACTATTTGGTTCTAGTCATAGTAACCAAAATCAATCCGAAAACCGATATATTAACTTGGTTTATGTCCGATCCGATCTAAAAACCCAAATTGTCCAATCATAACGATCCAATCCAAATAGTTTATTTAGATACTTCGGTTATATCCGAGTAATGAACACCCCTATTTGAGAGATTCTATCTATTGAAATTTAAATACTTATTTCATTTTAAGCCATTTCTCATTACCCTTTTGATCTGATTATTTAGAACACAACCCAGGTCAACCCATTCACAAGTAAATAGATCCAAATCGCCACCTCCATTACGATGGGCACAACAGCATACCTCAAACGCGAAAAAACCACCAGGTTTTAGCATGGAAGAAGCACCATTGCAAAGATGCAGAAGGTCAGACATACCATCTTCACCACCATCTAGTGCCAGTACCGGTTCATGTCTACCAACTTCGAGTTGCAGCCCGCTGATGTTTCCGCTGGGTATGTATGGTGGATTGCTAACAAGGCCTGCAACTCGTCCTTCAAATTCCCTTAACGGCTCAAACCATGACCCTTGCTTTATAAAAACTTTATCCTGATATTAAATAATGAGTCGTTTTTGTTAGTTTGAGTTTAATCAATGGTACAAAAGTACACTCAATTAAACGCAGCAACTAAATACCTACCATACTGAAAATCAAACAATTTATAAAACTAGAGCAAAACTATTTATACGAAATACAGTTAGTCATTTATTATAGGTTTTTAAAGTCATGACAATAAAAATAAAGATAATGCTTTATATAAACATAAACTGAAAATAATTAATCACTTTAAATTTTTGTAGCAATCATAAATTTTGAGACATACTTAGTGATGCAATCATATAACTGAAATCAATGGAGCTACTTTCTACGACAAATTACACAACCATAATTGAAAATTTCATAAATTACCAAACCATAACTTCAAAAGTACCAACAACATTACCTGCAAATTATACCTGTTGACATTAAATGAAGCAACTTGAACAGCAACACGACTTAAATCAACAGCAACAACTTTCCCAAAATCACCTAAAATCCTTCCAACCCCAATAGCAATTGCACCACTACCAGTCCCTAAATCAACCCACAACCCATTTTTCAAATCATCATTATCCTTAATTACATCATTAACTAAATCAACAATTAATTCAGTTTCAGGCCTTGGAATTAAAACCCCTTCTTCAACACTTAACACTAAATCCCTCCAATGCTCACACCCAACTATATACTGGAAAGGCCTTCTTTGTTCTATTCTTTGCTTCCATAACAAATAAAGATCACTTAATTCAGCTCTTAATTGCAAAACGGTGTCGTTTTTTTCAAATGCAAAATTAGGGTTTTGTAAAGCGTCTTCAAGTAACCAGTTGAGTTCTCTGTGTAAAATGTTGGAGTCTGGGCCGTTATCTGAGTCTAAGAATGACGTACCGATTGATGAAGCTAGGGTTTTGGCCCAAGTTTGAAACTTTTTGAGGTCTGTTACAGTTGCAGTGAAAACTGGTGGCCGGAGATATAATGGGGTTCTAGGGTTAGGGTTTATGGAAGTGGGTTTATAGGAAATTGAGGAGTAACATGAAATGGGTGTGTATTTAATGGAACGATTGAGAGCTTTTGATGCGATTGCGGTTGAGAAAAATGTGGTTCGCGCCAAAGTTGTTAGATTCATTTTATCTGCTCAATTCGATCACATACTCGCACGGTCACATAAACAGAGTTTTTTTTTTTGTGTCATTGTGTGTGTGTGTAATAGATACGGAGTATAATTTATTTATGTAAAACTTTTAATTACATGATCCTATGCAAATAATTTTGCAAAAAAAATAAATAAATATATTAAAAAACTCAACGATCAACTAAAGTTGAATGAGTGAGAGCATCAATGTTGAGCGAAGGCAAAGAACCAACATCACGTATGACATGCAAAAAACATATACCGTTTTTCTTCTTTGTGTAATAAATAAACATCCGTTTCAGATTTTGGATTATTATAACAAGAATGAGAGTTATTTTCAAAGTTACTCAAAATGCATAATCGCTTTAAAATGTTATGTCGTAGACCTATCATTCATTGTTTCGTTTGTCTGTGTATATGGTTTAGGTTGATTTTAATAGGATGAAAATCGTGAATTCAATCAAATCAATTTAGATATGAGTTTATAATTTTTGACAACGAAATGATACTCTATACTTTCAAGCCGAAGAGCGGTCTAATATTGTAGACACTTTTGTATATAGTACTATAAATAATATTGTGTGTCATTTTTAATGGGATTCGTCAATATTGAAACAATGTAAAAATGAACCCATAGTTATTGTGTTTGTAGAGATTAGATTCAAGAGAGAAAAAAAAGGCAAAACACCGTTGAGTGCTAATGAATGATCAATATGACTAAATGGCCGTTCACTAACAAACGTATTAAAAAATAACCAATAAAACCTTTAAAGGAATTACCGATGGGGAATTCTTATTTAACTCGTAAATTTATCAAAACATAAAACTAAATAATGAAACAAAAAAACCTAATATTTATAGGGGTGTTTTCTTAAAGAGAAAGTGTAACGCCCGTTTGTTTAAGACAATTTTTTTTTTTTTCTTTTGAACTCATTAAACATAATTAAACACATATATAAATACGTATCATACATTCGTTACACGAACTTCACAATGTTTTATAGTTATTACAAAATGTGAGTTCTCAAAAAGACTCCCTCGATATCTGAGCATGATTTAACGGGAGTAAACGCTTACTACTAGCCGTAGCAAGCCCACCACTAATCGCGCTGAGGTTCCTTCCCTAAACCCTTTATCCCTCTACTCGACCCACCTGTAATAAAACAGCAACAACAACATAGATAAGCACACAAGCTTAGTAAGTAACAGGATTACATCAGTATAAAGATAACAATCTTATAAAACACTATAACCGTTTATATTTACTCGGCTCAGTAAAGATTCACGATTATACTTCTAGGCCATTTATGATCACTCAGCATAAGAGGGCCAATCACTGAATTAATACGGTACGCTCAAGAAATCTGAATGCAGTGCACTCAAGTACTTCAACAATCTAGTACACTCAAGTACTTCGACAACCTAGTACACTCAAGTACTTCAATGATCAAGTACACTCAAGTACTTCAACAATCAAGTACACTCAAGTACTTCAACAATCTAGTACACTCAAGTACTTCAATGATCAAGTACACATAAGTACTTCAACAATCTAGTACACTCAAGTACTTCAACAATCTAGTACACTCAAGTACTTCAATGATCAAGTACACATAAGTACTTCAACAATCTAGTACACTCAAGTACTTCAATAATCAAGTACACTCAAGTACTTTAACAATCTAGTACACTCAAGTATTTCAACAATTAAGTACACTCAAGTACTTCAATAATTAAGTACACTCAAGTACTTCAACAGTTAAGTACACTCAAGTACTTCCACAATTAGATATTTTCATTTAATTTATATTCCCCTATTACTTACCTCGAAGTACGTGAAATTCTGCAACCTCTAGTCTCTCACGTCTGAACACTGGTCTGTACACAAACAGATACAATTTAAACTATATTTCACAACTTAGCGACGCTATTTTAAAGCCGCTACAACAAGGTGCATCACAAATTTTAACTTGCAAAAGTCCACTCGCAAAAGTCAACTCAACTCAACTCAACTCAACTGTAACATCCTCTCCTGTGCCCTGGTAATTTATAGTATTTTAATTGATTATTTAATCGTTTAGAAATTAATTGAAATTATGTATTTCATTGTGAAACTTAGATGAATAAGTTCTTTGACTTATTGTGACTAGTAAAATATTAATTGTTTTAAATTGCTATAGATGACGGTAAAATAAAATAATATTTCTCGCAAACGGTTTTCAGGTTCCAGACAAAAGATTTAGGACGGGTATAAAATTATACCACTTTTTCACAAGCCGACTTTGAATTCATATATATCTCATTTCTTCTTACTTCCTTTTATTTGAAACTTGCAATCAAATTCAAGAAACCAAAATCCAAAATTGAATTCATGCTTGTTCCTGTGAATTCGAAATCAAGACACCAGAATCATCATCATAAGCTTCATCAATCAGCTTCCTTGTTCAAATTAGAAGTATGTTTCCATTTTTAGCAAACTACTTGAAAATTGGTGAATTATTGGTTGTAGGATGTTATTGAAGCTGAAAAGTAGTTATTTGATGCCTATTTGATGTTAGGAAGTTTGTGTGATTGAAAGCAAATCAAAATATTGAGTTTTGGGTTGAAAAAGTGTTTTTAAGACGCGGTTCTGTAAAAAATATCATTAACTCAGATTTAATTGAAATTCGCATGGTCACTCGGAAACGACCTAGTAATCAAGGCTATATTCTAATAGCCTAGGCAGTTTTTGGCCATCCGGGGTCATCTAGGACCCGAAAATGGCATTTTTCAGTTTTAAACGTCATTGCGGGATTTTTCTGAGTTTATTTCTGATTGAACTTTTGTTTGCCTAGACTTCAGGGATTACCTGATTTGATAAATGGACTATAATGATAATTTTGGAACGAACTTCTGACTTGTTTACGATTTTCTGTTTCAGATCAGCGTAAGACTCAGTGATATAAGAATCCTGAGTGTGGAGACGTCAGAGGTATCGGTGAGTGGATTCAGAACTCATCATTTGATTTAGTTGTAACTATTTGGTTACAACAAGTAAACGTAGATGTTTATTAGACTGTTTAGTCTTGATTATTGATTATTGATCTACGTGATGTGCGAAGCAATGTGCTGTATGTGATTGAGGTCAACGTGTAGTTGGACTTCTGGTTATTATGTGTATTACACAGGTTTTGATTCATTTGTTGTGTTTGAGACCTGTGTATGGGTTTAATAACCATTAGTTATCGGTCTATTCTGTATAGGCCATACAGATTGTGGGTAAGTGTTCTTGGGGGAATCCCCGGGTATTATGATATCCCCAGAGCCACCGATCCTCATTGAATTATGTGTGTTTACGATTATTTGGTGTAAACAACTAGTTATGCTAAGTTGAATGTTGTGTGATGAATCCATTCACTTAGCTTCGTGCTAATCCCTCATGTTTACTTCCTGCAGGATTTATTTTGATTGAATGTGGGTGCAGGGAGCAATGATTTGATCGTGAATGTTTGACTGTGCCTGAAGCCTCTGATATGGTTTTGTAATAAACCTTGTTTTGTGAATTTTTATAATACCCCGCCTTTTGTAGTTTGAGAAGTTTGAAATTCGTGTATTTTTGGGAATTGTAAACTGTTTAATGTATTTTAAATTCATGCTTCCGTGTTTATTAATATAATAATCGGTATTAGAAAGAGGGGTGTTATATCAACTCAACTGAACTGAACTGAATTGAAAAGTCAACTCGCAGGTCAATTCGCAACTCAACTGAACTGAACTCACAAGTCAACACGCAGGTCAACTCGCAACTCAACTGAACTGAACTGAACTCACAAGTCAACACGCAGGTCAACTCGCAACTCAACTGAACTGAACTCGCAAGTCAATACGCAGGTCAACTGAACTGAACTTGCAAGTCAACTCGCAGGTCAACTCGCAACTCAACTAAACTGAACTCGCAAGTCAACTCGCAGGTCAACTCGCAACTCAACTGAACTGAACTCGCAAGTCAACTCGCAGGTCAACTCGCAACTGAACTCAACTCGCAACTGAACTCAACTCGCAACTGAAACTCAACTCGCAACTGAACTCAACTCGCAACTGAACTCAACTCGCAACTGAACTCAACTCGCAACTGAACTCAACTCGCAACTGAAACTCAACTCGCAACTGAACTCAACTCGCAACTGAAACTCAACTCGCAAAGTCAACTCGCAAGTCAACTCGCAACTGAAACTCAACTCGCAAGTCAACTCGCAAAGTCAACTCGCAGGACGAACACAGCCGACCCCAAAACCGAATTTTTCACAATCAAAGCTCGATTTAACCAAATTAACCCGTTCAAACCTTAATAATAACATCAACTAACATAATCTTACCTTAATCACGGTTCCAATCCTTCAAATCTTCAATTTTCAACTTAAATTAGGTGTTTCTCTCTCTAAAAACTCATTTCTCTCTCTAAAACTCGTTTCTCTCTCTAATTGAACGAAATTTGAGTCTTCTGGAAATGTTTTGAAGTATTTAGAAGAGTTTTAATATATATATATAAATTGTTAATTACACTTAAGCTCCTCAATCTTACATTAAATCCCACATGTAACCCAAATCTTAATGTCGTGCAAATTCGAACTCGAGACATCAACAAATAGCTCGTAGGATTCATAAACTTTATTTTAAATTCCGAAATTCCTTTCAAACTTTGGGATGTTACAACTCTCCCCCACTTATTTGGGATTGTGTCCTCACAATCCACTCTTGGTATAAGGCTGGATAATATTGAATGATTTCATTTTCCGGTTCCCACGTGAATTCCGAGCCCTTACGGTGTTTCCACTGAACCTTTAACATCTTTATTTCTTTATTTCTCAACTTTTTCACTTTCTCATCCATGATGCTAATCGGTTCTTCCACATAATTCAATTTCTCGTCCACTTCAATCTCCTCTAACGGAACATAAGCCGTTTCGTCAACTAAACACTTCCTCAAATGCGATACATGAAAAGTGTTATGAATTTTCTCTAATTCTTTAGGTAACTCGAGTCGATACGACACTTTTCCTACCTTTGCTAACACTTTAAATGGCCCAATGAATCGTGGACCTAACTTCCCACGCTTTCTAAAACGGATAACGCCTTTCCAGGGTGAAACTTTTAACATCACTTTATCACCTTCCTGGAATTCTATGGGACGTCTCCTGTTATCTGCATAAGACTTTTGTCTATCCTGGGCGGCTTTTAATCTTTCTCTTATCTGACTGATTTTCTCCGTTGTCTTTTGAACAACTTCTGTACTAGCCAATTCTCTTTGACCAATTTCATCCCAACAGAGCGGAGTCCGGCACTTTCTCCCATACAACATTTCATAGGGCGGCATCCCTATACTTGAATGATAGCTGTTATTATAAGAAAATTCAGCTAATGGCAGATGTGTATCCCAACTACCCCCAAAGTCAATTATACATGCTCTCAGCATGTCCTCTAACGTTTGAATCGTTCTTTCGCTTTGGCCGTCGGTTTGTGGGTGATAAGCTGTACTTAAGTTAAGACGAGTACCCATTTCTTCTTGAAATCTCACCCAAAACCTTGAGGTAAATCTGCTATCTCTATCCGAAACAATAGTCACCGGCACTCCGTGTCTCGCCACGACTTCTCGAATATATAAATCAGCTAACACTTCCGAAGATGATGACTCTCTTATTGCTAAAAACAAAGCACTTTTAGTCAGTCTATCAACTATTACCCAAATCGCGTCATGATGGTTCGGCGTCCTTGGTAACTTAGTAATGAGATCCATAGTTATGTGCTCCCACTTCCAAACGGGAATTTCTAACGGCTGAATCTTCCCATACGGTTTCTGGTGTTCTGCCTTTACTTGCAAACATGTTAAACATTTCTCTACATATTTAACAATCTCTCTTTTCATTCCCGGCCACCAGTAATCTCTTTTCAGATCACGATACATCTTTGTAGCACCAGGGTGGATTGAATATTTTGACTTATGTGCCTCGTCCAACAACATCTCTTTTAACTCAGGGGAGTAGGGAATCCAAATTCTTCCAAATCGGGTCTTTAAACCTCTTGAATCATCCACCAGATTCTGTTCCTGTCCCTTAATACGTTCCCTTTTCATATCACCTATTTGCCAGGCTTGATTCTGAGCTTCCTTAATCAATTCATGCAGCTTTGGTAAAACCGTCATTCTAAGGGACTTAATCCTTAAAGGACAATGTGTTGCTTTTCGGCTAAGGGCATCAGCAACCACATTTGCTTTCCCCGGGTGGTATAGTATTTCGCAATCATAATCCTTTACTAAATCCAGCCATCTTCTCTGACGCATATTTAGCTCTTTCTGGTCAAAGAAATACTTTAGACTTTTATGGTCTGTGTATATTGTACACTTCACTCCATATAAATAATGTCTCCAAATCTTTAAAGCAAAAACCACTGCTGCTAATTCCAAGTCATGAGTTGGGTATTTCTTTTCATGATCCTTCAACTGTCTAGAAGCATAAGCAATGACCTTTCCTCGCTGCATTAATACACATCCCAGTTCGATTCGGGAAGCATCGCAGTAAACAACCATATCATCTGTACCTTCAGGAAGTACTAAAATAGGAGCTTGACTCAACTTCTCTTTCAGGGTTTGAAAGGCTCGCTCGTGCGTTGCATTCCAATCAAATTTAGCATTCTTCTGGGTAAGTTTTGTTAATGGGGTTGCAATCTTTGAAAAATCCTGAATAAATCGTCTATAATAACCTGCTAAACCCAGAAAACTTCTCACCTCAGTGGGATTTGTTGGGGGATCCCACTTCATTACTGCTTCAACTTTAGCTGGATCCACTTTAATTCCGTCAGAATTAATCACGTGTCCCAAAAATTGAAATTCGCGAAGCCAGAATTCACATTTTGAAAACTTTGCATACAGTTTCTCGGCTCTTAATATTTGCAACATTTGTCGCAGATGTACCCCATGATCTCCCTCCGTTTTCGAATACACTAATATGTCATCGATAAACACGATAACAGACTTGTCTAACATTGGTCGGCACACTCGGTTCATAAGATCCATAAAAACTGCTAGTGCATTAGTCAGACCGAAAGGCATTACCACGAATTCAAAATGACCATAACGCGTTCTAAAAGCAGTCTTTTGCACATCCTCCTCCTGGACCTTCAACTGATGATACCCAGACCGCAAATCGATCTTTGAAAAGAAACTTGCACCTTGAAGTTGATCAAACAGATCATCAATTCTTGGCAAAGGATACCTGTTTTTAATAGTAACCTTATTCAGCTCCCTGTAATCAATACACATACGCATGCTCCCGTCCTTCTTTTTCACAAACAATATCGATGCTCCCCACGGTGAACTGCTAGGGCGGATAAACCCTCTACTTAATAACTCTTGAAGTTGATTCATCAACTCTTGCATCTCCGACGGAGCCAGTCGGTAAGGAGTCTTTGCAATGGGGGTAGCACCAGGCGTCAATTCAATTCGAAACTCTACTTGCCTGTCGGGTGGAATACCCGGCAATTCATCTGGAAAAACGTCTGGAAACTCCCTCACAACAGGGATATCAGAAATTTTCAATTCCCGTTTCTGCCCATCAACAACGTACACCAAAAACACATGACAGCCATGCGACAGATATTTCTTAATCCGAGCATACTTACAAGTAGATAACGATGATCTGGGCTTTTCCCCATAGATCTTTATTACACCTCCACTCAGCGTCACAACACAAATAACTTTCTTTTCACATTGGATTATGGCTCCATACTTTCCAAGCCAATCCATACCTATCACCACATCAAACTCACCCATTCTCATGGGAATTAGATCAATCATAAAATTCTCCTCACCAATTACCAGTTTACACCCACGGTAAACATTAATCACACGAATAACTCTATTATCCGCCACTTCCACATCTAATGGAGCATCTAATTCACTTAATGAATTAGAAAAATCCTGGCTAAAGTTCTCAGACACAAAAGACCGAGAAGCCCTTGAATCAAATAAAATATATGCGGGCTTTAAATTTACAAGAAAAGTACCCGTTAAAACATCTGGGGCATTCCTAGCCTCTTCAGCTGTAAGTTGAAAAGATCGACCTCTAGGTCTCATCGGT
The DNA here is from genome assembly GCA_963921325.1 of Logfia minima. NCBI lineage: Eukaryota > Viridiplantae > Streptophyta > Magnoliopsida > Asterales > Asteraceae > Logfia > Logfia minima. The sequence continues at coordinate 4,368,288 of OY992763.1, read as the reverse complement.
TCGTTCATCCCTTTTCTCATTGGTTGCCCTTGGGCAATTGTTGGAGGTTGGGCTCTCAGCTTTGGACATTCAGACTTTATGTGGCCCGGCTCATAACAATTAAAACATACACGAACCGACTCGGGACACTCTCTCCCAAAATGGCCTTCTTTCCCACATCTATAACACACTTTCTTCTCAGCCCTGCATTCTCCCAAATGTCTCCTGTGACACCTCTTACATTCTGGTACGTCACGTCGTTCTTCTCTCCTAACATTCTCTGGCTTGAATCTCTTTGAAGAACCTCCAGCTTGTTCAACTTTACGCTTTGACGAATCATCGTCGCCTCTATTAATTTCAATTTCTCGTTTCCTGGCTTCATTCACAAACTCTTCAAAACTACCCCAACGATCGGGGTCAACAAATTCACGTATGTTCTTCCTCAACACTTCATGAAATTGATTCATCAGCTTCCGCTGATCTTCAATAAATTCCGGACAGAAACGTGCTCTATCAAGAAATTTTCCCGCTATTCCGTTCACCGTCTCAGTAGTTTGTTTCATATACAAAAATTCCCTCCGAATCTTTGTCAATTCAGCATTCGGTGAAAAAGCCGTCTCAAACACTTTCTTAAACTCATCCTAGCTCATATTGTTGACAACATCTGCCCCTTTAGATTGACGTTGAACGTCCCACCACTCTTTAGCTCTCCCTTTCAGTACGCTCGATCCAAATTTCACCTTTAAACGGCTTGGGCATTCAGAAATATCGAATGCACCTTCTATTTCAGACACCCACCTGTGACACTTAATGGGATTTGTTTCTCCAAAATATTCAGGCGGATTACACGCCAGAATTTCCTTGTAGCTGAACCTTTTTCTCTCTTCTTTTTCTTCCTCTCTCTCTGTCATTCTAATTTGAATCTCCTCAGCTACAACCTCTTTAATAGTTGCTGAAATATGATCCAGCAAGAAAGCAAGAGATTTTTCTTGAGCCTTTGCTACCTCTTCGGCAATTATCTCTTTCATCTCTTCCCTAAAAACTTCTTCTACATTCACTCTGGGGCTCTGTACACCAGAACCCTCTCCCGGATTAACCTCTTGATCACCCGACATCTTTACTTTAATAAGCTCTTTATATACTGAAAATTTCCACAAAGCTCAGTTAATTAATTTCAGTAAGGCTTTCATAGTTTAACACTATTCTGCCTCATACACATTTCACAACATCCAGAATCTCAACCAGGCCCCCTTGACGTCATGTGATTCCTGTAGGTTTACGTGGGTCATGTGATAACTATTACGTTGGCCAGACGTAAGGGTTGTCACATCACAGTCACGCATCTCTACAGCCCCCACATAATGTCTCGGTCACTGGGTTCAACTTTACATAACACATAAACCATGCACATATAAATATATGTACAATTCTCAATCACATAATAAAATACATATACTAAATCACGGTTTAAGTCCGAGCACTCAATAATGGTGAATACTCGAATCCCTTAAACCAATGCTTTGATACCAACTTGTAACGCCCGTTTGTTTAAGACAATTTTTTTTTTTTTTTTTTTTTTTTGAACTCATTAAGCATAATTAAACACATATATAAATACGTATCATACATTCGTTACACGAACTTCACAATGTTTTATAGTTATTACAAAATGTGAGTTCTCAAAAAGACTCCCTCGATATCTGAGCATGATTTAACGGGAGTAAACGCTTACTACTAGCCGTAGCAAGCCCACCACTAATCGCGCTGAGGTTCCTTCCCTAAACCCTTTATCCCTCTACTCGACCCACCTGTAATAAAACAGCAACAACAACATAGATAAGCACACAAGCTTAGTAAGTAACAGGATTACATCAGTATAAAGATAACAATCTTATAAAACACTATAACCGTTTATATTTACTCGGCTCAGTAAAGATTCACGATTATACTTCTAGGCCATTTATGATCACTCAGCATAAGAGGGCCAATCACTGAATTAATACGGTACGCTCAAGAAATCTGAATGCAGTGCACTCAAGTACTTCAACAATCTAGTACACTCAAGTACTTCGACAACCTAGTACACTCAAGTACTTCAATGATCAAGTACACTCAAGTACTTCAACAATCAAGTACACTCAAGTACTTCAACAATCTAGTACACTCAAGTACTTCAATGATCAAGTACACATAAGTACTTCAACAATCTAGTACACTCAAGTACTTCAACAATCTAGTACACTCAAGTACTTCAATGATCAAGTACACATAAGTACTTCAACAATCTAGTACACTCAAGTACTTCAATAATCAAGTACACTCAAGTACTTTAACAATCTAGTACACTCAAGTATTTCAACAATTAAGTACACTCAAGTACTTCAATAATTAAGTACACTCAAGTACTTCAACAGTTAAGTACACTCAAGTACTTCCACAATTAGATATTTTCATTTAATTTATATTCCCCTATTACTTACCTCGAAGTACGTGAAATTCTGCAACCTCTAGTCTCTCACGTCTGAACACTGGTCTGTACACAAACAGATACAATTTAAACTATATTTCACAACTTAGCGACGCTATTTTAAAGCCGCTACAACAAGGTGCATCACAAATTTTAACTTGCAAAAGTCCACTCGCCAAAGTCAACTCAACTCAACTCAACTCAACTCAACTCAACTGAACTGAACTGAAAAGTCAACTCGCAGGTCAACTCGCAACTCAACTGAACTGAACTCGCAAGTCAACACGCAGGTCAACTCGCAACTCAACTGAACTGAACTCGCAAGTCAACACGCAGGTCAACTCGCAACTCAACTGAACTGAATTGAACTTGCAAGTCAACTCGCAGGTCAACTCGCAACTCAACTGAACTGAACTCGCAAGTCAACTCGCAGGTCAACTCGCAACTCAACTGAACTGAACTCGCAAGTCAACTCGCAGGTCAACTCGCAACTGAACTCAACTCGCAACTAAACTCAACTCGCAACTGAAACTCAACTCGCAACTGAACTCAACTCGCAACTGAACTCAACTCGCAACTGAACTCAACTCGCAACTGAACTCAACTCGCAACTGAAACTCAACTCGCAACTGAAACTCAACTCGCAAGTCAACTCGCAAAGTCAACTCGCAAGTCAACTCGCAAGTCAACTCGCAAGTCAACTCGCAAAGTCAACTCGCAAGTCAACTCGCAAAGTCAACTCGCAGGACGAACACAGCCGACCCCAAAACCGAATTTTTCACAATCAAAGCTCGATTTAACCAAATTAACCTGTTCAAACCTTAATAATAACATCAACTAACATAATCTTACCTTAATCACGGTTCCAATCCTTCAAATATTCAATTTTCAACTTGAATTAGGCGTTTCTCTCTCTAAAAACTCGTTTCTCTCTCTAAAACTCGTTTCTCTCTCTAATTGAACGAAATTTGAGTCTTCTGGAAATGTTTTGAAGTATTTAGAAGAGTTTTAATATATTATAAATTGTTAATTACACTTAAGCTCCTCAATCTTACATTAAATCCCACATGTAACCCAAATCTTAATGTCGTCCAAATTCGAACTCGAGACATCAACAAATAGCTCGTAGGATTCATAAACTTTATTTTAAATTCCGAAATTCCTTTCAAACTTTGGGATGTTACAGAAAGACACATTGTTTCCTAATAACTAAAGTCATACTTTAATTAGGATACGATTCCTAAATAAGTATTAAAACAAATGTTAAAAATAAAAGATCCTATTGATAATAAAAAAGCTGGAACGATCTTCATCCAATTTCAGCACGGGAATATAGTTTTCACCACGATTAGGAAAGTCAACATAATTAACGCAACAAATCTTGATGCTATTATGATGCTTCCCTGCATCATCCTCTCCCTCTTCAAAAAGACCGGTCCTCGAGTCGAGTTCATATTCGCTACTACCAACATAATGGATCACTTTCAATAATGGTTGAATATAGATAACATATTGTTTATCAATATTTGTTTCTTCAATGCCAAACAACGAACTACTCTTCACGAGTTGCGCATATTCAGCGTCTTTGAGAACAAGTTGAATGACATGAACCTTCATATGATCGTAAATCTCGAATTTGACAATTGAAGGTTCATCATCTCCATATATATCATAAATTGGATGGATGTTGTATTCCACAAACTTATGAATTTCTTCATTTATCCCCGTAGTGTTATCAACGTAATAACCATGAAAAACTTTAAGTTTGGTCAGCAAAAGGAAACTCCTCTTCCTCCTCACCTTCGTCCTAGATGTTAGGTTTAGATTCAGCTTCCTCCACTTGAAATCGTCATGAAATCCTTCATAATATCCGTCAAAAGGATTGACCTCTTCTTCACTGTTGTCCCCGACGCTCGGTTCATAATCCGTATCTTTTGCCGTTGTTGCAGGCGGTTAATCTTTATATGCGCAGGTCACGATGGCTGGTTGTATCGTTGTCTCGTCCGACGAATCTACGATTAACAAAATGACAATCTATTCCATGTTCACGATGAATCCGTTCGGCCATTTGTACCTAGAAGCTCTAATACCAAATAATTAAGGATCAATATAATTAAATGGTTGTTCACTAACAAACAAATTACCGATGAGCAATTCTTTTTTAGTTCATAAATTTATCAAAACATAAAACTAAATATTTATCGAGGTGTTTTTAAAAAAAAAAATATATACCTTGTTTCCTAATAACTAGAGTCATATTTTAATTAAGAAACCGTTCCTAAATCATTATTCAAACAAACATTAAAATCAGGAGATCCTAATAATAATAGAAAATCTGGAAAGATCTTCATTTAATTCCAACACGAAAATAAAATTTACTACGATTAGAAAAGTCGACATAGTTAACTCAACAAATCTTAACGTTATTGTATGCTTCCCTACATTAAGTGCTCAACGTTGATCTTCCATTCCCTTATGTTTATATATGTAGAAAACATATACAATCATTCAATGTGAGAAAATTTTTTATTAGTACAATCCTTGATATAAGTGTATGCTCACTATGATAAAAATCCATCGCACAAATCAATATTTAAAGTTGAGAGAAAAGTTTAAATAAAAATGATAAAAAAATTAAAGAATGAGAGAACTAATATGATTGTTCCATTTCAAATACTCATTCTTATCATTTTTTATGAAATTAAATATCTTACAAAGCTTAAGTCAATAAATTATAAAAATTACACCATTAGAATCAGCGTCATTTTATCTTTAATTAGAGATCTCATGTGAAATACTTTCGATGATTTTTAGTCTTTCTATTTTTAATGATTTTATAAATTCGTAATGTTAAATCACAAGTGATTTAAAAACTAAATAATAATCACACGCGATTATACCTCTAATCAAATTTTAAATTCAAATAATTGATGATTTTAAAAATTTAAACATACAAAACTAAGTTGTAATCACATGCGATTGAGCATTAACCTATCAATCACATTTGATTAAAGAGTAATCAAATACAAAATCATATGTCATTAAGCTCTAATCACGTGTTAATTTAAATATATCATAAATAAATAATCGTGTACCAATTTTAACTTTTTATCATAAATCACATGTGATTAAAGAGTAATCAAATACAAAATCATATGTTATTAAGCTCTAATCACGTGTTAATTTAAATATATCATAAATAAATAATCGTGTACCAATTTTAACTTTTTTATCATAAATCACATGTGATTAAAGAGTAATTAAATACAAAATCATATGTTATTAAGCTCTAATCACGTGTTAATTTAAATATATCATAAATATATAATCGTGTACTAATTTTAACTTTTTATCATAAATCACATGTGATAATTTTAAGACTCGATAAAAAAAAAATTCGCCAGAAGTATAGCTTGTGAGACCTCTAATTAATAATACAAAAACGCTGATTCTAAATATGTAATTTTTATAATTTATTGACATACGGTTTTTGAGATATTTAATTTTAAAAGTTGAAGTGGAAGTGAGTTTTGTAATGAAATAGAGTACTCCTATTGGTTCTCTCATTTTCTACTTTTTTTTTGCATTTTTATTTGGACTCACCTCCTAAAGCTAATTCAATATGAGACAAAAGATTTATTAATACAATCGTTCACCTATACCATAGATAAAAAAAATGTTCATGTCCAAAACTTGTTTATATCTTATTGAAATTAAATCATAATATCAAAACTTGTTTATATCTTATTGAAATTATATCATAATATCATGCATACTTGTCGATTCGCGACTGGATTCATAACTAAGAATCATAAATTTTAACTCATGACTCGACTCGTAAAAGTCATAATGCGAATGTGCGTGCTCACACACACATATATGTTATTAAAGTAGACACCAATAAATAACAATACATATTATAGATCCTAGTAAGAATATACACAAAGGTTTAAGAGAAGTACAACATAGTAGAGTCGATACATAACGATTTAATTTAAAATAAATTATGATAATTTATTCTTAGATTCGTAGTTTTATTTTTAATATTACATTATACTAAAAGTTTATTTAATTTTTTGACTTGTAAAAGTTGAACACGACTTAAAAGAGTCGCACACGACTTAAAGAATTAATGAATAACTTGTAAGAATCAACGTCATTTAAATATATGAATGAATCGCCTATTTTTAAATAGTCTGAACTCGATTTACAAGATTCTAACTCAAAATACAAAAGAGTGCAATGCTTGTATCATGTACTTTATAAAACCTAAAAAATAGCGAGGTTATCAACTAACGAGAACCAAAAACTAAACAACAATATATTGGTTGAAATGAAATGAAATGAAATTAGATCTTTTGAAATAAAGTCACAGGGCGTACCGATTGGATTCTATCCACCTACTCAATAAACACACTTTTTTATTTTAATAAAATTTATAATATAATTATATAATTACACACACACGAACACCCTTTTTCCTTTCTGGTTGTTCATCTATATTCAGGTTGTAAAAAAGTTGTCTTTTTTGTAGTTTTGCTGTAGATCCATCTTTGTTTTCTTCCTGTTCACGTACTAACATAAACCCTTTTTAATTTTTAACATAAAGATTGTATACCCAACAAAGAAAAACAAAAAAGATTTAATCTTTATACAAAATGGGTTCATGTTGTTCCACCACCGGCGGCGGTCGGAGAGATAGAAAAGACGGCGGTGATAAAGATGATGAAAGTGAAAAAAATTGGTGGAAATCCAAAAGTGTTAGACATATCAACCGTAAATCAACTGATTCAAAATTTAAATTTGGTGGCGGCGGTGGCCGGAGCAGGGGTGGCTCTACGGCGGTGGAACGGTTGCTCCACCATGTTCCCGGTAGACTATATGGTAATGGGTCCAGTAGTATTGCAAGTTTGTATACACAACAGGGGAAAAAAGGAACAAATCAAGATGCTATGATTGTTTGGGAGGTTTGTTATTGTTATTTATCATCACCACACATATATACATGTATTTACATAAATATGCTTACATATGAAAATGTTGTTGTTATGAAATTTTTTCAATATAAGTTGGGTTGGCCTGTTATTAGGTTATAAATGACTCAAATTACTGAAATTGTGTGCTAATTAATGTGACTAATTGTATTCTTTAGCTAAAGGTGTACAAGGATTCTATTTGGACTACAGTTATGACTTGGTGTTAGAAGCCAGTGCTACCATATAGAGAGGACTTTACACTTTGAGATGAAAAATTATATTTTCAAATGAATTGTAGGCATAGTAAAGGACTTTGTTATTTTTGGTTTTTTACTACTAATGGAAATTAAAAATTCAGCCTAAAATAGTAAAATTACTAGAGAACATATGCTTGACAGAGGTCCCATATTTCATACGATTGATGTCGATGGGCTGTTTGGCATTTTTTGTTTTGAATATGTTGATCTGATTATTGTGTTTTCAAGTTGCATGATTTATTTACATGATTATTATGATCATTTAAGGTTCATACTAATCAGTTTAGGAGTAACTTCAACAATAATGAAACTGATCTTTTGATCATTTAGTGTTATTTTATCTGAAAATTCTTAAATGGTTATATTTTATCTGAACATGCAAACAGTTAAAGCACATTTCAATGTTTTAAGCTTGTGAATATTTTTTGAATTAGAAATTTGATTCAACAAATGAGGTGGTATTTTGTGGCGTATTTGACGGGCATGGTCCTTACGGCCACATGGTTGCTAGGAAAGTAAGGGACTCTCTTCCTATTCTATTGTCTACCCAATGGAAAACTGGTTTTGTTAGTGAAAATGGTAATGCTAATGGAAGCACACATGAGGAAGAGGAAGAAGATAATTGGTGTGAAGATTTGGAAGCTGGTGAGAAAAAACAGGTTCCCGAGAAGTATATACCGCTTAAGAAGTCATTATTAAAAGCGTTCAGGTTAATGGACATGGAATTGAAGACACATCCATCCATTGACTGTTTCTGCAGTGGATCAACTGCGGTTGCTTTGGTCAAGCAGGTCCGTAGTTTCTGTTTAAAAAAATTGCATGATTGTTAGCTAGTTAGTTATGACCCCCATACCCTGCCCCTGGCGGGATTTGGGTATTGTTGTTGTTGTTGTTATGTTAGCTAGTTATGACGAGTGATCATTAGTTGATCTAAACTGCATCTTTCTTTAATGAAACAAAAAGGGAACACGTTTAATGCATTCTAGCAAAACGATAAATAAACACACATATTAGAAAGAAAATTTGTACATTTCCAAATACCTACAAAAAGGTTATTTGTATAGGGTATTGCTATTTTTAGCAGGTTTGACCAAAAATTTTAAATTTCAAAAATTTACATAATGATATATAAAAATTCCTTACTAAAAATAGAGTGTGATGGATGGGAATCTCCGATTTCATGTAATGTACATAAAAACGACACAACATAAGAGCTTACAAGTCTTGAAATTTGGGGCAATTTAAGAATCAATGCCCCAAATGGTGGAGTTTGAGCCAACTGCTGGACGTGAATGACCAAGTCTTGGCTCTGTAACTCCTTTGCAATAAAGATTTTCCTCGCATGTTTGCTATTTTGCTACTGTTTAATGAATGTCTCGATAACTCCACGATTTGTTTCACATCATTTAATGTAGATTAAATATTAGCGAGCCACTCAACTGTTTCAGGCTCAAGATCTTATAATCGGAAATGTTGGAGACTCGAGAGCAGTGCTTGCAACGAGAGACGATAACAACAGTTTAGCCGCCGTCCAATTAACCATTGATTTAAAACCCAATCTCCCAAGTAACTATCTTTCTATCCGAATATGTTAGGTTTCTTGGAAATTGATGCTAAAACTTATGCATTTCAATTGTTTTCAGGAGAAGCAGCTAGGATTCAGCAGTTTAAAGGACGGGTTTTTGCATTGCAAGATGAGCCAGAGGTTGCACGTGTGTGGTTACCAAACAGCGATTCACCTGGTTTGGCAATGGCTAGAGCTTTTGGTGACTTTTGTTTAAAGGACTTCGGATTAATTTCTGTCCCGGATGTTTATTATCACCATATCACCGATAAAGACAAGTTTGTTGTCCTTGCTACTGACGGGGTACCATTTTCTACCACCCCTTTTCTATAGATGGCAAAATGGGTGGTTTGGGTAACGGGCCAAAGTAGGTTTGATCCAAATGGGTAGTTTTTAATGAAGGTCAAAACAGGTTGGGTTGACGCACAATGATATCTATTGTTAACTTACTAATCTAGTTTATTGAATAAATCCAAATACGAGGTATTATGCATATAAATATACTTAATGACCCGTTTGATTCTTTTCCTTTTTAACCAATTCTTTGAACTTCATCTGTTTCGCTAGAAGTTGATTATAGCATGTAAGGTTGATATTGCCATCTCTAACTTTTTTCGTTCAAGATCCAAGACACACAGTTCTAAACCTTTTTGTTATTTTACTATAGGTATGGGATGTCCTTTCAAATAAAGAAGCTGTAGACATCGTGGCTGCAGCTCCAAGTCGATCAACTGCAGCCCGAGCACTAGTTGACTGTGCTACAAGGGCTTGGCGGCTTAAATACCCCACATCCAAAAACGACGATTGTGCTGCTGTATGCCTATTTCTTGACCCAAAATCCACACCCATCTCACCCGAAAAGGAAACAAAAGCATCTGATACTAGTATTGTTCCACCAGATGAAACAGTATCAGTATCTGTTCTTGAACATTCAGGCACAGTTAGAGGTACAAGTGAGATTGTGCCATGTGTTGAACCGGAAGTTGATAAGTTAGTTGTAAAGGGTGGTGTTGGGGCATCTAAAAGGAGTCTAGCTGAGTGCATAATGAGTACTGAAGATGAAGGATGGTCAGCACTCGAAGGTGTGACTCGGGTCAATAGTTTGCTAAGCATTCCAAGGTTTCTGTCTGGTGACAAAAAATCAAGCGATTCGAGAAAATCCGTTAACAAGATCTGATTTTGAATTCAAATTCAAACCCTTTTATGTGATATAGTTGAGGTTGTATTTTTCTTGTTTACAGTAGTATCATGCGATGCAACATTCTTTTATTTTTAGTTTTGTTTGTGTTTGCATTTTCTGATTTTGTGTATACGGGCAAAATTTTTAATCAAAAATTGTTATTATTGGGAAAGGTTTTATTTATATGTTGTTAGTAGAAAATGTGTTAAAAATTATATTAGATTTGATAAACTTTTCTATTTTATTATTATTCTTCTTTTTTTCTTCTGTTCTTGTGGTTTGCCCATCTATATGCTACTTTTTTTTGGGATAAGATAGCGATATGTGCATTTTCATTATTTTTCATACACAACTAAATTGTCTTATAATTATTATATTGTACAAGATCATTCATCATGTCTAGTTGTGTACCAATAAAATTTGGTAGTATATGAATTATCAACCTTTTAGACAGGGTGCTATGATAATTCAAACTTATGTTTTGTTGAGCTATTCAACTACTGTCAGCAAAGTTAAATATAATCAAACAAACAAGTTCAATTTAAGTTTAACAGATATCGATGAAATATGTCTCCTGCGAGAATATAGCAACGATTAGTAAATTAAGAACTAAAAAGAATATATAAGTGATATATTAAATATTATGTGAATTAGATAAACATATATTTAGGTATCATTATTAACTACATAGTACATAGTGATTTTTTAAGTCAACACAAACTTAACCAACCAATCTAGCTCCCTACTTGTTTGACCACCCAACATTCCATCATCCATACTATACAATATCTAAATATAAATAAAAATAAAAAAAAAACGAAAATGTTAGTCCACATCCATCCTCTCATTCTCATCTTCAAAAAACACGCCACCTACATCCACCACCCCATCAACTCTTATGCTGCGGCCAACTCATTTCCCAATCAGACTTCTCCGCCACTCACCGCCTCATTTCCTTCCTCTCCTCCCACTCTTCTCCTTCCGGCGACTCCTCCAACCGCCTTCTCCACTACTTCACCAGTTCACCACCGCCCTCTTCCTTCATCTCCACCACCACCACCACATTTTCATCATCACAATCCCAATAACACCCACACCTTTTCAATCATCATATCTATCACTCAATCAAGTAACACCATTCATAAGATTCAGTCATCTCACAGCCAACCAATCAATCCTAGAATCCATCAATCATCAACCACAATCCCAATACATTCACATACTAGATTTCAACATCATGCATGGCATTCAATGGCCATCATTCATGCAATCCATATCCAACCACCACCCTCCACCCTCCGCCTCACCTCCACCGGCACCAACCTCGAAAGACTGAAAAACCGGCACCCGTCTTTCGAATTTCGCACATTCACTCGGTCTCAATTTTCGGTCCCACGCTTTATTACTAACTAACGAAGATAATATCAGTGACTTAGTTTACCATCTTTCATCTGTTGTTCTTCGTTCGAAGGAAATTTTTTGTGGTAAACTGTGTTTGTTACTTGCATCGAATGTTGAGAAACCGAGAGCATATATGTTTGTTACTTAGAAAGATTAGAATTATAAACCCTAAAGTTGTGACTTTGGTTGAAAGAGAAGCTAATCATAGCCATCCTTAATTTATGTCGGGATTCGGTCAGGCGTTGAAGTATTATTATACGGCAGCTTTCGACTCGTTAGAAGCGACGTTGCCCACAAATAGTAGGGAGAGAATGGAGGTGCATGGTGTTATGAGTTAAACATGAATTAGAAGAATATATGAGTTTGTGTTAGGAGGTGTTTGGGATCGTTCATAAATACTGTTTATCTGCTTTTTGCGTATTGATACAACGGAATAAGCAATTTTATAATCATCTAAGATTGTTTATGAATTTAAACTGTTATTTGATTTGATTATTGGAGAGCTAAACTATTTTCAATGTCTTAAAAAGTTTAGGAGTTTAAGAGTCAAATTTTATGTATGGTCTATTATTTTTAGATAATCAATAATGACAGCTTTTAAAGAAATAACTTTATGAGTTTTCAGGGGCGGAGCTAGAGTGGGGGTAGCGGGGGCAACTGTCTCCCTAAAAATTCTGAAAATACGTAAAAAGAAAAAAAAATTAAGGTATTAATAATATTTTTAAATTTTTACCCCCACAAAATTGTAGAAAAAAAGAAAAGATTTTGCCTCCTCCGTTTGAATTTCCTAACTTCGCCCCTATAAATTCCGACATTTCATTTGTATGTGATTCGATTTTGTTAAGACTAGTACAAAACTAACATTTTCTTTTACACTTAGAAAATTTTTCATATTTTAATTTCTAGAAAATAAAAACTGTTTTGTATATGTAGAAAATTTTATAAAATGTTTTTAATGTTATTGTATCAATTTCTTCACTTTAGAAAAGAGATTTTGTGAGAAATTAAGGGAAGTGTTCTATTATTCTATACCTAAACATGCCTAAGCAATGAAATATGTTTTATTTTTATAATATATCTTAAATAAAATGTGAATTATAACAACAATATATATATATAAAATACATTATGTACCTTAAAAAAGGACATACACATACTATGAAAAATACAATGAAAATGAATAAAGCAAATAAATTTAAACTCTTAATGTTAAAGAAATTTTATTCATCTTTACAATATATGTTACTTATATTTAAAAAACAAGCATACTTGCTAAAACATCAAATATTTTTTAAGTATGTGACCCTTAAAATATTTTATTCTTAAATCAAAATTCAAAGGATTAATGTGATATTATATTTATATTATACATCTATAACAATGTACACATGTTTTTAAGAAAACATATATTTGTATATACATGTTCAAATGATAGTTATAAAACGTATTTTGTTTTTTTTTTTTAAATGTAAAATTTACTATCTATTGATGATATGTATAATTACACATATTAATTATTTATTTTTCTTAGATGAGATTTCAACTAACAATCTATTAATTAATCGATTATTTATATAATAATATATGCCGAAAGCTCTTTGATAAAATAATATTATTTAGATGTGATCATCACAAAAGAATGCAAAAAGTAAATTATAACTTTAATAATAATAAAAGGAATCAACAAAAATTGATGTCGTAGAACATATATATATTATTAAATTACGTGGATTGTGCATTTTGCAGAGCCTTCCTAATATTGATTCAAAAATATAAACTGGATAAAAAATACTAGCTAGTAAAGTAAATACTAAAATTTACTGTATGATGTTTTGTGTTTTACCTTTTTAACTTTTTATATTTATTTTACAGTCAAAATAAATGCTCATTTTTTTTCTAATTTATTTAATATAAATTTCATTTATAAATGTGATCATGTTTTTGACGATTTAGTAATGAAAAATGATATATATATCTAATTAGGTATATATGTCTAAAAATGTAATTGGTAGATAAGAAAATGACCGGATAAGATTAAGAGAGAGAATGAATGATTTCATGTGTCAAAAATTGTATGAATTAGACTTGTGAGTTAAACCTATTTAGTATTACCCCTTAATATATAGTGAACGACATAATTTGTGTTTTTATAATAATTTTTTTTAAATAACTTTTAGGGATAGTGTTAATATGCATTAAAGTATCATACACAAAAACAAATTAATATTTCTAAGGGGCAATTATTTTGTATACGATCATTGTTTGCATGCTAAACATAGTACTAAGTATTATGTTTAGAAAAATTCTTATAATAACATACAAATCACCATCATTTTAAAATACATATTCATGAAAGTCAAATTAACATATTGAAAAAGTTCCATAATATAATCGATACTCTAAAAGAATTAAAAAAAATCAAAAACTTAAATAATAGTTGATATATAAATTAGTGTATTTTATTGGTCTCAAAATATGCTAATATTTATGCTTATATTCCTCAATTAAGATGATATTGAGTTCTGTTGGTTTGATTAGAAAATAAGTCCAAATCTGCAACACATTATGTGGTTAACACCGGGGTCTTGTTTTCGAGTTGTTTTCTAGGGAAAAAAGAAAGAAGCGGAAAGAATAAAACGTAAATTGTGTTTTCGAGTTTTTCTGATAAAAAGAAGAGAAAAAAAGTAAGAAGAATTTAAACATATTTTATCTTCAAATTTTGTTAGCAATATCAATATCAAAAATAAATGAAAAGAAAATTTTTAATTAGAACTATAAAATATCATTTTATTTTATTTCTTTTCAACTCAAAATACGAAAATATATAAATTTTATTTCTTTTTTCTTCGACTTGAAAATGCAAAAGTATTTTCCTATCAGTATCGTTTTATATCGTGGTTCTCTTGTTCTCTTGTTCTCTTTCTGAAGAACACTACGGAGCAAGGCCTGGATCACACCCCCCCTTTTATTTTCTTTGAAATCACCAACAAAAAAAAACGTGGCAACAAAAGATGAGCAACCTAACATCATCAAGCTCCGAGCTAGACCTAGATCGCCCTAACATCGAAGATTACTTACCTACTGATTCAATTCAACAACCTCATACTAAACTTCGTTTGTAATCCTTCATTCCTTTTTCTATATCAATCTATCTATTTATTGATTAATTCATACGTATATATTCCAGACTTTGTGTAATTTCAAAATTACCAATTGATTGACTGATAATTTTGTTTAGGCGCGATTTATTGGATATATCGCCGACGTTAACGGAAGCAGCCGGCGCTATTGTTGATGTAAGTGTTATGGTTCTTTTTGCAAGTTACGGTTCTCCAATTTCGAAATGTTTTCTATATGAATTTAGTCATGTGTGCGAATTAGATATATCTGTTATACCGTAGTACTTGATGATCATGAAGCAGAATTAGGATTGTGATTGTATCAATTGTGTTTTTTTAGTTAGGATTGGAGAATCGAGCATGCAAGTTAGAAATTGGAATCAGGTTTTAGGATAGAAACTTTATTTTGCAAAGGAGATAGTTCTCATAGTTTCTGTGTGCTATTGGATATATAGATGTAGTAGAGGTTTAGGGTTGTAATTTCTTCCATTCTGATCTTATCATCCTCTGCATTTCTGTTATGAAATTATATTCCTTGTCAGTTTACATGATATAATGTAACTCATTAAATAATCCTCTACCATATTTTTGTGGTTGATGAACAGGATTCTTTCACCCGATGTTTCAAGTCGAATCCTCCAGAGCCTTGGAATTGGAACATATATTTATTCCCATTGTGGTGTTTGGGAGTTGTAGTTAGATATGGGATTCTTTTCCCAGGGAGGTAAGCATCTTACTTGAATTTATGTCACCTTATGCCCAATAAAAGCTGAAAAAAAGAATAACAGAACACTGATGGCAGAAGAAGTTCTCACATGCTAGTATAGTAGTTTAGTTTATCTGAATTATGATTACCATTTTGTACCATTGTTTTTGAAATTTCACTTCAAATAACACTCCAGTGTTCCAGCTCAAGTGCTTTCTGAATGTGTGCAAGCTTGTTAGTTGTCTAAAAAGTAAAAATGAAGTTTCATGTATGATATTTCATGAATTGGATCATGTCTCTTTGAGGATGTTAATTATTATTAAAATGTTCTTATGCTCATAACCTTTCCCCCTCTGTGGAACAATCCACCAGTTTGAATTATGTGTGAATTTTGTAGAGGTCTTGCTAATATCTTAACCATGACTAAAGAGGGTATCAGTTTATATCCATTTGGTTCTTCACTTTTCTTTTTTTTTTATACTGCAGGGTTCTTATTCTGACGTTAGGATGGATAATATTCCTTTCATGTTACATCCCTGTGCATTTGCTATTGAAAGGGCATGATAAATTGAGGAAAAGGTTAGAGGTATGACTGCTTTTCTGGCATCTTCTTAAATCTGTGCCAACTTACTGTTAAAAGATGCACTTAGTCTTAGTGCTAGTGCTAGATGGATCCATAAATTTGATCTTATGATCCAACTTCGGCCAAATACTTGCATTGCTTTGTTTAGCCGGGGTTAATCTCATATACCTCTCTATGGATGGCAGAGGGCGCTGGTGGAGTTAATTTGTAGCTTCTTTGTTGCATCATGGACAGGGGTTGTCAAGTATCATGGCCCTCGGCCATGTGCACGGCCTAAGCAGGTAAAAGTTTCACGTACTTGCATTTCCTATGTATTATATGAATAAGTTTTTTCTCTGATGAATTGTGTATTCAGTTATCACGTTAGACAATTTATCTGAGTACCCTATTATTGGATGAACAGGTATTTGTGGCTAATCATACATCGATGATCGATTTCATTGTTTTAGAACAGATGACTGCATTTGCTGTTATCATGCAGAAACACCCTGGATGGGTTGGTAAGCGAACATGTTCACTTTGCATATCTTAATATATTACAGTAAGATTCAAATGGTTAATGTTGTACTCAAGCGTGACCAGTTTATGTCGATGTCGCCCGTGATAACTACTAGATGAAAAAGCTAGACGGAGAATGAAAAGATGATTAGGGAAAATGATTTTCAATAAAATGATTATAATATTGTTTTTCGTGTAGGGCTTCTACAAAGCACTATTTTGGAAAGTGTGGGGTGTATATGGTTCAATCGTTCTGAAGCAAAGGATCGTGAAGTTGTAGCAAGAAAGTATGTTCACTGCAAGATATATTATTTTTGTTTTATTTGTTAAAATTTATAAATATCGTGATATGAGCTGGCAATTCAGGTTAAGGGAACATGTTGAAGGAGTTGACAACAATCCTCTTCTTATATTCCCTGAAGGAACTTGTGTAAATAATCATTACACTGTTATGTTCAAAAAGGTACGTTTGTTGATCCATGTTGTAGCAATTGGATATACGAATACGACCCTAAATACTGACTGCTATTATGTTTAACAAACATTACGACGACTCTTTCTTAGCAAGTAGTCATGTATTTGGTGATTCCATTGATATGATCTCCTTGCTGCACTTTGTGATTGGTATATAAAGTTGGGCAAAACTTGCTTTAGGTTGAAATCATATGCTTTTTTATCATAAAAGGGCCATTACTTTGGTCTTCTGGTTTGAAGAAATAAGTGCAAAAAACTTTCTGTTCTTTTACTATGTTTTTAGTTTTTTTACTTCATTGGTTTTTGTATATGTTGGTAATCTTTCTTTCAGGGTGCATTTGAACTTGGGGCCACTGTTTGCCCAATTGCAATCAAGTACAACAAAATCTTCGTCGATGCCTTTTGGAATAGCAAAAAGTAAGAAATTTACATCCAAATTGGTGTTAATATAGTTTTTCTTTTCTTGGATTGGATTGGGTTGGGTCTAAATGAGTTATTTCATT
The DNA here is from genome assembly GCA_963921325.1 of Logfia minima. Taxonomy (NCBI): domain Eukaryota; kingdom Viridiplantae; phylum Streptophyta; class Magnoliopsida; order Asterales; family Asteraceae; genus Logfia; species Logfia minima. The sequence continues at coordinate 4,350,581 of OY992763.1, read as the reverse complement.
TTGCAGACAATCCTTCACAACCCACCTATTGCAGCTGATGACATCATGGGCTGTGGTTTGTGATGTTTGGTACCTTGAGCCCCAAAAAATAAAGCCCGGAGAAACAGCTATTGAGTTTGCAGAGAGGTTTGACAGCTTCCCCTTGATTTGAAATGCGTGGAGACAATACCTTTAATGCCCCCTGTATGTAAATTTCTATTTCGCCTTTTTGTCTTCATTGTGATTGCAGGATCAGGCACATCATCTCTGTTCGTGCAGGTCTTAAGATGGTTCCTTGGGATGGGTACTTGAAGTATTCTCGCCCTAGCCCAAAACATAGGGAACGGAAGTAAGTTGAACTTCTATGATTCTTATAAGTTTAATAATCATGTTAACTAGAATTTTGATATGGCCTAATGGGTATATTAATGCTAAAAACCGAAAAGGCAACCAACTTTGGTCAAATTACTATTTCAGTTATTTTCAAGGCCAGAAAAATCCAGGAACTAAAAAGATTCTATAACTTACCATCAGATATAATCTTGACTCAAAATAATCACGTGGTTTTGGCCCGTGTTTATAACTTTGACCAAGTTTGTCTTTTTCAGATGTAGCATTGACATGACCCCTAGAAGCCATTTTAACTGGAACATTACTTTGTTACCCATAAAAGAAATGTGACTAGAGTTGGTTACATCTTATGCACTTTGTTTGATATCTAAAATTTGGGAACCTTATTTTTGATGTTGAGCAGGCAACAAAGTTTTGCGGAATCAGTGCTGCGCCGGTTGGAAGAAAAATAGAGGTTAGAAAATGAAGATCTTAGTTATCTCGTCACCCTTTTTGTTTGCTTACATGTGCATTTCTCTGGAGCTGATCACAATACTAAATAGATATGAACCTGGCCTTTATTTATTGGAGCATATAGTTTCTTATACTCATTCACCTGTGATGTTTGCAGATCAAAATACTTTAAATGCTTTTTCATATATAGTTATTTTGAGTATTTTATTATCAATCACTAGACTTCCCCTATACGCTGCAAGTTTTAGATTTGCTTCTATATTTAGGTTTGTTTTAATCTTGAGTATTAGGCTTCTTTTGGCAAATTTAACTTTGGAGGGTAAGATATGGTCTTTTGCAACTGTATTGATCCATTTATCTGAGTGATGGCTTATACATATTATAGATCTTGTGGTGAAATGGAAATTCATGAACCATATAAACGATACACCTGTTGGTAATTTGTCAAAATTGACCCTCTCTTTTGAGTTTGCGGAAACCTTGTTCGATTATTTGCTGGCTATGCAAGGAGACTGTGATTAGTTACTTTAAGATATCTCTAATATTCTAATACAAAACTTATTGTTCTCAATCTTTTTTTTCCACTTCAGAGTATAGATTGTCATGCATTTCTGCAAAAATAGATGTCAATTTTAGTATGAACAAACAAGAATGCTGGCTTTATGCCAACTCCATTCGATGATGTGTTCTGTTGAGACTTGAGTGGGCTTAATGATCCCACTGGTCATGGCTTATAAGTGTGCGCAAATGTGCTTTTGTATTAATTAATAGATGTTTCATACCGGGCTTCTTTTGTTTAGCAAGAGAGTAGTTTGTAATGTTGTACGCACTGATTCATAGAGTGGTAAAATAGCAGTTTCATTTCTTTCGGTTGGCCAATAGCAGAACCTGACACTTGTTTTTTAATTGGTTCAATCATTTTCAGCTACCGAACAAGGTAAGTACAAACAACATACCAAAATTATTAAAGAATCAGTGTATACACATATTGCATTTTATAATAATATATACTTATTCAGTTTTAGTTAAAATATTATTTTCGTCTTTTCATTATGCATCCTCTATTTTTCACTAATCATCAGCATCCCAGTAACGTACATTTGCCTAAAGATGTTATTATCACACCACATCAAATTTTTGTTTCTGTTTGACATTTTATCTCAGCTTTAATTATCTCTACTAATCAACTTATAAGGTGTCTGATTGGCAAAGTTACACCGATACTTGTAATCATCTATTTAAACAACTACCAATCAGTTTAGAGCTACGTAAGACATTGAAAATTTGAATTGGCACAGCAAATGTTGCTTCATGAAAATGTTGCATGATGCATGAAAAAGCTTTACCCAAATTGTTGTTTCATCACTGAATAAGGTTTAACAATACATGGACCAATTTAGGATCAACCATCTGCCATCTGGGATATCTAAATTCAGGGAACTCCAAATCTCCGACATCAACTGTTTGGTTTGATTGCTATTTGTTATATACGCATTCAACTTTGCTAACCATTGATTACTACTGACTTACAATGAGATGATAATTACGATGACATAACCACCTCGAGTTATGTTAGATTCTGTGCAGAAAATTGTTTTGTTAATCGGAAATAATAACCACATTGGTCACCAATCATCCAAAACATACTACCAACATATTATCTTCAAGTACCAAAAATATACAGAAAATGTACCCAAAGCTCTGGGCAAGGAAAGTAAAACAAATATGACAGGATCATGGACCAGCCTTGTGAAATTGCCATCCATCTTAACATCCCACCTCACAACCATTAGCGCAGATAGTCAACCACGGTCTTTCCATGTAAATTTTAGCAAATCCATCATCTCCCCAAAACAAACCAGTGATACATAAGATGAATATTGTCCTATATGTTCAGACATAAGACGAACAAGCCATGTGACACTTGTGAAATTCCCATCTATCATGACATCCAACCTCACAACCATTGGTGCAAATAGTAAGCCATCGTCTTTCCCTGTAAACTTTAGCAAACCCACGATCTCCTACACCAATCAATTGAGTCTCTCCAATTCCAATCATTGTAGACCACGAAATAAAGGCCTTTTCAGATATTCAAAACATTCGGTAGATAATGCAGTGCAATGATAAAGATCAAGCCTTTGTAGAAGTTTACTTTCACCTTGAGCTCTTCCCTTTATAGCCAAAGCCTTCATGGATGCATCTGTAACATGGAAACAATTCCTGATGCATAATTCTGTAAGACCTACACAAACTTCAGTAACAGTGGTGATGGCATTATCTGTAACTCCAGGCATATGGCCGAGATCAAGAGACGACAAAGACTTGCTAATTTTTCCTTCACTACCTAACAAAAATGCTACCCCTTTATCAGTCACCCTTTTGCAGCCTCTTAGAGATAGACATGAAATGGGAGCATTCCCATTACCTAGATACGCCATAGAAGAATCTGTAACATCCGTCTCCTCTAAGTTTAAAGACGTCAACAATGCAAGGCATGAAATGCTGTAGAGACAGGAATCTCCTACACTCCTGCAGCAAAGTAAATCAAGAACTTCTAGTGAACTACATGTCGCCAGTTCACATACTGCTTTGCTAGTAATAGACTTGCATGATTCCAATTTAACCTCTACAAGGGACCCACATACATTGCTGATATCTTGGAAGGTTAAGTCTGTCAAAAGGGGAGCACATTGAATCTCAAACTTCTTCAAATTCGAACATGAATTGAGAATGGATGTGAAGCCTGCATCAGTAACTCGTGAAAATCCACCAAGTCGAACTGAGATTAATCCTTTGCAGCCTTCCGAAAGCAAAAACATGCCCACATCAGTCGTTTCTTTGAATTTGTGTGCAAGTCGTATTAGAGAGAGGCTAGTCAGATTCCTAAAACCAACTAGAGAGTGAACCCCTTCGTCAGACATGCCATCAAGGGGTTTGGATATTGGTTCGTCTTCAAGATCCAACTCAACCAATAGAGGAAGACAATTCACAATGGTGTGAAGAAAAGGATCGGTAATGACATTTAAAACTAGGGATAAGTTTGTCAATGTCTGTCCATAAGTTGGACAAGCACTATTGATGTAAGTAAACATGCTCTCAAGAGGACAAGTACTCCATACAGTAGCTGGCTGAATCTTAAGAACCTTGATACTTTTTGGTAGATTCTCGCAGATATCAGTCAAGATAAGTCCACATTTATAGAATTCTCCTCCAACTGCTATAATTTGCAGGGCCTGTTGAAGTGACAATCAATCGAAATAAGAAAATAAAAATAAAATAATAGTAATAGTAGAAAACCTTAAATATAAATTAGTATTGATACATCTATATATATATGTGTGTGTGTGTGTGTGTGTACTCGCATTTACCTCCAAGCATCGGCATCTTCTAAGTAAGATTGAGATATACTCATCTAAGTAATCAGGTGTGTCAATATAGCCAGATATTTCAAGTGTGAGCACCCTGAATACGATCAAAGAAAAATTTGAACGTTACTGTTTTTTTTAAAACCTAACTTAATATATCAAACTAATGCCGCCTCTTGTACCTTAAATTAGGACAACTTTTTCCAATGTGGTTAAGAATTCTGTGATAAGGGAGTGAACAACATTTCAACAAAACCAATTCTTCAACATCTGGTCCAAGTAAACTTCTGATAGATGAAACCTTATTGAGACGGAGACAATTCAAGGTGATCTTTTTTATCTTTCCAAACCTTTTAGCAAGTCCATCAATGTTTTGGAATCTAGGGAAAATGCCTGCCACGAAGAATAAGTCTAAAAATGTCAATGCATATCACCTAGTAACCGCACAATGCATAGGCGCGGTGGTGGCAGATACAAGAAGTGATTGTGGTAGAAAACGAGGGAAAAAAATATTAGAGTGTATTTTTAGATGTGTAGTATGTGATTTGTGATGGTTAAGTAAATGGATTCAAAATGAACGGTTGAAAATTGAATTTATATAAATGAGTAATGATGAATTTATATCTATACCTACTTATAGAACATGGATTTTGCTACACTTAGCATGACTATGATTAAGCATACCATATTTATAAACCCTCTATAATTATAACTAATAATTTTCCATGAATAAAAGATATTAACACATCTAACTACGAAAAGTGAGTATAGATACAAAATGTAACCATCTTGTATCTATGTTAACTGTTAAGTGTGTTCTTAATTGTATTTTAGGCAACCTAAATCGTAACCGAAGGGCTATGGTTAGCAAAATTCATACAACATTTACATGTTATCTTCAAAACTTGAATTTAAAGGTTTAAAACTACTTTTAGATCCCTCTTTATTTTAATAAATATGTATATATATATATATATATCTTCCTGATAACTAGACATTTTAATACACAAAAGAATCTTCGAACAATTTCAGATTACATTTCTACCCTTAAATAAATATACTTGGTATAAAATAAAAATAACTCGATTAAACATAATATTTTCAATAACACTCGCTCGCGTAATCAATTTTATAACTTTAAGTTGAAGTACCAGGTAAACTCAAATAATATGCAATCAGATCTAGAAATCCACTTTAAAATGCTGTTATTACATTCATGTTTTTTTGCGAAAGAAAAATAAATAATAATTCAATAATGAACGATACAGTAAATATAGCACCAGCTTACGGAGAGATTGACGGATGAGAAGGAAGATAACGTTTTGTTAACGGAGGCGTTAAGTGTTAATGAAACGCATGCCATTGAACACAGCGTCAGCAACATTGTCTCTGATGGTTCTTCTTCTTCTTCTTTTGATAATTTTATAAATATTTCATTTAAAATGTTTTCCGGTAGACTCTCCAGTAAGCTAACGCCGCTTACGGTGTTGGTGATGTTGGCGTCTTTCCTCTTAGCCATCACGTAATGACCACCGTCCATACTTCCTTCGTTCACTCGTTCTTCGTTCTACCCTACCTTGAATTAAGATTTAAGATTTAAGATTATTAGGTCACTTTTGTTCTTTTCTTCCTCTTCCGGTTGGTAAACTCAAAAATTGAACAAAGTAAGTTTAGATTATTTACAATGGGCTTAACCTTTTTGATTTATTAGCTTTTAGGGGTTGAGTTTAAATGAGAATGGAAATTTTGGTAAGAGTGAATAAATGAATCCTGATCATCCATTTTGCAAAATCTAATTTTTTCCTAAAGTTCAATATCTCACAAACGGCTAATCAAAGAATTATAAAAATTGCACCATAGAAATCAGCGTTCTTTTATCCCTCATGACATATTTTCGGTAAAAAAGTTTTTTTTTTTTTTTTTTTTGGGTTGAAAACCAGTAACACATGTGTTAGTTTCGGTACCACATGTGTTAGTTTCGGTACCACATGTGTTAGTTGCGGTAATACATGTGTTAGTTGCTGTAACACATGTGTTGCGGTAACACATGTGTTGCGGTAACACAGTTGTCGAAACCCACAAAAAACTTAAAAAAAAAAGTTCATCGAAAGTATACCTTGTGAGATGTCTAATCGAAGAAAAAAAATGCTGATTTTTATGGTGCAATTTTTATATTTTTTTGACTAACCGTTTGTGAGATATTCAATTTTTAAAAATGTTGGGGGTATTATTATTTTGATGAAATGGATGGTTGAGATTGATTCCTCTATTCTCACAAAAAATATCATTATCATTTTAACTTAATTCTATCTTTTAGATTTAAAAAGCTCTCTTGCATTAGTTGTTTTAGAATGTGATTTTAGAACACAAAGAGTGGTGAAATTATTTTTTATTATTTTGAACAGTATTTTAAAAGGAAATTATTACTTAAAAGTAAAAGAGTAGAAGAAACTATCTTTCAATATAATGGACAGTGTCTTGAACTTTTAATGTTTTCTTTAGAAATTCAAATAATTTAACAAATTGACACAAATAACAAAATATATTAAATAAAAAATACATTCATTAAAATAAAAAATAAATATTACAAGTTCTAAAAATTACATAATTCTTTCATTATGGTACTTAATGATCACGATTCCTCCAAATATGTTCCATAAGATCGTATAAAAGTCCCTTGTGCATGTCTCTATCACGTAATTCCAACAGGGACATAATACTCTTCATTCTCGGCAATATTAAAACTGTTGTCATTGGTAATCATGTTATGCAATATGATGCAAGTATACATGTTTCGTCTTATAGCGTTTGCACTATAAGCTCTTACCGGTTGTTGTAGTATATGCCACCGACCTCGAAGGACACCAAATGTCCACTCAACATCATTCCGAGCAAACGCTTGTGCTCGAGTAAACTTCACTCTCTTTCTATCAACAACACTTGAAACCCCTTAACGAACAATGCCATGACGGGTATATCCCGTCAGCAAGATAATATCCTCTTTCGTAATCCACATCACACACTTTATACGAGATTTGGGGAGCGGAGTCATTTAACAAGTTATAGAATTTCAGACGTTTAAGTCGTTCGACCCCGCAAGCCCAAAGTATGCATGCCAAATCCACATGTCTTACGAGGCAACCACTTCAAACATGATCATCGGATACCCATGATCGTCTCGTTTGTATTGCCCTTTTCAATGATTTGGTCATTTTGTCCAAGCCCAATGCATACAATATATGCTTTCAAACATTCTTGGTAAAACAAGAATATTTTCATGTTTTACATACAATAGACGGATGTCTTCATTGGTTGGTTCTCTCATGTATATGTTTGCATATAAGTCAATTATGCACCTTGTAAGATTTTGTAATGTTTCATGTGACGTTATTTTTTGACATTTGTAAATATTCGTCAAATGCATCACGTGTTGTACCTTATGTTAATTGACGTAGGGCAGATGTCACTTTTTGAATAGTGCTAAAATCCGAAACATCACATGCATCGGGATATTGTTGAAAATATAGAATCGAGTATAGGCCTTCTACAGTAAGTAATTATACCTTCAACAATTCAGATGAATAGTCGTTCTCTCATACGGAAGCGACGTTTTAAATACTCCTCTGGGTATTTCAAGTTTTCACCAAAGTAATAGGTCATTAACATTTCATGTGCACCAACCCGATCACGATATATGTACCGGCAATAAGAAACTAGCCGTTGGTTTTAAAAAATAAAATAAATAAATTAGACAAACGGTGTCGCGCGTCAAACGCTGTCAGGGAATGCCGTCCAGAACGCTACAGAGGGAAATGGCAGAATGCTGCTCAAAGGCGTTCTCATCTAGAAGTTTGCCCGAAACGGTACCTATTATGTATGCTCTTAAAGTCAAAAGAGCGTTTGACAATTCAAAATAACTTAATAATGCAATAAGCTAAGAGGCTTCTAAAAAACCTAATACAAAACACGCCTTCAAATAGCTTTTTAATTTATCTGATATTTCATCAACTTAAGTAATGAGCTCTCAATGAAAAGATTGTAGTCAATAACAGTTCAATGAAAAAAAATAATGATGAATGTTATTGGCTTATTTCATATGTCATGAATGTTCTTTCGTGAAAATTTAATGAATTTTGCTATACATAGCCCTTGGGGCTATATTTAAAATGTCGACTAATATTATTAAAGTTCACTATTAATTATAATTAATTGACAGTTTTACAATGCTTAACAATTTTTCATGGAAGTTGACGGTTTCTCGATAAAAATTGATACTTGGGAAAGATTCAATTCAGGTCCGCATATTCATGAACTTACACTATTTAGTTTCTAATACTACATATAGTTTATTTATTATCGTGTTAACAATATTTTTCATACATATATATGTAAATCACCGGCAACACTCTTTCATATGTTAGGACTGGGAACTTTGTTTTTCATCAAGAAGTGGGATGGCATTATTACATGGACGAATTCAGATAGAACCAGCTGCCATTTGGGATTTCTAAATTGTTATTTATCACGTAAGCATTCAACTTTGTTAACCTTTGATTACTATGACTTGTAATCGTATGTTAATTTATAACGACATAATATGGTTAAAATCTACAGTTTGTGCACAAAATTGCTGGGTTAATCGGAAGTAACAACCACCGTATTAATCAGCCAAAACTTACTACCAACATATTATCTTTTGTAACCCAACATATAAAGAAAATGTACAAAACTTAGGCATGGAAGTAAGTAAATGTGACAGTAACATGGACCAACTAACAGAAAAAGGGAAAATTCAGCTTCAACATTTACGAAATTGCCATCCATCTTGACATCCCACCTCACAACCATTATTGCAAATAGTCAACCATGGTCTTTCCTTGTAGATTTCAGTCAACCCATAATCTCCACAAAGCAAGCTGGTCTGTCCAGTTCCAATCCATCGTAAACCGCGAAACAAAGAGTTTTTCAGCAATTCAACGGATTCAGAGGATAGCACAGTGCAATAAAATAGATCAAGCTGGCATAGAAGTTTACTTCCACCCTTATTTCCCTTTAAAGCCAAGGCCTTCACAGACGCATCTGTTACATGGGAACAGTTCCTGATGCACAGTTGTGTTAGGCCAACGCAAACGTCAGCGATGGTGGTAATGGCGTTATCTGAAATCCCAGACATATCACTGAGATTGAGAGATGACAAAGTTTTGCTAATTTTCCCTTCACTCCCTGACAAATATAATATCCCTTTATCGGTTACCAATTACAGCTTCTTAGAGATAGACATGAAATCGGCGCACCCCCTTCACCTAGAAAGGCCATACCAGAACTGGTAACATCTGTGCCACTTAAGTTTAAGTACGTTAATAATCTAAGACATGAAATGTTGCTAAGGCAGGAATCTGCTATACTCGTGGAGCCATGCAAATGAAGAACCTCTAAAGAACTACAGATCGCCAATTCACTCACTGCTTCACTAGGTATAGAACCACATGAAACCAACTTTACCTCTACTAGACCTAGGAGCCTTACTGACATCTTGGAATGTCAAATCTGTCAAAGGGATGCATTTTTAATCTCAAACTTTCTCAAATTCAGACAAGAATTTAGAATTGATGGGAAGCCAGCATCACTAACTTTTGGAAACCCACCAAATAGAACCGATTTTAGTCCTTTGCAGGCCTCTGCAAGCAAAAGCATGCCCGCATCAGTTGTCTGTTTGAACGAGGTAGTAATATGTTGTCGACTTCGTATAAGAGAAAGACTAGTCAGATGCCTACAACTAACTAGTGCCTGAATCCCCGAGTTAGAGAGGTCATACAAAATGGTTCGTATGTTGGCTGGTTTTTAAGATCCAACTCGGCCAATAAAGGAAGATAGTTTGCAATAATTTTGAGAAGGTCATCATGAATTATATCGACGACTAATGACAGGTGTGTCAACGTGTGTCCAAAAATAAAATGACGATGAATTACAAAAAAAGACTTATTCAATCCTGTAACTAACACTGACTCATAGTTAAGAACCTTAAGTATTTTGGGAAAAGAGTTGAGGAAACCAAGCAACATAAATCCAGAATCATTCGTATCTCCTCCATGGATTTTAATGCTTAGGAACTGCAAAATGTAAATGAATCAATCAAGATCAGTAGGAGCATAATATATATTTGTAAAGATAAGCTAATCACATTTACCTCGAAGTTTTCAAAACTTGCGAGTGAGCATTGCAAAAAGAATTCATAGACTGCAGATTTATCAACCAAGCCAGAAATCTCCAGTGTGAGTACCCTGAATAAACCAAGAAATATAAAACTAACTTGGTCAGAGTTTTAACACCTAAAACCAAATACTCACTTTCTCTCTCTTCCTATATAAACAAACAACACAAAAACACATACTACACACCTTTAGAAAAACAGACAAACGTTGGAAGAATATTGGTTTATTAGAAAAACACACACACAAGGAGAAGAATGAGGATCCACACGGAACACAAAATTTAGAGGAAACCAATAGTGAATATTGGAAGAATATTGGTTTATTAAACAATACTCAATATTCATCTATTATAAAAAACCAATTTTCATCAATGAACTGGCTATATGCTTCAAGTGTTCCCCATTTAGAGTTAGGATCAATTAAGAATTCAAATATAAGTAACAACCATACCATTCATTTTCATATGCATTCAACTTCGTACCGTCGTAATTATATGTGAGTTTTTTAATAGAACTCTCCACCAATTATTCATAAAACTAGTAAGTATGAAAGTGTAATGTGAAATTGTGTTCATACCTTAAATTTGGACAAGTGGTTCCGATGCTACCCAGAAGTTCACAAGACAATGAAGAGCATTTCAACAAATTCAGTTCCTCAACATGTGGTCCTAATAAACTTGTGATTGAAGCATCATTTAGACAAAAGCAATCCAATGTGAGCTTCTTGATCACTCCAAACCTTGTCTTAATTCCATCAAATGTCTGAATCGAGTGAACATGCCTACCACGGAATCCAGTTGCAAATATTTAGGATTTTAGGATTTAGAATGTCAACAAAAAACGCAATTGAATAATGAACGTTATAGTACATGTAAAATTAGATTAAATTAAATTATAAAAGCTTACAGAGAGATTGACGGATGAGAAAGAAGATAACGTTTTGTTGACGGAGGCGTTAAGTGTTCGTGAAATGCATGATACCGAACTAAGTGGTGAATCTTCTACTACTTTTATAAATATTTCATTTAGAATGCTTTCCGACAATCTCTCCAGCAAGCTATCGGCGCCTACGGTGACGGAAACGGTGGCGACGTAGCTTCGCTTTTTAGCCATGACGGACGGAATGAATGAATGACAACCGTAATTCCGTCGCTCTATCTGTCCGTAGGTTTTTGCTGAAAGTTTCGCTTCTAGTCCTTCTACTTTGGAACTTATCAATATATGACCTCCTTTTATAATTTGCTTTGATTCGTTATCATCATTCATCATCATTTCATCATCAAATAATATATGAAAATTATAGTGGTGTCCAAAGTTCGTACAAAGATCAAATATGGGTAACGTTTGGATTATATAATTTTAAACCATTTGGGATAGACACGTCGGAAACAAAAGTTTCGGATAATCCTAAAAGAAAAAACTGAATCATCGATATTTGTTTTCATTCGTCGATTTGTTTTGATAATTCTCACATGACGAAAACAACCTTTGAAAATAAATGAATCGAGTATAATCAAAGACAAATCGTTTTATAAAGCGTAATGTAATAATTGTAGTAATATTGTGTAATTTATTAATTGTAGTCTTAGGTCAAAGTATAAGATTACACCTTATGATATGATGAAAATTATCTCAATGTTAAACTGTTGCTGTAATTTGGGTTTTAAAACTATTTCAAGCACATCATTTTGTGAAAATCTTTTTATAAATCTTTTTGTAAATTTTGTGTGAACGTAACATTTCTCGTAAGTAAATGCTAAATATAATCATTGATGATTTAAGGACACATATTTCACAAGTATAATTCACTTTCGAACACAAAGATGTAGTGGCAATGTGTATCGCGACCATTTATCTAATTATGTCATCCATTGACCACAACACAGCCCAAAAGTCTTAACATTGTTGCATGTTTTCTTCTAGATATTGCTCCGTTGAAAGGTCTCGAGAACATGTAAATTATCCCGAGCAGCAAAAGTCTAAATAAAACGCACGTAGCATTGTGAGACTAGCATGGACCAGTAACACAAAATAACATAAGTCAGCATCAGAACTTATGAAACTGCCATCCATCATGACATCCAAACTCACAACCATCATTGCAAATAGTAAGCCATCGCCTTTCCCTGTAAATTTCAGCTAACCCACCATCTCCTACACTAAGCAAACGAGTATGTCCAATTCCAACCCATTGCAAACCACAAAACAATGGCTTTTTCAGATATTCAAAAGATTCGGTAGACAATGCACTGCAATTATAAAGATCAAGCCTCCGTAGAAATTTACTTTCACCATGAGATCTTCCCTTTAATGCCAAAACCTTCACGGATGCATCTGTAACATGAAAACAATTCCTGATGCACAGTTCTGTAAGCCCTACACAATCATCAGCAATGGTGGTAATGGCGTTATCTGTAATTCCAGGCATATGACCAAGATCAAGAGATGACAAAGACTTGCTAATATTTCCTTCACTACCTAACAATAATGCTATTCCTTTATCAGTTACCCTTTTGCAGCCTCGTAGGGATAGACATGAAATTTGAGCACTTGATTTACCCAAAACTGCTATACCAGCATCGGTAACATCTGCACCCCCTAAGTTTAAATATGTCAGGAATGTAAGACGTGAAACATTTCTAAGACACGGATCTGCTACACTTCTGCAGCCAAGCAAATCAAGAACCTCTAATGAGCTACATGTTGCCAATTCATGCACTGCCTCACTAGTTATAGAACTGCATGATACCAACTTCACCTCTACAAGGGACCTAGGAACCTTACTGACATCTTGGAAAGTCAAGTCCGTCAAAAGAACAGCGTTTCTAATTTCAATCTTTTTCAAATTCAAACATGAATTGAGAATTGCCGTGTAGCCAGCATCACTAACTTTACAAAACCCACCAAGCCGAACGGATTCCAGTCCTTTGCAGCCCTCTGCAAGCATTAACATGCCCATATCCGTCGTCCTTTTGAATGAGGTAACGCTATGTTGTCGACTACGTATAAGCGACAGGCATGTGAGATGCTTACAACAAGCTAGTGACTGAACCCCTATGTCGGATAGGTCATCAAAAGAAAAGTCAGATGTTGGCCGATCTTTTAGATCCAACTCAGCCAGCAGAGGAAGACCTTTTACGATAGTGAGAAGAAGTTCATTGGTAATGATATCGAGAACTAGCGATATGTTAGTCAACGTCTGTCCCAAATCCGCAAGAGAAATTGGGACCTTTCTATTGGTGTAGGCATACGTTCTGAAGCAAACAACAGCATCGTCTGCAGTGGCCGGCTCAAGCTTTAGAAACTTGATAGTTTGGGGCAGCATGTAGATACCAAATAATATAAAGTCATAATCATTGTTATCCCCTGCACGGACTTTAATTCCCAGTGACTGTAAATGTGAAAGAATCAATTGGTTATGGTAAGAAATAAATAGAGAAATTGCATTTTAGGGTAACATTTTATGCATGTTGCTTCATTTTAGGTAACTTCTTTTCTAAGACCCCAATTTGTGTAATTTGATACCCGGATTGCTTTAATCAGGATAAAATGTGACCTGATAACCTACAAGTACTTACTATGATCCAGTCATGCCCGTGGAGTGTGAGTTGACAAACAAAAGGTGTCCAAAATTGAGGTATCACAAATAGTAATTCTAAACAACGATACAGTATGTTACCTCAAAGAAAAGGTAAAAAAAAGACACACATGAGGGCGGGTCACGTATTACCCTAATTAAAGAAAGCAGGGTTTATACTGCACGTATTGATAAAATAGAAGTGAAGTTATCCAAACTGAGGAAACACGTACTCTAACATGCAATATTAGAAAATATATATAATTAGAAATTATTGTATAGAATCACATTTACCTCCAAGTAACGACAATATCGAAGAGTCTCTCTTAATTCCAAATTGAATGCTCCAGGTTTGTCCATAAAGCCGGAAAACTCGAGAGTGAGCACCCTGAACACAATTATAGAAATACCATAATAGTATCCTTCATATTCATCTTACAGATTTTATAAAGGAAAATTCAATGTGGTGCTGTCACACACCTAAGCTTAGATGACAAACACCTCAAAACTACGTCCTTTCGATTGAATCTTCTTAGAAATAATACAAAACAGATATTTGAATTCACCATAATTCATCACGTTGTCATCTTCCTTACTATTCCTTCACGTTTCCAAGAAGTTCTTCAATTTTTCTCAAGCCGGAGATTAAATAAATTACCTTTAGGAACTCCACGTTAAACTTTTGTGGATATTTCAGTCACATTAAGCTTTTCCTATAAGTAGAAGAAGGTGTTTTGAAATATAAATAAATTCCTTTTCTCTTTAAAGCTGTAAAATGCGGAGATATGTTATTTAATTTCACGATTAAAAACTTCCAAAACTTTATATCACATTTGTTATGTATAAATGTGTGCCGGATATAATAACGGATGAATAGAGATACATTTTAACTATGCTATTAAAAAATATATTTTCAGTATCAGTGTAAGCTGATTCAATCAAAATGACCCCGTTTTGAAGTGTTTCTCCCCTAAACTTACCTATCTAACAACATCACATTCACCTTTTTCATATACATAATATAATGACTTGATAAACGAAAGTGATTATCGTGTACCTTAAATTTGGACAAGTGGCCGCAATGCTCTTGAGAAATTCGTAAGATAGTGAAGAGCATTTCAACAAATTCAATTCTTCAACATGTGGTCCTAATAAACTAGTGACTGAAGCATCATTTAGACGAAAGCAATCCAGTGTGAGCTTCTTGATCACTCCAAACCTTGTTTTAATTCCGTCAAATGTTTCTGTATCGAGTGAAAACGCCTACCACAGAATCCATTTGCAAATATTTAGGTTTTTAGGGTTTAGATAGTCACCAAAAAATCACCATTAAATAATAAACGTTATAGTAAAAGTAAATTAAAATCTAAAAGCTTACAGAGAGATTGACGAACGAGAGAGAAGATAAGGTTTTGTTGACGGAGGCGTTAAGTGTTCGTGAAACGCATGATATCGAACAAAGTGTCAGTAATATTGTCTCTGGTGATTCTTCTGATAATTTTATAAATATTTCATTGATAATGCTTTCCGGTAACCTCTCCAGCAAGCTATCGCCGCCTATGGTGGCGGAAACGGTTGCGAGGCAGCTTCGCTTTTGAGCCATTACGGACGGAATGGCCACCGTCTTTCCATCCTTCTATTTCTCGGTAGCTTTTGCTGATAATTTCTAATCTAGTCCTTCTACTTTACCACTTATCAATATGCGACCCTTTCTATTATTAGCTTTGATCTTTCATTACTATAAAATGATATGATAAAATTTTGAGAAAATTACACTCCCAATTCACGTGGTCTTTCATTTTCTCACGTCTCATCCCTCTCAACTTTTTTATTACTATCATCGTCATCTTTTATTACTTATGGTTGTCTGTCCCAACTTTGCCCCTCATTCGTTAAATCTAACGAATTAATAGTTAACTCATCAAAAATGACTAGAATACCCTCCTTCGTTAAATCTACGTGGTATTAACTTTAATACCAAATTTTTAACTTACAAAAACACATACACTAAGAGCAAAATCACACATAGCTAAGAAGAATTCGTTTACTAGTGATCAAAAGGTAATAATTTTTAATATGATGTTTGAATTTAGTTATCAACACATAAACAATTAAATAAATAATGAATATACACGGATTCCAATTCCTAATCAAACCACATCAAAATTCATACCCGATTTTCTACATTTAAGAACTCAAATTCAAACATTCAAACATAATATCCAGGTCATGGCTTTGCTTTCCATTTAATTAGTCACAAACATCATGAATCAATAAAAACATTCAATTAATTTAAGTTAATAACAATCTCTATTTCTCGTTAACTATTTCCAGCAACTTCGTCGGTGAAACCACAACCATCATCATCTCCGACGACCATAAAAAATGGTGACTAAATCTGAACATCATCACCTTCAAAAGCACCATCATCACCATCTTAGGCCAGTTCCAACGAAATCCACGGAACCACGATCACCGTCCCCATCAAAATCGAAACCCAAAATTGTTTTAACCAGATTTTTCATACTTGTGGATTTGATGTTCTCGAATCGATTTTAAACTATGTTTGTGGTTTAACTTCTAGATTTGATGTTCTCAAAAATGGATTCGATTATATTTGGGTTGTTTATCTCAAAATTGTTTATGGATGTAAGTTCAAATTGTGGGATTTTCTTAAAACATGTATAGGTCTAGATAGTGAACTTTAATTACAAGATGTTTAAATTGTTTAATTTGGTCAGAGGTGAAAGGTAGGTGAATGTGGGTTTGGGTTATGGTTTGTATAGTGATACTTAATAAAAGTAAATTAGGGTTTGAGAGGAAGGTAAGGGTTTAGGGTTATATGGGTATTTTTGGAAGAAGAATGGTATTTTAGTTATTTTTTATGAGTTAACGATCCATTTGTTATATTTAACGAGAGAATGACAAACTTGGGATAAAATAACAACCACATGGTCAAGGAGTGTATTTAAAAGTTGGAAGAGCTGAGGTGTAAGAAAATGAAATACCACAGGGGCATGGAGTGTAAATTTCTCTAAAATTTTAGTGGTGTTTCTAGTTTGGTAGATAACTAAGGGCCTGTTTGGCACAGAGCTTTTTGGAGCTTAAAGCTTTTTGTTTTGAAAATTAAGTTCCTTTAAAAAATAAAGTTTTGTTTGGATACACAAGCTTAAAGCTTTTAGTTTGAAGATTAAGCTCCTATTTTAAAAGCTACTCCAAGTAGCTTTTAGGAGCTTTTAGATCATTTTACCCTTTGAAATTACAGCTACAGCTACAACTACTTTACCAAACACAGTTTACAAGTAAAGCTCCATTTTGCAGCTACAGCTACAAGCTACAGCTAACAGCTAATTTTGAGAAACATACCCTAAATCTGGTTCATAAAGTTTGGTTTAATAGGATTTTTAACCGTTTGAGATAGACCCAGAAACCAAAAGTTTTGATTAATCGTGAAAGCAAGAACTCAATCATCGATTTTTGCATTGGTTCAATGATTCATTAACAACAACGCAGCCCTAAAGTTTTTACATTGTTGTATGTTTTATTCTTTACAATGTTCCTTCGAAATTGTAAATTGTCCACATCATCAAGGGTTTACATACAGTGCACAATAAGACCACTCCCATCGATGGACAGTTCTTTTTATAAAGATATCTCGGTTTTTGACACAAGAATACCATCACTATCTGCATACAACCATTCGCCATCATGGATCAAGGTTCCTCCGATGTGAACCGGCAAGTTCTTTTCACCAACACCTCTTTTATTTGACTTTTGAGGATGAGAAGCCAATGCTCGAACCCCAATATCACACCCATTGATCTCATCAACGTCGCGGATGCAACCATTGACCACAATCCCAGCCCACCCATTGTTCTGAGCCAACTGGCCCAAATTTCCACCAACAAGTGCACATCTCATGCTTCCCCCACCATCAATGACTAGGACCCTGCCTTCACCTTTGCTCTCGAGATGGTCTCTAACTAACACGTTGTCCTCAAACACCTTGAGTGTGACTACGGGTCCCGAGAAAGCTCGACACTGTCCGTAAATCTTGAACACAGGAGCCAGGGCTCGGAGATCACCACTTGCTAAGTGGGGTGCATTTGCATCACAAACTTCAGCTGTGGCAAAGGAAGACATAATCTTTTCCTGCCATCTATACAAAAAGATTACTTAAAAGTACCAGAATCACTAGGTGCCTTAAAATTCACAACCAAGTGGGAAAGACAGTTGAAGTTAGATTCTCATTCAAAAAGGGCGGGTTGGACGAGCTCGGAAACGGGTCAAAAAGGTCGGGCCAACCCACTAGAGCTTTTTTGTCTATCTTCAGAAATTTAAACATTACTACAGTAATGTGCAAATTTTGATTACAAAAACTATATTTTCACAAACAAACAAAACTAACAACTTACTATGATGAAACCATCTAGGATGTTTCCATGTATTTAAAATACACATCTGATGAATATTTATCTTTTTTAACCTATATCACTTTTAATTAATTTATTTAAGTATTAACCCATTTGACCTGTTAGAAAGAAAACATAATCCAAATGGACTCATTTATAGGTAAACTGGTTGAAATTGTCACCTCTATTTAGGATGATAAATACCATAGAAAACTGCTTCTATGGCCTCCAAAATTACACCAACACATCCTAGAACCAAGCCTTATCATCCTTACTAGTAAACCACCCTTTTAATCATAATGACAGTTACAATAAACGACAATTCGAACAGCACCATAACTACAAGTTCTAAAAGAAAGCTAACCACAAGTTAAAAAGCACTTTTTCACACTCTATTCATATAATCATACACACACTTGTTTTACCCCTCTTATTATGCCTTTAATCCTTCACTATTCATGTTTATGCTCTAGTAAAGGAGGGTCACAGAGCCCACTTTTCCCCACATTGAATTGCTGTTTTTCGGGCCATGAATGAAGTGCATACCCTATAGTATTTTACCCAAATTAGAGACTAACAACAGATAGTTCAGGCATCATATTTACAATTATATGCAATTAGGCAACAATATATCATTGCAATTTTTTGAAACACATATAAGCAAAACATGAACAGTATAATATGCTCATAATTGAAACTAAAAGGTGGCTTTGTTTTACCTTTAGAAAGTTAAGTTAAGCTGTAGTGAACCAAAGGTGTGAAATAGATTTGACCCTATAAAGAAAGATGGAGATTGATGATTTGATTAGAGCATTATTTGATGATCAAAAGTCAAAAAAGGAAAAACTGGGATCATTTGTAAAATCCTTTCTTGGTGATCTCTAAGGATGAAGATGAAAAAAGGAATGATGGGTAGTTGATAAAATCATAAATTGGTGGGTACACACAAGCTTTATCTTTTTGGAAGATGTGCATTGTGATCATCTTTCAGAATACGGAGTATATATTAAAACTCATAATTTTTTATTTCTTGATCACAATGTTGTCTTATTCACTTAGAATATCATCTTCTTTTACTTTTTCTTGACCTAAAACATTTTTAAGTAAACATCAAACATTCTTATGTTTCTTCTCTAACACTATATTCTTTTATAACTATTTAGACTTTAGAACATTAACTTAGATTTCTATCAGCTTTTGCTCAAAACACATAAACAGACTAACAAATCAAGTAGCTAATAAATATTAGGATGAGATTTATGAACAAATCTTGACATTCTTTATTTTCTTAAATTAAATTAAAACCGCAAATTCCCTGTTAATTGCTTGCATGCAACTTTGAATTACGTTATATATCCACTAAATTAAAGTTGTTTATTAACTTTCACTTATATCATCTAAATGTTTTAACAAATATACAACATCATGCTCCATTATAATTAAAATAAAATGATTAAATTACTCAAAAAGATGCTAAACAACCTGAAGAGATTAAGAAGATGGAGATATAATTACCTTAGATAAAGAAAAGAAAAGTTAATTCCTCTGTTTTTTATCCCCTGTTTTCAGCCGAATGCAAGATACCCACAACCACACCTTCTTTGAATTGTGATCACTCAAACTGTCAGGAATAGAACCTAGTCAACAATTAGGTACCCCAGTGATGCCACATATCTCTTTGACCATTTGAGTTGACTTATTTAAATTTGACCAGAAAAAAAAAAGAAAAAAAAAAAGAACCTCTATAAAATGTAAAAAATACATAATGTCACAAAAAAGACTTTAAGCATTGTACATTATTTATAATCCTTAAACTATGTCTGTTTATTCAACAGAGTACAATAATCTTTTCAAGAACTTTATATTCCTTATATTTTATGTCTTTTTTCATCTTTCTATGATATTAATATCATTATGTTTTTTTTTCGGGATGTTATCATGTTTTTTACGTGACTATGAAATGATAAATATGTTCTGTTATTTCTTTATCAAGAACAATATAAAAATTGTATGTACATAACTACATATGCTGCATATATGGGCCAGGCCCAATAAACTAAAAGTTTGACTCGCCTAACCTCATTTTAAGGAGCAACCGAATATCACATTATCACTTACGTGTAGAGACAAGAAAATTGACAGAATACGACACTTTCACTGTTTGGTATACCTAATCTTTTAACAAATCTTTTTAGGGCGTATTTTATTTAAAAATATATAAATACATTACTCCGTATTGTTTGCATACAAACATATAATAAGTCTTCAAAGTCGCATTAGATTAGTGTCTCCGTCACAATCATGCATTAACGATGTTGTACCATATGAATTGATCTAGTGGATATCAATTTTCATGATGTACAAACGAATACCCATCGATAAAACGTATTGTTGTTGTTGCGTAGCATATAGATTACGTGTTGCAAGTAATTGGTAAACCCGTGATTAGGAAGAATTGATTGACAAACTGGGAATATTTGTAAAGGGAATAAAAATGTCAAAAGAGGGAAGCTAAGGGGGTCCCACAGAACAATCATCCTTGTTTCTTTGCGGAAATTCCGCCCCTAATAATATTATTATTTAATTAATAATTTAATAATTGCTATATTTTAAGAAGAAAAAAAAGATTTCTCAAAATCAGCCTCCCTCCTCCAACACTCATCATTTTTATCTTTTAACGTAAAAACCAAGTTTTTCTTTTCTTTTACTTTTTTAAAAAGATTTCCTTGTCTATCTTCACCATGAAATTAGATCCGAACACTAAAAATAAAGAAAAACAATACGAAAACGTGATTTCTGCACATAACCAAAAAGTGAATATATAATAGGAGAAATTTTTTAAAGAGAATGAAAAATCTTACGAGAATAAAAAAATTTAATTTGACTATTTTTTATTTATTTTAAGATAATAGAAATTTTTATATTTTTAAAAATTGAATATTCAAAAACGACTAGTTAAAAAATTTATTAAAATTGCACCATAAAATCAACATTTTTCTTTTTTCGAATAGACATCTTACATAGTATACTTTTGACGAACATTTTTTTCTTTATTTTTGAATGGGTTTTGAAAACGGCTATTACATGTGATAGTCGTTTCCAAAACTCACAAAAAATGAAGAAAAAAAACTTCGTCGAGAGTATATCATGTGAGATGTCTAATCGAAAAGAAAAATAGTAGTTTTTATGGTGTGATTTTTATAATTTGTTCACTAGCCGTTTTGAGATATTTAAATTTAAAGAACGTAAAAGAAAAGTGAGATTTCATCAAATGAAACTCATTTATTAGTTATTTCATCTCAAAAAACATGTGTACTCATTTGAACTCCTCCTACGTAACCAATCAACGACCGTGGGGTGGATAAATTTGTTCAATAATAATATAATCAGGTTGATCAGATTTATGATTTTATAAACATTCTTAGAGGGAAATGTCGTTTATGATTAATTCTTTTAACATAGTCACATTTATCCAAAGAAATAATGTCATTCTTCTCTTGATTATTACATATGCATACACTCGATTATACGTCAAAGTTAACAATTTAAATGATGAATTGTACTCTGTGTGTGTGTGTGTTTGTGTGGTAGGGGCTTACAAAACAAAGTCATGAGCTCCGTGCAAATCTTAGTTAATTAATAAATTAATAATTACATATATTATACACACATATGTATAGTGTAGCACCTGCCTACTAGTTACTACGACACCTACAAACACACAAGCATATGAATGATTATGCATCTCCACTACACATATAATAACTACTCTCAATCCATACACATAAAAAGATGGCATATTTAATGATTATTGGTAATTTATAGAGAAACGTAGATATAAACATTGATGTTGCATATATAGGATTGTAGGCAAACTTCACAAACAAAAAAATAAACAAAAAAATAAACAAAAATAAAATAAAGCACTTGACTATTGAAATAAACTAAACTATTTAAAGTACCTTTTTTTTAATAATTGAAAGGTATAACATTGTCTTAAAAGCCAAATGAATGAGCCGATCAGTATTACCTCTTGAAGCATATATTTAACATTGTCTTAAAGGGTAAAAAATAATAATATCACGTTTCTCAATTTAGAAAGACATATCATTTTGAAGCGTATGTTTAACATTGTCTTAAGGCCAAATGAATGAGCCGGTTAGTATTACCTTATCAACTATTTGCACAGTTATCAATGTTCTCGGATTTTGTTTTTTAGAGAAACACTAGGGTTACAAGAATAATAATGAATTAATGATAACAATAATAACAATAACAATTTAACAGTAGTCTTACAAAATAAGCTAGTTCAAAATTATGAAAAAGAGTAATAAAAAAGGAACGAGATTCGTGAGAGCAGGCCCTTACCGGAGGAAAGGGAAAACATGCTCGGGCCCAACAAGAAAATGCCACGTGTCATCTTATATTTTTTATTTTGATCTCCTATACTTTACTTATACTATATTTTCTTTGTTCTCATTTTTTATTCATTCACACTCCCCCACTCCCACCACCACCAATCACCAGCTCCCACCTCCTGCGATCAGCCGTTGTCAACTATCGGCCATTGCCGCTTGCAGTTGACAGATTCTGCAAAAAATTTCAAAAAAATGTTCTTAAAATCTTTTCACTCTTATTTAACCTTTTTTTCTTATTCGTTAAACCTTTTTTTTTTACCAGATATTAAATGTAGTACACAAAATATGCATATTGTACACAAAATACCTCATATGTAGCATACAAAATATGCAAATGTAAAACATAAAAATGCAGTATATAAAACATAATTTACAAATACAAATAACCAAATATGTTGTATATATAAAATGCAGTAACAAAATCGGTAAACAAACATCAAAATGCAATAAAACTTAAACAAAACGCAGTATAGACATAAAAACAATGATCTACAAATATAAAACATCAAATATACAGTATATATAAAATGCAATAATAAAATTAGTAACCAAACATCAAAATGCAGTAAAAATTAAACAAAATGTAATATAAACATAACAGCATGATCCAGTATTCATGACTAAAATAAAAACAAAATGTAGCAGAATCACACTTAAAATGTTGTAACATACACATAACATGAATATAAAAATTTAACATAATTTACATTTATGTAGTAGATCTTAAAAGAATAACCGACTAGTACATATGAAAAAGGAAAAATCGAACAACCATCATCTTTGTGCTCTAGATGTGAAAACAAATCAGAAGATTGGTGGTGGACGGTAGAGACCGTGGCGGTCAAGCCTCGGTGATGGCGTCGGTCAGGTCGCTCAGTGGTTATGTCATTAATTTGGGATTTTTGACATATTTTTAACAAAAACGTACAATTACAAGCAATACGAGCGACTACGAGTTCTTATTTTGAAGTAATTTTGCAATTACGAGAGATTAATGAGAGTGTGTGACTGTGAGTTTTCAAAATTGAGTGTGTGAGGGTGAGTTCGAACGAGAGAAGAAGTGTGTGAGTGCGTGTTTTAGTAATTAATGAACACTCAAAAGAAGATGACTTGAATCTGATAGTTACAATTGAAAATTTCAAATCAAATAAACATTTTTAGCTCTCATGTTTTAACTATTTACGTAATAAACTCTATCTAACCTCAAATAATGTGAATTGTTGATCGTTAAAATGAACAGTTGATCCCTCATCTTTATAAGGGCTGCTCTTTCAATCCTAAAATAAAAAATAAATAAATAAATAAATAAAAGAGTAGTTGATTTAATTGGTATATTTTTTATGCCTACTATTTCCGTAATATGTTCTTTGAAAATATGGATATTTTACAAAAAATTTAAGCATCTTCGTGCTTATGGTCACCCGTGACTTTTGTTATTAGTTATAAAAAATCTCAAACTATAGCTTTCATGGTAGAATAAACACAGACCTCGTTACGAAAAGATAATACTATCAAATTGTGGTTAATTACTATCCAACAAAAATGGCACGTACGGCGTCTACATCAACTTCCAGCTACCATTAAATTTTATAATCACACACTAATTTAAAATTATCATAACTTTGAATTTAGACTTGAAAGCTTAACAGATGTCATAATCAGTTATGTATAGTTATTATATACTCAATAGAGTAGGTTCAGTTAATGTCATGGTCGGGCTACAAATGATCTTAATTGATTTGGAGCCTAAATTTGTTGAAAATATTGGACTGTTATGTGAGCCAACAAGACAATGCCTTTTTGTTTTAGAACTTGTATGTCAAACCATATCTATCCAAATCCAATCACTAAACAAGACAAAATATATTACATTTAATTAATTAAGTGATAATCTTGTTTAGTTTGAAAATATCTTTGTAAACAGTCAGAGGGTAATATCTCTGACTTTAAAATCACCAAAACAAATTTGATATGCTGTTATGTTTAAGATAAACATAAAATTAACCTTAAAAGATAGCGTGATTAAAAGTTTAAGAATACCTAGAGTTCAATCCTTACATACTACAACTTTGAAGTCAACGCTCAAGCATCTAGCTTAGTTCAATTCATACATACTGCAACTTTACTTGACACGTCGTTGGATCAGCCCAAGTATTTAATATATTGACATTTTACAACTATGATACACATGATACAATAATTCAGTTATAACTTTATGGGATAATGAACGGGGTTGGGAGCACTCAATACACTATGTTGTAACTTGTAAGTATTTGTGTTTAACACGTTTGCATACTTTTGTGTTCAAAGCTTGATGCCACCTACATCCCACCCCTAATAAAGGGCAATCCTACTGCTCTTTGTCACTTTTGTTATTTTTTCCCAGAAACCCCAAGACTTGGTTTTTTTACTCTTTGTATAAAGACTTTAAAGTGGTCCTATTTGGTTGAGGGACATAAAAGAGGAAAATAAGAAATATAATCAAATTCAAAGTTTGACTGCACCCCCTTATTTTGTGAAAGCAACCGCATTTCCTTCAAATTCTAGGAGCCATCTTCAATCCCACCATAGTTTGGTCACCCTATTCTATTTTCAACCAATCTTTACACAAAATCAAACTCATTACTCTTTTTCTTTCTTTAATAAAAAAATGTACAAAAATTGTCATGCTTTAAGCAATGCATCCGTGTGTCTATGCGTGCATATAGACAGTACAAAAACTGGAATCATGGATAACATGTGAAGAATTTAAATATACACATATACTATCTAGAGCCCACAATTGTTAACATTAATTAATAATGCCAATAGTCATAATTGATTATCTGAAGCTATCTTCAATTTATGTACTAAATGCATTGTGTATTTGTGTCATTCTGAACATAAGGATCCAACAAACAAACCTCTCCCCAAGTCTAAAATTCAACTTTTTAAGGTTTTTATTTTATATTTTGTTTCATGAAAGACAACCCCACTACTCAAATACATACACCTGTGATACCACCCCCCCAAAAACCTTTTCTTTTTTTAGTTTTTACTTGAGGACCACCAACTTTATTTTATTTCATAACTTTATATTTTTCTCTCTCTCTATTACACTTCCTATTCTTTTGCAAATTGATCTTGAAAAAGACACCCTTTTTCTTATTCATTTGCATGCCTATGGTGAGATGTACACAAATTTGAAAACATATAGTATTTGTTAATCACTCACTAATGTAGTGAGAAAGTACCAAAAGAAAAAAGAGTTGATTATGTTCGTGTCTCACAAGATGTGTAGTAGAAATCAAATGAATGGATCATTTTTGTTTTGCTTTATGCTTTTGCTGATAAATTTCACTTTCTTGGTTACAAGCCAAGAAGATGATGCAGCTAGATTGTTATCTTTCAAGAAATCATCTATCGATTCTGATCCGAACGGTTTTTTATCAGACTGGACGATTTCTGGATCTTCATCTAGCCCGTGTTCATGGCAAGGCGTGGTCTGCTCTAAAGACAATACAATTACAGCCATAAATTTCACAAACACATACCTTACTGGAAACCTTAATCTCTCTGATCTAATGTTAATCACCACTATTACTGATATCTATTTCTCTGGTAACTTTTTCTACGGCAACCTTTCGTTCTCTTCAAGTTCTTGTTCATTTCAAACACTTGATTTATCATTGAATAACTTCTCAGAAACGCTAGACGTTCAGTCATTATTTTTCACCTGTAATCGTCTTTATTCGCTTAGTTTATCGAAGAACAAGCTCTCAGATTCCTCACTGCTGTCTGTTTCCTTTTCCAACTGTCGGAATATGATCACACTGAATTTCTCAAGCAACAAACTCACCGGAAATCTTCCTAGTTCTGTTTCGTCTTGCAAGTCTCTTTCATATCTCGACCTCTCAAACAACCGCATTTCTGGCGATATACCAATCATTTTTGTCCCATCTAATATAAAGATTCTTGATATTTCTGGAAACAACTTGACTGGCAAGTTTCAAAATCTTGACTTTGGGACTTGCCAGAATCTTACAATGATCAATCTATCACGAAACGACCTGTCTGGAACAGGGTTTCCGGTTAGCTTAACGAACTGCCATGTTCTCGAGAGATTCGATATAAGCCACAATGCTTTAAAGATGAAGATTCCTGGTGTCATGTTGGGAAATTTTAAAAACTTGAAAAGCTTGTCATTAGCTAACAATCAGTTTTTTGGGCAGATTCCATTAGAAATTGGAAATGCTTGCAGTACACTTGAAGAACTTGATCTTTCAGCAAACCAAATAACTGATGGGCTTCCGGCTACATTCAGTTCGTGTTCTTCGCTTTCGAGCCTCAATCTTGGTCACAATTATCTTTCAGGGGACTTTTTAACCACGGTTGTAAGTACTTTATCAAGTTTGAAGTATCTTTCTGTTTCATTTAACAACATCACTGGGGACTTGCCATTGACTTTAGCCAACTGTACTCAACTTCAAGTTATAGACTTGAGTTCTAATGGATTTACAGGAGTTATACCTTCTGAATTCTGTTCTTCAAGCGCGCCGTTTTTGTCACTACAGAAGTTACTTTTGGCTAACAATTATCTATCAGGGTCTGTACCAAATAACATTGGAAGCTGCAAAAGTTTGCAGACAATTGATCTTAGTTTCAACAGTCTTACTGGTGCAATTCCTTCAGAAATATGGAATTTACCACAGATTCTGGATGTGGTAATGTGGGCTAATAACCTCACTGGTGAAATACCAGAAGGGATTTGTGTCAAAGGAGGGAATCTTCAGACTTTGATTCTCAACAACAATCTTATATCAGGAACGATCCCGACGTCGATTTCCAAGTGTACAAATCTGATGTGGGTTTCGCTATCCAACAACAAATTCATTGGAGAAATTCCTGAGGGTGTTGGGGATCTTGTTAACCTTGCTATACTGCAGTTGGGGAACAATTCACTAACGGGCCGGGTTCCTTTAGGTCTTGGCAAGTGTAGAAGCCTCATTTGGCTCGATCTGAATAGTAATTCGCTTGACGGGTCTCTCCCAAAAGAGCTTGCTGACTCAGCCGGGCTTGTTTCCCCTGGGCCAGTTTCAGGGAAGCAGTTTGCTTTTGTGAGAAATGAGGGTGGTACAGCTTGTAGATTTGCTGGAGGGTTGGTTGAATTCGAAGGAATACGGAAAGAGAGACTTGAAGGTTTCTTGAATTATCATTTTTGTCCATCGACCCGAATTTATTCGGGTTTGACAATGTATAACTACGCAAGTAATGGCAGCATGATCTATCTTGATCTGTCCTACAATCTGTTGTCTGGAAATATTCCACAGAGCTACGGTTCCTTGAGCTACTTGCAAGTTTTAAATTTGGAAAACAATAATCTCAGTGGCGATATCCCGTCCAGCCTTGGTAATTTGAAAACAGCTCTACTTCTTGATCTTGCGCATAATTCTCTAACGGGTTTCATCCCAGGATCATTAGGGGGTCTCTCGTTTCTCAACGATTTCGATGTGTCAAACAATAACCTCACGGGCCCGATCCCTTCAGGGGGACAGCTTACTACTTTTCCAGCTTCTAAGTACGAGAACAATACAGGCCTCTGCGGGTTGCCATTGGATCCTTGCGGATCAGGAAAGGGGCGGGGTGGGCTCAAACATAGAGGAAAGCGGACGAATAATATGGCTACAGGGGTGGTTGTTGGGATATTGGTGTCTCTTCTCTGTATCGTTATCCTCACATTTATTCTTTTCAGAATGAAAAGATTTCAAAAGAAGGCAGAAACTAGAGATAAGTACATCGAAAGTTTGTCGACTTCCGGAAGCAGCAGTTGGAAATTATCGGGCGTTCCGGAGCCTCTAAGCATTAACATTGCCACATTCGAGAAGCCATTGAGAAAGCTGACTTTCGGCCATTTGCTCGAAGCTACGAACGGGTTCAGTGCTGACACGTTGATCGGGTCAGGAGGGTTCGGTGATGTTTACAAAGCACAGTTAAAAGACGGAAGTGTAGTCGCAATCAAGAAACTTATCCATGTCACCAGTCAAGGTGACAGAGAATTCATGGCTGAAATGGAAACCATAGGAAAAATCAAACATCGTAACCTCGTACCGTTGTTGGGTTACTGTAAAATTGGAGAAGAACGACTTCTCGTGTACGAGTACATGAAATGGGGTAGTCTAGAAGCGGTTTTACATGATAGGGTCAAAGGGGGAGGATGTGTCCCAACACTTGATTGGTCATCAAGAAAAAAGATAGCCATTGGATCAGCAAGAGGGCTGGCATTTCTTCACCATAGTTGTATACCTCACATCATTCACCGTGATATGAAGTCGAGTAACGTGCTTCTAGACGAAGATTTTGAAGCGCGAGTCTCAGATTTTGGGATGGCAAGACTCGTGAATGCACTGGATACTCATCTCAGTGTGAGTACTCTAGCCGGGACCCCTGGTTATGTCCCACCAGAGTACTACCAGAGTTTTAGGTGCACAGCAAAAGGAGATGTATACAGCTATGGAGTTGTGTTATTAGAGCTTTTATCTGGAAAGAAACCGATTGATACACTGCAGTTTGGGGATGACAATAATCTTGTTGGATGGGCAAAGCAGATGCAAAGAGAAAGAAGATTACGTGATATCCTCGATCCTGAATTACTATCAGATAAATCATGTGAACCTGAATTGTTTCATTGTTTGAAGATTTCATTTCAGTGTGTAGATGATAAGTCGTGGAGGAGGCCAACAATGATTCAGGTTATGGCGATGTTCAAAGAGCTGCAGGAAGATTCTGGAAGCGATATTCTTGATGGGATGTCAATGAAAAGTTCTGTGATTGACGAATCTCAAGAAAAAGAACCTCTAGGTGATCACAGCTGAAAAACGTTCTACTATTAAGATCTCCTGCTGTATATATCAGAATATGAGATCGCGAAAGCCAAGATCAAAGTCCGTCTAATTTTCACTAGGCCATTTTACTTAAACATTTGGAATATGTGTTCCTTTTTCTGGTTCTGCATCAGTTTTCTGTCAAAGTTTTGGTAATTGATGAATTATTATAAAATGTTGCAATTTGTTCTTTGTAGTTATGTGTATATTGACATTTGGGATCTTATGAATTCGACGAGATTATTTCATAGAATGTATAGTTTCTGTAAGCAAATTGACAAAGCTTCATCTCTTTATGGTTGATATGATCAATCTCACATGTAAAAACTCGAACTGTCTATATGATCATAATACTTAAATAGTTGTGAACTTGTACCCATGATCATGGTTGAGTTACAAAGCTAAAGATAGTTTTTTGGGGGTTCGGACTAAATAGAATTGATGATGCTTTCACTCTTTTTACTTGTCTTGGATCCAGAGAAATATTACTTTAATTGTTTATATCAATATCAATACTTTAAGCCATGTTGTATCATCATTGCACATTGTTGGATCAGAGTGTAATGTCTCTGATAGTCTGATATGAGATGTGGTTTAATTGATTACATTCTACAATTTTAAGAAGATATTTAAGCTGGAACCTGGCATATGATGTATGTAACCAAAGTTTCTTTCCTTGTACAAGTTTAAATATATATTATGCCTAAATACTTACACTGATCATGAAACTCTACCTAAAGATTACTACTTTGAAGATTAATTTTTGTATCTACTACAAGAAGCAAGGAAGCAATCGACTTTCTTTAAGT
The DNA here is from genome assembly GCA_963921325.1 of Logfia minima. Classification (NCBI taxonomy): domain Eukaryota; kingdom Viridiplantae; phylum Streptophyta; class Magnoliopsida; order Asterales; family Asteraceae; genus Logfia; species Logfia minima. The sequence goes on along the minus strand of OY992763.1, from coordinate 4,320,143 downwards.
AAATTTCAACTTATGTCAACATGCAAGTATCATGTTAATCATAGTAATAGTTATCTAAACTCAAGTTACTTGGGGCCCAAGGTGTGAATTTAGATATAGAATTAAGCAAAACCAAAGGTGGGTTAAGTTGGTGGTGGTGGACCAGTGGTGGTGCTGATGATGATTGAGCATCATATTAAAAATCCCTTTAATGCTAGTGGATTCTGGTCTTTAACTTTTATAGATTTCACCTATGCCAGAAAAGCAGTTCAGCCTTTTAAAAAAATATCTTTATATTATAGCCGGAAAATTTTCATTAAAATCGCTAATTGTAAAGTAACAAACTCAAGATAATTACAGATTGCATGTAAAGGGTAAGTTGACTTTTTAGTGACATTTCTATAAAAGTTCTAGAATAAGGAAGCTCTGCTGTACCAAAAGCAGGCTTTACTGTTGGGCATGAACTAAAGCCCACAAAGCATCTCATTTTCAACTAGAGCATTTCAATTAGAAAATAAACTGGTCAAACTATCTTTTTGACTTGGTTGATCTAAAGAAGAAAACAGGAAAAAAGGATTAAATCAGTAGAGAATTTAAAGTGGTCATAGGTGCATGGGTGATAACGACATGAGCATACTTTATTTCTCCAATTTCTTTTTCAATTGCAATCAATATTAGTGGTTGTACGCTCAATATGAATTTGTACTGCTAATTATTAAACCGTTGCTAAAAGTTAGCTCAATTTTATAATTGTAGTGCTAATTGAACATATGCAATAAGTAAGCCAGCTATAGGAACAGTGCACTTATCCTTTCACATGTTATTATGCACTCCAAACATGAACCAAAAAGGGACGGTGTAGCAATTATATATCTCTCACAACTTGTTTATGAACCAAAGTTTGCAGCTCATAAATGCTTTTCGACACAAACCATATGCTTATTTACAAAATAAGCATCTTTTTAATCACTTATCACTTCTTTGTTCCCTCTGTAACACCTGAAAAAACAGTGATACGTTTAGGTAATTGCATTATATTCGCTTGGTTATTTGCAAAAAATAAACAAAATAAATAAATAAAAAAGCCTGTACGTAAGAGCATCACATAAGCTCAAGTACATGGTCCCTTTTTCTCATGTATATCTTAAGACTTCATAGAACTTTCCATGCCTGACAGTTCAAGGTCATAAAATGTGGTATACATGAAAGTTATTGCTAGGACACCTTTGACAAAATGTTACAAGGGTATACTTTTTATAGAATTTATGCAATGCTATCTTATAGTAAACGTTATATTGCCAGGAAAGAAAGCACACACATACTAGGGGATCTTCCAGGCAGCAAGTAGCAACTAAAGAAGATATAAAAACGAACATAATACTAAGCAAACACTTACTAACATCCTCACCTACCCAACCTTTTTTGCAATGATCAGATTTTTGTAGAGCTTAAGTAATATATATTACCACATAAAAAGTAGGATAAAAGAGCTCTAGTGTTATGTACGATTGCCACAGCTGCCAAGCCCTTCCATTACTATGTATATGTATATATATGGAAGAGAAGTAACCTACTTTTGTTATATAATAGAATACAAATCTGCAGCAATATGACATTAAATAGTTATAGCAAAACACTAGATCATGTTTTTTGTGAATTGTGACATACTTAGGAAACTAGCATGCCCAAAAAAAGCAATACTAGTAGACCACTAAGCTAAGAATAATAATCCACTTAGGGAACTCATTCAAATTGTATTGTTTATTACTCAGTTAGTATTAAGCTTCTGCCTCCTCCTTTAATTAGCATAGCCATTCTCATAATGTGTAGCCTCATAAACATCATATTTGAATGGCTTGGTGAGGATATAATCTACTTGGTAGTTCTCATATTTCCTTTTGATTTCCTTCATATGATTCATATCATTAACTATTACCCGAGTCTATATATAGAAATGATAATAGTAGCTTTCTCCAGATGGAGTTAACACTACTTTCAATGTGTGATTACATATGGTCACAAAGCACCTTATGAGAACCTATTTTTATGTCACATACTCTAAAAACAACACAAAACAACCAAACAACTACTCTAAAGACTAATAAACCACAATACATGACCAACAAACCAATTCAAACTCACAAATCGTAATTGAATGTCGACAAAGAGTAATATTATTTCCACATAATCCAAAACTGCCAAACTTTTAGGTGCAAAGCAGGTCAGTATATGTCATGGTTCAGAATTATATTTATATTATTGCCTCTAATTTACGAGAAAAGTAATAATAGGTCTAATTTCAAACAAGAGTAAACAAATTTTCAATCAGTTTGGGGATTCGGACCTAGGGCTTAATTTACTACGCAATTAGGGTTTTGCAACTAAACTTAACAAATAGATTTGAAACTGTAAAAACAACCTGATTTGACGGACTTGAACGACATGTTCCGGAGAATGCTTTGCGTTGGTTTGATTTCGATTGATCGATCAGACGCTGTTGGAAAATTATATTTTGATGGAAATTAATTGGCGCGAGATTTTTCTTGATTAGAAAATATTTCGATTTTTGATCCTTCTTGTTTCTTACATTTAACAAATAAATCCCTGTTATTTATATAACACGTTGATTAGTAACAACACTATACTTATGCCTAATCGGTTCACAAGCTCTCCTGAAATGACGATACATGGAAGATAATGTTTACACATAAATAGTCATCATAAATAGGTCTTTGATCAAATAGATGTATTATTGGTAAATGTGAAGTTAGAAAATTTTAATTTTTCATTCTTTATAAACAATGATCAATCTTTAATAAGATCTTCAATAAATTTATTGACGTAATATTGAATTAAAAGTTCAGAACTTTAATTTTTCGTGTCATCATAATAGATGATCTTACTGAGTTACCTTTATATGAGTTTGAGTTACTTTCTATCATAATTGAAACATAATAATATACTTTTTTTTTTTAATTTGTCTAAACCATTCAAACTTTTTTCATCAAAATAAATCATAAAGAGATGGTTCTATGTTCAGTTGGACTCAATTAAAAATTTAAATATCAGTTGAAATCAACAAATTTTTGTGTAATCTATACATTATATGTAATTATGTAACGTTAGCGATTGTGTATAACATTTAATCATATTGATGATCTTTTTCGTTGCTATGCTTTTTCTACAAAATACATCTTTTAATGATTTAAAAGAGACAAAGTTATATTTTATAGAAAATAGTTGGCGCTACCAACTGGTTAAAGATAGAGATAAACTTGTATATTTGAAGAAGTTGGTGGGTTAAAATGTATTGTTTGATGTGTAATTGATGACATGTACATTTCAACTGTAATGTTAGTAGTATAGTTGATATCTCCTATATTTTAATGATCTAATTGAACAAAAAGTAGTTCAACGATTTGAAAGAGACAGATGGCAAAATATACAGGTATTATAGATGATAAAAGAAAAAATTACTTAAAAAATTGTTTTGTCTTTACTATTTACTGTACCTTAAATAAGTGGGTAAATGGATAAATTAGGCGATGGGCCTGACGTAATCTGATTGATATTTTAAAGCCCACATGTGTATCCCTTTCTTGGCTCGAGAAAAAGACGGGTCCAGAGTCCAGAGTCCAGACGTCCAATCTTGGGGTATCACTTTCATTTACCTTCTTTTGGGATTACGACATTCTTTCGCCTGCACATTAGCATTTAAGTGAAGTGTTGTCTATCTTCGGGATTTATAACACCGCTACCTATTAGGTTCACTCACCATGTTTGTTTTGGAGGAGAACGGAGGTTGTCTATGGGTACGGACACGTCTTTCGTTTGTTATTTTTTTGTTCTTTGAACGACGGAGATAAACAGAGAGGAGTGACAGTCAGTTTATTATTGTTTCTTTTGTTTTTTTGTGGGTACAAGATAAATGCATTACTTATAAATGTGGTGTTCAATTGTTAAGTTATGAATATTTCTTGATAGACATAAGATTATGTTCGATTGTTAAGTTATGAACAACCCTTATTTTCATGATTGTAAAGGTGATTAACATAAGATTATGTTAATTATTAAAAATTATATAATTGCATTTACATTACGTAAAAGATACGGGTCAAACCTACCAGAAAACAAGTTAAAATGTGGATTGCAGGTCCACGGTCCTTCTGCGGTTGAACCGTGGGTCGACCATGGTCACGTTGGACTATTCTCACTTTGTCGGTTCAAAGTTCGGATCAACAATCGAACACTCATATAAGTCATCATTTGAGTCAAGGTTAATCAATTGTTAGTTGCTTAAGTAATATAAGTTTGATCATTACTTTTATAAATACTTAACTTATAACAAAATCAAAGTTATTTTTTATAAATTTTGTGAAATATTTATAAAACTTTATAAAGTATAAAAGTATTTCTATAAAGTTAATATGATAGAAAGAATCTTTTGATATCTTTAACGTTTGTAGTAAGTCAAACAAGAAAAAACACAAAAAGTATTGGATAATAAAGTACATGTACTTTTGTGTTTATCCAATGTCATTAAACCTTTTAACCTTTAAGTAAATCATCATTAAGGTTTTTAGAGTGCCTTATAAACTGATTTATAGATTTTGGATTTTGAAAAGTGTACTTTGATGAAATTTAAAAAGGATCTATTTTTTAAACGTTTTTTGACAAATGCTCCAAGGATGCACCGTGGTCGTGTCGTAGTTCTGTTATACTTTTTGAAACTTTGATTATAAATATCCGGGTTATTTCAAACAAATAGCTTATCATCTTCTGCTTAAAAAATACATATATCTCTTAATTAAAAAGTGATACACTGCTCATATCGTTTATAATTAAGTGTGTTTAAGAGAATAAGTTTATAACCAAATAGTTGATTCATGTATTAAGGTTATTGAGTTGTAATCATTTGCATTGTGTTGTAATTTGTTGAAGAGATCTTCAAGAGTGTGTGTGAGGGAGATCTCATACAGTTTCTCTTCCAATTATTTGTGAAAGAAATATTGAGTGTTTAGCGTCTTCCATTTGTTAGGGAAAGACTCATTTTGCGAGTTGTTATTTATTGTGTTCTTCCAAGGGTGTGGAAAAGAAGAAGATGTGGTATTGTTTTCTAAAGTGATAAAATATAAGAGTTTTGTGTGGTGACCTTTCAAAGTGGTGTAGGAAGAGTTTGTTGTGTGACTACCTTCCTAAGTGTTGGAGGAAGAGATTGTGGTAGTTAGTTGTCTTCTACATATTAGAACAATACATTGTTTGTGTTGATAACTTCCTTATTGAAAGAGGAAGTATTTGAGTTGGTGTCTAGGTTTTTTATTGTAGAAGTTATAAAGTTTAGTTAGATGGTCTTCTTTTAGATAAAGAAGATTAATGGAAAAATCCCGAAGTGAATTAAGGTGGACTAGCTAACGGTCATCCCAACCACTACAAATTGTAGTGTCGCTTAGTGATATTCTTCTAACCCTTAGCTATTTAATTACTTGCATATTTACTTTGATTATTATTGCTAGTTAAGTAATTATCCAAGGTTCAAGTAAAAGATTTTTAAAAATCAATAATAAACCATAGATTAGTGATTCACCCCCCTCCCCCTCTTTCACTAACTTACATAAAGTGTTTAGTCCTTAACAAATTCTTTATCAGTTATTGTGATGTGGTGTTGATGTGACAATAATATATTCAGTTCTTTCCGTACTCAAAGTAAGTGGTTTAGAATGTCTTCCACATTAATTATATACAACTATTAGACGCATAGAATTATAATTAGAATTAATAATTACTCCATTCATTTGTATATAAATTTAAAATATATAAATAAGTTTTTACATATTATAAGTAATCAACATAATATATATTGTTACTTTGTAAAAAATACAAGGCCATACATTAACATAATACTAGTAAATTACCTGCTTAATGCAGTAGAAATGTTTTTTAACATCGATCGAAAATGAAGTGATTAACCGTTGCAAAGTTAATATTTTTTTAGATAAATGACATGATAAAGGTTGATGATCATATCTTATTAACATGATTTCATTCTCTAAAAGTAACCTACACTACAAAGTTATAATTTAAACCGTAAATTTTAAAATTTATACGATGCAAATTGAATAAGAAAAAATAAGTATAATAATAATCTAAATATAAATCACAAAGTCTTTCATTAGCATTTCTTTCGTATTTTTATTAGGAGTTGCACGTGACACAACACCGTGAGGGGAGACAACCTCCGGTCAATGACCTGGTCAAATTATTTGTTTCTTATTTGGCCCAAACCCAAAAAAGGACATAATGGGCTATCCATATTTTTAAGTAAATCGCCTGAATATAGTTAGAGTCGTTAATAAATCGAGTTAGAGTCGAATTTTATCTTATCTTATTTTATATATATAATTAAAGAAGCAGACAATGACATCATTTAAAATTTAATTGCCAATTAAATTCATTAACTTTTTTAAATTGAGTAAAATTAGAGATTTAATGACATCATCATTTAATTTAAACATTTTATCAATTAAGTCATTTTATTTCGCTCTATTCAAAATTACAATACCAAACTATTAAATTATATAACTCTTAACGGATATATATTATCGTTATCAAAATTTATAAAATCTATTTCATGTATTTATATCAATAAAAGTAACGTTAAATATTTTATCAATTAAGTTGTATTTATATATGTATTTATATTACGTTATGACACTTGAACTTTTGTGTAAAAAAAAAATATTACTTCTTAATTTAATGTTTATTTTAATAGCTGAAACGACCCGTGTGTATACACGGGTTTGAACGCTAGTATTTAAATATTCGATTTGACTCATTTAATAATTATTTGATTTAAGTTCAACTCGAATTTAATTAGGTTTTAAGATAATGTTTAAATTTAAGTTCAAATAATTAATTAATGTTGAAACTCAATACTTAACTTAAATGATTGTTTAGAAGCTCGAGCTCGATAGGCTCGTTTATTAGTTCAAATAAGTTTTTTAGGAAATAAATAATAAATAAATTATTTAATAAACTTTGAAAGATAGTTTATAAAATATATTTTACACTTAATTTATATCTATACGATATATAAAGTATGTTCAATGTTAAGTCATAATTCTTAAACGAGAATTAAACTTACTCATTTATCCTTTTACATTCATAAATGGAAATCACTTCAAATAGGAAAATTGTTATTCCAAAATTACTTATTTACATATTTTTGTTAGAACAAGGTTGATAGTATTACCTTTTAAACTTATATTATCTATTTACTAAATTGTCAATAAAACTCTATTACACATAAAAGGAAATAAAAGATTATTAACTCAATCATAATCAGTGAGAATATATCTATGCTTATTTGTAAAACATGTGACATGTTATTTAACAAATTGAATAATTATCAATTAAACAATGATTGAAAATGTTATATTACTATTCAAATATGACATTATATTCAACAAACATATTATTATATGTAACACAAGTAAGTAAGTTAGTTATCACTGTCGAATTGCGCAAACGATGTGCTAGTTAAACTTAAAGTGTGTGAGTTTAATTGGTTGTTGATCAATCATATTTCATCTTTAGTGCAAATCTGAGAAGGGTTTATAGGTGTTAATCTTTAACACCCCGACGTACGTGCAAATGCGGTTCGAGATTAACTCAATCGAAGGTGGCTAACGGATTAATCCTTGAAAATATATAGTGAGATATTTCTAAGTATATGAGGTGCTTGAAATAAATGAGGGAAAATGCTAGTTTACATAGTGAAAACCCTACTTTCTAAAAGGCTCTAAAAGGATGTCAATTAGGGTGTGCTAATGCATACATTCTATGAGATTCGTGCTGACGTGGACCACTAAGATGGGCTAACCAAATTAACGGGGTAGCTATGCAAATTACACATGCATGAAAATTTCATTTGGTACTATGTGCTAGACATTGTCGAGAAAATATGCAAAGTATGTGTTGGCCAAGTGATGTGTAGTTATAAATTTATACTAAGAAATACCGCAAATTGACTATTACACAACCGGGCAGTGAACCCTTTCGCGTAGTAGTATAGGATGGGTAAGTCCGAGTCGAACCAAGAGGACCGTGCAATTAAGAGTGTTTAGCGAATTTAGTTAATCTAAAACAAGTAAGTAAATGTGGGGGTTTTGCAACCGAATTGTTGGTTTGCAATTATCGCTAAATATAAGAAAAATAAATAACAGGCAAGTGGATATTGAAGTATCAGGAATAAAGAGGAACACTCATCTAGATTAGCTCACTAATGGTTTCGGGGTGTTTGTTAAAACTGGTTTATATGTTATTGTTCATTAAACTAAATCGAGTATGGAATTCGTGTTCACTTCTTCCAAAAGATTAAATAGAATTACCCTTTCGTGTTCACTATGGGTTTCTACTAAACTAGCCTCAATTCAATTAAATAACTAATGATTTAATCTTGTAAACTTACATTCGCAAGCTTATTAAACCTAAGGCGAGTTCTCTTCTTAGGTTTGATACAACCACAATCAAGTTAAATTAATCAATCCATTCAAATCTTGCGTTCGCGTAGATTAGGCAATCATTCATGGACAAACGATTACAACAAACCAAAATAATGCACTAGTATTCACTAGAACATTCAAAGCTTCATTAATGGATAAACTAAGCTAAATGAAACTTAATCACAATTGGATTTTCAATTAAACATTAGTTAAACAATGATAAACACCAAAGATTTACACCCCTAACCAAGAGTTTGCATCATTTAAATGAATGTTAAATAACTTAGCTCATAGCTAGACTAAGAACAATAATGAACATGGTGAAATTGCAAGTAAACATTTAATTTAAATGAATAAATGTAAACTAGATTGTACCAATGTCTTACAAAGTTGATTCCTTAATCTTGTAGCAAAAATAGATGATCAATGATGAGAAGCATTCAATGTTCTCCAGAAACCCCCCAAAAGTCGGCTAGAGTGTAGTTAATGTTAGATATATTAATTAGGGTTTCCAACTAGAAATAAAGCAAAAATCAGTTGTGCAGACACTTTACCCGGCGGGGAGTCAGAGTACCCGGCGGGTACTTTCTCAAGCCAACCCAGATGGAAGATTGGTACCCGGCTGGAAGCTAACCGGGACTAGATGAGTTCCCGGCGGGAACATTCATTACCCGGCGGGGACTCTGTCACCCGCCGGTACCTCCTTACTTTTCAGCATTTCATCTCTTTTTTCATCCAATCACCCAATCTCCAATCTAAATACTTAAAATTCCTAAAAAATCATAATTCTAACATTATAAGTATCAAAAGTTCATAAAACGCATTAGAATTACAAACAAATATATGGATATTGCAATAGATGAGTCTATATAAATTGAGCAATATCAAATTCCCCCACACTTGAACTTTGATTGTCCTCAAGCAAATCATGATTTTAAACATTTTAATCTCCTCCTCTTGCAATTAATAAAATAATGATCATATTGGTTTCATCAAGCGATTACTAGTGATCACCAAGTGATTGTCTAGCATATATTCTACAATTAATAGAAACCCAAGACAATTATACACGTTACTAAAGACTTGCAATAGGATCAAACTTTCACCAAGTGAAGTATCAAACTAAGTAAGAAGGGCATGTTAGAGTCATGATTTTATCAAGTTAGATAATCCGTAAGCTCAACTACTAAACCAATCAAGTTTCATGATACAAAGTTCTTTCACATATGTGACAATAAGGTTAAAATTTCAAGATTCTTAGTATTAATCCACCATAAATTTTCAACTAATCAAGTTTTCACATACAATTACTTGTTTGAAAGCAAATTAAACCCGTGACTTTCTATGAGGTCCATGTAACGAACGTTAGACCAACTTGTCCAAACCGGAAAAAGGTCTTAGAAAGCTAAATGATGAACATCCCAAAGGGTTTAATAGTCCGAACCTCAAAGGCCACATATATGGTTTAACGAATTCGTTTAAATTAGATATAATCCATGACTTTCTATGAAACCCATGTAGCGAACTTTCAACCTAACCAATCCCAAGCCGGATAAAGACTTTAGGTGGTTAAATGACAAGCATTCCTCGGAGTCTACTCATCCAAGTTCCAAAGGCCATATATGTGATTACAAATAATCAAACTTAACAATAAAATTACCACATGTTTACTTTCCTTTTCTTTTGCTTCTTTTTTTTTTTTAGTATGCTCTTTTTCTTAATTAAGTATCAAAGTATAGTTTCAAAATGCTAAGAATCCTTCCAATTAAAATTAAAGTCACAATGTTCTAGAATTTAAGCCTAATGACACTCTAGCAGCAATCAACAAAACTGATTTAGGCCAAACTTACAGATTATATGTTAGCATGGAAGTATATGTAATTAGTGCCCAACTTACCTCTTTATCACTTACAACACTTAAATCAGCAGACTGGTGATTACAACGGTTTCAATAAGATCCTATAACAAGTCGTAGAACAATTTACAGTATAATTATCACAAAAATATCATGCAAGAGGCGGCTACTTAATAATAATTCTTATACTATCATGATCAACAAAGAATTCAAGCAAAAATTTAAGTGTAAAACACGCCCTCCCCCACACTTAAGTTGTGCAATGCCCTCAATGCACAAAATGGTGAACAAAATAGCACAGGAGGAAGAAAAAGGGAACGAGTACTTCCCCGGGGGTTTTTGAGCAAAATAGAGAACCGCCAAGGACTGAAGTTGCTGAATGGTTTTGTCTGAGTGCGATGTTATCTACATCATTATATCCCCCCGAGATATGATAGACAAGGTTCCGTTTTGGGTCAGATCTTCGATCATCGTGCTAATGTGACGTTTAGTCCTTAGTTATGGGACGGTTCTGTTACAGGACGTCAGGATAGTAAGTGGTCTTATAATGTCACAAACTTTTTTTTCTAAATTAAACCGAAACTTTGCGTAGACAAAAATAAAATAATTTTTTATAGAATTATCTCAAGAGTATCTAATTAAAATACTATTTACATACATCCTAAATATATTCAGAAATACTTTAATTTTATTAAGAACCGTAATAATTCGTATCTTTTTAATAAAAGTATATTTTATTTTACAAGTTTTTAAGGTACCGTACACCCTAAACGTATTAAGAAATACTTTAAATCTCTTAAAAACCATTAGAATTCATATATTTTTATAAAAGTGTATCCTATTTTACAAGTTTTGGAAGGTATCGTACATCCGTTTGTTGTTATTACATTAAATTAAATGCAAGTATGAATTTTTCTCTATATCAGTGAACAACATCTAACAAATAACTGGACAATACACGTAACACCGAATTAAATTTTGTAGATGGTTCTAACAATAATATAGATTCACAGAATCTAACTATACATAATTGGCTATCAGAAAGTTAAATTAATTATTGGTCAAATGCTTTTATTTATTTTCAAGTCAACCAAATACGATATTCATCATATAAGGTAAATACAATATCATTGTGTCAAAGTAAAGCTTAAAAAGTAAATCATGAGATAGTTTGACCAACAACTTATACCGTTGGTCATACAAAGTATATTCCAAAGGTTCTAAAATTGGAGTTTCAAAATGATTCGTTGTAGTGATCTGGTTTGGATTAATACAAGTCAATTCATTTTGTGATTTTTTTAAAGAAATTGAATATTAATCCTTTATATATTATATAATCTTCTTGCTTCATATTTATAATTATTTTGTTTACTTTTTGTATAAAGTTAACTTTACAAGGTTTAAGTTTTATCATTATATAATTATATATATCTGTGACTTTTCATTCAAGACATAATTTGTTTTTGAGGATGAAAAATGTGTTGTAAGCTGCAATTTAAGTGTATTAAAGTCAAAAATAATATTACATTTTACATTTTTTAATCCTTTTAAAATATGAAATATAGATGTTTACTACAGATAAGGTTTCCCCTATGTTTATATTTGAGGTAAACATAAATAATAATTTGTACATAAATATTTGTCAACGCATATGATCATGTACTAATTTCAACCTTGTTTCGATTTGTTGAATCGTGACAATAATTGACTCTTAGTTGGAAGTTGTAGATAATTAAATATTATTACATGATCATTATGTCTTTAAGAAACTGTGTACGGATACATGAACAAAAAATTGAAAATATTTTTTTAATATGATGCAAATATCTTTTTTTATGATGACTACTTTAATGAGAAAAAAAAATACTACAGTTAAACTTAAAAAACACGAAAATTACACAAATAAAAGATTGGTCAAATTTAACAATAAAAAAATTACAAACCCAACAGGTTAATCTAACGCGGGTCACTAGTCGGACCAGTAAACCCGCCTGATTACAGTGGGCCAGAAATTGAAGTTGACATGACGTGTTTGACCCGCTTCACTACTCGAGTCACGATTTGTCAGGTCCGTTCCTCTTGGTCAAGCCGAATTCGAAAACTTTGGTATATTCTAGTTGGTTAAAAGTTTATATTTTGTTATATGGTATAACATAAAGTATTTGATCATTAATCAAAATGTCTATTTTAATTCTACCGATAATAAAAGGTTGATGAAAATTTATAAATGAAGATCAATATTACTACATTTTAAATATTATACATTGATTCCATCATATAATAAAAAGCTTATTCGGATGAATATATACGGAGCATCTATATAACGAATAAACATTTAAAATATTGTTGATATCAGACGATTGTAACCAATATTACCTATGTAACGAATTACTAACGATTGATCGAATGTAACCAATACCTATGTAATTACTAACATTTAAAATATTGTTGAACGTAATAGAAAACCAATATTACCTATGTAACGAATTACTAACATTTAAAATATATAATTACTATATTATTTCATTTTAGGATAAAATTTTATTTCAATATCATGAATTGTAATAGAAAAGAATACAAAATATCTCTATAATTCGTTTAAGTTTAAAAACTCTTCTAATATCTTACAAATAATTAAATATAGTGTTATGACACCAATTTAAAACATGTTATTTTCATATTTAATTATTGTACAAATTAGTTTTTAAATGGGGAGTTTAAATAAGTATGAGTTTTTTTGTGAGAATGAGAGAATCAATAAGAGTGATCTATTTGGCAAAACCTCACTTTCCCTCACGCTTTTTAAAATTAAAAATCTCAAAAACGGTAAATCAAAAAATTATAAAACTTATTCCATAAAATTTAACGTTATTTTCTTTTCGATTAGACATTTCACAAGGTATATTTTTGAAGAAGTTTTATTTTACATTTTTTGGTGGGTTTTGAAAACTGGTAACACATGTATTACCGTTTTTCAAAACCCACCAAGAAATGAAAAAAAGGTTTGTCAAATGTGATAGTCGTCGGTAACACATGTGTTAATTGCTGGTAATACATGTATTACTAGTTTTTAAAACTCACCAAAAAATGTTAAAAAACTTTGTCGAAAGTATGCTATGTAAAATATCTAATCGAAGAGAAAAAAATTATGATTTTTATAACGTAATATTTATAATTTTTTGACTAGCTGTTTTTTAAATATTCAATTTTTTAAAATATAAGAATATTATTATTTTTATAAAAATAAATGGTTGAGATTCATAGTATTATACTTTTTAAAAATAGATACTTAAATAAATATTTTTGGGAAATTGTCCGTTTTTGTCCCTGTGGTAGTCGCGTTTTGACAGTTCTATCCTTTTTCGAGTTTGGTCAATTTTTTTGTCCCACAGGTTGTAATTTTCGCCGGTTTAGTCCATTTTTAACAATTTCGTTAAGTTTTCCTGTTAAGTCGTGTAAAATGACTAAAATACCCTTCTTCTTCCCACTAACCCTAACTCTAATCCTAACCCTAACTATTTCCAATTCTTCCTCAACTGCACACAATAATTCAAACCTTGATTATTAACCTAACCCTAATTTCTTTTCTTCCATTTCTATCAATTTCACAAATCATAAAACAAAATCAAACAAAACACAATCAAAATCGATAACAGTATCACAATTTCGAATCTGGGTTCATGTTCTAGTCTCGGTTCTGTTGGTCATCGTGTTCAAGTCTAGGTTCTGTTGGTCATACGCACACACATCGCGAAACGAAACCCTAGAACACATTGGATCCGACCATAACAAATCGTGAATCCGGCCACAACAAATTAGGGTTAGGTTAATGTTCAAACCTAGAACACATCGTGTTTGAATCTGGGTTTGTGTTCAACATTTGATTTATGGCCGGAAGTTCGCGAGATGATCGGAAGTCGCAAGATCTGGATCTGGATGGTGTATCATCTCGCCATCGTTGATTTCAAAGCTCCGGTGGTCATAAACCCTAAGCAATGGAAACAGATCTGGAAAACGAACAGGTCCAGTTAAGACTTCATCTTCTTTTCGTGAAACAGATTTGAACGATTTCTTCTAAACGAGGGTTTGGTGGCGATTTTATTTCAGATGGCCGGATTTTGAGTTTTAGGGTTTTCAATTTTCTGTTGGTTTCTCGAAATTCGAACATTCACAGGAGTTTTAGTAAACTGATTTGTCACGTTTTGGAATTGGTTTATACATGATTATGATTTGGGGTTTTTGATTTGGGTTTTTTGATTTGGGTACAATCGCAAATGATTTGGGGTTTTTGATTATACAGAAATGTGTTATTTGATTTGTATATGTATGCATATGTATGTTTGTGTTTGCAGATCTAATATAAGGATGATGAAGATGATGATTTAATTAAAAAATGAGTGAAGGGTATTTAGGTCATTTTACATGATTTAACGGAGAAATTTAACGAAAGTTAGAAAAATGGACTAATTCGGTGAAAATTACAACATGTGGGACAAAAAAATTGACCAAACTCGAAAAAGGATAGAACTGTCAAAACGCGACTACCACAGGAACAAAAACGGACAATTTCTCAATATTTTTCTAATTTACAAATCGTGTGGAATATTATCATATTTTAAGAAAAGAAAAAGACAAAAATAATTACTTTATAAAGAGTAGAGAAAGAAAAAGAAAATAAATTTTAACTCAGTGGTAGACCCTTAAAATTCCAATCATTTCGGATCCACCCCCAACAAACCATATATTTATTTATTTATATTTTTTCCTTTTTTCCTGCAATAAGATTTGTCTTGGAAGAAAGAAAGGGGGCTGAGGTGGGATAATCAAAATATAAAGAAAATAAATTTCCAAAAAATCCTAACAAGAAATTAATTATTTAATTCAATGGGAAAATACTGTTGTTAATCAACTAATCAGAGCTTACCCCTAAACTGTCTCTGGTGTCTTGTTTGTTATCAGGTTTGTAGTCACAGCCCTTGAATCATTTCCATCAATTCATCATTTTTTGAATTAGTTGTCTTTTTTATTGAATTATAATTTCAATTTTACTTTCATTTCGCGTATCCAATTCTTTATACGAAGAAATGATCAATTTTGATTTTATTTCATATTGTTCGTTAGATTTTTCCCTTGAATTCAGATCTTTAATTTTAATGACTAAAATTTAGCTAGATCATTTATAAATGATCTTTTTTTGGTGTATGATTGCAAAATTGTGAAAAGGGTATGTTTGAATGACATTGATTTTAGGTTATAATTGAAAAAAAAATTATACTTATTATCTCTATCGTTGTGAATCTTTTAGAACAAGAATTACAAGTGTGTTGTACCCACTTCATTTGGGTGGATGATTTATTGTTGATTGTTTTTCCAAAAGTGGAAATCAAATCTGTAGGTTTATTTACTGCTGTTTCGTAATCATTCTGTTGGGTGAAAAAAAATCGTCATCATCATTGTTTAAAGTCTACGTATTTTTTATTTGCTAAAAAGATCAAAATTTTATTATCTTCAAGCTGCAAATTTACTGTATCTATTTGGGTCTTTATGTAGTTATGTGATGTACATTTTGTTGAAGTGATTCAGTAATTGGTAGCTGGTATTTAAGGAAGGAGCTTTGGAGTTTGATGGGTGGATTTGATGATCATGGTGGAAGAATTGATTGGATGACTCCTAGCCCTAGCCCGCGATCTCTTTTTGCGGCAATGTTGGGCGATGATGTGAGCACACAGTCAGTTACCGAGCCTCCGAAGTATGATCACAGTATTGATGGCGGGTTCACGTTTCCAGGACCTAATAGACAAGTTGGTTCTGAAAATGGTGACGGGAATCAACGAGGACAAACGGTTGATCAATTGGCAAAAGGCAATGAATTTCGTGAGCCGAAAACAAGTTTCAGGGGTGGTCTTGTTGAAAGAAGGGCGGCCCGAGCTGGTCATAGTGTTCCTAGGTTGAATACTGATATAATGAAACCTGCTGATAATTCGCAAAGTCAACAAACTCAATCGCCATACTTGACTATTCCGCCTGGTCTTAGCCCAACTTCCTTTCTGGATTCACCTGTCTTCCTGTCAAACGCGTTGGTAAGTTCATGAGAATCTTTGTTTCAAAATTATATAATACGTATATGATTTAAGGTATTCTGAAAAAGGTTATGTGATATTGAATGATCAGAATCAGATTATTAGCTTGATCTGCTTTTTGAAACTGATTACGATTGAATGAATGAAGTCAGATAGTTATCTGAAAAGGCGGAAGATTAGATTGTGTTTGATTGTATTAATAGTCACTTTTAATGATGTTTAGTGCTTGGCAAATTCTGATTATTGAAGTAATAGATATTATAAGGGTATGTAGGTCATTTTTGTTTCAGCTAGTTTCAAAATTATTCAAATCCTACATAATCAGATAACCGTAAGAAGCAGGTTGCTTAAACATCGTAAACTGATATTTGTGACTTGAGATAAGTACTCTTAATATGCACATTTAAATACCTTAGTTTTTTTGCAGCATGTTTATATTGCAGAATGAAGACATGTATTTTCATATCTTTCTTTGTTCTTGTTCTTCAACTAGCACAGACTCAGGTTCTCATTTATATTATAAACTAAGAATCATGTGAAATGATCTTATTCGGTTATTTTGTAGGCTCAACCTTCTCCTACGACTGGGAAATTCCAATTGGCTCTAAATGGGAATGGGAATGGTAATGGTAATGGTAATGGTAATGGGAATGGTAATGGTGGAAGCTTGTTGTTGTTCTCGGATTCCTCCAATAAGAGTAAAGATAATGTGTTTGAGGAACCCAATAATGCATCATTTGCCTTTAAACCTTTTCCAGATTCAGCTCCCTTACTTCGTCAGCATGTAAGCAAAGTAACATACACTTGAAACTTATTACTATATTATGTAGAGGTGGCAAAGTTGCGGGTCTGTCAGTTGGTAATGGGTCATAGTGAAATTTGGTTAAAAGGAGTTCTTTTTGGTGCGTCAAAAAGAGCCGGGTTGTATTGAACTGACATGAAACACATTTCTTTAAGAAGAGTTATACTTCATTAGTTTGTCAACTATGCTTACAGAAATTATACCGTTTCTATAATATTTAATATTTAAATACATTTGAATAACATGATTTGGGAGATTTTAATAATTAAAAATAAACTTTGGCTTAACTGTTTTGTGTGTGCTATTATATTTACCCGTTTGACCTGTTAGAGACATACAGTACTTGAATGGACCTATTCATAAGTATATGAGTCTGAGCGGTCCGCTAGTTAAGCTTCATTTACCTCTCACTTGATGGGCTTGGGACTGTCTGGCATGGGCCGGTTGGGGTTTCCGGAAATCAACCTTTTTGAAGTAAATGAATCAAAATTGTCACCATTATTTTTGTGTATCCAGTTTGTTTTATACAATATCTACTATCTACTATCATATGCTGATGTTTGTTCCGTTCTGATCAAATAGGTCAATCTGCCCTTTATGTCTGCACAATCTTTTCAAGCTAATCAAGCTTTAGTTCAGTCTGAGAAACAGTTTCCACCTCAAAAGATTGAACCTGCCCAAAACTTTTCGGATTTCTCCGTAGCAGCTACTGAAAATAAGAACTTCTCATTACTTAATGGCGAGTTGGAGCGATCTCAACAGAATCTTGAAGTACGTCATGATAATGATGTACATCAGAGAATAAATGGAGATATTGCTAATGCTAATAGCGCGTCATCTGATGACGGATATAATTGGCGGAAATATGGACAAAAACAAGTGAAAGGTAGTGAGTATCCTAGAAGCTATTACAAATGCACTCAACCAAATTGCCCTGTAAAGAAGAAAGTTGAACGGTCTCATGAGGGTCACATTACTGAGATAATCTACAAGGGGGCCCACAATCATGCAATACTTGCTCCTAATCGGAGATCAGGAGTTGGGTCTTCAAATGTGTTAAGTGATATGCAAGGTGACGTAAATGAACAAGGTGGGACTGGTGTTGATGGAGGTTCTGTTTGGGGGACAAATATGCAACAAAAGGACAGTAGTAGTCAGTGGGGGCAGGAAAGTAATATTGAGGTGACATCTTCGGGGATGGTTATGCAAGGGCCGAACAGTGGTCAGTTTGAATCTAGTGATGCTGTGGATGGCTCCACGACATTTTCAAACGATGACGAAGAAGATGACCGTGCAACACATGGTAGTGTGTCACTTGGGTATGATAATGAAGGAGATGAATCTGAGTCAAAGAGAAGGTTTGACTATCTGTGTCTTACTTTTCCTTCTCAAAAGTTACGATCAAGTAATTTAGGGTCAAATGGACGGTTAATAGTCAATATGATTCTAGCTGCAACAAAATTGATTAGAGGTGGCAAATAGTTGGGATGGGCAAGCGAGCAATGGGTCAAAGGGGTAGTTTTGGTATAGGTCGTGAAGGGGTTTGGGTTGACCTGAAATACTTTTTGTCCAAAATATTTAATCTTTTGTTATGAATAGTTATTGTCTAATATGGTTACAGACATTGTATTATTTTGATGATGATCTAGTTTGAATAGAATGATTCATAAGGTTCTATCTACTATGCCGTAGTTAGAGAAAGAAGTTGACTAGATTGACCCTTTCATATGTATATGTAATATAGACTCTCTTTTTGGGTACAAAAATAATCACATTTTTCAAAACACTCAACGCCGTCGTATGTGATCATTAGTTAAAGCAACAGAAGCAGATTCAAACCTATTTTCGGGATCATGTTTTATTACAACTTATGATAATAGGGTTCTGATTATTCAGTATCACACATAACCCTTTCAAGTTGCATGTCCGAATATCCTCAACTCTTGAATGTCTTTTGATATTCCAGGAAAGTTGAAGCGTATGCAGCAGATGTAAGTGGGGCTACGCGAGCCATCAGGGAACCTAGAGTTGTTGTGCAAACGACCAGTGAGGTGGACATTCTGGATGATGGTTATCGCTGGCGCAAGTATGGACAGAAAGTTGTGAAAGGAAATCCAAACCCCAGGTTATTATTTGTGCTGTTTACTGTGTCTGTTATTGAATCTGCTTATTGGTTAGATGTAGGAAAATGGATGGGGTGGGTAAGATGTCTAATGGGGTTTGATGAGAACGAACATTCTTAATTACAGGACAAACTGGGTTGGGTAATCAGTCAATTGTATGAAATATGAATACAAAAGCTATACTATTAAATTATCCTTTATTTAGATCATTTCATTTAGGAGGTTGTAACTCGTAAGCATTTGCGTACACTTAAATTTTGATTCATATGATCGCCAGTTTTTATATAATACGTTTGATATGCTGGAAAGAGATAATTATTTAAGAAATGGATCAAAGTTATCACCTCTAGAACTGGGTAGATGTGTTGAAATGGATGGGTTTGGTAGCAAGTCTGATTGGGTTCATGTCACACGAGTAATTTTTATCACAGAATATGATTCTAAAAACTATATTGTTTAGTTAATAGTAGTTTTGTTTTTCTAGTAAATTGATTTAGGAGATTGTAAGCATTCAAATACACTCGGGCAGCATGTAACCCCTATTATAAATTAGCTAATTTTCATACCCTTACCCATTTGATCCCTTGGATACATTTTATTGACTGATTATTAGGTAAACGGGTCAAAATGGCTATCTTTTTAAAAAATATTTACTTTTGGCACAGGAGTTACTACAAGTGCACGAGTACAGGCTGCACAGTAAGGAAACATGTCGAGAGGGCTTCACATGACTTAAAATCAGTGATCACGACATACGAAGGGAAGCACAACCATGATGTCCCAGCAGCCCGTAACAGCAGTCATGCTAGTAACAACAACATGGCTGCACAACAAACTTTATCTATGCAGCCTCAAGTTCACATGGCTGAGCACTCTCGAATGCAAAACATGGCTAGGTTAGAAAGGTCTCCCTATGGCTTGACTGGTGGTCAGCAGATGGGTCCCGCTCCAACCCATGGCTATGGTTACTCAATGAGCCAACAAGGACCAGGAGGGCTAGCTCATATGGCTATGGCTAACCAAGGGAGAATGCCTGTTTTTCCTACTCATCATTATTTAAACCAACCACGTCAAATGAACGAAATGGGATTGATGGTGCCAAAAGGTGAGCCAAAGGTGGAGCCCATGTCAGAGCCTGGTCTTAACTTAGGCAATGGTGCACCTATCTACCATCAGATGATGAACCGCTTACCGCTCGGGCCTCAGATGTAAAGAATTGATTAAGATCGTGCATTCTCTCTTTTAAAGGGATTTTAATTTTTGGGAAAGAGTAGAAATATTTTAACTAAATATTACATTATGTTTTTTGTTGTTGTTACAACGCTTAGGGTTTTTCTTGTTTTCAAGTACTTAATTGCAAGACTCTGAAACTACATTGGGAGGATGGGTTCAATTATTTATACATCAATTTTACTTCATTAAAATTATATGGCAGTTTTAGCGTAAGTGCTCTACAGTTTTGTAGTTGCTCCAGTAGTTATTAGACCTATTAGAGCACTCTCTACGGTGACCGAAGCAAGACTGAAGACTGACATCTACGTCAGCCTTAAGACTGAGAAGCAAGACTGAACTTTTTAGTGTCATGTCAGTGCCACATCATTTTTTAAATATTAATACAAATACATTTTATATTAACAATAAAAATTACAATAACTAAAAAAAAGTTACATTAATAATATAAAAAATTACAATAATTAAAAAAATCATACGTTACATTAATAATCAAAACATTACAATAATTAAAAAAAGTTTACGTTACATTAATAATAAATAACATTACAATAATTAAAAGAAAAACTACGTTACAATTACTCATCGTCAGAGTCTTCGCTCGTGGGTTCGTTAGGCGTAACATTATTTCGAACACGAAAATTTGACGGGAGGCTCCAAATGTGTTCGATAAGATTATTACGAAGTGAATGACGCGTTCGCCTATCGCGTAATTCTTTGTCCATACGAGCATGAACTGCCACCCTCTCCGACCAAGAACGTCGCGGAAGATTATTCGACTTTCGGAGGTAGTCTTCCTTAAGTTGACATATATTGCGCCCTGTTGTCTTCGGTTATCATGTTGTGTAAAATCACACAAGTGTACATGATTCTTCTTATCTTGTTAGTACTATATGGTCTTGCCGGATTTTTAAGTATCTCCCAACGACCTTGAAGTACACCGAATGCTCGTTCCACGTCCTTTCTTGCAACTTCTTGGAATCTATTGTATTTGATATTTTTTTCGTCGATCGGACATTTAAACGATTTAACAAGAGTCGCCCATTCCGGATAAATTCCCGTTAGCGAGATAATATCTTTTGTTATATTCAACCCCATTCACAATAAACCTTGCCCCAGGAGCTCGATCTTGGAGTAAATTGCTAAACAAATCCGATTCATTAAGAACATTAATATCGTTGTTGAACTTGCAGGACCAAAGTAAGAGTGCCAAATCCACAAATCGTATGAGGTCACCGCTTCGAGCATGATTGTTGGATGCCAGTGATCACCTCGTGTGTATTGACCTTTCCATGCTACTGGACAATTTTTCCAAGGCAAATGCATACAATCGATGCTTCCCAACATCCCCGGAAAACCATGTAACTCCGCATGTTTAGCATGTAGACGTTGGACGTCTTGTAGAGTAGGTTTTCTTAAATACTTAGTCGAGTATAAATGAAATACACATTTAGAAAAGTTATCTAAACAATCATATGAAGTTTGTTGACCCATATGTAAATATTCATCAAACGCATCGGCTGCACAATCGTATGCCAATTGTCGTATGGCGGAAGTGCACTTTTGGTAAACATTAAAACCAAGTGTACTGGTACAATCGGACACTTGATGGAAAAAGCTAAAATATGGAGGTAGTGGTAGTTGAAAGTAAGACGTTATACTTTCACATATACGGAGAAACAATGACTTGCTCATCCTATATCTTCTTCGAAAGTAATCTTCCGGGAATGTTGGATTAGGTGCAAGTAGTCTTGCCACAAACGTTGGCCGGCACCGAGACGATCTCTATTTAAATGTCTTCTACGTATTTTTGGCTGAGAACTTTCGGCTTCGTCTTCTTCATTTTCTTCTAACCCTTCAAGAATATCGAGCATAGCATTCAGATCGTAAGAAGCAACACTTGCTTTGAATTCCTCTAGATCGGAATCGTCGTCCGAATTATTATAGTGATCCATTTAATGATTTGATGAAAATAGAAAGTGTTTGAATTATATAGGATGATGTAAATAAGTAGTAAATGGGATAATTGTGTGTGATAATTGTTTGATATAATTTGTATGAAATAAAGTAGGAAATTTGAGAATTGTGTGTGAAAAATGTAGTATAATGTATATGTATGTTTGAGAATGGATTAAAAAATATATATTTTTTAATTTGGCCGTTGGCCTTTTTGCCCATTGCACTAGCCGTTGCCCACACGGTTTCCACTCAATCTCTCTCGTTCTCTTCGTTCTTCTTTCGTTCTGGGCAGGACGGATGGGCCATAGGACGGTCCCAAGACAGGACGTGTCTATGGTGGCGAGGTGGCAAGCCAGAGGGGCACAAGACGGGGACGAAAGGATGCCATAGGCACCGGTCTTAGTATCTTTTAGTTTATTCTACTTCACTTTACTGTTTTTGGTTATCTGAACTACTTTGGAAGTCGGTGCATTTCATAGTATGTATTGTAAATTTAACTATTATGTGATAAGAGAAAAGATCCCAAGACTGGTTCTGAGTTTTCAAAAACATTGACTTTAAAAGCGAATGTAGTGTAGTAATTGCCAATGTTCATGTTTATAATTTGAATAATACTGTATAATTTCTTATCAACATTTTTACACGTTTGGAAAAGAAGAATGAAATGACCTTCAGTTTTCGGTTTTCCCTTGGTATTCAATTCCATTTTTATTGTTATTGAAAATTTAAGAAACGATACAATAAAGTTTGGAATGAAACGAAGGAAAAACCCACCTGAAAATAGTAAATGAGTAGAGTACTTATTTAGTCTTCAAGAAGTGGGTGAATTTCCATTGTTAAAATTTAAAGACTCGACAAGAACCAAATATGTCATAAAAATATACAATTCAAAACCGTTACCCATTATTAGTATATTGGTAAAAGCTTTAGTCAACAATAGATATATATGTACACGCACAGGCGTTATAGTCAATAATATTTGTAGTTTCAAACCGTTGTACAATTTGACGCATTATAAATTCTTTAGTCAATTTTCTGTAAGCAAATAACCGTCTGTCATTATTTATTTATCATAATGAATGTCTTCTAAGTAATAAATCATATTTTTTTTTCTATCTGCAAATAATACCAAAATATTTTGCTATATTGAATTAAAAACAATCACCCATTTGAACTGCCTGCTATGTAAATCATCTTTAACTTCACAACCGGAAGAGCATCATGTAACTATACACTGCTGTCATCCTAAAAATAACTAGTTAATTATGCAAAAGTTTCAATCTATTCACTGGAAGTCTTTTCTTCAATATGGTCTGCTGCCCTCCCCAATCCCCTTCAATTTAGCTCCTCTCTGCATCACAAATTTGAACAATGCATCTTTAGAAATTGTTGAACGGGCGATTCTTTTAAACAATATTGTCCATAAAACGACAAAGATATCTTTCTTTTTCACATATAAAACTTAGTATGTGACCTCGATAGTTGTGAATTGTGATACATTCTATTAAAATAACTGCTTGTCTACTTCAGTGGTATAGTGGTTACTAACTGCTTAGGCAAGAGTGGTCACTTTGAAGGACGCCATTGGTGTCTTAAATTTGAAGGTGTGGGTTTAATAAGTGCCTGTTTGGTTCAAGGGTATGGGTTTGAGTGGACAGGGGTGAGTTTAGAATCCCTACCAATTCCTCATCTCACTCACTCTTGAATCAAAAGCCCATACCCATAGTGATTCCTGAACATAAACAAACACCACCACCTGGTAGAGAGTTTGATCATGACCTGAGACAGCTCCAGACTGATGGGTAATAGAGAATGCCAACAATAGTACGCCTTCTTTCTTCATGAAAATCAACACCACGCTGCACAACTGGCAATTGCTTTATCTCTTTAGCCTCCATCAATTTTTTAGCAATTGCCAAATCAGTATCAGGATAACATGTTAGAAGTCCTCGCTTTAGCCCATGATAGTTTCTCCCTCAAGTGCAAATGGAAGAAATAGAACACTCGCTTAACTGCAAACAATTCCGTTTTATCATGTTATAAAAGCCAATGGTCACTAATGGATGTGTGCATGCATGTGGAAAGTGCATTGTATTGTTGTAACCAACATTTAACATACATCTGAGGTTGATAAACCACTGTCGAGGGATTCATTAGAGGTCTTTAAAAAAACCCCTTCCGATGTCACCCTAAGTCAAAATCCCTTCTAGTGATCTTCAGTGTCCACAACAAGCACATAACTTTGTTGACTGTCATCCATGCATTATACAGCCTCTTAAGCAGTTGACGACTTCGGGTAGTTGTTTGACATAGCCTGAGAAACCTGATTACGGTGGTTACATAAGATGCCAGACATTATAAAACTGAAAACAAGGGTTAAAAAACTTTTGAGTACCTTCAAATCCTCAAGAATATATCCTCGTCAACTGCTTCATGGTTATGACCAGGTCCCATTATGCAAAGCTCCATCATCTTCAACATTTTGTCTCCAATCGTCAAGTTTGTCATCAATTGGTGAACCGTGAAAGAACGGAATAACCTTTTAAGGAACTCCTTGTATCAGAACCCTCGCCCTCCTTACATTGGTTGGCAGCAGATGGAACCCATATTGCTAATCCAACAGCCCCCTGATTGCAGCATTCATGACAAAAAAACGGTAAGTATATATTATTCCTAAATGCAGACGTTGGACTTAAACTTCCTAAAAAAGTGAGAATTTTACTTTCACAGAATATTTAAAGAAAAGTTTACCATGAGAGGAAGCAAGATTTTATAATCCTTTGTCAGCTCAAACAGAAGTAGAACTGAAGTCAACGGTACAAAACAAACTGAGTGGGTAGGACAAGTTGGGTTAACTGGTTCAGGTCCAAATGGGTTATTTTGTTACAAGTTAAAACAGGTCGAGTCATATTGAATTTAAGCAGGAGATTTTGTTAGGTTTTTTTGTTTGAATTCTTATGAAAATCATATTACTGCAATAATAACCTAATTAAAAGCAATAGGTTTAGGATATTTTATGCTTCAAACATACGCTTTGGATAACTTTCCCTGTTAAACCCATATAACCCGTTTCCTCTTCAGCTAATTTTTTTCCTATTACCCATTAACCCCTCAGAGATAAAATATACACAAATCGACTCATTGAGACCTTAACTCAAATCGACTCATTCATAACTTAACGGGTTGAATGCCACCCCTGATTGGTGCAGAAAAAGTAAAAGCATTATTAATTCATATGCCTGTGGCTGGGCAATAGCAGAATTTCCCGGTATGGCGGAGTTGATCAATTCCGCTGCTGAACCACCAAAATTTTAGTTTGAATCTAAGAATTTTTATAGTGAAACTAATTAAGTTTTTTGCTATGCAAAATCGTGCAGACTACCATTAAAATTAAAACTAAAATTACAGAAATAAACTTACACACCAACTGCAAAGGAACCCATACGATAAGATGTAAGATGGAGATAGCATCCAAACTAAACAAAACAACGCTAATGATCCATCGTAAAATGATATTGATTAACCACAATAACAAAATCTAAGTTTACTATATCATATATATTTGAACCCAACAAAATTTCTTATTAATAAATTGCTATTATCTAGTCAATAATTTATATTGAAACACAATCAGTGATATACGGAGAAAAAAATGATATACGAATCATTATCTATAGCTTATAGTACCATAAACAACATAACTTATCCCATTTGATGATGATTATCTTTAAACATCTCATTATAGATATGTAAGCCTCCTATTGTACGATGAAAAAGATCTAAACAGATACTAGTACTAATTAATGTATTATAAAATTTACTTTTATCATCTTTTCAAGACTAACCACATTGTTTATTAACTTTGTGCTCCAAAAAAACGATAAAGCATAGCTTGGAAGTGCGCTCCCCACTGGCACTAGAATGTGTTGACAAAAGGGGAACTTTCGTGTCCGCTATTTGTGTTTCCAACGCTAAAAGCATAGGGATTCATTGTACGACACACAGGCTTCCAATACGATAATAAATAATAATAACGTTACATGTGTCTAAAATACACATAAATATGTAACTAATACATATAATGAATGACAAATAAATCTCATCTATTATATTTTTTACTAATTATTTTATTATATATACCAGTTAAATTCTAAAACATATTTGCATGATTATATTTTTAAGCACATCTAAAATTTCTCTCGATTATAATCACTTTATAAACGTTATAAGTTTTTATATTATTATTATATATATATATTATTTTCTAAAAAAAATTATATATATAAATAAATTTAAATCAATAAGACAACGTTAAGAAAAAGGTGGTATAAAAATAATGACAAAAGAAGATGTCTAGAATATAAAGCAATTGGAATCTCATGCTAGTTGTGGATGATGATGACACATTTAGTGCTAAGCATACCAAACGAAAAAAGGTATATCCTAATCTATGAGTCGGCAAACTTGTATTTGGCCCAAACTGAAATCGGTTTTCAAATCGAACCGGTTTAGTCAATTATGGTCAAAATCGATTTTGACTCAAACCGGTTCGGTTTGAAATCGGTTTGGTTTGAAAAAAATTTAAACCGGTCAAACCGATTTGAAACCAATTTTCAAATTGGTCTAAACCGATTACTGTAAAATCTCAAACCGATTTCAAATTAAACTGGTTTCATCAAAACTTATTTGACCAAACCGATTTTAAATTCCGATCCCATTTTTTTAACACCTCTATCCTAATCAATGTTCAAAAATACTACCTATTATAGATCTCCAAATTTATCCATACTAGGTGAATAATGGTGAGCAATATCGCATTGGGAAATCTATCATGGGAAATCTGCACAAAGCCCAATACCAAAGAAAAGCCTATATTCAAGCCCAATCATCTTCTCATTTCTTCTCTGTAAAAAAATAGAAGAAAGCTTACCAATTAGTAGTACATCCGACCAAACAAACACAATCAATGGTTAAATTGGTTTCTCTCTCCGCCCTGTTAACGGCGATCGCAGCTTCACTACCAACGTCCACCACCGTCTAATTTTAACTCCCCACCGTTATAATTTATTAACGCCGTCACAATCTACCGTCTGACCCACATAATCACTTCTGCAACTAATTTCCCCTAAATTCCCTCTCTACCAGTAAAAAGGTACGTCAACATAAAAAAAAAAATTACACAACACAACTTATTATATATTCAAACAAGTCAATTTAGGTCTTCCAATTTATCATTTCATTTCAGTCAGTTTCTAAAATTGTTCGAGATCGGTACAATTTCGCTATTTTTTATGTGTTTGTATACTCGATTGCTTATACATTTACCTGTTTATATATATTTTGATCCGATTGTTAAAATTTCAGCTGTGTATAAGTAGTCAAACGCAGTCTATCTCGTTTCCCCTAATTTTTAGGGCAAAATTAATTAGGCAATTGAAATTAGGAATTATGCAAAGGCATCGTAATCCTCCGAATGGATTTAGGTCCAATCCTATGGGAACCGGTGGCGGTGGCGGCGGTGGTGTAGCTGCCGGTGGTCCGGGTTACCGGAATTTTAACCGCGGTGGTTTCGGTAGGGGGCAGCCACCTCCGCCACGTAGGATTGATGTTTTTATGGAAGCTGGGAAATTAGCAGCCGAGTATTTAGTTGCAAAAGGTTTAATTCCGCCGAATTCGGTTAATGGTAAATGGCAAAATAATAATTTGAAAAATTCGATCAGTGGTGGGAGCGGTAGTAGTGGTGGTGCAACAGGTTCAAGAGATGGAAATAGGGTTAGCAGAACAATGGGATCTTTTAAAGACCCGAGGGTTGAAATGAATCGTGAAATTGAACGGAGTTTATCTGATAAACAAGGAGATGGTGATTTGGTTTCTGGATCTACAGAAGAACAAAAATCAGGAAAAGATGGTGTTAGTGAGGAGCAAAAATCATTATCGGGTGAACTAGAATCGAAAATATACGAGGCAGGAAAGTTAGATGCAACAGCCCTGAACCAACAAAGTCAATCGCCTGATGAAAATGAAGGAGTGAAGACCCCAGTTTCGGATGTCTCACATCAGGATTGTGTTGAGTCTGAGGAGAAAAGTGTTGATAAGAACTTAGATTCGATTACAACTGACGTGGTGATGGAAGATGGTGACCGAGAGTCTGAAAAATCGGTTATTATTAAAGAAGAGTCGTCAGAGGAGAACAATAACGATGCCACAAATAATAACAGTAGCGATTTGTTGAATCTAATTAGGTTTAATAAAGTACCCACCAGAACTCGTTCCTCTGTGACTCCTAAGGGGTCAAAAAGTGACCCAGTTTTAATAACTGGAGACGAAAACAGGAATGCAAACCTGAACTCTGGAGAACCCGTGAACTTGAATTCCTTGCAGGATGATGAAAAACAAGTATTGAAACGTGAACCGAAGATTGAAGAGGATCTTATGTATAAATTTGGGCAAGGTTTACATGCACGATCACTATCTTTTCCTCAAAGATCCTCCATCTCTGAGCAAGAATTAAATGAGGAAAATCATGGGTTTACTAGAAGCAGCTCTGCTGTATTGGGCAGAGGCGAGAAACGACCACTGCAAATTAACGATACTGCAGAATCAGCCAAGAAGTCTCGGGATTGGGCCTCCGCAAATCTTCAATCAAATGATTACTTGCATCTTTCTCAAGAGGGTAGGTCAGGAATTACTCAACAATGCAACTCTTATGCAGAAGAAAAACAATTCTTTCCTAGTTCTTTTAAGATTTGTGACCTTAATTTAATGGGAGTTTCAGATGTACATGAGAATCATGGCACCAATCCGGTGATTGGATTTTCATCAATTGGACAATCGAAGCAAGAGCCAGTTTCTGTTGAGTTTGATTTGACCATGAATAGTTGTGGTATAGCAGACCGACATATTAGACGCGGACCTGATGGCAAAGGGGTGGAGGTCATTGATTTGGATTGTGATTCCCTGCAAAATGACAACAATAATCCTGAGCGAAGGCAAGTGATTTATTTCTTTATTGTTACATAAGTTGAATTATTTTTGTCCCTATATTATCTATATTACATTTCTGAAACTTCTCTTATATATTTAGTAAGTGGCACTGTATTTGCTTTTGTTTAACCTAATATAGATGGTCGGTAAGGTTCCAGTAAGGACACTTTAAAAGCATCATATTCACATATAGTTAGCAAAATCACTAGATCTACATTTGAAGTTCTCAAATTTGTTTAGAAAAACGGATGAAAATGCATTAAATATGGTACTAGACTGTTTTGGACTTAAATGCGAGTAAAAATGCACATTCGTGTTTCTTCACATATTTGAGATGAAAATATGTGAATCTAGTTATTTTGTCAACTACTTGTATATTTGTGAATATGATGCATTCTTCCGCCCTTGTTTTCGAAGTATGCTTATTTGATCTCTACTCTATATATTGGTTTATCTCAAAAATCTCTATATACAAAGTTTCGATCTTTTTAATAATACAGGGACGAAGCTATATTCACAGATCTTGGGAGCTTTCCTGACAGTATGCAGAGGGTCAGTGACATGCCTCAGGATGGTTATGGGCTTATGATATCAGAGTTGCTAGACGCTGATATTCCTAATTCTAGTGTATCAACTGGTGTTAATTCTATGCATAATGAAATGAATCTCCAAAATGAAGAGGTGTGTGCATCAAATCATTGACTTTCATCTTGTAGTCAGTTTTCTTGATTTACATTGGTACCCATTAATGCCTTTAGTCCATTATGGTATGGATAGTAAGTATTGAATTAGTAACTATTGCTCACTTCCAATTTAATAATTCCTCTTTAATTTGACTGATAAATCATTTGGTTGATGCTTATTTCAGGGAATTCTTGATGATGATGAGTCGATATACATGTCGCTGGGAGAAATACCGATAAGTATGCCACAACTTTATTTATAGTGGTAATATCGTTTGTTTATTTTATAAAAAAAATGTTGCTATGTGTTCATATGTTCAACGCCATAGTCACCATTCATAATCACATACTAGTAGATCATCACACCTTGGGAAGCTTTGATCCTTTCGTCATGCTTATGCCTGTGCTATCAGTTGTGTATTTCATGATGCTTACAGTTTTGTGTAGCTGTCATGTAGCTTCTAGTTCCACAAATGAAAATTTTGTTTGGATGAACCTTGGGTTTGATGCGAGGACAATTTTGATATACCGTATAGGTGTGCTGGTTCTGTGGTATAGGCTAGGCCAATCTGTTCAAACCTTTCAATCTGGGTTATAGTTTACTGATAAGAGGTCAAATAGGTAAAAGTTAAAGAATTAGATGAAATGGAACATTTTAAAAGTCACCCAAAAGTCTATGATAAGTATCAAGGGTATTATAAACTCTTTTACTTAATAATAGCGGGTCGTCAAATACTTTCTGTAATCATCATACTCCGTATTTAGTGTATGAATTACTTATGGAATGGAAACATGACGTAAAAAGTGTTGGTGGATCAAGTTAACCATTTTGACTCAACCCGCCCTTTTAAGTATCATAAAATATTGGTTTTGCCATTCCATTTTGAATCCTAATCTGCACATCTTTGTGGTGTACTTACTGATTCTTTTGGTGTGTGCCAGGTTTCGTGCCAGTCTGGGATCAGCAATCTTCACAGGGATACAATAAGCGTTATTAGAACATTCCATATAACATTCTTCCCCCTGAGATAGATTGTTATGTGATATGGTATGTTCATTTGTAATAAATGATGCCATATTAATTAGTTTCCTTCAATATTAGGCCATGTTATACTTTTGGGTAGTTTGTTTAGTTTCATATATATAGCATAGCTGGTAATCGATATTATTATACAAGACAAATCTTGTGGACAAAATCCATTGATGTTTTCGATTCTTCCCTATGGTACTTGAATGGAAGTATAGTGCTTGATCTTATGCTCTCGATTCTTTTGATTAATGCATCTTGATGTAAATGACATATAATCTCATTAATTATATAGAATCTCATTAGTATGCATTAATGTGTTTCGTCTATTATGCTCTCGATTCTATCTATATGTACCCGATCAACTCATAAAGTTTAGAAACTCAGCTCGACGTAATCTGTCTCTTAGGTTCTTTTATGGTTGGAAACTTGGAATCTGGGTGATATTTGGTGCATCTTGATTTAAAAGTAGCATCCCTTATGTGGTTTTTCCTAAAGTTCGATATACCGGCGATGCCAACTGGTGATTCAATCCAGTCGCTATTTAAAAACCTTGTTTTACTCGGTTCTTCACCAAACATATATTATTTTCGCCTTTTTCTTAATCTATCTTTGTTATTACAACACCTAGAAATTGTTAAACTTGGGATTTTAACATTGATCCCTGGCAATTGATCGAATATGGATCGAATTGAACTATATTTACATCAATATCCATTTATTTTTCTCCGTCCATATTCACATCTATATCTGTTTATTTTCAAATCATCCATCCATATCTATATTTATTGGATTAAGTGATTAAGCGGGTTAATGGATATCCGGTGGATATTTTGGGATTTGGTAAAAAAAAATCTTACTTCAAAATGAGAACAAAATATTTGAGACGAGTAAAAATATTGTATAACTTTGTCATGAAAATATGTAAACAATGTGGTAATTTTAACATAACTTGTTATAAATATCAACATAATATAGTTTTCGAAAAAATTTAAACCTTTTTGGTTAATTGTTTTTTAGTTAGAAACATTTTGATTGTTATTTATTACTGATTAGTAACTTTTGTTGTATGACAAAAATTATTAAAATTTAATTTACCAGTATTTACTATAAATAAGATGTAAATTTTTCGATTTGATTAAAATATTATAGCAAAAAGTAATGAAAGAAAGTCAAATATATATTGAATATTTAAGATGATATTTATCGCATGGTCATTATCACATATGAATTATAAGAAGGTTTTTTTGGTTATTTTCTGTTAGGATTTTAAACTAAAATTTTAAACCAAATCAGAAAGTTGAGTTTAGTCTCTAATATGTCATGCTAATGATTATCTATAAACCTTCATTAGACATCTTAGATTAGATCTATCCTCAAAATTTTGTCCACATTAAAAGAAAATCGTAACCCCTTCATTTGAGTTATATCCGACCAAGATCGATGAGGATTTGACCGTTGAATGACATGTAGAACGTCGGCAGACTATGTTGTTAAATAGGAGAGGGGAAGCTACCTGTGATGAGATATTCATCAATTAGATTCGATGATGTAACGAAGGTTCCAGTCATCTGGTAAGCTCGTTATGGTAGCTAACTTTTTTGTTAAATAAATAAATACTTTGTACAAAATACATATCGTATACTTTCAAAATAAACATAAATACTTATCATTTACCTTCGGCGTGCAACCTAGTTGGTTCTGAATATAAATGCATTAGAAAGCATTTCATGTTCAATCTCCACTAGCATCAATGAGGAACTTAATTTATTAAAAAGAAAAATTAATGTTGTTCGATAAGTAGGTTGAGCCACCATCTGAAAGATTTAATTTTCATACGATGAGTCTAAAACGGTTTGACGTGAACCGGTTAGAGTCATTGAATTTCAACTTTAGAATACTTATCCTCTCATGACTATTTTACATACCGTCGTTATTTCTACCTCCTACTACTACCGGCCTACCGTATTGCAAAAGTACAATACTGTATACTTGTCTTTAAGGCCCAGATGCACGAAAA
The DNA here is from genome assembly GCA_963921325.1 of Logfia minima. Classification (NCBI taxonomy): domain Eukaryota; kingdom Viridiplantae; phylum Streptophyta; class Magnoliopsida; order Asterales; family Asteraceae; genus Logfia; species Logfia minima. The sequence continues at coordinate 4,286,900 of OY992763.1, read as the reverse complement.
ATGATAATCTATTAATTAACTAATCTCTGTAAATGATTTTTTATCGTGACTAATGTAAACGTTGGTTCATATCCATTGACCCATATTAGAAGGTCCTTTAGAAATAAATCAAATAATGTCCGTTACTTAATGTCGACAACAATGTTTCTTTGATTTGGTTATCCTAAAATGTGTACAGCATATATATAACATGCAGATCCTGTGCGTACATATAATTAGATTATTATTTGCATCATTATTTGCATCAATAAGATGATTTTATGATATCCAGATGTACTCTTTGTGATAAACTACAACACTTAAACGTTAACCTATATGAATTATGCATTACTTGTGCAATTTAAATTTAAATTATAATTTATAATACAAATTATCAACATAACAAAATTTTCTTTTTGTCCTGATATCATTATCGTACCCTTTTTATTATCAAAGTTGACAACATACTTTTAAAACCTGTCATGAAATCACCCTATGTTAACCGATAACCAGCTCAACCAGTAACTTTCATTTAATAAACTTTTTAAAATTTGTTTTAAATGCCAACATGAATCAAATTTTAGGCTTAAAGTCACATATTGCCAACATACTATTCTTTTTGTTTCAATGTCATTAACGTACCATTTTTATTACCAATGTCAACAACATGCTTGTTAAAACTGTCTCGAAGTCATTATATATTAAACAGTAACTGGGACAGTGGCAGGAGTTCAAATTCTTGTTGGAAAGCGGCGAAGTTGGTCAAAGACGGTGGGTTATATCATGGCGGTAGATCACTCATGTTTGTAAAATTGTGATGTGAATCATGAAGGATTTTTAATTTCTGTTTGTGTTTGTATTATGAATCAGTAAGGTATAGTTAGTGTATATATAAGTTATTTTCTTCAAATTTGAATTTTCAAGCATTCTTTGAGTTTTCATTTAATATAATCGGTGTATGTATGTGAATTTGATTTGAACTATGATGAATAAATTGTTGATTTGAAAGAGTTGCAGGTTATACCTAGGAAAAATAGATATGTGTTTTGATTCGCCGGAAAATATGATGGTTACCAGAAAAGTAACCAAAAATTATAATATGTTAGTGACATTAACACAATTCAAATAGATACGTTTTCAAATCTAATAATTAGAAAAGTATATTAAAAAATTATATATATACATCAACAATCCGTACTATAAGCCCTTAAAACTACTATGGTAGTGTAAAGTAAATCGATAAAGGCCTTAGAATTATTATTTCTGGACCATTCCCGGAAGATTTATCAAGGCACGTCGATGAAAATTGACCATACGCGAATAATAATTTGATTCAATAAAAATTAAACTGTAGTGTTAGTAGTACTCCGTATAAAATAACAGAATGTCTATACGATCACACGTGTGTGTGCACGTTTTGACCAAAGAACACGGTGGAGGGAACGTCTGACGTCAGCAGACCATTCTTTTTGGGGGACCCCACGCACCATCATTGTATTTTTTAGAACTAATATAAATTCGTCACATCCCTTTCCTAGCCCCTTTTTTCCGCTCTTCAATTTATTACACTTTCAGTTTTCTTATAAATACATTATTATATTATATTATTATATTATTATATATTATATATTATGAGGTGAGTTCATGGAAGTATGGGTTATTCTGAAAGTATGAGAGTACCAATAGAAATGCGTCACGTGGCAAAAACCCACTTTCTCTCACTTTTTTAAAAATTAAATATCTCAAAAACCGTTAGTCAAAAAATTATAAAAATTGCACCATAAAAATCACCGTTTTCTCCTCTTCGATTTAAGATCCCACAAGGCACACTTTCGAAGAATTTTTTTTTTTTTTTCATTTTTTGTGGGTTAACACATGTGTTATGATGGATTAACAAAAGTGTTACCCGCAGTTATCACATGTGTTATCGACGACTATCACATGTGTTACAATTGATAGTCGGCGCTAACACATGTGTTAGTCGCCCGTAACACATGTGTTATTTGTTTATAACACATGTGTTACAAATTTTCAAAACCCACCAAAAAGTGAAATTAACAAAAGTGTTACCTGCGGTTATCACATGTGTTATCAACGACTATCATATGTGTTACAATCGATAGTCGGTGCTAACACATGTGTTAGTCGCCCGTAACACATGTGTTATTTGTTTATAACACATGTGTTAAAAATTTTCAAAACCCACCAAAAAATGAAAAAAAACAAAAATTCGTCGAAAGTATAACTTGTGGGATCTTAAATCGAAGAGGAGAAAACGCTGATTTTTATGGTGTAATTTTATAATTTTTTGACTAACGGTTTTTGAGATATTTAAATTTAAAAAAAGTGGGGGAAAGTGGGAAAAGGTGGAGCCTTTGCCAAATGGCACAATTCTATTAGTACTTCTATACTTTCAAAAAATTTCATATTTTAATGATCTTTTGTCTATATATTATATATTATATTATATGTCAAGATCAAAAGTGCCTATGGTCCAAACTCCAGTGTTTTCAACGGTAAAACTTAGAATGGTACTCAATAAAATTATAAGTTATATGTATGGTAGATATGTGGTATGATTCATCTATATTTTATTTGATTTGATTTCGATGGATTCATATGTTCGTATTTTATTTTATATTATCATGAAACAAGTTTATTCTTAAAAAAATTAACTAAAATAATTCAATTAAACTTAGCAGGTCAGGCAGGCGAGCGATAGTACAAGCAAGCTAACACGCGGGCGAGGTTGAAGGGGTCTTGCGCAACCTTCGGATTGTCGCAAGCGCAACCTTTGACCCCTTCGTCGACAACCTCTCATTTGTTCGGCGGTACTTGTGATATTTCGGCTTGGGACGCATTTTCTTTGGTAGTTTTTTGGATGTTAAATACCATTGGATGGGTTACTTTTTATTGGCATTGGAAGCACATTACATTATGGCAGGGTAATGCTTCGCAGTTTAATGAATCTTCCACTTATTTGATACACTAAAATTTTTTACATTTATAAAAAATCATCATCAGGACGTAAAACGCAATTTGCATTTTATGTGTCCTTAGTTACGCTTTGCGTTGCCGGCCGTGTCTGGGCTCGTGGCCTCGCCTCGCGCTTGTGAGCGGGATCATGGCTGATTGCTTCCGAGATCCTAATATTTTAGTGTAAATTGACCTATTCTCATCCATTTTCGGTATAATTTTTTAAGATTATTGGGGTTTTTTAAATTTATACAAATAATATGAGCCTAAGGTAAGATGACTTTATGATCAAATATCTTATCTGAAAATGACAGTTTGGATAAGATTTTATTAGTTTTCTGAAATTTTTTCAAATATGATTATTTCATCAGTTTTTCTCAAATTAAGAGATGAACAGATTAACAAATTATTGATTACAACAACTAAAACATTTTATTAAATATGGATTTAAAAAGTTTACAAGAACAGTACAAGGCAATAAATGAAATACTAGCAAACATCCTAAACTACATGTATGGAATGTTTAAAATGTGTTTACTAATGGAGGGAAATGAATGTGTGTATGAAGGACCGGTGTCAAAGGAGAAACAGCGAAGCAACTCACTGAACAACATGCCATAGAGTAAGGAATCATTGGTGTAGGAAGCGACATGTTGCATTATTGATGCTATGATAAAACCTACATCAAACTGAATCTTGTTTTTGATCCAATAAACCATGAGGGCCTCAATGGCGTAGACAAGATGTAGCTATGTAGATTGACAAAAGATATTATGACGAATAAGATCAAACATTGTTCTCATATCTGGTTTAAGATTAAAGACTTCAATAATGACACACAACTTACATTTACTTGTACTACTTCAAATCCAAATATCATCAATAATTTGATTGAAATGAATGATTCTAAGACTAATGTATCATACCTCTTTTGGCGGGCAATAGAATTAAATTCCTCTGCAATGAAGTTTAAAGAACAAAGTGAAAGTCGAAAGATCAAACTGTTTAGCTTGAATTCGACGGTTTTGAAACGATGGTCAAAACAAAAGTTTTTATAGAATTATGAACACGGTTTGGAAATATTCGTTTATGAAGGTTGAGAGGATTACCTAAGGAGCTTTCCTCGAATCTACAAATAACGGAAGTTGAAATTATTATGGAGTAGTCTATGATTCTTCCTTCTTCAATTTCTCTTTCGAATGTTTGAATTTCACTAGAAATTGAGCTTGAGATGTATATGTTGCTACTCTTGTACTAGTGAACTTGAAAGAGAAAAAGTGTTTAAACCATTTACTATGAAGGAGTTGATGAAGTTTGTGTGAATATGCAGATAGTTGGAAGTAGATGAAATGAAATCGTTTGAAACTAATTATCCAACGGATTATGCAAAACGCAACTAATGATCCGCAATTTTGCAGGTTGCGTATCCCTATATATAAAATGCCTTATCAAAGTTCATATTATAGAACTATTTAATTTTAAGAAATCACCTTCCATTTGGCATTTACATGCTTTGGAATAGATTTTTCATCCAATAAACTCAATAATCTTGACAACTGATCACTAATGAGAGATACAGGTGAGAAACTAGTACTTGCAGTCTCACTAGACACATTTTGATACACCTTTGAAATTTCCAGATTGACCAAAACCTTTTTCTTAAAATCTTATGGGTACCTAACAACTTCAAAACATTTATCCACATTATGATTAATTATTCCACATTTGGTACATTTTAAGTTGATACTTCTAGATGGATATCCAACAATCTCAAAATACCTTTCTATTGTGTGATCTGCTCTATTACATTTTGTACATTTTAATTCTTTGTTATAACCGGTTCCTTTTGGTTTATTAGAACAAAAGGAAGAAATCTCACCAGCAAACTTCTTATTATTTAAATAAGTTCTATAACACCCCTTAAATTACCTCAGGGTTAAAAATAGTAATTTGACTCGGAAGCGATGGATAAAAGATAATATTATAAATTATCTTACAAAATGACCATAGATTTTTCGCGAATTTACAATATTAAAATATTGCTGAAACAAAACATATAATTGTTATACAAAATCCACATACACGTTAATTTACAAAAAATTCATAAACATATCAGAGTGATGGCACGTGTCAAACATTCTTCAAAACCACCTTCCTGCCCAACCCACAAAAGACATGCATAACCTGCAGGAAGGGAAATGGTGGAATTAGCACAAAGCTAAGTGAATGAATGTACAACTAACAATTCAACTTAGCTTAATAATCTGTTTATACTAAGCACAGTAAACACATAAACTCAAGAGGATCGGCGGTTACTGCGGAACCCTACAGCCGCGGTGGCCCACAGTAACACTTACCACAATCTGTAAAGGCCCATACAGAATAGGCCGATAACTTGGCACTACAACACAACAACACACTTTCCAGCGACAACACATGTATCTGGAATGTGTGTTGAACACAGTAGTAGCCAAGTCCAATCGCAATTGACCTCTGAATACACAGATGCCCGAAGGCCACATATGCATAACAAGCAGGTATTCACAATCATAAATCAGACTAAACAGTCTATCAAGTCTACGTTACTTGTTGTAACCACATCATTACAACTAACTCAAATTATGAGTTGCAGATCCACTCACCTGTCTGCTACTATCCACCTCTCAGAATTCTAATATTACTGAGTTTTCGACTGATCTGAGAATACAACAGATAATGAGTTAGTAACTCATTTCGTAAGCGAATAACATATCTCAACGCATAGTATCTAGATAATAAACATTTATCAAGTTTAAATCATCATAATAGCACATTCTTACAAGCCGGTAATTCCCCGAAGTCTAAGGAAATAAGAGTTCAATCTGGAACGAAACTCGAAAATCCCGGAACGTCATTTACAAACTGAAAAATGCCATTTTGAAGCCCAAGACGACCCCGAAAGGCCAAAAAAACTTACAGGGCTATGGTACATAGTCTTGATTACTTGATCGATTCCGAGTGACCATGCGAATTTCATCAAAATCTAATTTTTAGTAAGATTTTCACAAAACTTAGTAACACTTACGCATTTTCAAAATCTGCAACATAAAAAGCGATATTGCCAATGTCGCTATGAAAGCGATATTGCCAATGTCGCTATGAAAGCGATATTGCCAATATCGCCATAGCGACATTGCCAATATCGCCATAGCGACATTGCCAATATCGCCAAATCACTAGCGATATTGCAAGCGAAATTAATCGCGATATTACCTGCGATATTGGTGGCGATATTACCAATATCGCCTAAACCAGTTCATCTGCGTTTTTGCAGAAAACTGGGCTGATTTTACCAAAAATTCTCAAATCTCAATCTTAACAGCGTTTTTCACCAACTAAACGTTCTAACACTTAGTAAACACATAAACAAACACTCGAAATTCATCAATTTAACATAAAAACACATAATTTCATCAAATCACTAACTTTTCTCTCATTTTAGAAAAAAACTAAAAACTAATCAAAACTAACCTTAATCTGATTTAATCCACTGAAATGAGTTGTAGAAATGATCTTCTATGAATTCCGAATCTAATGGCACAATTTGGGGATGTTTTGGGCTTGATTTGAGCTTCAATTTTGCAAGTGTGTGTTTAAGTGTGTGTTCTTGGTGTTTCTAGTGTGAGATGAAGATGGTGATGAAATGAGGATTAATTTCCAGATTTTGGGTTTATATATATAATTACGTATACTACGATGTATTATTATCATTAATCTAGCACACGATTGTATTAGTTCTAATAGTTAGGCTAATCCGTATTTTAAACTAAAAATACCGTAATTCCCATTTAATCATTTCTAACAATTTTACATTCAAACATTTCATATAATTCGACTCAATTAAATAAAGTAAATAAATAAAGTAAATTTACCTAAAAATACTAGGCTATTGGGGAGGATGTTACAAGTTCCCCTATGCGATTTCTCTTTTGAGATTATAGAAAAAACAGTTTTAACAGATTACAATGGATCGCTTGTCAATATATTACTTCTAATTGGTTGATAAATATCATCAAATCCCACTAAAAATTGCATTAGTTTTAACAAACTTGTATGATCTTGAAATTTTTTAGTTGCAACACAAGTGAAGGCATGTCACTTAAATAAAATATCATATTGTTCCAAAGTGAGTTCAGTTTATGATAGTGATAAAACTGATGCCCCATTTTGGTACAATGAGTTTATTTTTTGATGCAAATTAAAAAACGACAGATCTATCACGTCAGGTTTACATTTCTTTCTTTTGAAACAATGTTTGATTTAGTCTTGTTTATATCTTTTGTTATTTCTAGCCTAATAAGGGAACAATATTTGATTTAATCCCGTAAACATTTAAAACTGGCTAGACAAACTTTATTATACCCTAAGTGGTATGAGTATTTAGCTAAAGAGCTTTTAAAATTTAATTATATATATTTATTAGTGAAATGGATAAATATGAGAGTTTTAATAGTTTCAAAGTATATATAATATGGGAAAGGATCCATAGGGAAGCTTCAAATCTTGGGGAATGAGGGAATCAAATCTTAGCCCTTGATTTTTTTCATTAATGTCTTTAACATTTATTTGTAATGAATGTTAAATTTTGAAATTATTTGTGATTTTTAAAATTCATTTATGATGAAATCAAAGGTTGAGATTTGCTTCCCCCCATCTCTAATTTTTTTACTTCACTCTTGATCCTCACCCTATATAATATTATGAAGTTTATTTGGAGAGTTTTTACGAGTATATAAAAATAAAATAAACAAAACTTTTATATAACATTTTAGCCGACATGATCATTTTACCCTTCAACTTTCCTTTTTTGCACTTTACCCACAAAACTTCAATTCACCATCTAGATAAGTTCCAAACTTCATTTTGACCACCAACACTTTATGCACTTACAAATATCCACAATAAATCATAAAAACTAATAAAATATAATTAAATTGTATTATTTAATAATATAAAATAAACAGTAAAACGTCTTTTAAGACGTGACACATATAAGTTTCGTAAATATATTTTTTATGTTCGCAAATTAGTTATTTAAATATTATTCTCTGATAGATCTTATATTATTTTCACACCACTATGTATCTTCAAGTATAGTTAAAAGCCATCAAATTATTATCTTTTAATTTAATAATAATAAATAATATATCTGTGACGCCGGCCTAACTTAACCCAACTATATTCTAGATGTTTTTAGTTGTATAATCATGCATCATTTGGTGTCTTCACTTGACACGACTATTCAATATTTAATATGCTTATTTTATCATACTTATTTTTTAGTTTTTAAGGGTGATACCGAAATCACGTCACTTGTAATTCGTGGGCGATTCCTATTTATTTCGAGACAATTGATTTTTCAGGTCCATCTCTGAGTTTACCGACCGTAAAAAAGTTATTCGTTATAGAGTTAAATTATTTTATCATTAACTTACTTTTTTCTCATTATCGGAGATTATTATTTTACTTATTTTAATACTAATGTTATCAGCATCCTTATTGGTGAGGTCACCAAAAGATATTTGACATTGTCACGTAAAATATTTAATACATGTGGCATTACCATATAAAATATTTAATACGCGTGTGCATCCAACTTGTTTGCGTTTAAAGTATTAATGTGTGGAGATATCGAAATATTTTGAACATGTATGTTGGTGACATTAGTATTAAAATGAGTAGGATGGTAATCTCGAAAAATGAGGGAGAGTAGGTTGGTGACAAAATGTTTTAACCCTTTAATATATGTGTGTATTTCCAAGTTGGAAAAAAAAATGAAAAATACTTAAAATTTTGAAAGTAATCGGTTGTCCCGGTTACCGGTTAACAACTGGTGACATCAAGATATTTTGAACAGGTATGTTGGTGACGTTCGTATTAAAATGAGTAGGATGGTGATTTCGAAAAATGAGGGAGAGTAGGTTGGTGACAAAATGCTTTAACCCTTTATTATAGATCAAGTTTATAATTCGCTAATTAGAATATGATGACTTCGTCTGATAATATAAAGTTAAGCATATTTTCTCATTAACTGTATTTTTCCATATATAGTGCAAGACAACCGAACTTAATGCGTCATCCGTCTCATCAGTCGTCAAATTCACATCCTTAGCCTTCTCATAAGTTGGGTACTTAGATTGAGCTTAATAATGACCCTTTAAATTACAATTCCAACAAGTAACATTCTTCTTGTTCTTAGAGTTACCCATCCTCTTGGATTTTGATCTATCCCTTTGATTTGACCCACTTTCAGTTTTCCTGCCCCGATTGTTTGTACTCAATAGAGAACCTTGAGATTCACCGGAATTTCACTTACGGATATCCTCCCCTTGAATCAAATTCCCTCAAACGAAAGCTTAGCAGTCCAAGTTGAACTACTAACCGCTGTGACTATACCTAACCAACTTTCAGGCAATGAAAACAACAATAGAAGTGCATACACCTCATCATCAAACACAATATCCACTTAAAACATTCTCGATATAATATTGTTAAACTCATTAATATGATTAGTTGCACTTGCTTTCTTTCATCTTCGTGTTAACTAATTGACGAATCAAGCACACCTTGTTTGACACACTAGGTTTCTTATACATGTTAGAATGAGGCTTAAGACAACCAAAAGTTGTCTTTACATTCACGATAATTTATGCAACATTTTTTCGCAAGTGACAATTAAATCAAGTCTAAAGCTTGACGATCCAAAAGTGCCCAATCCTCAGGTTTAACACTTTATGGCAATGTTTTAAAAACTGGTCGGACTGGTAAAATCGGGTTTTAGAGGAAAATCGGCCGAAAAATTATTGGTTTTAGGGCTATGCTGACTTGGTTAACGACCGACGGTCCGACTGGAAACCTACCGGTCCAACCGGTTTTTCTCGTTTAGGTTGGACCGGTTTTGTACTTTGACCTTTTATTTTGTGTAAATTTTGAAACGTCACATCTCTTCACTCGTAACTCCAATTAAGTCACCGTATTTTTTAAAATGCAGCCTTGCTGACCTTCAATTTTGACATTTTACATTTATTTTGACTTTTAAACGCACTTTGACCACTCATAACTTGCTATAGAAAATTCGAAAAACTTACATTCATTATGGAGTGTCATTAAACATTATTTCTCAATAAATTTTGAAAAAGTCAAAAAGGTAAAAGAAAGTCAAAAGCTGATCCAACTGGTCCGCATGGAACCAGAGGGACGACCGGTCCCGAAAAAACCCGTTTTTCAAAACATTGTTTTCACGAGTATTCTCTAACAAGGGTTGATTTAGTTTCTTTTGATTCAGTAGATCCTCTATATGTATCATCCAAAACCCAAAATTCATTCTTTCAAACCGTTAGTTTTCAACTTACCTTTATCCGCCATTGATCCCAAACTTCAAACATTGAAGCTCTGATAACAGTTAGAAATTTTGGACTCAAACAACACAAACAATTGAACCACACAATCAACAAACGAATAAAAGTAATGGGAGAATTTAAATCGACGCGAGGAATTTTGATATTATTTACGTAGCTTCGTAAGAAACATAAAAGGAAATAGACAAAAAAATTCAATTCTAGCCGATATGAATTTCGCCTGGTGAAAAGCACCCTCGCTTGGCAAAACAAGTTCCGATAAAAAAGACCACCAAATTCTTGCCTAGTGAGAAATGTTATCATGCGGCGAAATTTGTTCTTTCAACAACCTATGTTTGTTCTTTTTTGCTCAATAGTGACACCCAGTGTTAAGCATATTGATTAATGCCACTTACCATTAAACATATTATGTTTACCACTATAAAAGAAGAGTATGATTAGTTGTTGCTCAACCGAGTAAATTGTGATACAGTGAGATGCAACCATATTGTATTGACATCACACTGTTACATGTTTTGCTTGTCTCTTTATGAAGTAGTATCCGACTGCTATTTTACTGCCTGATGATTTGCAAAAAAAATGAACAAGTTTAACAGATATAATATTCTTGTCGATATAGAATCAATCAAGATTACCTCTGCAAGTTTTTTATGTTCTCTATCGACTACCACAATATAAAATATAAAGTGTTATTTTTATGACAACCAATCGTATTGAAGATTCAAAGTTATGCTTTGCACCTAATTATCTCAATCAAGTATACTTAGACCACTCCCAACGGTGGGTGTGTTAGTTATGTGTCATTTGTGTCACCTCAGCGCCACATCAGCACCCTCCCAAACTGACAAACAACTGACACACCCCTGCCAACAGTAATTGTGTCACTTTAATTTCTGGGCCCCACACCAATTTTAATAAAACAAATTCGTTAAAATTAAAAACCTTACATTAATTAATTAAAATAAAATATTACATAATTTAAAATAGAACATTACAATTATTAAAATAAAACACTTAATTTAAAAAACTAGGATAATCTTCATCGGAAGAGAACCCACTTTGTCACGAACTCGAAACAAACATAGCTTCTTCAAGTAGTTTTAGTTCAGATTCTTTTATACCTGTAAATATTGGTTTTTGAAGAAAATAGCTTTGAGCACCATTTTTTGCTTCGTAGCTTCCTTAGTAGTTTGCAAAGTTTCTTGTTGGATTCTTGCGGATTGGCAAAGTGTCGCACGAGTCTCGTCGCTTGAATGTCTTGACGAAGTTGGATCCGATGACTCGAACTTTTTTTACTTTTCCGACTTGTCGTACGATCAAGTGGACGACGAACCGTTCGTCTTGGAATAACTTTTTCATAGAGGCCGTAAGCGGGTCGGGAGGGTTGTGATTCAGGTCAATTTCGTCCTCGTCTAGATTGATCAGTTATAGGTCGTCTTGGAATACTCGTTTGTTGTTCATGACACCAGGCTTGTTATAGAATTTCCTGGAATCTTTTAGTATGAGCCACAGTTGCTTGTAAATAAAGTTCCGACCGACTTGTTGCTTGAAGTGTTCACGGGCCGCCCTCAAAACGTCTTCGTCTAGGATTCCGCTTGCTCGAGGCTCGTTAGACTTTTTGAAGATGGCCGTGAATACCTTGACATCTTCGTGAATTTTGTTCCATTTGCTGGTTAGTTGATGTTTATTAAGTTTCTCATATATTAAAGAATTATAGGTTTTTTCTATTTGCCTCCAAAAACTTGATTTCGTTTCACAAAACTTAAGGAAGTGTCGACCCATCGTTGACCAATATTTTTGCATTCATTGTCGTTCTATTAGCTTGTTTTCTTTTTCGGGTTAACAATGACCTCGTCTCCGCCTTCGTCTTCTTCGATTTCACGTGGTGGTGTTTGTATGTTTCGGAATTGATGTTGGTTAAGTGGTGTTTGTTGAAATTGGTATTGTGAGCGTTGTTGGTTTTGATATTGTGGGTGCTGTTGGTTTTGGTGTTTTGAGTGTTGTTGGTTTTAGTATTGTGAGTATTGATGGTTTTGCTATCATGAGTATTGTTGGTTTTAGTATTGTGAGGATTGATGGTATTGTTTGTGAGTGTTGTTGGTTTTGGTATGTGAATATTGTGTAAAATCGAAGTTAGTTGGCGAATTGCTCGATTGAGGTGCTGAAGACGAATGAGCGGGTAAATTCGGATCCAAGATATTTTTCTTGAGTAAGTTATTAAAAAAATCATCGTTTTTCGATTGTGAATTATTGTGGTGCTGTTTAGGCATTTTTGTGAATTATAGTGTGAAAAAGAATTGTGTGTGTGAATTATATAGAATAGTTGGTTGGAGTAATGTATTTGAATGTAAAAAGATGATGAAAAGTGTGTGTTAATTATATAGAATAGTTGGGTGGAATAATGTATTTGAATGTAAAAAGGTGATGAAAAGTGTGTGTTAATTATATAGAATAGTTAGGTGGAATAATATATTTGAATGTAAAAAGATGATGAAAAGTGTGTGTGAATTATATAGAATTGTTGGGTGGAATAATGTATTTGGTGTAAAAAGATGATAAAAAGTGTATGTGAAATGAAGTTTAATTGTATGTATATTTATAGTGTGTTTGGGATAGGATATATAGCTTAAAAAAAATAAAAAATATATTATATATCCGTCATATAAAGGATTAATTTTTTTTAGGTTTTTTTTTAAAAACTTCCAAAGTTTAGATTAAAAGATAAAACATAAAGATATGTATACATAAACCGGGCTCCACAAACACGTCGCCTCCCTTGTCGGTAAACCGACTCATTGGCCGGTGCTAACGGCGTCGATCGACCGACGTGCGTCGGTTTTCCCAACCGATACACCGATAGGAGCAGTCTTATGTTCCATCTTATAGATTAGTTTGTGTTAATGAATATACCTACTACTTCTTTGCAGGTTGGTTAAAAATCACCGTCACAACCACAATGTTTTCCTTCGTTTCAGAAGACACGTCTCAATGATGAGATACCAAGATTGAACCTTTTACTCTAACCGGCCCTGAAACTTCTCCTCCGAGGGATAACAGAGGTACTATACTTGAAGCTGATCGATCTCCTCCCATGGGTTAGTAAACCGAGTCTCCATCGTAGCCTAGTAAAAGAGAATATATTACATACCAATGGTACCATATCCAGTCCTAACAGACAAGTCAATAATGAAAGGTGGCCCACCTCAAACGCTTCGAGTTAGTTATCATATATAAGTAGATGTGCTTTCAACCCATTTAGTCATGAAGGAGTCAATTTGGGATGTTTTTTTTCTCAAACGTGTGGGGAAACAAAAGTCATAAGGGGAATGGGTTATGGGTTGAACAGGTCTGCTCAAAAGTATAGTATAATTGAGACCGAAGAACACATGTGTATCCTTGTGTGAAGTTTTGAAAGAGGTCTGGTCTCTAATTTTCAAATGGTGGGATATTCAACTCAGTCTACCTACTGATCTTTTAGATACCATTTATCTAGCAGAAGGAGAAGTCGTTTCTAAACCTTCACTCGCTTTTTCAATGTTGTGGTCCAAACAACCCTTTGCCACCTTTGGCAATTTAGAAACGAAATAGCCTTTGCCGCAAAACGCCCGTCAAAGAATCTCATTTTAAATGATATTAAGCTAGCTTCTTTTCATGAATTTTAAGTAGACATTAGAGAAACCCTCTGAACTGGATGGAATGGTTCAAAAACCCTTTTAATGCCATTTCCATCTCTCTTTTGTAATCTTTGCCTTTGCTTCTTGGTAGGTGCCCTCTTTTTGTATATATTGATCTTTCTTGCCGTTCAAAAAAAATATTAATTGCATACAACAATAAAATAATTTTGTCAGAGGTTAAGTTGTTATTGTAATACTGCTGTTTTTTTAATCATGAATGATGCAATCATGATTTATAAAAAAGAAATTGGAAAAGTAGTGTTAGCGGGTCAACTCAAACCCGTTTTGGCCCGTTACTGGCTTGCCACCTACACAAGTATATAAGAGGATATTTCTTAGTGATGACACAACTGGAAAAAAGATAGAATTTGTCCTATAATATCTTCTTCGAGTAATTTGTTTGTGTAGTTACTTAAGTGGGAAATTTGCGTTTTATTGACTGATGAAGTTCCTTTGTTCAGCAGAAGGTAAAACAAGGTCATTTGTTCTCTTGCAAACGTGATAAAAACTTAGTCTCCAATTGAGTCAGAACACATGCCAAAAGCTCCTGTAAAAAGCGTTAAATAACTGTTTTTTAGCTTTTCTTGTTCCGCTGAACTTTAACAGCAATCCTGAAATCAAGATGGTTTCTGAGGTTGCAGCACATGTGTTCTAGCCATGTTGATGATTAAAGGTCGGGGTTCTGTTACGAACTAAATAAAGAGTCACACATTCCTCACGTGCTTAGCGTTTGAGAGTGATTCTGTCGTCTAGGAGGGAAAGTTAGTTACACCGTTGAGCTAGTTGACTTTTGTCGACCTGTCGGTGAATAAAGATCAACTGTAATCGTCATTTCATTTCTAGCTTAGAATTTTCAATTCATTCTCTCTGTAATCAATCCAGATGAACACGAATACTGTACTCATTCGGTAATACTCATATTTAACGTTATGATTTATTTAGCAGGAATGGTGACTTTTGAGGATGAAGAAGAAGGGGTAGGTGGGTGGGTGGGTTTGTTGAAGAGAAAAGGAGTTGAAATGAATTTTTCTACCCTCATCTGCATGTCCTGTGAAATGACTTAAACAAATTTTTTTGACGAATGTTAGTAGGAGAGACGAACACTATACACTTTCACTTTAGTCAAAAATGAGCGTTGTAATTTTTAAGAAACAAGACGATCAGTGTAATTTCATGTAAATCAGAGAGTTAATCTGTATAATTTATTCATATATCAAAAATATTTAATGTTATTTTTTTTATCGTTTTTCAATAACATATCAGCTACTTCATTAGTAATAATATAATTCTCTAGTTTAACATTTGATTTGTCAATCACAATCTCATCATTTTCTTCCTCAATGCTAATTGGAACATCATAATCAACAACTCAACTGTTGTGACAAAAGACTCAACATCTTTTTGAGTTTCATACACAACTTTTTCAGATGTCAATGAAGTTGAAGATACAAGATCTTTGATTAAATATTTGTCCGGCATTTGGGTATATAAATCTTTGGTGGGGGAACCTCATATATGGTACCCTATACCAGATCTAGATTTTGTATATGTGTTTTGCGCATGTATGATTGTATTAAGTATCATTGAAGAGGCTGAGAGATTTGAAAATTTTCGTTTGTAGTTTAAAATTTCCCTTTGTATCTTAGCCAATTCTTTTCGTTGAAGATCAATTTCTATTAGATAGCTATCAATTGCAGCTTGTTAACAACATTTGACTTATGCATTCTTAACGTAAAAAAAGAGGTTGGATGTGTATAAATGAAAATATTAAAATATATATATTGTAAAATAAGTTACACATGATTGGTCAACAACACATAAATTATGTGCCGTTAACTGCACATATATTATATGATTACGTATAATGCATGTCCATCAGTATTTTAAAAACTAATATATAACATTTTTATTAGTGAAACTATTCCCTATTAATCTAAAACTGTATATGAACATACAAATGCAAAATCTTTTTTATATGTTAAAATGTATAAATAAAATAATATTACATATAAAATATATACAATAATTTTTAGTTTTTCTCTATAAGTAGCACCGTCACTGTGTCCTACAGTTATATTTACTGTTGCATTATGTTGGTATTATTATAATTCCCTAAAATATATACTCAAATACATGAATAAGCTAGAGTCACAAAATGACATAAACACATTTTACAGTTAGATTATTGAGTTTTGTTTATATTATTCACACAGAAAAGTGACTCAATGTTTCAATATTCTTTTAAGATATGATATTGCTATTACAATTAAAGCTTTTTATTCTTCAAGGTAACTACTCCGTAGTCCGTACAATATATTTGTATACATCTCCCTTTGTGTGTGGGTGGGGACTCGCGGAGTATCCATGCATATATACACATATATATAATGCAGATGCAAACTTTTAAATGAATTAATTAATACGCAGTAGTAACAATACGTATATTTCACATACATTTGATCGTTAAATGAATTAAATACACTTCTAATTATACAATTTTTACAAGTTATATATGCTTTATTTGTTCGGTTGAAAATCCTACCGATATCTCTTGCTCAAAAATCCGCCGCACTAGTCTAGACAATCTTGATAAGCTGTTTCTCACTCACCTGAGCTTGAATTAGATTGCAAACATCAAATAAACGTCAAAAGAGGATCTCGAGCCGGAGTTTAAAAGCTCTTCGACTGACAGTTCTCAAATAGTACCCGCACTACATTTTAGGTAGATACGGTTTGTACGCCACAAGCTGGGAGCCTCCTTTGTATCGAGGTTAGAAAGAGTAAATATGAGATGGTAATAGTTAGAGGGATAAATAAGAGTAATTGCGAATTAGAGAGAAGTAGATATCCTATACAAATGAGGGGATGAGTCCTAATTATAGGACTCACCCTGAATATTAGAATATTATCGTAAAGACATTAAAGGAAACAATGTATAATAGCATGTATGATCTTTCGGTCCGTAAGCCCAGAACATATATACGTAGTCAATATCAAAATTAAAGTCATCAAATATTATCTGAATGTTGAAAGAAACATAGTATTTTTTTATGGGTGCTATTTTGTTAAATTATTTGGGTTTTCAAGCTTATTATTTAACCCGTAGCTCAATTCAAATAAGGTTCGGGTTTGAATAATGTATTCTATTCGAATAAGATGATATTTTAAATTTGCGCATCTTACTTAAACTTTACAAATTAACACTAATAACTTCATATATATCATTATAAGTAATATATATATATACAATATAGATAAATTCATGTAAATCATAAAAAACTTAAATATATAGTTATATTTGTATAGTAAAAATATCTTTTGCAGGTTATTGGGTTATCCAATTCTAAAATATTTACCTGTAACCCGATTAAAAAGGATTCGGGTTATTCGGATTTGAGTGACCGAATAAGCTTCAAATTCAAACTATTCGGTTTTGAGTGACCGAATAAGCTTCAAATTCAAATTATTCGGTTTTGAGTTTGAGTGTGTTATTCGAGTGTGGGTATTTGTAACACCCTTACATTTTCTAAAAAGTTTGACTAAGTGTCGACTAAAAAGATAAATAACTCTTTTTTATCTGCAGCAATTAAAGTATTTAGTGCAAATAATTTGTAAGGGTCACGTTACCTTATACAACAATGTGTTTGGTACCATAGAATAGTGACACATCATAGGTGCTTTCTAAACGACCACCGAAAAAAAAGAAGCGTTGAACGTCTCTGCTGTTTTTAACAATGATGAGCTTAAATCTTATATAGTTAACTGTGTAACAATGTGAGTAATACTTCTTATTTTTCCTGTTACTGGTTGTTCAAAAATATATCATAGTTTTGCATGTCAATAATAACCATCAATAATATAATTTGACTTTGCTTAGTGAAGAGCCAATTTACTTCATCTTTGGAAATCAAACGTTGGTAAAGAACCAAAGTACCATAAAAATCTTGAGGGTTATCATAAAAACAAAGCCTTTAAATTACAAACTCTAATCATCTTGAAACATTTTGGATTGTTTATACGGACTACTATCTTTTTGTATAATCTCTAATTTAATTGGACAAACGTCATTAATGTATAAATAAATTAAACAAAAGTCCAATACATAGGATTTCATAAATATAGGTGAAATGCATTTGGACAATGGTGTCTTAATTAAGAGGTAGGGTGTGTTGTCCTTTAGCCATCAGTGGAGAATTCCGATATGTAATTTCCTTTGATCAACAGGGGCATAATTGACAATACTATACCCAAATAATATCAACAAAAAAGATATGAAGAAAATAATAGTAACAGGAGAAATGTAGGGTAGGTTTAAGAGGACAGCTTTGTAGAGTACCAAAAACCCCTCTCTCTCTTCCTTTTTTTTCCTAAATCTTTTCTCTCTCACTATTATACATACACATATACATATCCATACACATACACTTAAACACGCATATTCATAGATGGAAGGTGAATCAGTTATGTCAATGGTTTAAATTTTGCTTTTTGATAGAGAAAATTGAAGAACCCGATTCCTGTTTTTTGATGTGTAAGTTGGTGGTGGTGCTGCTGTTCCTGCCCTAATCTTCTTCTCATTTTTTTTATTTTTATTTTTCATCTTTATCTCTTTATTTTCTTTCCTCTTGTTTTCTCTTTCATTTTCTCAACTGATCCATAAATAAAAGCTCAAAAAGATAGGGTTTGCTTGGTTCTTTCCTGATTTCCATGGTTTCTACAAGCTATTTTGTGTGTGGATCTTTGCTTCTTGGTGGGTTTTCATATAAATACTTCATTTTTTGAACCCCTATATCATGAAATCTTCAAGATTTGATTTTGATAACTCTGTGGGTGAGAATTAAATTTAAGTTACCTAAAATGGAAATAAAAAATGTGAACTTGAATGGTGTCTAGGTTTGAAAGATGAAGGTTTTGTGCTTGTGATTTTATGATCTTTTCAACTTAATTCTTTGGGTATTTTTTTGTCTGTTGATGAGCTGAATAAGGTTTTCAATTATCAACATATAAACCCAATTTGGTCTTTTTTATTGTTTGTTTTCGTTCTAGAGTTATCATTATACATATTTTTTATACGGTGATGCTACTGTTCACTAACTAGACCCAAAGATCTGACTTTAGAAATTTGGTCTTTATTTCTCCTTGATCCTCTTTCTAACCATCTACAAATAGATCTTGACTCTTGTGTTTGTAATTTGTTTAAACTTGTGGTCAAATTTTCTTTGAGAAAAGTTTAAATCTTTGAAACTCATCTTGATTTAAAGCCTGAATTTGTGTTTGTTTTGTTGTGAGATGATGTTGATGTTAGTGGATACAGTTTGTGAAGCTTTATTTTTTAAATTTCTTACTTGATTTGTGTGAGAAATATCTATTACAACCCACATAAAATAACAATTGTTGAAGTTACTTTTCATCTCTATGACTTCAATCTTTGCTTGTGGGTTTGTACTATGCCAACTAATATGGTTCCTTTCTTGTTCAATTAGATTCTTAACAAAAGAAAGTTGTTATTTTTATGCTTCAAGATCACATCAAATATGTTCTTATTTGCAGGTTTCCTTGTATAAAACATGGGTTTTTTTATTCAAGCTTGAAGTTATCTGATGATGATCATCCCTAACCGGCCAAGCATGCTTTTAAACAGATAAGTGGGGCTTTCATTTGAAATTCTAGTGAGAGAAAGCTAGAGAGAGAAGGGTACTAGTGTGTTTTTGTTACATATATGCTGAAGGCTACAGGAGCAGTTGTTGAGAAGAAGAGTTCTTGTGACCGTTTAGACAGCACAAGAAGAGACAAGATTATTAGCAGCAGATGATATCCATTGATGATCATCCACCATCAGATCCTTCATCATCTCATCATCATCATCAACAAGTTTCTCATGATCTAAAGTCTTCTCATATAGATCTGAAGTTTACATATGCTGATCTAGATGACACCAACAACCAACAACCAAAGTTCACTATAAGGTAGAAAAACCAAGACAACCCAGTATCATGATTATTATTTACTCCACTTTTATGACTGTAATTTATTTCAAGATTTGATCTTTTTTACTGGGTCAGATCCAAGATTAACCAACCCAGTGAGTACTTGGCACAGATTTCATGTAAAGATCATACGTACTGTCCCCAGCCTGGCCTTTTCCTTACATTTTATTTCTTATCAAGACTGTCCCTTTATATGTTTTTTGTGTTTTTGTTTTTACCCATTTCAGGTTGTGAAATAATTGTATGTTTTATTTTAGTTGATCATAGATCTTGTTATGTGATTTCATGTCCAGCTTTAATTGATAATTTTTGTTTTGGGTTCATGGATTTTACTTCTTGTTGGCATGTGATATAGTTTCTGTAAGAATTTTTATTGTGTTTGTATGGTTAAATCTTGAAACTTTTTTAGACCAATTAAGGTTGGTTTGGTTGTCTTGCAGGGATTATGTTTTCGGTTTAAGGAGCAAAGATATTGTCTCTAATTGGCCTTTTTCTACAACAAGTTTACAACTTTGCTTGAAACATGGAGTCAAGAATTTATTGCCACCTTTCCAGTCTCTTGATTTATTGAGAAATAAGTCATCTTTGACCAGGTGCAGTCTTCAAAATCGTTTGACCGATGAAGAACTCATAGATAGTTTTGATGGGAAGCCCACGAACGAATTCAAATCAATGGAAAAACTAGACTTGGAGTCTGTAACTACAAATTCAAGTGGTTCTAAAGGTCAGAGGTCAAAGGTTCAGAAACTGCCATCTTCTCAAAAACCAGTAAATGCTTCTGTTCATATTAAAAAGAGTAGATTTGTAATGAAGTTGAATTTGGGTATTGAACGAGTTGAAGAAATTGTTCCAAATAGTTTCATCCTCTCTGAAACAATGGCATCTAAAGTTTGTCCAGTCTGCAAGATCTTCTCATCATCTTCAAACACGACCCTGAACGCTCACATTGACCAATGTCTAACTGGGGAAGGGACTATGAAGTGGACCGATAGTTCCAAGGTTATAGTCAAGCATAAAGTCAAACCTCGGAACATGAGGTTAATGGCGGATATATACAAAACAGCTCCGCATTGTACCATTGAGGAACTCGATAGAAGAAATGGTACAAGCTGGGCTACTAATTCGAGTTTTCCCGCTCAAGAATTTCAGTTTCAAGGTGAAGAAGAGAATAAAGAAGAGCCAAAAACGACTATAGTTAATTCTGAGGTTGCTGATAACGAAGGTGAGGTGTATATTGACACCAATGGCACAAAAGTTCGGATCTTGTCAGTGCCAAAAGCAGGTTCATCAGATATTCATGGAGCTCGGAAGTTAGTAAAAGGAGTCAAAGGGAGTAAAATCATCAGCCGTAAGAAGAAAACCAATAGTATTTATAAGCAGAAACATCATCAGAAGGTTTTGAAATTCATCCCTAATGCCAAAAGATTATGCTCACCAAAGCCTCAGGTAATTAAATTAATTCTTTATTTTTTGAATGCACATTCTGACTTGCAATGAATCGGTATTTGTATCGGTTTGAAACTGCTGTAAGTTTAAAAATTGTTGATGAGCAGGCAAGAAGTGGTCATGAGGAAGATGTTGTCATGGTTGAAAATTGCAAAGAACCAATGAAAGTGGCTGATTTGGGTATAATAAGGCCACCATGGGCATGCTCTAAGCGAACTGGTCTTTCGAAAAAGTTCAGTGGCAAGAATCGAGTTATAGAACTGCAATGTCATGTAAGGAAAGATTCGTTTGTTGAAAGTGATAAATCTTCTTCAAAATGTGATTTAGGAATTCCCCGAAACTCAGCGAAGAAGGTGGCTTCTTCTCAAAATAAGAAGATAATGAGAACTTCATTGTCATTAATTAAGCAGCCTCTTAAGAGTAGTAAGATAGACTTTAGAAAAAAAGGCAACCATGTGCATGATGATGGTGATGAGGATGATGATGATGATGATGATGAGGATGAGGATGATGATGAGGATGATGATGAGGATGAAGAGGAGGAGGAGGAGGATGAGGATGATGATGATTGTGGTTCTCCCGATGCATGTCCATCACAACATTCTGATGGTCTTGATACTAGATCAACGGGGAAAAAGTTTTCATCTTTGACCAAGAATCTGTCATTCCCAGCTTCCAAATTCAACTTGAAACGAAAATTTTCAGCTGTTGAGAAATCTTGGGTCAAATCTGTTGATGGGTCATCTCAAGACTCTTCAAGAAAACAATTTAGAATGGAAGAACAAGCGGTTTCTAAAAAGAATGAAGATTTAAGATCCGTTACTTCAGAAAGTTCAAATGGAGATTCTTCTGTGGGGATTCAAGCTGTTAATGTCGACGAATTATGTGGTGTAGAATTTGTTGGAAACGAGGTGCTATCATCCATCCCAGCTCCTAGTTTTATGGGTTTGAGCAACTCTTATAGACCCGAATTTTCAAAACACGAGTGCATTGAGCTGTATCAAGATCAGATATGTTCAATTAACCGTGCTCCAAATGATGTTGAAAAACATGAAAATTACTTTCAAGAGGTCGATCCTATACCCATTCCTGGACCACCCGGATCATTCTTGCCTGCCAGCCCCGGTGGAGATTCGGTTTCTGAAGAACAAATTCAAGAAACGAGGATTCTGTCAAGTGAAAGCCAGCATCATCATGATACAACTGAAAATCAAGACTCCATGTCTAATTCTCCGGTTTCGACAGTCTCAAATTCAAGATCTACTTCTGTTCAAGATGATACATATAAAAAATCTTTTTTTGATATGGGGTTTACTGAAAATGGTTCATCACATGATAGTTTCAAGAATGATCAGCCTTGCTGTTGCTCAAGAAAGGAAGTTGCTTTAAACTACCAAGAATCGTTTAGTGTAAGGAAACAACAGATCGAATCAAACAGGAGTTTTCCAAGCAGTTTTGACTTCAAATCAGAGATGTTTCCACTAAGAAACTACCCAAACTCACCACCGCCTGAAACTGCAAGTTTTCCTACCAACAAAAGAATCCCGGCTTATAGTGACTGTGATGCTGCTGTTAGTCCTTCAAAACCTTTTCTTAGGTTAATGGGAAAAAACTTAACGGTAGTTAAGACAGATGACGATGAATTTAGACCTCCACAGTCAAGTCAACCACCTTCCCAACTGCCCGTGATGTTTAGTCAATACCAAAATGGGTTTGACTTTCAACATTCTAATGCCCATCCATGGAGTAATACAAGAAGCAGTATAGACTTGAGGCCTAATTATGGTGGTTTCATGACACCTATGGATCGTTATGGTCATGATGGTTCTTATCCGGGGCCTATTGGACCCCAGGCAAGGTCACAACATGGTCATAACGTTCTCAATTTTCAAACAGTAAGTGGAAGAAATGGTTATAATGATTTCCCTAGATGTGAAGGTGATGATTCTATGCGAAATGAATTCTTGAAAAGAAGTCAGGGGCAACCAAACCCGTTATACGCAATGTACCCTCCTTATGTTGTTGGTGGTGGGTTTCAAACTTCGTTCAGTAATGGTGGTTTTAGCAAGTTGAATATAGGATCATCATCGCCTTCAACGTCTCATTTGCAACCTTCAAGAGAGTATTATCCACGTGGCTATCCTTGATCGATATGCATCAAATGTTCGCTTACAGATGAGTACTTTTCCAATCGATATCTTCTTAAATAGTTTGTTAAGCTGTAGTATGTCCGCTTTAGAGTTATATACAAGGACTTTTTCGAGGCTTAATAATGTTATCCGAATATAATTATAAGGATCCCTCTTTAACTATATGTAGTCACTATTTCATGTGTTTAATTACTTGAAATATATCCGGCTTAAAATGACTATACCAAAAGGATCATATATTTTCAGCAGCAATTTTTGATGTGCAATCCTTGCTTACATACATACATACATACATACATACACACATGTGTATATGCGTGTATAACATTATTGCATGAAATATAGCTGTTTCAACATCATTAGGTGAGTTGAACTTGAACCACTACTAAAATGTGAAAAGGTGAAAGAAAGAAAGAAAATACTGTCGTCATTTGCCTTGTGAAAAAACATTTGGACCACCATGAAATGTCTCTCTCTTTGGTACTTATAATACAGTTGATAAGTGTGGGACACATTTATGGATTTTAATTTATTTTCCGTTTGGAAAAACTTTTAAGTAGTTGTGAAACTCGAAATGCGATTAGTTACAGAAAACTTCACTTGTTTTCTATATAATTTTTTTTGAGAAAATAGAAAAAGTATAAAACGTGTTTAAGTTTGTGTTTCTTAAAGAACTTTTTCATTTTATGAATTTTCATTATTTTTAAAGACAAACTCTTATCAATCTCTAAAAAAAATAGAAACAAATATTTTTTTTCTTTAACTAAAATTTCCTCATTATCTTCAGAGAAAAATGTTGTTAAACATGAATAGTAGTACTCTATACATAGTCGATAAAACCATTGGATTATGATATTAATAAGATTAAATGAAGGATACTATGAAAGAAAGGGAATTGGTGTACCTTTGAGGCTTTGAAACGTTATAAAAACATGGGGACCCCACATGAAATGACAACTATAGGTTAGGAGTAACCATTTATGTAGCGTATGGTGTTTGATGTGAACGTGTATGGTGTAATTTGCATGGTGCAAGTGGGACACTTTATTTATTTCAAATGACTAAAAAGGGTTTGATGCTTGTGGGCCAACTCTCACAATTATTCCATCAACACCAAATATTTAATACCTTCTATCAATTTTTATACTCATTAGTAGTAATTTTTTTTACTCCATTGTTTAAGAAAATAGAAAAATTTCCATGAAAAGACTCATTTTTGTATCGATCTCCACGTTTGTCTAATTGTAATCGTAACGATACTGATAAACTCTACTAGCTACGGTTTAGACCTTAGAGGAAGATAGATGAATCCCTCACAACTATCACAAACAAATGTCTTGAATAATAATCTTCTAAAATAAAATAACTTTTCATTATATAGGAGCGTTTAATTTTTCAATTAGTATATTTTAAATTATTTTTACCTTTTTTCACCTTCTTTTTTTCCCATTAACTATTGTCAACTATCTTGTCACTATACAACATAATCTATATTTTTGATATACACTTACTAATTTACCTATTTTTCATAATGAAAGTTTTATTTTAATTACTATTTCATTTTCTTTGATAATCATGACATGTTTTCTATTATGGATTTATTTAATCAATGTTGACTATCTTCTTAAATTATTTTGATAAATATTTCCTTTATAGGATTCATATATATAAAAGGATTCATAATTAAATGTAAAAGGTATGATTGACAACTAATTTATTAGAGCTTATATGAGTTTCAACTTATGTTCTTTAGAAGCTCATACCAAAAGTTTTTTGTTTGATAGAGAAAAATGGCAGGAACGTATTGAAAAAATAAGTTCTAAATTTGTAAGCTAGTGAAAGTAGTTTTTCAAAGCTTATTAGAACTTATGATAATTTAAAATACCTAAATAATCCCTAACTTATAAATAGTTATATTTTTTTATTGTTTTTTTATGTAAATGTACATTTATAAGGCATAATTTCAATTACTTTGCTAAATACTTTTAAAAAGAATATAAATTTTTAGTTTTCGAAATAGTTTTTACGAAACACACTCAAATTATAATAAATAAACTGTATTGAAAGATGAAAAATCAAATCTCCAAAAGCATTTACTATATCATAATTCATAATGAAATAGAAGAGAAAAAATATCTACTAGTGGAATCAAAAAAAATTCAAGGCAGTCTCACCAGATAATACTGATTTTTCTGTTCTTCGTCAAAAGAAATTTAGGTATAATCTCAACTAGTTTTTAGACCCGTCCTATAAACGTCCAAAAGCTTTAAAAAAGTATACATGCAGATTATCAAATGATGTAATTAAGAACACTATTTTCCTCAACGTATGTATTGAAGCTAAATTAAGGATTTGCATCCAGATAGTTCGGCGTTTAGAATCAACACACAGGGATTACTTTTGGAATAAATATTAATGTTTTGTTCTCCGTATTAATATTTGGAAGGTATTACATAATGCATCTTAACGAAAATTGTTAATGTAGTGCATTTTAATGGAGTACGCATGTAAAATGTAATGTTACAGATTAGAGCGTTCACATTAAAATACGGTATGCATGTAAAATGCAATGTTTTGAATATGAACCGTTCATCACATCTTACATAAGTGCTACCGTAAAAGACATTTATATACAATTGAATTAGATGATCATACTAATAGTTGAAAATGCTTAAATATACTAATATTTAATCTCTTACGAGTAAAGTAAATATATAAATTATAAAAACTAATATCTATATTAGTTCATTTTAGGAAGACAAAGTATTGTAGTTATAAATTTATCACAATGTTTTATCGCTATAATAGTTAGAAAGGGTAAGCCAAAAAACCAACTGCTACTAACAAAACTTACAAGGTAACATAGAGCAATTTACCATCTGGAAACGTGTGTACCTACCTAAATACCTTGGTCCAACTGAGGGAACCAAGTCTACAACTATGTTCATCTTAGTTGGAATATAAGCTTTTTAAACATAGTCAATTAGCCCAACCATATCTCATGGAAACATGACTTGTATCTTGGTGGATAGTGAAATATCACGACATGTTATATTTTGACAACGTTAAAATATAATAATTAAATTTTTAAAGATAAAACACAACACGAGTTCACTTATTTAAAAGTTTAGTACATATACCAAAACAATATAATCCAAAAATTTGTACGTAGGAAACAATACATTTAAGAAATTATCAAATTATGTAAGAATGCCTGTACATCCTTGTGTTGAAAATTTTATCTACGCCAATGTGATCCTAAGGCCTCGAACTGCACAGATGTCTGAATTGCAATTTCCCTACAAAAATTTCAAAATCATGGAGAATATATCAAGAACAAACTATAATATTGGACTGGTAATATAAAAATATTGTTGCTCCCCGAGACATGAATCTGTAGGTGGCAAGATGGGAGGGTTAGATAATGAGTCAAAACAGCTTGAGTTGAATTATAGACACTGAGAATTTTTCATAAATACTTGTGTTGATTATATGGTCACAAAAGCAATGTCATCACAAGCATAACCCATTCTCTTTGAGCCATCTTTATTGGGACAGCCCCACAGTTTACCCGATCATGATTATATTATATTAGAACTTGTCTACCTTGGGCAGTCCTTCTGTATAGAAGGATACATCTGCACATATTAACAACATATGGTCGTACAATCAGTAATTTATTATGCTTCGAAATATATAACCAAATATCAAGTTGACTGTTATGCAATGATATGATGATTTGAAAAGTTTATCAACTGCAAAATATATGATTAGCAAGGAAGCATAAGCTCAAAAAATAACTAACCCCGGAATATGAAATTGTACATGGCATAATGGGTGGGTCAAGTAACACAGGTCAAAACAGCTTGGGTTGAACCTATAAATATGTCTGAAAAACCTTAAATTTTTTCTAAATAGTTGCTAAATAGTTGCGCTGATGATATGGTTGTCACAATCATGATATTAATCTTTGGATAAAACTTATGAAAACGAACTTACAACCCAAAATCTTTCAATTCATGAATAAAATGTTTCAAAGTTCCGGCTCTACATGAAATACACACCTTGTTGGTGAAATACAAGCAAAGAATGATCGTGAAGCTTCTAATGGGGTTACCTGATGATTCTTGACGATTAAATAAATAGTAATTAAAATAAATACCAATGATTCTTGATGATTTAAATACACATGGTCATAGCAAGCAAACTACTAAACACACCTAAGTACCTAACTTATATACGTTGAAAGATCGAAGATCAATTCATTCAAGAAAGTACTGGCAGGCACAGATCTTGAAGGGGGAAGGGGGCAGCTGCCCCCCCCCCCCCCAATTACGGATTTTTTTTAAAGGTAATTAGTGACATTTTAAATTTTTTGCCCCCTCAAAATGATAGAAAGGAAAAAAATAAAATTTGCCGCCTCATATATAAATTTTTGTCTCCGCCCCTGAGTATTGATGACCAACTGAATTTAAATTCTAAATGGGAAGTTAAAGGAAACTTACAACTGTTGGGTGGCATCAAGGATTCAGAACATTAAGAGCTTTTATAATGCATCTAAAATCAATAAAACATAATCATAGGAGGAGTGAATGAATCCAAAAAGAGTATTGACAGTACCTGCACTTTGTGTAATTACCAATTTAACATCAAGCCAAACTACATTTTATCATTTAATATATAGAATCAATGTGTAGCACTGTAGTACCATTGTTAACCTTATATGCACAATTCCTATTTGAATTATTGGGTACTATTTCTAACACAGTTCAGCAAAATTTCCATAATCACCAATGCATGAAATTTTCGACAACTATAAGCTTTTGGCCCTAATTAGCAATTTACTTGCTCAATATCAGTTAACTAGTTTCACTCACTAATTATATGTACAAATTTCTGATATATAATTACAAGCAAAATAAGTAACAGATCACTCATATAAGATTACATAAGCAATCTTGTAAATTATACAGTTATCAAGTTAAAGAGCATGACTTATTAAACTTGTAATATAATCTTGCTTATCAACAAGTGATGGTCCAGAAACCAACTGAGACAGAGCGTAGCCTTGCACTGGACACACAGCATGTATCTGATTTGTTACATATATTCTCCCCTAATCTAAAAACATATATACATGAAGTTTAATAAAACTACGATACACACCAAGGTGTATAATAATATCATGAGTCTAGATCAAATGGATGATAAAGACAAAGTGAAAGAAGACTCACCAAAAAAAAACCATAAACTGCTGACATATTTTCTCATATCATCATCATGAACTACAAAGAATTTAAAAAAGCAACATACAATTCATATTTAAAACCAAGAAATTATGAACTGCATTAAAGAAAACTAAGTGAGAATCAATGGTAGGTACCTTGTATTCAAGAATCAACATAAAAGCAAACAAGGTACGAATGATACAATTGAAGGAATGTGTAAAATAAAATATGAATGGAACAATTGAAGAAATGTGTAAAACTGCAGATTGGCATATGATAAACTTTAGTGTCTGTTGTAGTCACGTGTTCAGAACATCGTCAGTAAACCCAAAACCCCTACTTAAGCTTCAAACTTTAAAGGTACTAACACAACCAAATTTCTAAACAACATCAACCAAAAAAACCACAAACTAAGAATAGAGAAATAATAAATCGATAAGCTAAACAATATGGACAAAATCGTTACCAAAATCCATAGTTAATAGAAACGCTAGCGACCATTTCTGTATAGCTTCAACTATAACTATTCTTATTACCAACCATCACCTACAAAATAGAATTAGGGTAAAGTGAACACAATAAAGTTAATGGATTATATACATAACTGTACATATTAAAAGAGAAAGGTTAGATAATACACATAAAAAGATAAAATTGACGCTTGATTTCTATAAGATCAGATGGGAAGAAGAAAACCTATCAAGCATGGAGATTAATAATTTTCATATCTGTTCAGTTTACAAGCCATGAATAACCTCACTGTTACACCATTTGTAAACATTTACAAACTATGTGAAATCATAAGTATCTAAAGCAATGGGAAAGATCTTTAATATAGCTCAATCACAGCAGACCATATGCTCCTTTGGTTAGCCATATAACCACCTATCAGTTTTGGGGTTATCAGGGTTCAAAGTAAAAACAGAACATCATATCATGCGCAATATCTTCCAATCAAATTACAAATCAAAGAGTTAACAATCAACTCCTTTACAAAAATACACTATTGATAATTAATTAAAGATACCTATTGATGACACTAAAAGTTAGAATCTTACTGCTAATAGAATTGTAGAAGAAACCATGAATGGTACCTGAAGGGAAACCTTACAGAACTTCTTGGCTCAATCATCCATCAATTCTTTTTCCAATGGTACATCACTCAAACTCTTATGGGCTATGTTATGTACCAAACGGTTCAAATAGATACGTTTAGCTAAAAGGTGAAAATCATTCATCGCTTGAAATCATCACAAGTATGCAGACCCATCATTTCCAGCCTGAACATCCTCCAATGATTTATATTATGACCAAAACTCAAACCAACATTGTCAATTTGAAAAGACCATAATTATATTGTTACTTAATATACACTAATTATGGAGGATGAATATATGGATAATTAAAGCAAAATATACATTTAACAAACAGAGTAAGCAGAATAACACACAAAAACATTGTATCAGTTTGAAAACAACAGAATCAAACAACAACTACTGCATATACTGTCATAATGCCTCTCCAAACATGGATATAGGGTGAGGTAGCTGACACTTTCTCAAGGAGTTCTAACATCGAATTTCATTCATTTATTATGCACAGAGATTATTAGAGAACAAAACTTGACTCCTATATGCAATTTGTTAAGATTAAAATCTATTTTTTGGGCTAATTGATTAATGTTTTAGAATTTGCATCACACGTATCTTCGCTTGTAGCTACTAACATAAAGATTGATACCCCTCAGTATCTAAGAGTTTCACATTTTAATTCCAACATTATATATATAACACCTGATTGATTATATCTAATCTAAAAAGTCATAAGCTAAAATCACAATATAATCAATTCATCTCACTGTATAGTCAACTAATTCATTATACCTATTATCTTATACACACAATCATTCATATATAGATACAAATATATATTCACGTAACTGAACGATTTAGCTTAAGAACGCAACGGCAAACAAATGATTACATAAAAAATTGATATTAAATAAGATCATAAATCTAAATTAAGAATAAGATTAATAGATTAAAGTACTAAATATAACTTGGAACGAAGAAGACGGTAGTGGGATCGATTGCGGAGATGTAATTGGTTGTGAATCGAAGAATGATTAGGGGTATTAAATAGCGAGTAATACTTCTAAAACTGGATCAGATAGATGATGGATATTAAGAATGAAGATAATAATTATTATAAAGGATTTGATTTGATAAGGAACAGGGTTTTAAAATATGAACCGGAATATGAATATTCTTTTGGTAATGTACAATTGATTTGGTGGCGCTCTAAATATAATATTTAGAGAAGCCTC
Source organism: Logfia minima (assembly GCA_963921325.1). Lineage (NCBI taxonomy): Eukaryota > Viridiplantae > Streptophyta > Magnoliopsida > Asterales > Asteraceae > Logfia > Logfia minima. Next base: position 4,255,737 of record OY992763.1, on the reverse strand, counting down.
AATTTGACACGTGGAAAAAATATTTATGTGTGAAAAAGAGAGGTGTGACTCGTAGAATATTACTGATTCGTGTACAAAAAATAAAATTATTTGGGTCAATTTCCCTTTTTCTCCAATGCTCTTTATTGAGTGGTTTTGGTTATTCTCTTGGTAGGTCTAGGATTGTTTTAGGCGGGAAAAGATATAGCAATGGTCTTTAGTGGGCGACTTTTGAAACAACTATGCTATTGATCCGATGAGGTCCGATATATCAATTGATTTATTTAATTTATTAAGTCAATCATTAGTATGATATGACTTTTAATGTATTATTATAATTTTTAATCTTATATTTTCTTTATTAAATTAATATATTTAGTAATACTCATATTAATAGATAAGTTTTAAAACACTTTTGAAAAAAAAAAAATTAAAAGGAGAAAGTTTATTTAAGAGTGACATGATGTTTATTATAAAAAGCCTTTTTGCTATGTCCATGTAATAATGGAATTAAAGTGTTTATAGATTTACTATTTTCAGATTAAATTGTTTTTTTACTATTTCCAAACCATTATATTCATATACACATTGTTGTTATTGCATCATATTAACTACTACTCTAGTATTTACGTGTCAAGCAAGGTATAAAAAACAAAACTAAGTGGAGTCGGTCGATGATTCAAACATGATTAACATCTTGATAAAAGTCTCATTTTAAAATACATCGTTAGACCGACATTTAGGCTAATTTATTACCAAAACACGAGAAATGTTACGGATATCATTTAATTATCTCATAATTAATAAACTGACAAAAAAAGCCTCATAAAAAACCTTTTTTCAACAAATATTGCAAAAGTTGTACAAAGCAGTAGTTCATAGCACGTTTAATACAAACTAGTTTTAATTCGTTACGGTCAAACCCCAGTCGTACATACACCTCAACAATGCAGTCTCCACCGCCGACCACCACCTACACCACCCTTCCAATCTCCGGTACCGACGTCATTTTCCGATCCTTTCAAAACCTATCATCCTTCGTATCTCTCCACCGTCCCTGGCCAGAGTTCATCTCCAACGCCGCATCATTCGACCGGCCGGACTCACTCAACCTCGCCACCACCAGAATTCGCACCAATTTGAAATACTTCAACATAAATTACGGCATTATCACCACCGTATGCGCCACCGTATCGTTAATCGGTGATCCGATTACGTTATTAACCTTCGGTTCGGTATTCACTTTATGGCTTGTACTTTATTTCTTCCGTGAGGATCCGATGCTTGTGTACGGACATCACGTTCACGATCATATCTTGACGGTCGGACTTGTATTGATCACCGGATTTTGTGTTTGGATGATTGGTTTTGTTGTCAGCTTGTTAATTGGAATTGCGGTTGGAGTTTTGGTGTCGTTTGTTCATGCGGTTTTTAGAAACCCTAACGGAATTTATTTTGATGAAAACGACGCCATATCTGAAGGATTGATTTCACCTAGAGTTTCCAATTTCTCCATTTAGTATTATTTCGACACAATTCTACTGACTTTTTTTTTCTTTCTTTTGACAGTCATTTGTGTGATAGTGTTTAATTGATTGAATTTGGGGATTTTGGATTGTTGTGATGTTGTTTTATCTTTTCTTATATATATTTTGACTGGTCTGATTTGTAATTTTTGATTCACATTGTTACTTTTGTTGTTATATATATATATATATATATATATTTCTATTGTGTTTGTATGGTGAACTTTATAGCTATTCAGTAAGAATATTGAACTGTTAGAAAATATATTCTTCTTAATCTGGGCTTTTTGAACTACCGAATGTAGGTTTGACTTTGACGCATATTTACATCATATGTGGTCCAGTATCTGACCCTGACTGCCATTACAGTAAAGAACAAACAAGCCCTTTTAGTTGCAAAAATTGGCAGTGAATGGAAATGCTGTATAGGGAGTGAATCTTTAATCTTGGTTTTAAGTTAGTTGACGATATGTTAAAGATGTATGCAAGAGAAGTATGTTATAATCAGATTGAAAATTGAGTAGAACAAATGTAAAACTCAAACAACATGATACATTATGTTGTGTTAAAACTGATTACTGATCTACTGACTAATGTATCGAAAGCCAAGCTAAAAGATTCATATCTTACTTCTCATTCTAACTAATTTTGCTAATGTTTCTTGAGCAGCCAAAGTTTGAGCATGATCATGGCCAAGCATAACTGTTCTGATACTGATACATGTCCTGCATAGCTCTTCACCGTTGTCAAAATGCCCACCTCTCAACAGCAATTTCGCTCGTGTCTCTAATAAAGTAGCCTTCAAAAGTGTCACGTCTTGCCATACGTATTCATCAATTCTCTCATGTGAGTTCATTTTCTTCCAGCAAAGTGAACCATGACACCAGTCTTGAATCTGTGAAACAAACGATTTCTCTACTTCTTCAAGAACATTTGTGCAGACTTTTAGCAGCTCCAAAGATGAATTGCATCTTGAAAATGTAGTAAACGCTCTTATTGCCAAAGGCAGAGCAGTTTTCTTTATGAAGAGAACCATATCGTTGGCTTTTAGTTGGACTAATGGTGGCTCGGATTTGAACCCGAATACAAGAAAAGCACAAGCCCAAAGGTGGTCTGAGTTTAAAACCGGGTTTCCAATCTTCCTTATGCCTTGAATTGTTGCTTTGGCTGTGAGTAAACCCCCTTTTAGTTTCGCGAATATCTGAGTTATCGGGTGAAACAGAATGTAGCATCCTGGATGTCTATTCGCTCTTCTAGCAAGCCCTAATTTGACTAACACAAGAGCCGAATCCTCTTCACTCTTTGAAGTTTGACTCTCGAGAAAACCCGAACAACAAAAGAAAGTCATGTTAGCACACTTAGCCCATTTCTTAAACCTGTTGGTGGGACCGCTTATGTTGGTTGCAGCTGCAGCTAGTAAATTTGCTGAGACGGGTAATGGAGCAAACCAAGCCCCAACTAGAAGCATCTTCGAGGCGAGATCGTTTCGAGTCCCGTTAGCTTCATGCAAAATAGTAATGCAAAAGATCAAGACTTTGAGTAGAAACTTATTGTTTCCCCAGAATACTTCATCGAAATGAGATGAAGGTTCGTCTAAACGAATATGATTTATAGCTTCAAAGAGGGTGGAGGGTGCGATTGCAAGTTCAGAAAGCAACGACCCGATTACTGATAACCCGAAACTCGATCTCCCCAATTTCTCATCAAATATACCAAGAATTTCAGTTTCTTGACTCGGGTACTCTTTCTTTCGTCTTCCTTTCATTAACAAGATTGCATCTTTTAATGGCAATGGTTGTAGTTGCATTGGATCAAAGCTCATTACTCTTGGGAGCCTGGTTGTGATAATAACATGTGAACCACCAGTGTTTCTTGGTATCAAATCATGTAAATCTCTCCCTTCCCACCAATCCTTTTCCGTTTCAAGATTATCAATGATCAGTAAATATGGCATATCGCGAAATAGTTCCCGTTTTACCCTCTTGAAAGCTTCTGTTTCTTGCTCGTCAAAGCTCCTAATCCTTCCCCTTTCTTTCTCTTCATCTGCACTTACATCTAACCCTAAATTCAAAGACAAGTTCAGTATATTTTGTCTGAAATATCGGGCTTCTCCGCCTACCCATAACACCATTTTGTATCTTTGAGAATATCTGTGAGCAAACTCTAATGCCACCTCTGTTTTCCCCATTCCTGGACTTCCATTGATGCACACAATACTACTTCCAAAACTCTTGTATCTCCCGCTCTTTGTTTTCTTGTATTTAGGCCTTTTCAATGAATTTCTCCCAATAACTGGTTCGACCCAAGCTTCTAAATTCGGTTCTTTACACTTTCCAACTTCCAAGTTTATGAATTTCCCATTTCTACTTCCATCAACTTCACTTTCTTCATCTGCAAGCCCTTCTGATGTTCCCGGAGTTCCACCTTTCGTGACATTTACAACATTACCGTCGTTTTCGAACTCCCCACACCCGAAAAATGCTGTTTCAATTTCCGCAAGCTCCTTTTCTCGACCCACGAAAATTTTGTTTTTGGGAAATGGAATTTCATCGACGTTTTCGATTTCTTTTTCAGCTACACTCATCCTCCCAAGCCTTCCTCTTAACATCCCAGCTGTTCTTGACACACAAAATCGCCAATTCCCCTCGTTTGCCTCTAGTTTAAACTCGTGTGACTTCATTAACCCGTCAATTGCTTCTTTACATTCTTTACTGTCCGAACTCTGAGCAAGGAGATTAGTAATATCATTTAAATCGGTGTCAAAGAACAACGGAATCAGATTCTTTTTTTGAGCAAAAAATCTTATCTCTTCTAAACTTGGATAACTCAAAAGACTATCTTTAGTGACCACCACAACCCCAAATGTGACCGAACAAATGACTCTATCAGCAATTTCGTGGCTTTGCGAATCTGCATATTTCGCTCGGTCTGCTACAAAACACGCAATCCCTTGAAGCTCTAGCTCTGATTTTAGCCATTTACAAAACCGAACCAAGTTTGGGTTTTGACCGTGGTATCCAATGTAAACATCACAGCTTCTTAGCTTCGCATTTGCAGGCAAAACAGAACCTTTTTGGAATGAAACCCGAGGAACAGGAAATGAGAATGAAATACGAGGTGCAGTTGCATTATTAGTGTTTGTATAAGTACCTGTATCCGAAGAAGGTATAGGAACACAGTTGACTATTTTAAGCTTCGCGTCGTCTGAAAAATCGTATCTTTCTGATGGAGGAGTGTAGGAAGTGCTCGGAATATCATCGTTCCCGGACCCACAATAGGATACTGGAGTTGATGGGTGAGTGAATGTAGTTGGTGTGGTGGCACCGGTGGTGGTTGCAGTGGCGGTTTCGGTTTCTTGAGGGTGATTTGGGTCATCTCTAGTGGCTCTGGGAGATATGTAAGGGGACTGAAGAGCAGAAACAAAGGCAGAAGATGGTGGCGATATCAGAGATGGAGAGTTATATGGAGATGATGAAATTGATGTTGCAGGAACAATGTTGGTTAGTATCTCCTTTCTGGGCTTTTGGGCTGAGTTTGATACTTTGATGGTGAGGTTTGTGGTAGATGATGGTGGTGCTCTTTCTTGATTCATACTTATGGAATTTATTCGACTAGAAAAGAATGGGTTTTTATTCAAAGATTACAATCACATCAAAAGGGGTTGTCAAATTCATTCAAGATTGGAACTGTATGGAAATCAATCAAGAACACAAGTTAGATTCTAGTTTCCTCAATTTTATGCGTCAGAAGAAGTCAAAAAAAGGATTGAAGTCTGTGGTGGTGATTGTGATTGTGACTGTGACTGTGATTCAGAAAATGAATGCAACAGTAGACTTTATGAGCATGAAGAAGAGGCTACATACATGTGAAATAATACATCATCTTCTTTCATTTGTGGGCCTTCACTAGTCAGAATACAAAGTACCACCAAACCCCACGGTTTTTAACCCTCCACAGATATGAAATAATGAAAATTTACAACTGTTACTCGATATGAGATGATTGAAGTACAACTTTAAATGCAAAAGGTACAAGTTTACCTGCAAATCTTGAGAACTGAAACTATTGAAATACAAACTCGGTGAACCCTACCTATCTCTCTCATGAACATTTACAGGAGGTAAGACCAAATGGATTAGATCCACAAGGTTTTGAACATAAAATATTGATTTAAAGTGGCTTAAAAAGAAGCTGCAGAGAGTGTATTATGGTATAAACAAACCATTTAAACATAAAGAAATCATTTTTATTGGGGTTAGGCATTTTCTTTTTGTTTTATGTGCTGTCTAGTTTCCAATTCAAAATCTTGGAAAATTACTAAACTAGACAGAGAGATTGACTGGAATCTAACATGGGGTTTTGTCCAAAAGTAAATATTCAAGATGAAAGAGGCTTTGGGGAGATGAAAGCTCAGAACTTGTTGGCAATGGTGATCTTTAATTAATTAATTGATTAATGATAATAAGATAACATTAGTTATAAAAAACTGATTTATTAATATGTTTGATTCCTTGGCCAGCCAGGGTCAGGTCCAGGGTAAATGTTAAAATTTTTGCTCCCTTTTGTCTGACATGTGGGTGATGGCAACAGTGTTTCTGAATTTGAATACAAATTTGATCTTTTCAGTATGGCATACTTTCCTCCACCATTAATTATGCCTTTTTTATGTATCAAATAAGCACCATACCCTTTTACTCATTTTCACTTTCATTTTCTTCTGATTATTTTTCTTTGCAGAAAAATGGTGAATTTTATGTCTTTTTTTAATGCTTGATACAGCTAGGATGACTAGATCTTGATTCACATTAAAATTTCACCCCAACTATAAGATCTAATAAAGTCTACTACACAATAATAAATATGTTTTTCTCTCAATAATCATCAAAACAATAAGTTTAGTGATTTCGACACCTATAATTGATATGCTTTTCATATCACTTTTTCTAGTGGCCAGACGACTACAAGTTTGTTTTCTTGATAGTTAAATATAATTTTTTATTCTTCCATATCTCGTTAATTTATTAATTTTCTCCAAAATAAAAATTTATCCGCCTAATACATATTGCAAAAATATGTTATATTTTTATACTGAATAACATGTTAACCGTGTTCATTCACTTATACTCTTTCTTTATATTAACTAATTATCGTACCAGTTTAGATAATATTTGTATGCATATTTTTTGAAGTATATGTACCATCATTCATCAAGTTCAGCAACAAATTATATATATTTATACAAATGGTCTAATTTTAATTAAGTAATCATCATTAAAATTAAATTGGTATTTTATGTATGACATATATCAAATGCTCATTGTAATTTTCAAAGAGAAGTTGTAGTGGGGTGAACTTTACCGGAGAGTGTTTGTATGTATGCGTTTGTAGTGATTATATGACACGCAGTAATATATATCTTATTAGACCGCTTTCTATAGAACGTTTTAAGATTTTGTCTTCCATTGTTTTTGTTAAGATACCAGATATACGGAGCCGTTTTAGGCTTTTTTTTGTTGCTTTCGTTGTGAGAGATGAGCTAAGACGGAGAGTGATGGGTTAACTTTTTCTTTTTTTAGTGTTCAATAAATATATATTTGTAAATGTGGAGTGCATAAAATTTCAGTATTTCATATCATCATAAGTAGTGTCTAGCACTTGTTCAGTTTTTTTAAAATTTACTAACGTGATGTTGAACATAATTCAATTCTTTAGTTTTTTATGTTATGACATAGATGTCATAATAGTATAAATTGATATTATAATTGTTTGGACGTGACGCTTGACATTAACATCTGAAAATATTTACCTAAAGTGTACGAGTCTTTTAAACTTAATCACTATGTTAAAAAAGAAAATAATAATAATAGAAACAACATTCTAGAAATGACACATTTTGTGGATGGAATTAAAAAATAAAAATTAGGTCAACTGATTTATAGTTTCGTACCCTTTTACTCTTTGGGCTTTTAAATACGTGTGCAACTTATAAATTATTATTTTTATTTTTAATGAAAAAAGGATGTAGAATAATGAAATTCTTTTTATTATTAATAACTTTCTCCCTGCTTACCAAAAGATTGTACAAGTGATTCAAAGGTTTATGGGAGCCTTTTTGAGAGATGTTTAAATTATTATTGTTTACATTGATTGCATGATCCTGGAATAATTAACTAGTTACCTTTAAATTATTTTGTCTGTTCATCGATGGACTTCGTTGTCAATTGCTAAATTGTTTACATTATTACTTGGCCATAACTTTTCATAAAAAACAATATGCATCGTCCATTAGTTCTTTCATTTGGCATAAGTTTCCTTTTCAACATAAAAAAATTACAAACACAACTCATTGTTTCTAACAAAAGTTATGCCTTTTTATTTTGAACTCAATAAATTTAAGCAAATCTTATTTCGGACTCAAAAATAGGAAATAGGACAAATTTAACCCTCATAAATGATTGAAAAACACCTTGCATATCATGTAAAGGTGCACATATGAGCATAGACGAAGTCTGGCCTAACAAAGACATAGAAAAAAATTCGATTTAAAGTCGCATCTATTCAAAAAATCACAAAAAGGTTGAAATTAGTGATAAAAATCCGGTTCAGTTCGAATCCATATCAAACCAACCTAAGCCCAAAAGCCCGAGTCTGGAACTTGAAAGCTTGAACTTTTTTAATATAAAACTCGAACGTTTGAACTTTTTTGAGATAAAGACCATGTTTTTTATGGAAAAAATTGAAATCGCTTTTTACAATACATGTTTTTAATATATATATATATATATATATTCAAGTTTTTACTTAGGGTATATATCATATATCTAGCTTTTACATGAATTATCTTTTGTTTCTTATATCATACCTCTATAATATGTATAGTTTTATATTTATCACTTAAATGTATAGGTATATATTAAATTTTATCCATAAATTTTTAAATAATTACGATAATATGATACTTACATCATAGTAGTATGTTATAAAATACAACAATAACTTGAGAGAGTTTACCAATACATATTACGACATGCTAAAATTTGCATCACTGTACCACCCTTTGTAGTTTGTAAAAGACTTGTTTTTTTTTTCTTAAAATCCGAACTTAATCTGATACAGACCTTTTTAGACCCGACACCAAAAACAACCCTAATTTTTTTAAGTCCCGTCTAAGCCCACTTTGTGGCCTTCTAATCTCAAGTCACAAACTCCTCAAGTTGTCAAAAGGTTCAGTAAGGCAACTTCTATGCATTTCGACTCCGAATAAATAACCATTTTTACGTACGCAATTTGCTACACTAATTATATCTTATTAAGATCTTTCTAACCACTTCCATTTACTGGTCAAGATTTAAACGTAGCAATTATTTGAAGTAGATCACTAAATCCACAAAAAGTACTAATAACCATGCACGAGGTACAACTAAAAATTTGCATCACTGTACCACCCTTTGTAGTTTGTACTTTATCGACACAAATTAATTTCAATACTTTACCATAATTCTCTTTTTTTACCTTTTTTCTTTTTTTTTCCCATAAGTTATATCGTTATGAAAGTTCTAGATACTTTAGTAAATTAGGGTCTCCAGTATCTTCAATTCGATCAACAATCACTATAATTCCCCAAATTAAATATCGATTCTACCGTCAATCGAGTCAAAAGGTACGATTTTACATTCATTCACTTTCAATTTCATTTATAAATCCTCAATTGATACACTTCCACAAGACTTAATTTTTCAATTTGGGGTTTTGAGATAGTAATTTAAAATGCTAAGTTATTGAATCGAAATCGATCACTTTTCAATTCGAAATTTTGAATTCCGTTTATATAGATCGTAATCGAGATTCAGTGTCCATAATTTGATCTGAATTTGAGATTTAAACACGAACAGTAGATTATAGGTATGGAATTAGAAATTGAGAGATCAGTAGAGGATAATGAATTGTTAGATACCGAAGGATTCGAAAGAAACGGTGAAGTTGAAGCTAAATTGACAAATAATGGTAATTGTGATACTGAAAATGTTCATAGTAAACTTTTGGATGATATAAAAGATGAAGTTGATGTTGTGAAGACGAAGCTATCCCCGTCACAGTCACCTGCCATGAAAGGAAAAGGGTTGCGGAAATGGCGGCGGATTCGTAGGGAATCCGGTAACGAAACAAACAGCTACTTAGATAGTAATAGGAAAAGAGGTATTGTTACTTTACCTGTTGTGACGAAACAAAGAAGTGAAGGCTCTAGTTCATCAACGAATGCTATGTCGAATGTTCTTGGTAATGCTTTGGATCATATAGGTCAATATAGAGATTTTGGTTCAGGAATAGGACCTGGTTTTGCATCTAGGGCAGATTCTGAGAATAGTGAGGATCAAAACAGTAGGTCTTCAACTGCAGCTAGTGCTCCTAGAATGAATCACGAGTTGCCTGTTTTAGGTTTGGGATTTGGAAAGGATACGTTTAGGAATCTTGGTGGGATGAATTCTGGTATTACAGTACAAAGTGATCAGCAGGAGAAAAGTCAAAATGTAATGAAGAAGGCTAGAGGGGTTAGAATCAAGAAGGAAAACTCGATTTCCAGCATTGAATCTGACTCCAGAAGCTCTAATTTTCTCTTCATGCAGGGTTCTAATTCTGTGACAAGTAATGGTAGAAGGAGTGGCAGGTCCGGAAATTATCAGGAAGATGATAGTGATGATGCTCAAAATGGTGATAGGCATTTAAACGATGAAGTTGGAGTTGCGTTTGGTAAGAATGAGGCTGATTCTGAGTATATCTCACATGAAGATTTAGTGGGTGATAATTCTTGGGAGGTCAAGGACGAAAAGACTGATGACCATGTGGGGTCTGGGAATCAGGATGATCTGGTGGATTCTATCACGCCGCTCCATTTGGCACAAGAAGCCCTTGCGAGAGGTAACATTTGTTCTCTACGTTGGTATTTGTGCTAGTATCAGTCTGCCGATATGTTCTCGAATAAATACTCTTGTAATCATCCCGTTCACACTACACCTTATTATTTTTCACATTGGTTATGTTTACATGTTTGATGAATCTCATTATATGGCTAATATATAACTGTAATATGACCAAAGATCATTGTAATGTCGAATAAACCGATGGAAACGATGAGAACTTTGGAAGTTAATTGTTCACATATCTTATACAGAATATTAATATTAATTATCTTTATAATTGTTAATTTATTGCTTTGCAGAAGTTCAGAAACTGAGGGATGTCAGTAAAGAGGAAACTTTATCCTCTGATGAGTGGGTTGAACCATCAGGGTCAAGCTTTGTCGATGAAGAGTTGCAATCCAATAAGATCAATGAGGTTCATTTACAAAGCAAGCTTGAGGAGGCCTTTGTTATGCTTGACCTCAAGAACACCAAGATCGCCCAACTTGAAGCCGCCTTAGGATATAAAGAAATAAAGACGGAATTTGAGGAACTCCTGAGACAAAGAATCGCAGCTGAGCTGGAATTTCTGGTAATATCAAAAACAATCCAAGACCTGAAGAGAGGTCTTCAGACCAATATTAAGGCACAACTAAAGAACATAGCAGCAGCAACGACACCAGAAGAGGTGCAGATTGCAGATGCAGGAGAAACAAAAGAAGATTCCTTGAAACTCAAAAATAGAGTGTGTAGATATTCTTCTTGTTTTACAGTTCAGTCAGTTTTGTTTCTTGTAGTCTTGTATATGTTTCTTTTGCAGTTTTTATCCAAAACAGTGGTGGTTATACCCACTTAATTTAATTTGCAAGGTTAATCTGTATCATCAACGAATTCCATTTTGTTTATATATTGATAGATTATAGATCGGTTGTTGATCTTTGGTTTGTAATACGGCTTATGTAGCTGGAGTTTATGTATCAATTTTGTGCCAGTTGTAGTTGTATTTTGAGACTTACTTATATAGAGTATGACATACAATGAAACAAAGTAATTGAGTTCACTTGTTTGAAGAATTTTTAGAAGTTATTAGGCATTTATACAAGATATTAGTTCAATAACAGAAATATGAAAAACTAGTAAAACATTAAATTTCAAGCTTAACGTAAAGGCTCAAATGGATTTGTATTTACTAACATGATCCAAAGCCTTCATCGTCAATTACATTCGCATGGATGATGAAGGCTCAGAAATTGTTTAGTGAAAATCGGTTTCACAATGAGAATGAGTGGTCAAAACCTTTGTAAACGCCGCCTGTCTTGAATTTTGCATGTCAATAGACATATTGTTAACTTATGCAGCATAAGTTATGCTTATTTTGTAGCTATACTTTATGTACCAATTTGGCTTGTTATATGTGGCGCTTCAATATTTAGCTACATGCTGTACATTGTCCTCCGTACGTTGCTTTATTGCATGTTGGGAATTGATTCGCTAAATAACCCAATGCACAAATGCTCTGTCAAACGTCGCAATGAAACTGCTTTTAGTATAGAGAGTACTCATCTTGAAGTAGTAGCTAGATTACGGTTGATTGTCATTTTTATATACTTTAACCAGTATATTTAGAACTTAAGTGATGATGTGATGAGTGATGACTTGTAGAAGGCAGATTTAGTTTTAGACTTTTGTGTGTCGGTGTTGTTACCGTCCATGAGTATTTTTAAATGAACGATATATGACTGTCTCTATTCTCTACAATATTCTATTCTATTACTTTACATATATAAACTTCTAACTATATGGGAACTCCCTTTAGAATATTTCATATCCTGAAACGTTCAACAAATGTATCCTTTTATCTATAAATACCATTTACAAATAGGGCTTGACACAATTTACCATAACCTCCCATTCCACTAAATCCCAGAAATTTCACAAGGTTTAAAAGAGTGAGAATTCCATTCGCTTTACGTTCAATCCCCCATTAGGTAGTCGTCGCCTGTTCCCATTCACTTTTCATCTAAATTCTAGTCCGATGTTTATAGTTAGGTCTGAAAGTATATGGGGGAAAATCTCATATAGTTAAACAATACTAAGAAAAATGGTAGATAGAACTACTTGTACAAGTCTAAAACTATGAACATTACACATGACAAATTCAATTCGATGTATAAGATAAAAAAAAGATAAAAAATTCAACCAAATTTTAAATTTATGTAAGTATATCTATATATCATTACTTTTTAAAGCCTTCTCCCGAACAATATGATTCTACGACGATGTAACTGCTCGTTGGGAATTTGGTCTACGCATCCCATCGTCGCTAGATTGAACGTTGTAGCAGCTGTGAGGTTCTTATTGATTTAAATTATGTTTTCAATACACTTCTATATCTAGACTCAATTTTAGGTTTCGAAGTCGATAAGTTGATCGACAGGGTATAGTGAGATCAAAATTGAGCAATTAATCTAAAAGAAGGAAATACGAAGAACTAATAAACAGAGAATGCTATGCTAATCCCGGAACTTTAAATTGTTCTACAGATTACAAAAAGGATCCAATCTCGGCTCTCTCACTGTTATCAAAGATTCATCAGCTAGGTTACTAAGAAATAAGAAAACCAACCAAATGTACTAAACTAGTTGCAGTCTGTTAAACAACTACCGTAGTACACCAAATATTCTGAGACTTGTATAAATCATAAATATGTGGCTGGATTTCAACCGGCGGTCGTTGATCTTAATTTTTGTAACATGATGTGTTGTAGCAGTTTTGTTTGTAATGCAATGTAATTTATATGTGATAGCCAAAAAACAGCAATTTCGTCAATTCAAATGATTGAGAAGTTTTGAAATTGGAAATATATAAATGAATTTTATAATTTATTACAAAAATATGTTAAAAACATAATCTAAACATAAAAATAATAAAACGGCCTATCAATGTCTAACACAATAGTAACACAACAAAATATGGCACTAGCATTCACCTTGATGGAAAAGCAATAGATTTTAAGTACCAAAATCATTGACATGTATAGCTTCTTCAAACAAAGAAACATCTTCAACTTTTATAAATATATGTGCTTCAACTCCATTACCACCTGCATCATCCACAAGATCACTGAATTTTTCATCCGTGTAGTCCCTGGGGCCACCCAAATGGGCTTTCCGAACCCAAAATCAGCTTCATAAAAGGAAACTTGCACCAACTAGTTTTAGGTATCAAATAAGTTGACTCTGGATCAACGTTGACCATATCTAACCTGCCATCAAAAATCGTTGATATCCCTTCTTCACTATCATGACACCTTTTAATAACCATTTATAGCTTCCTTGGTAGAATCAGTTAAAAGATCCACGGTTGCTTTAAGAGTCCCACATCTCGTCGTATACATTCCCAAAACGTTCCCACAAGAATTTTTGGGAACTAAAGATGCCAATTTTTTCACTTAGACTTATCATCTGAAAGACTATAGACTCTCTTGAATACTTGTGTATCGCGTAATCAACATCAATGTAATCTTTTAAAATGATGGACGCTACTAACTGCACGTTTGAACAATTTTTTCTTGTTGCAAACGCGGCGTTTGCTTTAAACTTTAATATTTCATTTCCACTAAACGAAAGTTTTAGTCTCTTGTACTCACTTAACATTCCGTCTCTTACAAATGGTAGTTGACCAGGACGTAGACCATGACCAGGAAAAAATGAGGTTGATATGAAACTGTGCCCAGTGAATTCAACCTCCTTATTTTCTGCTCGGTTCATAGCAGCCCATTCGTTAAGGAATGTACATAAAGTGGACGCATCAACAATCTTGTGTATAGCACCTACATCAAGCGCTATACCTCCACACTGGAACTTAGTAACTTGAATCCAAAGTATCAGGTCAGTGAACTGATGAGCTGACCGGCTTATGAATGGAATGGATTTATCAACCAAAAACTATTATGGAACCACCAACCCTTACAATGTGATTTATGGTGAAATAACGAAAATTAACTACTTAAATTGATTCTCAAACTGCCATACAATTACAGTTATATAAAAAGTTGATTGTTAACTACTCTGTATAACTTTAGGAGTTTAATGTACTGCTCATTAGTGTCACATTAATATAACATATTTTCATCAAAAAATTTATAATGCATTGAACCTTTCATAGTTTAATAAACCTACATCTATCGTACTATTTTTACTTACCTAATATTTTAAAAGTGTATAAATATTACATAATATCCAAACATCACAGTAACTAATATTGTATATTATGAATCATGACAAAAGTTCATTAAAATTCCGTCACTAAAATATTAAATTTTTTAAAAATATGATAATACAAATCTTAACCGTATATTTTCATCAAAATAACAAAACTCCCACAAAAAATGAAAAAAAAAAATCGTTGAAAGTATACCTTGTGAAATGTCTAATCGGAGAGAAAAAAATGTTGATTTTTATGGTGTAATTTTTATTACTTTTTGACTTATCTTTTTGAGATATTTAATTTAAAAACGTGAGGGAAAGTGGAGTTTTTACCAAATGCAAATAGATACTCCCATTCTTTAAAAAAAAAAACACTCATACTTTAACGAACTTTCCTCTATAAATCATTAATACTAATTTTTAAGAATGTTTTGTAATCGAAAAAATACTTAGTAGACTTGTTTTTTTTTAGAGAAATGGCCCATTTAAATATAAAATTCTTCAACAAAATTAAATATTATAAATTCAAATTTTTACAAATTTTCATTTGAATAAAACATATAGTGTTATTGAAAGCCAAGTCTACATTCTAAAACTAAAAGGGTATTTCGTTAAACTCTTACGAGTTACATGATAAATTTTACGAGTCGAGTCAAAATTGTAGAAATAGACAACTTGAATTTTGACTCTTAAATATTTATTCATCATCATTAAAAAATAAATAGGTGTCGTAACTTAAAACTACAAAATTGATCAAAATAAATTCAATTGTTACTTTTAAGAAATTAAATAATAATATTAATACAATTGAATTTAATATAATTAATCATTATTAAATTCTCAGATAGTTATTTTTAAGGAATTCAATAATAATATTAATATTATTACATTTAATATAATTAATTATTTTTAAATTTTTAAATTGCTACTTTTATTATTAAACTTAATATAATTTATTATGTTTGATAGTTTAATATTATTTTTCAATTAGTGTTTGAGTGAGATTCGTAAATTCATTTATTAATTAATATTATATTAAATATTATCTAACTTTAATTATTTATCTAATTTAATTTAAAAAAATTAGAGGTCGCCACTTTGCATTTTGCCTATGTGGTAAAATATGGAGCAACCTTATATACTTCTTTAATGTATATATATATATATAGATAGATATATATTAAAGGATGTTAAACACGAATTCGTGGGAAGAAAGTTTGAAGTCTTTGACCCAATTCAACTGTACATGATTAATCGTATGTTAACTTATGATGTATTAACTTATAAGTTAAACATGGATAAAGGAATGTGGGTGTTTAGTAAGACCTTATATGGACACATAGACGGCTAAACAATTTAATGTGAGAAGAGAGAAGAAAAACACATGAGGGCCTGAAAATTGAACACTAAAAAACACGTGAGGCTAAAAATAAACAAACGAGGAGTGACGCAATGACAAATGAAAACGGGTTGGAGGAAGCCCGAGGGACGAACACATTAGCATTTTTTGAAGAATTTGACGTCGGCCCTTCAACTATTATTAGTATACATATATTTTCTTTTAGGGTAAATGCAACAGATACACAACGTACTGTCACGCATTGCTCTATATACGCAAGTTACTATTTTTATTGTTTAAGTATGCAACAAACTTGAATAAACTTTGTCTAGATACGCAATATGGTAACCAGTTACCGGTTATCCCGGTAAACTGGATTTCGTAATCATTTTTGCTTTTCTTTTTAAGTGTGACGTGATTAATATTAATTGAATAAATTGTCCGGAGCAGCAATATACTGAAAAGATTTGTCCCATGTATGCAACCTACTGCAAAAATTTGTTATATATATGCAACATACCCTTTTTATTTAACTATTTTTACAAATGATGAAAAAACATGTTTTTTTTTAAATACATAAAATAAAATATGATAAATAACTTTGTTTTCAACGTATTTATTCAATTATTGAATTGAATTAAAATATAACATATCAAAACATCCATATCATCTTTCTCAAAACCAATCCCTTCCCTAGTCTTTTATTTCTCCA
This sequence comes from Logfia minima, assembly GCA_963921325.1. Classification (NCBI taxonomy): domain Eukaryota; kingdom Viridiplantae; phylum Streptophyta; class Magnoliopsida; order Asterales; family Asteraceae; genus Logfia; species Logfia minima. The sequence continues at coordinate 4,239,076 of OY992763.1, read as the reverse complement.
CATAATCCCGCCGGATAATTCTAACAATAGGTAACTAAATAATTATCATAATTAGAACGTCATCCAAAATTTTACAGCTACATGATGTTAAAATGTATATAATCTCAATAATTTATGTGGAAACATGATTGGATCTATGATTTTGAAGTGATATTGAACTTCTACACATTATTCGCAAAATGCAATGTACTGCCACAATTTGTTCTATGTATGCAATTGACGTGGCAGACGACGTAGTCAAAAAATTTCATGTTGCATTATACGTGGCAGCCTAGTCAGTATTTTCAAAAGTTATCCGGTAAAATCAACTTTGTACAGATACCAATACGGTTTTTTCCGGTTTGTTGCATACTTAGATAATAAAAAAGGTAGCTAGCATACATAAAATAATAAGAGACATTATGTTGCGCATATATTGCATTTACCCTTTCTTTGTAAAAACATTAGAATTTTATGTTTAATTGTTCAAAGTTCAACGACGGACGTAACGCACTATATATATATCGTTTTAACACTGGTAAAAAGAATACAAAGTACATATGTAAGCCAAGTTGATAAAAGTGACGTGTTTGTCGAGCATTCTTTCAAAGGGCCATGCCAACTACCAAAAATTTGTTTTCACTACTGGTCCTAAACTACGTAATTTTTTGACTCCTTTTTTGTCTTTTCAAGCTTCAGTGAAGGAAACAACGTACTCCTTTCCTGTGAAGAAATTAATACTTGTTTTCCACAATCTCATATTTGGACTCTTATGTTTTCTATCGTTTCTCATTTTTGGTTTAAATTTAAATTTTAAAATTTAAATCAACATATATCTTCCTTACTGTTTACATGTTATATTATGATTATGACGATATGATTAATGTGTATGTTTGTCACATAAATTGTGAGAGCCTTTGACTTCCAGATTAAATGAGGTTTTTGTAAAAAAAAAAAAAAAAAAAAAAGAAAGATAATATATAAATATATACATATATAAATTTAGGTTCAAATAAAAAACTTAAATATTGTAAGAATGTACAAAATGACTTTAAAATCAATTTTAAATATCTTAAACACGTTATTTTACAAAAGGTTTCTTCGTAACTGTTTATTCAAATAACTTTTAGAAGCTATTTTTCAAATAAAAAAAATTTCGACTCTTTTTTTAATTATTTTTATTAATTTTTTTATTCATAATAATAACATTTTATAGCTATATAATCACATGAATAATATGTGATTATCAAAAACCTATTTTGTGATTATCTCGAACATATGATAATCACATTGTATTAGAAAATAATCACATATGATTATCATGTTATATTTTGTGATTACCTTGATAATAACAACAGTAATGACTTTAAAAAAAGTTCGAAAAAAAATTAATATTTTTTATTAAAATTTTTATTATAGCTTGCAAAATTTATTTTAATAATAATCATTGAAAAAGTTTTTTTTAAATGTGTTTTAAATATTTAAAAAGTGATTTTAAAGTTATTTTTACGTTCTCACGATATTTATGTTTTTTATTTAAACTCTTCCCTACGTGTGTGTCTATATATATATATATATATATATATATAAATCTCTTATTAATCATTTTCAATTTTTCCTTAATAGCTTACAATGTGTCCGATCGAAATTGACTATTTTAAACCTTTCATTTAAGATATGGATTTGTTGCCTATAAATTTAATACTTGTGCTATATTTGTAAATTAATTAATTAAATGTAATCCCTGAAATTAATATCAATTCAAAATTAATTTTGTAAAATCAATTTATGCAATATGCAATATGAAAACTATTATGTAAAATCAATTTTGCAACTGTCAGGTGACATTTTTCTAATTTTGTATGAATTTTTTCAAAGGTTGTTCATTATATTACTTCATATTATTATTTGTTCGATCTAAAATGCATATTTCGAATTAATTTTACAACGACTATTTACTATATTTTTACTGCGTTTCCATTTACATCGCATAAGTTACCGTCTAGTATATAACAATAGAACTCGAGTTTCTAAAGTCCTTAATTTTAATCTAAAATGCACAGGTTTTTTTATACTTTTTTACTGTGTTTCCATTTACATCACATATATTTACCTTTTTAAAAATAAAAAACCTTCCGATGTCACAAATACTCCAAATCTCTTATATTTTTCCTCTCGTGTTATTTTACAAACTCATCATCAAATATTTTCATTCTTTCATTATTTATTGTTAACTAATATTAATATGAACATTTTTAACATGTCCTTTAAGTGCACATGCTCAAAGCATCGAGCGAACTTAAGCCTTTCTAAATCAAGACACTAATCCTTCTAAAATATAATAGTAAAATTAGATTTCACAAAGCCTGTTTAAATTCTTATTTTCTTTCAAGCCTAATGTTCATTCAAAACCTAATTACAAACCAGATGCACTATAAATCTCATCTTATTTCTCATATATTAAACTAGGTAATTCAAGGTAGACATTGGGCACTAGTGCATTACTGCATTAGTCATCCGGTATATGTATCACTACTATATTATGCAGATTTGTTCATGTTAATTTCTTTTAAAAAGTTGTTTACCGTTCGGATAAAATAAAATTATTTGATTGAATAACTTGAATCAGATTAGATGGTTTGAATAATTGAATTTTCGAATTGGTTTGAATCTAAATAAAAATTTTCATTTTGAATTACGAATTGATGTTGGTTACTAAATTTCAATTCAAATTATCCAAAAAACAAATAAAAAATAATTATTATTTATTCAAACATTATATATACACATACACAGACACATATAAAATAGTTTAGTACATTATTAATTTATCATAAATATCTAAATATTTTTTAGAGCAACTTGAGATCTAATTATAAAGGTGGTATATAATTGAGTTTTTTTTGTCTAAAATAACGATCTACTGTACATTTTTGTCCTTTCGAGCCATTGTACTTTTTGTTTTGTCCTTGGGGAAGTCATTGAAACTTGACTTTTGTGTCCTTCGTAGTCATTATTCGCAATATCCATCGGGAGATCTGATAAACAAATGATGATGTGAGCAAGTTTATATATTTGATTTTGTGATATGAAATCGTAATTTAAAAATATAAAAGGTAAAAAAATATTTAGATAAATGGAACCAATATTGTGTGAAACGACATCGTTTCACGTATTAAAACTTATACGTACTTTGAAACTCTCGTCGTAATCGAAAGTATTTTGTTTACATAAAATGATGTCGTTTCATGTGTAAAATTTTACATTTTTTATGTTTTTAAATTACGATTCCATGTCGCAAAGTCAAATCTACAAACATGATTATCTCATCAATTGTTTACTGGATCTCCCGACTCATCATGCGAATAATGGCCTTGAAGGACAACAAAATCAAGTTTCAATGGCCTCAAAAGACATAAAACAATGTACAATAACTTAAAAGGACAAAAATGAAAAGTAGATTGTTATTTTAGACACACAAAAAAACTCATATATAATTTCATTAAGTTACATGTGACTAGTGTACGACATATACTTATACTCATTATCATCATTTATAAATGTTTCATATGGCAAATGATCAACACATTTTGTGCTCTCGGTGAAGATGATATTGAAAATCACATTAATTTTTGTAAATGTAATAGGTAATTTCACAAACTACTATATTTGTGAAGAACTAAGTTTATTGTATATATCATTGTGTACTGTTTTAAAATCTTAACTTTTGAAAAACTAATTTCACAATTTTAATTAAACCCTCAATGTAATATGGTAATAAGTAGCCGTTTATATTACTCATGACATTACCCTTTCACGAGTACAAATGATACCCTCGTGAAGTCGACGAGGAACCAAATGGTTAAAACGATCCATCTAAATAGTCATTTAGTTTGGTTTGGTTTGGTTCGGATCGAATTCGATATTTGTTTAGATGGACCGAATTCACATTTAAGGAATCAAAATTCAAATAAATTAATGTAAATGGATTAGATTTGATCTGATCTGATCCATCAAAACGAACACCCCTAGTCTCCCTATTGCACAATTAGGGGCTAAACTTGCCCAAAAGTGAAAGTTTAGGGTTACAACAGTAAAACAACTAAAGTGAAAGGGTTATAAATACTGGAAAGTGTAGTGTTCATTTCAAATCAAACATATGAATGGTTAGAAGTAGTTAGGACGGCTTCAAACCACGAACGTCAGCGTCCGCCACGACTTCCCGTCCGGCGACCATTTCCGGCCAAAACCTTCGTCACCGGATTCAAAAATGACTTCTTTCTTATTGAAGATTCTAGAATCTGCAAATCGATTAAATTCAACTAATTCCACCTCTACCTCCACCTCGGCATCCACTTCCAACAGCTCGATTTCAAGTCATGTAACCGAATCGGATCAGATGATCGTGTGTTCGTCATCCACAGGAGAATTCGATCGTGTTCCGCTCGATGTGTTTATGCAAATCCTGAAGTTAATTGGACCGAAAGAAGCGGCCAAGCTTACAGTTATTTGTAAATCATGGAAATTAATAGTTTCTGACAATATGTTGTGGATATCTTACCTTCAGAATCAGAAAGATCCTTGGGACTCGATGTTTTTCGCGGAAACTAGTTTACGCTCTGGTTATCCTCTTCGGTTAGTTTTCGTTTTGTTTCTTACAATCATATATTATTATGAATTTGTAATTGATATGATTCTAGCATAGGATGATGAAGTAATTACCAATCTGATTATTTTTAAAAAGTAAGCATATAAACAGTATTTCATTATAGTGTTTGAGATCATTAATGGGCCGTGAAAATAATCAATAAGAAGATAAACTTCAGTTATAAATTATATAAATTATATTAAATGTGTTGGTTCAATAACCTTGAGTTAGCAGAGGTGTTACGACTTACAATCAAATGTGAAAAGTGAACAAATTTTTTTCTCTATGTTTTTATTATATGTGTATTTTAGTGATAACTTGATAGGTATGACATCTCTCACTTGTGATTGTAGAACATATCCTTCTCAGAGGCAATCATTTATGCATATATATGGTCAACGAGCACGAGTTCCTGGTGCTATTATCATCGATGGTATGTATCTATTATTGTGCAATTGTACTAATGCTGTATTTCTTTGACTGGACGTCCATCAATTTTGATCATTTTCGTCTTTTGTCTATTGTTTCCGAATCAAGAAAAATGGGGTGAATGATTGTATTTCTTTTTATAAAATTTAAATGGGACTCGAATGATAAAAAGATCACATGATCATGCTAGTTGTTTTTTGCTCTTACCTTCATTCTGACAATTCAGTTTCTACTCTTATCCTCACTTAAGGTGGTTCTGGCTATTGCAAATTTGGTTGGAGTAAATATGACTCTCCATCTGGGCGCGCTGCAACATTTTTGGTAAGTGACTGCTATAACCATGTTGCAAATAGCACTTGGTTTGGCGGTTTCGGGTTATTCTTTTACTTTTTACGTGGTACATGAATTATGTCCATGATTTGATATTTTGTAGGATTGATTGTATGTGTAGGAATTTGGTAACATCGACTCTCCAATGTACTCTAGGCTTCGCCATTTTTTTGCAACAATATATAGCAGGTGTTCTTCAGTGTCAATTACATTTTCACTCGACCTCAATACTTACTAGCCACATTATAATTAACTTTAATTATTTTATTTTTTTAAATTTTTTATCCATCTGAATCTGCAGGATGCAGGTGAAGTCATCTTCACAGCCAACAGTTGTCTCAATTCCAATCTCTCAGTATGGTGGTAAGCTTCTTAAAATTCTTTGCAGAGAACTATTTAATAAATGGAACCAATATTGTGTGAACAATCTCACTTTGCTTAGGTGTTTCAACTTGAGTCACTTGCATCCGTTGTTGATTATTTTGTGTAGATCAATTTGTATTATGTTATCATTTCATTTCATGACATTTGTTTCAGTCTTTGTGATGTGATATTAGCCTACTAACTATCCTTTTGTGAATATGGTTCAGATACACAAGATGCTAAAAACGCGAGACACCAACTAAAAGAAGCCATCTACACGGCAATGTTTGACATGAATGTTCCTTCAGTCTGTGCAGTCAGCCAGGTCTGACAAAATGTTTATACCTTGTTCGTTCTTTCATTTCATAACACAATAGTCATACCTAAATGCTATCTTGAAATCTTGAATCATATACTTTATAGTTGACTGACTCAGAATTGGGAATATCATATTTTTACAGGAATAAGTATTTGTTTCTGCCTCCTGCTCCCCTAATGTTACTGTTGTGTGATGTGCAGGCAACTTTATCTTTGTTTGCAGCAAGAAAAACTTCAGGAATTCTTGTCAACATCGGATTTCATCAAACATCTATTGTACCAAGTATGCTAACTCTTGCTCTTTTCATCATCCTACCATAGGAATTAACAGACATACTAATGTAGCAAGCTTTTTACCCTGGTCCCGTATAGAATCATGTTAGATCATTTGAAGAAAAAATATGTTTGTGTATGTGTGAAGTCACTTTAAACCCATTTGTTATATAAATCATGTTTTGATGCTTCCAGTTTTACATGGTAAGATAATGCACAAAGTGGGTGTGGAAGCTGTGGGAGTCGGAGCTATGAAGCTTACTGGATATCTTAGGGAACAAATGCAGCAGAGAAATCTACATTTTTCTTCGTTATACACAGTGCGTACACTGAAAGAGGTAACTGTCTTTATATCAGTTGTTGAAGTAAATAATTCCTTGATATTTCATCATAAAGTGTAACGTTATCCGCTTGAATTGGCACACAGAACCTTTGTTATGTTGCTATTGACTATGAAGCTGAATCCCGTAAGGATACAGAAGCATCATATGAAGTTCCAGTTGAGGGCTGGTTTAGTCTCACACAAGAACGTTATCGAACAGGAGAAATTTTATTCCAGCCACGCATTGCAGGATTGTACGTATATATATCCTCAATCCTTTTGTTGTCTATATTAACCTGAGATGACAAATTTGACCCATTCACTTATAAATAGGTTGATTTGGGGTGTGGTTTATCTCAAACAGGTAAAATAAATAGATATTTACATAAAAACGAAACAGGTCTAATGTTGCTCAAAGTCTTTTTAACGCATACAACATCCTAAATCATTCATTCAAATTTGTAGATTGTTATTGCAATGATGTTGGTTTTGTAAGTATAATTGACGCATTAGTTATTATTTATATGAAAACCTAAAAAAGATTATAAATGGACAAAAATATGTAGGTCAAACCAATCTGACCGTTTCAACCTTAACCCATTCTGATCTGTTATTTAACATGCCTGACCAGCCCATCTTGCCACTTCTAGTATCAAGCAACGTGTATCACCTTCTATCTGCTTTTATAATGACATCTCAAGGTACTTTTGTGTTTTGGAACAGGAGTGCAATTGGTTTGCATCAAGCTGTGGCACTTTGCGTTGAACAATGCCATGCTGCAGGATTGACCCCTGATGATTCTTGGTTCAAGACCATTGTCTTGGCTGGCGGTACTGCGTGTTTACCAGGACTAGTAGGTATAAATCAGTAGCTTTATATAAGTTATGTGATCCATAGAGTGATGGGGTGATATATTTATTTTTGAACTTTGTATTTCCACATGCAGAAAGATTAGATAAGGAACTGCGTGTTCTTCTTCCTCCATCCTTATCCAATGGAATACGAGTTATGCCACCTCCATATGGTGCAGATTCAGCATGGTATGGGGCTAAGCTTCTTAGCAATGTAAGTACTTATACTAATATAGTAATATATTCTCTCTCTTTTTTCTGTTGTTTATTCCTTTCTTCTAGAGATGGAAATCTTGACCAAATGGATCAATTTGGTTACATTTTATCTTTAACGGGTCGAATAGGGAATTAAATAATAAAAAGAAAAGATGGCTAAAATGGAAACGGGTCAAAGTAGTCAGTGTGTTTTTAATGCGTACAGATGTTGGTCCTTGCCTAATCAACTTCTCAAAATTAATGTGGAATCATGTCATTTATATTAGATTTTATGCACTTGCTCTTGTTGATAGCCACACATTCCCTTTTACTGCAGTTGAGTACCTTCCCAAATTCCTGGTGCATCAACAAAAAGGATTTCCGACCCAAGTCCAGAAGAAACTTCCTATGGTGAACTTTGGTTGTTTTGTGAGAGTTAAAATACTAAAGTTGCAGGTCATTGTCCTTAATTTTTGCTTTTAACATTAATTTAGTTACAAACATCATAAGCCACCAATAGGCAATAAGGGTCATGTTATTTTGTTATTGATTTGTGCAGCTTTTGTATCATAATATGCCTTGTGGGCAGTAGAACTATGTAACAATAGACACATTATACTATAAATAAATTTATAACCAAGGAGTTGGTGTTTGATTTGGGTTGGGTTCCATCTCATGTGGGTCAAATCATAAAGGATGAAAGCATGTCAAATGGGTGGAATGATTTGTAAATCATCCAAAGTCTATCTTTAATGCATATAACCTAAAATTGATTTTTATTTTACATATTTTGATCATTGTTATTAGGCTATGCCATTGTAATCATTAACATTTGTCATTTATATAAACTTTATTAAAGAGAAGACCAAAAAGTGAATGCAGATCAACCCGACATGAGAAACGATATCACATTCAACTCTCACCAAATGAGAAAATGTGATATATTTTATTCTATTCGATTATTTTCTTTTTCTTGGTTAAAGTATAGAGGTAGATTAGTTTACAATTGGAATGATTGGCTTTGAAATCCTTGTAATTCTCTAGCATCTTGCTAGTTTATTAGTATACATTTATTGTTCAAAAAAAAAAAAAACGACAACCCGGCATGACTCATCTCTTCCAGTACTTAGATATATCTCGCTTCTTCTAAAACGCAGTTTGATCCACTACCTAGCCTACCCATCTAAAACACATTCATCCGTGGAACACACTGTCTATCTCTTCATACCTTCTATGATCTATGTCACTTGCAACAAATTTATGAACCTCCCCATCAACCTCAATCAAGCTCGACCCTTATGTGGTCTCCAAAGTTCTGTCCAATATTTCTTTTCTAAGTTTATGTACGCCTTCTACGTCTTTCTCCAGCATAATTTTGAAGACTTCATAGCCAAAATCGATACAGCCACATTTAGCGTACATGTCAAGAACAGATGTGTCAAGATTAACGCTAACTTTATCATACATCCTGATGATATAAACATGTATCCATCTATCCTGATCCAGTGCTCCCAAATGTCCACAAGCCGAAAGTGGACTCACGAGTGTTGACTCATACAATGGGATGTTGGAAGCAATCATTTCTTGAGAAAAAAAGCTAACGCCTCTATATGCATACTGGTTCTGTTGTACCCAGTTATCATCGCACTCCAAGATGCAGAATCTCTTGTGGACATGTTACTGAAAACTTGGTGGGCAAGCTCTACTTGTCCCTGGTTCATGTAACCAGTAATCATGGAGTTCTTGGCAAATACATTCTCCTCTGAAAACTCAGCGAGAACACATTCGGCAGAACTCAATTCACCTGAATTCGCGTACATAATTATCATCGAGCTGTGCATATAAGTGTCGGGTTTCTTTCCAGCCTTGATGATCTGGGCATGCAGTTGTTTCCTCAGAGAGGGCTTTTAAATGGGAACACGCTTTAAAAGCGTACGTATAAGTGTGGTTGTCTGGTATTAGGCTTCCCTGTAAGAGTTCATTGTAAAGTAAAAGTGAATCTTGTGGAGACTTAGCCAACGTTAAGCCCCTGATAACCGTGTTATACGCATATACACAAGGAGAAGAAATCGTGTGAAACACAGATAAGACTTCAACGATTTCACCACACTCGACATAAGATGCAGCCAGTCTCCCTGCATTAACCCGACGATCAATCAATGCTGAGACCACTAAATGTGTACCTAACTGCTTAATTTCCTTTATATCTCTGCACATTTGCAGCAACCTAACAAGGACAGGAACTGTAACACCCCAAATTTTACTAATGGATTTAAAATTTTATTTAAAAAATCAATAAAAAGGATCAACTAGATTAGCCGAATTACTAAAGATAAATACAACTTTTTAACGTTAAAATACTTTATATCAAATTATTATTTTTGACGTCAGATGAGTTTTATTTGGATAGACATGAAGAATGATACAGTTGTACTCGTAATCAAATTGGTAATTATGTATACATTATATTATGTCTTCGGCCGAAATAAAAGTAATTACCCACAAAATTTTCAAAAATAGTTGTGGTGTGCCGAAAAGGAAAATAAATACAGAGCCTATGGGTTTTGATGCTTTTCTAGGAGGTTTATAAGGAATTTAGAGGGTATAAGCAATTTGTAATAATAAGGTGAGTTTCACGTGACTTTTAAACTGGTTTGTACATATTTTATAAATTATTTATTTAAAAATTTATTATGCTATAATCTGCTTATAAAATTGTTTATTAATTTTTAAATATTTTGATATTGTGAATACGTGATATGAAAATGTTATAAATTTATTGATTATCCTCTCTCAATAAAACTGGAATCTTATAAAAGAAAATGGCTAAAGGTGAAAAAATTGTGATGTGTGTAAAATTACAATTTGCCATCAAATTGTGGAAAAGGTAAAAGGTGAAAATTGAAATTGAAAATAGATTGTTAAATTGAATCTTTAATTGTTTATATGACAAAATGATATTTGAAATTGTTTGTTAAAAGTTTATTTTGACAATCTTTATAAATATTTTATGTGAAAACTGTGATTCTAATAAGGCTTTGTATCTGACCTAAATTTTTTAAGATTTATGATAACACAATCATGTTGGAGAGGTTAGAAAATAGATACTTCCGTTGATTAAGATAAATGTTAGAATTTCGCACTTTGATAAAGTGAGTTATTTCCTGCCCGCTATCATAAGTGGACAGCTAACTTTGTTCAACCTGATGAACATATGACCAACCTAAGAAGAAGCCGTGTTTCCTCCTTATTTTTTGTCTTGCTGGTAGAAACCTCTCATTTCGGTATTTCAGATTTGCTATCGGTTCACAGCCATATAAACATCATCCAAACATCAACAAGACGAATGGTTTTCGTATTATTGAATGTAGGACCACACAAGTAACATAATTGTTCACATACAAACAAATGACACAACAAAACTGTAAATTATAGATGCAGTATAACCCCCTCTTACACAAATTCGATATAAATAAACCATTTTTCTATAGTAGTAAGCAAAGATACTAACAAATAAATATAATCATACAGAAATGTCAATGAATTTCATCCGGGATCTATATCTAGTAGACGTGATTTGACAATAAAACATCAAAAACTCATTCAAACTTACAGGCTGCAAATGTTGTGGCTGTTACTAGAATCAATCATGATCCTTCAAAACCGCCTGAACAATAATATAACAACTCCCACAGTAAACGACATCAATATAGATGAACTACGAACCTTATAACTGTTACTAGAATCTGCGTTGACGCTATTCTTCCCTGACCCAGGTGCTAAAGCGGGGCAGATGAGCCCAACTTTATCATCCCTACACAAGCTAGAAAATAAACCAGGCGGATAGTTGCCGTAGAGATTGATGTAACTAAACATTGTCGACGCACACTCGTTAGACAAATCGTTCAAGTCATTGGAATAGGGGCAAGCAAAGTCTTTAAAAGCTCCACAACATAAGTCGGCAGGGTATTTTGGTCCTTTGCATCTACTGGTTATGATTGTGTAATTCATGAATTCAAAGTTTACAGGACAAGCTGCATGTTTAAACAACAAGTTTATCACCATATGCACGAAACCGACGTAATGAATCTACTAACAGAGATATTTTCAAAACCCTAATTCAGAAATTAATCAAATTATGGCAGTTCGTAAGATTAATAAATAAAATATAAAGGAACTAACGTTTTTTAGCCTGAAGTAGGGTTCGTCCAATTGAGGAATCAGAAGTGAAGACACCATCTGCACAGATAAAAAGTCAAGATCAGAAGTTGACTAGACCTAAGAATACTGAAATACAGAACATAATTATTGTAACTTGAATCAAATAGTATTGATTGAAGTGATGAAATGAAACCTGAGATGGAAACTGGGGATGAGAAACAAGTGGAGATACAGCAGCAGATCACAAGGAAAAAGGAGATCGTAATCTTCATGATTGAAGATGCAATAACAGCAGCCACTAAACTTCAAATAGAAATTGAAATTGAAATTTAACAATATCAGGATGAATTGATTGAATTTGTTCAAGTAGAGAGAGCAAAACACAGAGAGATCCAGAACATGGAGGCCAGTAGTGTTTGTTCACGCGGTTCATGGACTTTTTACCAATTCAATTCGGCACGCACCTGTATTACATAATCCAATTATTTTATTGCCCTATTTTATACGCCGAATTGAATTAATCTTTAGATTAATAATGGAGCCCACCTTTTTCAGTCAAAAACTACATAAAATTGACACAGATAGCTGCCGTCTTGAGTTTCAATAAATTTAGTTGGAAGAATTAGTAATTTTTGTTTTATACAAATTTTAGGTAAAAATATGTGCAGCAGGAATTGAAAAATACGAAATGACATAAATAATAGAAAAATGTTGTGTGTTGTCAGATGATACGTACTACTAATGGTAAATCCAAGAGGGTATTTAAAATCGAATTTTGAATGTAATTTTTAGATTATTGTGTTTTGAAAACACAATTCTATTGATAGTGTTTGGAAAAGGATAACTAAAAAATCAATTATTTACGTTTTGAAAGTGTGAAAAAAGAGATGTGGAGAAGCTCGGAATATTTAGACCTGTGTTAATTATCTGTTTTTGTGGTGTTCCGGATATGCCATTCGCACCGTTCCGTCTTTTGTGGACGTCTTTGATTTTGTGTCCTGTTGCAGAAGGAGAAAGACAAATATATGTGGACTAATTTTTTTTTATTTTTTTTTTAAGTATATAATAAATGTACGTTTAATAAATTTGGACTTAAAAGTCAAGTTTTTCAATTTATCATTGATAGTTTTCAATTTTTGTTCAGTTTCTTAAAAACTGTTAATATAACACTAAACTGATTGTGTAATTTTTCCGTCAGGATCTTACAGCAACAAAATGCAGATTTTGTAATTATTGCTCTTCCCATTAAAATCTTTTAAATGCCACATTTACTTTTAAGTTATCTTCACAAGACTTTCGATTCTTCACGGGCCGAGACCCAAATTACCTTCTTCATTTCCATTTACGTTATGCATTTTACTTTTTAGGAGACATAAATTATGCTTAATATTTTATTAGTGTTCTTCCTTTTTTTTCTTTTTTTTTTCTTTTCTTTTATGTTTTTGATTTTGCATCGTTTAGCCTACAAAAATTATTATATATCTATTATTATTATCAGGTAAAAGATAGTTCGAATTATAGTTGTTAATAAGTTTAATTTACTTTGTACAAAAATAATGTTATCAGCCGGAAACAAATTGCTATATGCTTTGATAATGCTTTAAAATGTCTAATTTTGTCATTTGATATGTTAAATCATGTAATACTATATTTGTCAAACACTCAATAAAGTGATTATTCGATTATTGCAACGTCAAATAACATAATCAAATTCAAACACTATATTATTGTAGTGCGTTTTGTTACGATTGATTATCTAATTCTGATTATTAAATACTTATAATCTATTTTCAAAATACAATCTCAAACACCCTTTTAAGTATTAAAACTAATTTTATGAGCTACTTGTATGTATTTAATATACTTTAAATGTTATTTATTATAAGTTACATCAACATTAATAAAGTTCAAAATAAGATATACAGTTAATAAGTTGATGGATATTTAGGTAAAGGAAACTTCTTTAAGAAGCTCAAAGCTTATTTATATAAGTTATTGCAAGCACTTATTTTCCATACTTTGCAAAAGCTTATAAACTTTAGGAAAATGCTAATAACATTCTTATATAAGTAAAAAAAAAGTTTATGGACATTTATTAAAGATAAGGTTTCTTTTTAATCAAAGATCTCGTTTGTAATGGAAATTTTTAGTGAATTAAATGCAAATCTTAAATATATTAAATATCATTTTAAATTAATTAGGAAAGTAAGAGATTGAAAGTAAGAGATGAGTTTGAAGGCTAGACATTTTTGATGTCTTATTGGGACATGTACTATATGGCCAATTTGGTTAGTTAGGAATGAAGCGGTTTTTAATGGAAATTATTTATGCTTAGAATAATAGTTCATAACATTAAATTTGAAGGTTTTCTTATGGGCTTCGACATTTAAATTATGCTACACCCATAAAATTTATGTGTCTCAACCACCATCATCTCTTATTTAAAGAGTTTAAAGAAGATTATTGATGCAAGTTTTCAAGCCCAGTTTCATAATATTAGCCATCAAACATACCCAACAATTGGGACCCACTTCACAAATTGGAAACTTACACATACTATAAAATGATAATAATGACTACTCCTTATCGTGATGCTTATTCCATATAAAGTAGAGTGATCTTTAAGGGTCTATAACAAATAGAATGAGACAAATAAGAAATGGAAAGCTAATACTTGTACCATATATGTAATATGAACAAAAATAATATTCGAAACACATTACGAGCCATATGATATTGGACATCATAAATATCTCAATTGAATCCATTTACAGTTAGCTACGTCATCACTTAATTTCTTTAATTAGAAAAGAAAAAATATATCAGTTAATTACTAAATGTCAATGTATATGATATCCTGATATCCCACAAACACAAGTATTCACTTCATTTTTTCATTGAACAATTTATATAGGCTGATGATACTCTGAATCCTAAATATCATTTCTATTTGAAAGATGCGTAATAATTTATCCATGTATTTGTTTGAAATGATAAATGTTCGATCACATGGTTTATTGTACATTTTATACGTTTATTGTACTAGCAGACAACAGAAATTAAATTTATGCCCATCGGCCCATGGCCCCGGTTAACTACTTCCCTTGAGGTCTTTAGCTTGTATAAGTCGAAAAGTGATTGCAACTTGCAGTGGGGAGCTCGATTGCTATTCACAAGGATTCAAACGTAAGATGACAATCACCAAACAATTTCGGTGTTCATCAGATCTTAACTGCAAAATGTTTGATTTATTTGAAGATGTGAAGTGCAATTCAAGAAAACCAAAAATGATATATTCTCATGAATTATGTTTGCTTTTGGTTTCTCATGTCCTGCCCTACTATACTAAGTAAACCTTTCTCTATCGCTATTGTTTTTTCACAGACACAAAATGTTAACACACTACTCTCCATTGATTCACGTCCTACTTGCTCTTTACTCGTTTATACATGTCACCACAGGTGCACTTTCTCATCATCTATATGAGCCAAAAACAGTCATCCTTGACATTTCAACAAATTCTTCGTCTCTGCACGCAAAACACAAATAGTATCATTCAAAAGGGACAAGTTGGGTGAGTTGGGAATGTGTCAGAACAAATCATTTTTCAGTACATGTCAAAAGGGGTTGGGCCAAGCTGCCAACAATTTTTTGCCGGTTAATATCTTCTATTAATAGTTGATGTATTAGATATTAATTAAGAACACAACCAAATTGTAAAAATAATCAGCCATTTGAAGGGTCATTTGAGCTATTCTCATTTCAGCTATGTTTTATGTTTTATGTTTCACTTGACCAAACCCCTTGGAAATAAAATACAGCTCATATCAACCCACTTCTAGACAAATGGGTTGAATTTGCCTCCTCTAAGTGCAAAGTAAAGTAGCTTACACGGAATTTGGACTCCTGCAAATTTTCCATCACCGCTGCAATCTCGAGTTGCTTTACCACAGTGGCATGAAGCACCTGTTGAAATAGATGAAGGAAGTTTAAGTCAACCACATCAATAAATAAAGAGACTTTAATAATAAAAAGTTATTGTTAAAGGGCCTACACTCTTGGTTTTGTTAAGATCAAATTCAACAGATTTGATCCTCTCCAAAGAATCATGCAACATATGCTCTTTCTCAAGAGGTATTTGAGCCGGTTTCTTTTTAAGTTCTTCAAGTAATGTTTCAAGTTTCTGAAGTCGCTCAACAAATGGAAACTCGCATTCTTCACCAACACTCTCTGGCTCTTTTTCTGGTCCAACTTCCATAGCATTAGTGGGACATACAATGTTCTGTTTACGCCAATAACCAACCGAAAGACTTCTGATAATTTCAATCAAATTAGTCACCAATGAGACTAGTGGTCTTCCAAAGCAATTAAAGCTCCTCTTCACAATTTGCTCATGAATAATATCCAACCATTGAACCAATACCAACCCCGAAGCTGTTTCTTTATTCTCTAGTTTTAGACACTCACTATGAGAAATAACAAGTTCTTCTGCTGGACTAAAATGATCATGACAACTATAATAAACAGGTGAATCAGATGGCATCGCCTGCATTTAATTATAAATCAATTAAAAATAAGTTCACACAGTATATCAAAAGTGGCAAAACTTTATAACTGAAATTAAGAGACGACTTACATCTTCAGAAACTGGTGCTAATATTGGAATAACGGAGCTACTCCGGGTAGTTAGAAAACATGGATCCTCTACATCTGACCCTGATTCTACAGTCGATGAATCACTTCTTCTACCCTGTTACCACAGATAAATTAATATTCAATAAAAGAGTTTATAACAAATTAATATTCAAGATATTTGACAGAGATACTTGCCTTTACAGGGTGTATCTGAACATAAGAATCAACTTTCTGTTGATCACTAGAAACTCTGGTGATTTGTCTTACGAATGTAGCTTCTGCATTATTCACAACCTGCAAATAAGAACGAATTAATTACAAAATAGCTTTATACTTAAAAAAATTGTATGTTACGAGTTGCATAAATCATTATCTCGATGGTGTATACCTTCATTATGTCAGGGTCATTCCATGGACCCATGTTAGACCTAAGACAGCCAGCCTCACCAGGACATGTGCACGAACCACCAAGGAAATCAGGCAATTGACTTGGGTCAATGACTTCAAGTAGCTTCCCCAATGACTTAGGTTCCAACACGTGAATTTTCGAAATTGTTTTTGCATCCAGGAATCTTTGAGCAGCAGGCCATAGATATCTTTTAAATGTCGAGCCAGCATTGACAACAAACATACGGTGTAATGTCTGCCATGAAATGTTGATATACATTACTCCAAAAACAAGTTTAAATTCATAACTAACTTATGCAAAGAATGAATGATTTACCTCCGGATAATAGTTATTATCAACCTTTGCCATAGCTCCAAGAATACTTGCAGCACTAGGAGTGAAATTCTTCAATCCCTGCAAATCAAATAGTAATTGCCATAATTACAGCTATCTAAGTATACAATTGTCACATATAAAACATTGATATTTATCATACCAAGCCTTGAACATCAAGAATTGTTGTAGTCGAACAAATCTGTCGTTTTGCTGCGATTGAACAAGCAGGAAACTTTTCACTAAAAGCCCGTTCGAACTCTTGGACGTGGTACTTTAAGTAGCGGTCGATAGACGTAATTTTCATAAGCCTACTAGGGTGTGCCTTGCCAAGCCTTTCAATATAAACAGGTCTTCCTTCCATATCAACTCCATGGTACCCTTGGGGGTAATGCTGCAATACTTCTTCCAGTTCTTCAAATTCATACTCCTGAATGTTCAATATCATAAATGTAAGCATAAACTATTTCAAATTTAAAAAAAAAAACACCAAAAACTTTTATATGTTATAAAAAATACCAGAGAGTTGGCACTCATTTAGGATAACATTTCATTAATGTTGCTTCAAATGAAGATGAATTACCATGTTGTGTAATATAATCTTAAGGGCAAACTGCAGACAAATGCAATGTAGTGTTCACTTTTAATGATATATACGGAACAACAATTGTTGTAACCATTTAACACAACATACTTACCATTTCTTACCAAAGTATTAAATTGCTAATAAAATGGTAAGTATGTTCATTTATCAGTACAAAGTAAAAAATACATTGCAATTTGTTGAGGTTTGTCCTAATAATGTGTACCTCCAATATTGTGTCTGCTCCAAACTCTTTTCGCCAATTTAGCATTTCCGCCCACATGCATATTGTCCTCTCAATGTTAAAATCTCTTGCCTTCGAGAACCTAAAGTGACATTAGCAAACAAATTGAGTATTGGGTATACATCACGTAATCCGTTCATGTCTTATGCTTAATTGTTTAATTAAATGTAAACACATTTTTTTATTATATAGTAATGACTTCAAAACTGAAAGAAGTCACTAGCCTCAACAAGGTATGATAGTCATCATGTCTCTCAGGGAGCAAGTCCTTATCAAGAAGCTTTTGCCTTAGTTCATGGACAGCTTTCTCCTCACTCGCATCGCGTACATCTTCTATTGAAACCGAAGGAACTCTGTAATCAACTTTCCTCTTTCCCCTTTTTATCAGTGAGTGAGTAAACTTGTTCGAAGCATTTATTGCCTTCTTCCTTAACGACCCGATTTTCGATCTTCGTCTCTCATCTTCAGAATTCTCAAAATCCAACCTCCTTTCTCTTATTTCATCAAAAGCATTAAGTCCTTCTAAACCTAATACACAAGAATCAAAATTTCATAATGGTTACAACTTGTGTTCTTCGAATACATAATGTTTTCCTGCAAGTAAAAAGCTTACCTGACATTTTAGCCAGCTACACAAGTGTGAAAGCAACAACTTTGTCACTCTAATCAAAGTGACTGACCACCATGAATATATTTAAAAGCAACCTACAGTAGAATACATAATGTAAGTAATGATCTTTTAATGTACATTTAACAATCCCACCGCACAAATTTTAGATGTTAAACATGAAATACTAATCAACAAGCTATAAAGATCAAAAATTTCTTGAATATTCAATCAGTATACAACTATACATACATATATACAGATATAAGTTTTGCAGATTCAGCAATGTAAACAGATATCAGCTCAGAAAGGAGAAATCTAACAAAAACAAATTTTAGAACAGTGATAATTAATTACATCCAAAAAACAATACAAATACATACAAATTGCAGCAATGCAAGCACCAAACCAGTCAGATCTAAACAAAACAAACAATAACACGTCTAAATAACAAAACTTTTTATTCAATTAAATTAAAGAATATAGAATATGCAAAACATACCGAAACCCTAGAATATAAGCGTGGGATCACAATCTACAAAGCTGTTTTTCAATTGAATTCAGGTGAATTAAACGTCTTTTTATACAGATTATACTAAAATATATTCACGAGTAATTTGAGATTGAATCTTTCTTGATCGACGAACAAATCTTTATATTGAGAAGAACAGATAGAGATTGAGAATTGTGTATAGATTGAGAATTGTGTATGTATAATGTATGTATAGGTTTTGTTTCTTGTTTATAACACACACTGCCCAACTAACTTTTTTTCTCCTTACACCAAGCTGCTTGTTTCCTTTGCTTATTTGTCACCCCTGTCTCCCTTTCTTTTTGTACTTGTAAATTTTACTTTCCCCCCCCCCCTCTTTTACGAAAATGATACAAAATACACCCTTATTTCTGTTAATTCTCACTTTGAACTCCCTTTTGATTATTTGAACTCCCTTCATTGTTCCACGATAAATGTAATACGGAGTATTATAGTCGATTTTCTTTTTCTTTTTAGATTTTT
This sequence comes from Logfia minima, assembly GCA_963921325.1. NCBI lineage: Eukaryota > Viridiplantae > Streptophyta > Magnoliopsida > Asterales > Asteraceae > Logfia > Logfia minima. Next base: position 4,219,402 of record OY992763.1, on the reverse strand, counting down.
TCATTAATAATTATATATTCTTTTAATGGTCTACCATGTTGATAAGTTTACTTTTAGACAAAGAGTGTATCTCATAAAAGTATACAATTTTTAGAAAGAAAAAACAAAGCAATTACTCCGTAATTAGTAAATTTGACTCCATAGTAAACTTAAATTCATATCTTAAAATTTCACTAAAATTTTTTATAATATATCACGGTTATCTTACGTTGAATTCAATATAAGAAGTCATATTACCTCATAAATTAAACGAATTAATCTCAATATATGTAATACTCTAATAGTGATTTAATTTAATTAACTACATTTTTTATATAAACAAAGATATATCAATATATCATGTTGACACCAGTATAAAAGGATCATAATTCATATATAATCACTAATGCCATTAGAAAGTGAATGCCTATTATATTGCATTATTAAGATCTTTTATATTTTGTTACTATCAAAATCTAAGTGTACGTTGAAAGTGATTAAGCCGAATTCTGAGATAACATGGTCAATTAAAATTATTACATTAATAATATTGAAGCATTCTAATCCTATTCAGGGCTGGTTTTGAGGGCGAGCGGGATAGACAACTGTTCTGGACCTCATCTCGGAGAGGACTCTAAATTTTTTATGTATAATATATTAGATTAAACATATCTTTACAGAGATACTATTATTTTTTATAATTTCGTCCCGAAATTCAGATTAACTTGAACCAATTCTAACCCTATTTTCCTCCTTTGTTTATTACAACGAAAAACACTTAGAAAATATTCTTATCTTTTTATCTTCTTTTAAGAAGTAAAAAATTGTTATGACAACGTGGATCGAGAAATCCACCTACAACCCGACACCAAATAAAATTTTATGACCGATAAAGCAATTTGAACGTATCAAAAGGAAGTCAAATGTTAATAAAATAAATACTTGATCGTGTTAAAAACAATATTTACTTTTTTAACACAAAGACAAAGGGATCTTTATTTACTTTTTAATAGGGTTGTTCATTATACCACGTGGACTGACGTGTCATCAGCCATGGAATGTAAACAAAATACATTGCTTGATCCTACGACCCTACTCTACATTGATACGCTGCACTTAGGCAACTAGGCCCACCAACAATTCTTTTACATTACCGAGTTAATTAAAAAGATGTTTGACAATGCGAACTCATCCAAATTTCCATTTTTAATTGATATATTTATTAGAATAATTGATAAATATACAAAGAGAGAATAAAAAAAATTTACGTAAAAATTGTATGGTTACCTATAAATTTAGACTTATATTTGTAGGCATATTTAATATTACTCTCGAACTAATTGAATAAAAACTATAAAATTTTAGAATCCCATTACAAATTATAAATAAGATTATTAACATGGACATTAATATTCTGCTTCCATATGAAGATGAAGGAATTTAAAAATAAAGATAATATAGTGTGTAATTGTGGTTCTAAAAGATGGATTTTTTTAATTTATTTTTTATAATTCTAACATATCACATGAGGTAGTGTTTATTTGACACATTTTCCATCACCGAAAGAAGTATATGGCAGTCTGTATGCTTCACTTTCTATGCTTGCTTTTAGATTATGCATATTTTTGTTGTATATTTTCATATTTAAAGTAATAATTACTAACATATATACTTGTAACTTGTGTTTAAATGAAATTTTGTAGATCTTAGCATACAAATAAAATTGTTACACTTAGTCACTTACTGTTTTTTTCAAAGCCAAAATGAAGCTCCCCACCACAAAATAAGTAAAATTATTAACTTTGCCAAATATGGTTATGTAAAAAGAGTATAAGATTGAGATACATGGAGGAGAAGATAATAAAATTAATTACAAAGTGGCACAAGTCATGAAGCATATTAGAGACATTTTTGAGCATACGACTACCAACCTTGAAAGCAAAGTGTATTCCATTGAATTTATTAGCAACCAAGTTTCGATTCTGATTAACTTTATGGAATATCCTTTTATGTATTTTTCTAGCAATCAACCAATGCAATATGTAAAATATCTGACATATATATTGTTATAGTAAGTTCAAAATAAAAATTACATGAATAAAGTAAAATTTGATAATACAAAAAGTACTACATCCGGTACATATTATAAACGGAATACATGTGACAAAAAAAATAGATCGAAAGCTCGCTATTAGTTTCTTTTGGAGGAAAATATTTAGATGAACATGATTCTCTAATGTGAGATTAAACTAGATTCTATTGCTTTAATTTACTTTAGTTGTTAATTATAAAACCCTTGATTGTATGTCGTTAAAAGGCAAAATCCCAATATTTAATTGCTTTATTCATTTAGTTCATGTGAGAGACTATCTGGTAGACTTATTACTGTTATACCACTATCCGATTAAGTACACTTGTCTAGTTGTGTAATAGTTTACTTTGATATTGTTTTACTATTTTTATAACTAGATATTTACACATAAGTTTATGATCGTACGACATATATGATATTTAAGGAGGTGCTTCGATGTTTATAATTTTTTAAAAAAATTTCATATATATCTTAACTAATATTTTTTTATAAATAATATACGAACAATTAGTATTTATAGTCGTATAATGGACTAGTTCAACACTAATTGAGTATATATTAATATATTATTTTCATTTTAAAAAGTTATACATAGATAAATAGAAACAACATATATATATCTTTATTCATATGAGGGTTAACATGATAATTTTCTATTATTAAAATATTTTATTCGATACATAAAATGAAAACTAATACTTTATTTACAATTTTACTATATATAGTCATCCATTCCCATTTTACCTTTTATATTCATATAGTAACTAACAAAAAGAGTAAATAACATCTAAAAAGGTTAGAATATTAAATTGTCCTAATACTCTACTAGAAAACATTACATCACATCACATTTATAAATAAATAAAAAGGAAAAACGGTGACAGTTCCTACTTTTGTAGGACAATGGGTAGAAGGTGGTTAAATCACAAGTGAATTTAGTTAGGGACTGATTGAGTAAGGCAAAGATAGAAAAGTGGGTAAAAGTGTAACTTAAATGAATCTGGTGGGGTAAAATAAGAAAAAAGGAAGAAAGGAAAGCAGCAAAAAGGTGGTTAATAAAAAAAAAGAGGAAGAGAATCGAGGGTGAGAGCGACCCCACGGTAAGCCTCGGTAGACCTGTCGCTTTCACTTTTCTACTATCTCTCTCGTCCCCTCTTCATATTTTATTTAATAAAAAAAATAAAATAATAATCTATGCGTTTTAAAATGTCGACTTCAAAAGTGTACAGAGTTTTAATAATATTTATCAGTTTAGTATATTTTTACCAACTAAAATCTATTTCTATTGATCGAAATAGAAAGTAGATTTTTATTTTAATACAATTAAAAATACACACATGAACATTTAATTGAGACGAATATAACGTAGTTTTTTGTTTTATACAATTACGAAGTATAATGTTTTATGCAAAGAATGTGAGTTCATATTTGTATGTGTTAACTTTATTCTGAACACTTTTGATCCTCCTTTTAACAATAAAAAGATTAGAAAAATAAGGGAAATGAAACATGTTTTTTGTGTGAATAAACTAAAAAACACAAATAAACATATATATTTCAAGTAACGAGATTTAAAAAGAAGGGAAAATATGAGAGAAATATGATAAATATATATGTAAATTTATGATCCAGCAAAAAGTAAGTATAATTGAATTCTGAATCAAAATGATTAATTTATTGAATTAAAATGTCAATTTACTGAATTAAATGGTTAAAAAATTCTTCTCTCAAATTTGTTCTACTCCCTTAAATCCACTCTATATTTTATAAATCCACTCTATATTTTAGTGGACCATTACAAATCGCCTATTTCCATTGAAAGACCATATGCATAAAGAAGAATCTTATACGGAGTATTACTATATTTAAGTAACTAACTAACTTTAGTATTAGTAGTTAATGAAAGAAATAAATGAAATTAAGACTTAAGTTCATATTTCATGTTATCATGATTATTATTATTTATTATTTACTATTCTAGATTCTTTTGAAAACGAACTGAGGAGAATCACGTGGGTAGCGGAGGAAGGTGAAGGCCCAGCGTGACAGTGGCAATGTAGACGACAAAACAAAGAATAAGGTTTGTGATGACGACTCGACAGATTTCTACCTAGATTTATTTTGTATCCTCTGTTTCTCTCGTAATAGATATTTATAAATAATTTATATAAAGTTAAAAAGATTATATTATCTGATAATAAAGATTCTTTGTTTACCCTTATTTTTTTACAGCCTCTTATATACTAGTTTTCTTTAATATATTAAAAATAAAATAATAAAGTTAATATATTATTTTTAAAAGTAAATACTTTTAAAATAAATTAATATAGAAAGGTGAATCGAATGAAAAAATATTTAACATTTATTAGTTACGTTGTTGTTGTTATTATTATTATTATTATTATTATTATAATAGTAGATAAATTGCAATTGGGAAAGATCAAGATAAATTAATGTTTGATTAATTAGTGTAAAGTATTAGTATTTAATAAAATATTAATCAATAAATATATAGGTAAAATTTTCACTTTTCTTCACCTTTGAAAATTATACTACCGTATTAATTCTTCATCTAGTGCCAACTTGTCATATATTTGTCTCACTGTGTATTATTTTATATAATTCATAATATACAATGACCAAATAAAAACATAAAACTCTGATATTTAGTGATTTATAAAGCTCATATTGATGGTAAAAATATATTTTTGTTAATTTGTTCAAATTGCGTACATTTGCACCATCTTTTTTTTTTTTTTTTGTTATATTGAAAGATCTTTTTTAGGTATATAACTATCTTTTCTTTGTTAAACAAATCGTGTAATTTGTTAAATAAAATGCATATAACATGTTTTATTAGGTATTTATCATACGATAACACATAAGTACAAAAGTAAATGTCAATTTAGATGACCACCAAACAAAATGGTAAACTTCTTTGTGTTCAATAAAAAATGATAAACAGTAAAAATTGAGAGAACTAATAAAATTATTTCATTTTATTTATAAACCTACATTCATGTAAAATTTTAAAATTAAATATCCAATAAATAGTATGGTTAAAAATTAAAAAATATATATTTGAAATCAACATCCATTTATTTTCGATTAGAACTTTTACAAGCTATACTTTCAACAAACTGTTTTTTTATTATTTTTTTGTCGGGCCTTAAAAAACATACTACAAATAATCACATGTGACTTAGATTTTGTGTATAATCACATATGATTTATAATAAAAAAAAATTAAAATTGATAGACGATTATATTTTGATATTATATGTATGTTAGTTCGCCGTGATTAAAATTTAATATACATTCAAATGATTAATTATAATTAAGATTTGAAATAATACAATTTTTATTCAGCCATAGATTTCATGTTTAATCACATTTGATTTTGTATATAACCACATGTAATTACAATTAAGTTTAAATATTATATGCAACGAAGAATTATCGGTAGATAATAATCTACACGCGATTCAACTTGATATTAATTTTACATGTATGATTGCTCTTAATTACACGTGATTACTACTTTGATATTAAATTATATGTGAATACAACTGTAATCACGTGTTATTACAATTTTAGTTTGTCAAATATTATTTTTATGTAATTTCTAAACTTATAATTGGTAATGCGATTATTTACATGTAATTATATTTTGTTATTTAAATTTAAAAGTTGAGTTTCAATAAGTGTTAAATCACGTGTGATTTAACATTACAAATTTCAAAAACTCATTAAAAATGAAAAAAAAAAAACGTCGAAAGTATATCATGTGAGATCTTTAATTAAAAGTAAAAAATGTTTGACTCCAATAATATGACTTTTATAATTTATAAACATACAGTTTGTGAAATATTTAAAAAAAAAATAAAAAAATTTAATTATTTAGAATAAAATAATCCTATTAATTCTTTTAAATATCTATCGTTTTCAAATGAACTTTTCTCATTTTTCAAAATTCATTATATGTGATTTTTGAATTCTCATTGATTTAATCATGTGATTAAAATCTTACCGACGTTGGTCCATTACCACGTACTACTTGATAAGAATCTCATTATTGAAAATTGAATAGCTTATGTAGTCATGAGTACATAAATAGTGTTTTCATTAAGAAAAGACTTACAAAACACATTGAAGGGCTAAAGACTTTGTTAAGTTAATTTCAATATGAACATGAATGATTAGTTCGAGTGTTCTGACACTTCAACTAATTCATTTACTAATGAGTCAATTATGGTTATATTGTATTTTCATGGAGTGAAATGTGTAAATATCAATGATCATTTTATTAAATATAACACATTAAACAAGCTAAAAGTTGTCTAAATTATATTTTTAATAGTAATGATATATCCGTCTAATTATACAGTTTTTGACACATGTACTTTATTTTTTCTCTCTTCTAATCTCATCCAATTAATTTCTCATCTACCAATCGTATTGTTAGACATATATACTTAATTAGACATATATATCATTTTCTATTTTTAATGATTTTATTTGTTAAGACTGTTTGAACTGTATTTTAATCAATTTTTAAGAGCATATAGCTTCTTATGCCACAAGTACATGTACTGATACATCAAGATTGTCTCTGAACTTTTCGAGATCCTTGACAAATTATTAGTTTACTATAATCATACCTTCTAAATAGATGTTAAATAAGCTGATTTATAAGGTTCAATTGAAATGATTTTTAATGACATAGTTTATGGATAATTTATTTATTCATTTAATAATTATTATTATGTCAATAGTTGATATTCGATTCTCATAGTCGAACTCTAACACGTCAATTCAATGACCAATATAGGGCTTTGAATCAACATATTCTCTTGTTTGAAGATTATTAGTTTGAATCTAGTTACAAATAAATATTCTATTACTTTAAAATAAAGGGATTTTTGATTTCTCATATTATCATATGTCTCACATTCACTATTTAAGATGATTTTTAGATCCCCAAAAATTTAGAGGTATGTGCATTCGTCCACCTTAAAAATAGCTCTTAAGGCTCTGAAGCATGTACGAAGATCATTATAACAACACTCGTTATGATTATTGTTATCGTTATCGTTATCATTTTCATATTTTTTATGTCAAACTCTTAAACCACCATATTTTTGAATTTATTACTATCCTAAGAGAATAGTTTAATAAACTAAAATTGATATGTTAATCCTTTTATTTAATTGTAAGATGAAAAAGAAGTACGTAAAAACCTAACCAAAGTCGGGGAGTTTATAACCACATCATAATTAGTTATTTCGATCAATTATATCTTTAATGCGTAAAACCACTTAAACTACTATAATTATGGATTTATTTCCATCATAACAGCATAGGTTTTTCAAGCAAAATTTGAGGTGTTAAAGGTCATGTGGTTTGTACACCCTTGATGTGACTCTTGTGTGGGTGAATGTAATAATTGAGGTGACAAAGACGTGACCCTTATACGTGTAAATGTAATCATTAAAGAGTATAAATCCTAAGTTGGTAGTATATAAACACACAAATTTATTAATTATTTTGATTAAAACCCATTTCACACCTTACCTTTTGTCACACTTGAAACGAACAGTAGTACTCCAATAGTAGCTGAAGTACGATTTTTCCTATTATAATGTACAATGATAATAATAAATAAATTGTACAGTTATGGGTGAAAAATAAAAGAGTACATGGTAAGTTGGCATTCAGTTATTGAGGTCATAATTTGAACATGATTATACACGTACGTGTTATACAATATATAAATATCATTGTTGTTTTAAATTAAAATAAAATTAAATGAGATAAAATTTTGGTGTCACGGGGACATGGGTTAACCCATGCGTCTGTTGGTAAGGTCCTACAAAGTAAAGTCATTTTCATATCTCGACCCCCCATGTGGATTTTATTCTATGCTTTCCATTTTTAACTTCTCGCTATGTATATTATTCGTTGTTTATTTCTTAAATAAATTTGAATTTAAATTGCTATCGCCAATCCCTCAATATATTTGTATTATACTCTATATAAAGCAGAGAAATTTATCCAAATAAACGATAACATCGCTTAAATGTTAAACACAAACTGACTATTTAGGTTGGTTCAATCATATCTCGTCACGTGTCTCTTATTATCGCCAGTGACCAGCTTTTTTGTCAAACAACAATGTAGTCCTACACGCGTCACGAAATCACCGAGAAGAAAATAAAGGCCGGCGATTCCGGCGAAATCTGAAAAATTCACAATCGACCAACTACATCGCTTATTTCTCGGGAACGATTGAAAAAGCTCACCTTGACTTTTCATTAACTGAGTTTAAGTAATATTTTGTTTTCATCAATTTCTCCCCACAAATTAAAAGTGATAGATATACATGGCTTCCTGTTTGCACCTTCCAAACACGTGTAAAGTCCAAAATAAGCCATACATATGTGCTACTTCCCAATCCTCACAATTTGTCTTCATAAAATCTCACAATTTTTGAGAGTTTAAACAAATTGCCGAAATCGCAGGCTTTCCTTTTCTTTTCGGCAATTTCATAATACGTGGAGGATAACTTTTATGTTCGATGAAAAAGATGGTTACCGGCGATTAACAAGGAACACGTGACGAAATATTGTTGGACCAACCTAAATAGTTAGAATCGTTGGTTTGAGTTTAACATTTAAACAATTTAATCGTTTATTTTTGAAAATTATTTTTAACCCGATTTAGTTTTGATTTTTACTTTTGAATTACTTATTTAAGTAAATTTATCTATAAAGAAAGATAGAGATAGTGGTGTAACCTAGTAACCTAACCTCCGTACAATTATTCGTTATGTCTATGGCTAGACATAGTGGTAAGTACAATTGTTCCAACTTCCAAGAGTAATACGGGGTGTAAGATATACAAAGGCTTGTGCATTACTACAATTTTTGATTATATGTATAAGAACATCAGATTTGAGGTAATCTCAATGCAACATAAATTTTTATATCATTTTACACCAAGTAAGTTTGATCAAATTCAGTAGATTTTGTTTAAATCCTTTTACACATTGTTTTTTTTTTATATATTTATTTATCTTTTTTTACCTTCGTCATGATTATTTATGTAACTATTAAATGTCAAAAACTAGAAAAGCTAAAAGCAACAATTTATGCAAATGAATGAAAATCAAGTTAGCGAAACAAAGACGTAACAAAGTTGATATAAATAAGTTTCCTTATACATCTAATTCCATAAAAGAATATAATGCAAACGTTACAAATCATCATATTATTGTAACAAAATAAAAAGTGATATTTACACCAAACTTTATATTTTACTTTTCGTAGAAAATAACCCACAGCACCAACTTAAATTTTCAAAGAAATCCTTAGCCCTATGTTATGCAAGTACCATAAGCCTTTGACTACCTTTTGTATAAACTACTGTTCCGCATGCGTAAGAAATCTACTACGGAGTACTGTATTATTCACCATGCTAATCTCCAGTTTCCACGTACTAGATTTTGGTAGGTTGCAACTTATCTTGCAAGTGTGTGAAAAAAGACTTCCATCAAAATGAATAAATAAGGGTTTGTGGGTTTATACCCATTATGTTAGAATTTATACCTCTTAATTATTATATTCACATATACAAATATCAGGTTCATATCACTTATTACATTTACCTACATACAATGATCCCTTAAAAACCAATTACCCAATAAATAATGATAAATAGACAGTCAGACACTACCATATAGGACTAATATCCAATGGACAACAAAAACGTCCTGTATCATTAACCTAAACATAGGTCTATTTTAATCGTATTTTAAAAAATTTCATTTCTAAAGGGTCAAAGTCAAACCTTGTTGACTATACATAAACAAATGCGTTGGTGTTACGATTATTTATACCAAACTGATTTTGGTCAAACCGTCAAAAACCGGAATGTATAGGAATCACATATTTTACCCCATGCCCAAAAATACCTAACCAACACAATCCTGTGCCATATACATAGTTTCCACAAACTTCTCGTCATCAAAAGACGTCCCACCAACTGTGACGAGACATATCAGACTATACCAACATGCATGTATATTCCATGATAGCTTTTCTTTTTGTCACTTAACCGTATCAACACCACAAAACATAATGGTCAAATTACAAGATTTGCAATTACACACAAGACCATTGTCTGGTGGCTAGACAAAGATGGTGATACCCGTTAGATCACTCTCAATAATTAATGCGCTTTTTTAATCAGTTCATCGTCATGTCAATACTTCATCAGAAAGACGAACTCATCATTTATTTTTATTTTTTTCAATTAATACAATTAAAATATTAAAATATTACATTAACTAAAAAATAAAGATACAATTAAAAATAAATTCAAATAAAACACATTCATTAAAGATAAAACATTACATCAATTAATTTTAAAAAATATGATTACGTTAAAAAATAAAATAACATTACATTAATTTAAAAATTAAAGTACGATTACATGGATTATTATAAGAGTAGTCTAGTCGTCGTCTTCATCCTCGTTTTCGAGTGGTGGTCGCGGTTGGAAACACGAACCATAATCGCATTTTATTTCCTCCCTAGTTTGGTAGAGCATTTCAAGATCATGGGTCGTTTGTTGCTCGTAACATCATCGGAAAAAAAGAACTTTAGATAATTTTTTAAAAATGCGTCATGCATCTTCTTTATTAAAGTTCCATTTTGTTTGTTGTCTGAATTTTTTGCGGGCATTCAACATAAAGTCCGCGACCCCGTTCCCACTTTCCCACAAATCTTCAAGTTTGGTATAGATGACGTTAAAAAGTTTGACATCTTTTTAGATTTTATTCCATTTGTCAATTAGTTGATCAATGGATCGTTTGATATCAACTATTGAATTGTATCTTGACATGATGGTGTTCCATAAAGACTTGCGCGTTTGCGAATTACCTTGCACCGCATTTTCCGACGCATCAATCTACCGTTACGCCAAAATCCTACTTTCTATATCACTCTAGAAAACCTTTTCATCTTTACATATAATATATATTTGTGGTTCGAGTTTAGGTTCAAATTCGGCTTTGTCTTTGGCGACAATTGGTAGTGTTTCAACATTATGGGATTGATTTTTGAATAGTGATGTTTAGGGGTTTCGACTGAATTGTGAGTATTGGTCAAATTGTATTTATTGTTGTACTTGATGATACATATTTAGATGGAATTGAGATTGTGAGTCGTTGAGTGAGATTGAATACGAAATAACAAGAGGTGCGTATGGAGGAAAACCCATTTAACTTGAGTTGGTATTGCTCGATTGAGATGAGGAAGATAAATCCGCCTGTGAAAAATTTAGAATAGGATTGTCGAATAAATTGTCCAACATATCATTTGATTGCTATGGTTGAGAATTATTTTGTTTTCTAGGTATTTTTGAGTGTGATAATTAATATAATTTATATGTAAATAATAAAGGTGATGAGAGTTGTAAATGCAATTGTGTGGAAAAAATATAATGAAGTCGTATGTAAATAATAGAGATGATAACAATTGCAGTTTGTAGTTGTGTAGAAAAAAGTTGATGATATATATATATATATAAAAGCAAAGAAAAAAAAAAAGAACAAATATGAAAATGTTACCATTTCATGTGACTGTTTTATTTTTTTCATTTTTGACTGATTTCCCAAGAAAACAAAATTTTTAGTTTATTTTATCGCGGACAGTTTTCTGCATACGTTTCGCCTCGAAGCTTCTTCACCGGAAAGTTAATGGAGGACAAGCAACGGCAGACGGAGAAAGACACTCCGATGTCAACAGAAGATGGCAAAGACGACATCTAAGAGAACGGCCTGACACTTTTGCTTTTTAAAAAAGGTTGACTTAACAAATCTGAATACTCATTATGGATAAGGAAAAGGAATAATTGCCCTCTAAATTTTTCAACGGATGGGCATAGTGTTCTAACTATATAAGGGGAAAATTTTCTTACAAAAAGACCATGTTTTCTGTTAGGATAAATAATGAACGATGAACATAAGAAAGGGAGATGCTTTGTCACCCTATCCACATGCACCACATGAATGTATAAAATACAGCAAACCGCCAATAGGGCTAGCGGGACAAATCGACAACCCGACTACATGTTCTCACCCCCAACAAATATCACATCCATATGCTTCCGATTTACATGGCCCCTACCCGTAGATGTGGCAATTTCAAGTCATTAACCTAGTGACTGGTAGATTTTGGTTAAGTTTAATGACAAAAAGTTTTTCGGGTCAAGCCAACCTGTTTCAGCCAATAACCCATACTCTACAGCACCCAACTGCCCCTTTTTAATATGTTAAATATCACCCGACCCTTCCATTTTGCCACCTATGTGCCCATCTATTAATTTTAGTCCTAGCAATTACAAAGATTTAACAGCCAACACAGCAGAGCAACATCTGATAATAACCTACTATGCCACACCCAATCTACTTATATATATATTTAGTTACTATGTTTTTAGAAGGGAAGTCAGATATTGTAATAGGGTCATAGAAAGTAACAAACAGCAACCAATTATCTATATTTTGAGGTGGTTTGTTTATTCACTAGAAAGCATGGACTTTCTCAGATACCCTAACCCATGGCGTATTTCTGGGTCCAAGATCGAGCGGTGTTCTCATACTTGGCCTTATCATTCTTGTACATATGAGCAATCTCGGGCACTAATGGATCATCAGGGTTTGGGTCTGTCAACAGGGAGCAAATTGAAAGCAGAACCTGCAAAGTTTCATATATTAGAATCAAATAAAGCTCCAATCCTAGCACTGATTCTAGATCACCCCCATGCCACTTAGGGATGCACAAAAAGTCTTATGCCCGATATGAGTCACAGGCAAGGGGTGAGACAAAAATTACAATCATTCCTAACATTTGAGTTATGGTGAAGCCCAGTTATGGGGACCAGTTAGGCCCAAACCACCAGTCCTATAATTTTGGTATACCATTTAAACCTTACAAGAGTTAAGTTTATTATACATGTAAAGTAAAAGTTTATTTTTAAGTGCTTTATAAAACTACTTCGAGGTTCTTTCTTAATAAAGTAATAACTGTTGTAAAAATACTATAAAAATTGAACATATTTACTATAACTGAAAGTAAATTTCAGTAATAAGTAATTATATATCTAAACAAAAAATATTGAAAAACCAATCCCCGTTAGGACTGTCCTGGACTCGTAGGCCCAGAGGGACCAAATCAGTCTCCTTATTCGAAGAAAAGCACCGGGTTTCAGCAACTCGTTAGGCCCGTTGAGATTATTGTCCACCTCCGTCATGCTTAACATCTGTGTTGTTTAACTTAGGGCACAACTATGCCATATTATTGTCAACGTGTTTGATTCAGATAAAGAGATTGAAGAATCACCTTTGAGATTGTAAGTGCTGGACTCCACTGTTCTTTCAGGATGTCCAGGCAGATGCTACCATTGCTGTTGATATTTGGATGGAATACCTTGGTTCGGAAGGACACCTGTCAGCCATGTAAGAATATTGTTATGACTTATGCGTCAGAATAGCAAGCATTGAAATGAATACATCATACGTAAATCCAAGTTGTCCAGCATTTTGTGTGACATTAATTATGCAAAAACAGTGGTCACTACCTTTGGTGGTTTGAATGGGTAATCAGGTGGGAAGTGAATGGACACGAGAAATACTCCACCAGCAAAAGGGCTCTCTGAAGGGCCCATAATGGTTGCTTGCCAATGAAACATGTCTTCCCCAACAGGGCCTGACACAACAACAATGATATCAATAATCAGAAGTACATAGCAGACCTTTATGTTCAAAAACAACCTTCAGTGGACAATTTTGTGCCAAAAACACAGTGAAAAAGGTTCCTACCTGATGATCAACATAAGATTTAAGTGTCAATTGATACTTCTGACTGATTACACAGATTCTGTCCACACAACTTTTCTTAACGTATACACAAATAGTTTTTTGCCAAAAACTTTCAGATTATTGGAGCCCTTAAAATGTGAAGCTAATACGACGCTACCAACACACAACAAGTGTCGTAGATAATCACTGTTTATGTTCAAAACTTTCTCCTGTGGGTTCAAATCATGCCACGATATTTAGATCAAGTCACATTGTCAAGCAAAATACTGCTTCATAAGCTATTAGTTTTATTCGTGTCAGAAACCAAATATGAAGCACATCGTATCATCCAAAGACAAAGTTTAAGGCCACTTAATAAAGTCACATGGTTAGGGCTGCAAATGAGTCGAGCTTTTATCGAGCAACTCGAGCTCGGCTGAAGTTTGAGCTTGATCAAGTCGATCTTTTATCGAGTTCGAGCCCGAGCTTGAGCTTAAAAATCAAGCTCGAAATATATACCAAGCCGAGCTTTAGCTGTTATCGAGCTTTTCAAGCCTTAATTGATATCTATATGTTCATATAAATATATATGTAATTTTGGATGTATAAATGATATTATTATCGTATTTCAAAATTGTCAGACAATTTTATAAAGTTTTATACTTGTTTTCACGATTCATTTTAATTTTTATATATATTTGAAATGATTTTTGAAATTAATTTTTATTTTTAAATAACTATAACATAAGTTTGAGTATTAAAAATTATTTTTATATGAAATTTTGAGCTTTTCAAGCCGACCTCGAGCCATTCTGGAACATTTTCGAGCCGAGATCGAGCCTGCATCGTGAAAGCTTGTCGAGCTATTGAGCCAAGTTCGAGCTTACCTTAAATGAGTCAAGCTGAGCTCGAGGTCGGCTCGACTCGACTCGACTCGATTACAGCCCCACACATGGCAGCATATAAGCAGGTCATAAACATAAGGCATCAATATGAAACAAAGTGCAAAGAACCAACATCAGTTAATGATAGAATAAAGAAATATGGAAACTAACCAGCGCTGCAAGAAGTAGGAGGATCCTTTTGCAAGTCCTTCAACTCCTTTTGAATTCGCTTAGAAGCCATTACCCACTATACGTGCAGATACAAATTCATAAAGTAATTCAACATGAGTGAATTCACTAATAAAAGTTGAATGGGTTGAGTGTATGCGTGAGAGGGGTGCAACTCAGAACCTTTTTGAGAAATCGACTTAGATTATTTACAAATTTTAATGCAAGACCAAAGACTCTTAGCGGATGACAAAATGAATTTAATTTGTTAAGTCATCTTCTAATTGGTTTTCAAACCTTGCATATTATTAATCCTCTTCCTTTCCTCTCACTCTCTCATGCATGGTCTAGTGTTCTGTATCAAGTTTTCTACCTACACGAAGAAATGCAACTTCCATCAGGAAGCTGTAAACACAACATTTCTAGAACTAATCCTATAGTAAAGAAATTCATTGAGTATACCTGGTGTATAGAGTTTTAGTGTTTTACTATGTTAAACGTGATGCTCACCAGTATTAGTATATCAATATTTATAGTCTTTTATACATTGAATTAGTGGTGGACCCAAAACTTTTGGTCACTGGTGTCATTTTTGAGCTGACTGGTGACATTTAATTAATTTAATGGTATCACTAATAGAAATTCCTAAAAAAAGTACACTACTCAACCTAGTACTTATCAAGTGGCTCCGCCCCAGCATTGAATAACACAAACGTAACTTCTACTTCGCAAACCTAGGTAGTAATGTCACTACATTATATGCAGCCACCACTGACATGCTAATTCTCATCCAGTTCGTTACAAAATTTGCATATTCAATTCAATATAAAAAATAATAAAACATACGGAGTATATAATCGGAATTCTATTAAGGCACACAAATTCACCTGCTATATAATCAATAGACGTCCAATCGTACAAAACCTCGAACGATAACAGCATATATAACTATAAATAAAAATTCGCAGTACACACAAAATTAACAACACAGTAAAGTAGCGTATAGGTACAGCTAAAGTTATAAAATCCTAAGAAAGCAAACAAATCAACTTATAACGATGATCGATCATTGAAATTAATATTATAAAATCATATAAATAAGCACAAGAATTAACTTGAATTGATTACCTGGAAGAATAGAGGTTAGCTAGGGTTTGAATTGTTGATTGTGGGGTATTTGCAGATTACGGAACTCTTTAACGTAAATGAAAGCGGCTTTACATTTATTTTATAGTAGGAAGGAAGGAAAGCAGATTTTGGTGTGTTTGGGCCGCGTGTCATCCTAGCTGTCAGTAATCTACGATACATTACCATTCGCGTGATGCCAAATATTTGTTCTTTTATGTTTCTGTTTATTTTATATTTTTCTCTCTCTTTATTTGACACGTAGTTGCGTGAAAATATATCATGCCTTTTGATTATTCTCTTTTAAAACGGTTTAAACTGTATTATATATATATATATATATATTATAATATAGATAGATATTAGTCTTTGAGCTCGTACGATGCATGACCATCTAAAAAATACAGTTTCAAACACTTTAATAAATAACTAATGTGTTAAATATGGTTTCAACATGTTAACGTCGATAATGATTTAGGTGGTTTTAAGCATTATAATATCACGTAAATATACAAACTTTATACATTTACAACCTTTAAACTTCAAAAATCACAATTAATCTAACATGTTCAGATAATGCAACCTGTTACTATTAAAACTAATAATTTACGCTTCTTAAAATAAATTGCGAAAAAAAAGAATCGCTTAGTATTGAAATAGTTTAACAATATGGAACTTATACCTTACGATCAACCAAAATTTTGTTAAATCAAAACATATAAATTTCATTTCAAAAACGATTTTCTAATTTTCAATAAAAACGATGACTCATTCTCAAAGGTATACAACATGTATATCAATAAAAGTAGGCGTTTCTGACAATGCCAAACAAGATATTCAAAAGGTGAATCGTATTACCAATAAACTGTACCCAACATCAACATAAAAATATGATGGATTACGTAGCTACTAATAATAAATCTCAGACCTTGAAATTATTGACGTAGTAAACTAAACATAGGTCGCAAGAGTTCAAAAGTCACATGTAGACAATGACTGACAAAAAAAAAAAAAAAAAAAAAACCAAAATTATTCAAAACTCTTCATCATCAGTTTGGGTTAAACCATAAAAGATTTTATTAGTACAAAATTTACTTCAAACAAGCATAAAAGTACCTAACAATCATTTCACATGTGTGTTACTTCTTTTGACATCCACAATCATACATAAAACAAATGATTCAAACAAATAGTCACATTATTTCTAACTAACATTTGCACAAACAGTTGGCATGCATCATACAAAATAACTAACTAACCCATAAAATCCTACACAGAATTAGCTAAATTCCACTTATTTGACACAACAAACATAAAATTAATAAATAAAACCGATCAAAAAGTACAAATTACTTGAGAATAACAGGAATAACAATCCGAGTAGGGTTTAAAAATCGAAATAAAAACTCCTTACTTTAGAATGATTAACATAATATTGACATTACAAACAGTTGATATATATAATTGGTAGACAGAATTACATACCGATCAACTAAAATTCCCGATTGGATGCGTAATTGGTAGACAAAATGAACTCTTATATAGGGGAACAATAAACGCGAGAGTGTAATTAGGATTGAAATACGCATCTTGATGATTCTCAATCTTTTGTAAAGGCCGTACTGAATTTTTAGTTACTTAATTGAAATCATTAAGAAGAAATAGGAGATAGCCAATTTAATTGGGACTCAAAGACTGTATCTCTTAAGTTTAGAATTGGGATAAAAAACAATTTTGAAATTGAGATAAATTTAATATTTAATTAATATTATATTAAATTAAATTATTATGAGAGTAAGTTGATGTGACATGGAAGATTAGATGACAAATAATCACTTAATTAGTAAGAGATTGCCACATAAGCTTGTTAAAACCTTGTTTTATATATAAATATAGATATAGTATGAGGGTATTAGGTCGTGCAAAAGCACATCCATGTATTAAGAGCGATAATAATTTATTTATTTTTATTTTTTAATCATTATGTAAGGTTAAAGGCATAGATTGACGAAATTCAAGTATAAATTGAATATATCACTTTTTATATAATTTATAAAGAATTATAAATTTAGATAGTTAAAATGTTTGCAAAAAAAATGTAACCGAAAACGTATCAAAGAGTTAACTAATTAAAGTGCACACAAATGGTTATTATTATTTTATTGGCAATTCAATGAGAAACAATAAATTGTGTAAGGTGAAAATATTTGTTGAAGAGGTGCAAAAGAAGATTTAAGCATGTTAAAATAGTCAAGTAATTCAAGCGAAGATATAAGATATGTTTTTTTAGCAACTCATAAGGAAGTATAAGTTGACAAAGTGAAAGTGTTTTCTAAAAATAGAGAGTGAAAACAAAGAGGTGTCGAAACAGTATCATGACAAATTATGGAGATTATATGAAGCAAGTGTTGTTCGAAATATATATATTTTATGTAAATTTTTCCATTAATTTTTTTTACTAAAACAATTATAAAAATTAATAAGAATAATGTGTATTTTATAAAGATATAATGGGATAAGAAAATGAAAAAGAAAAAGCAAAACAAAAATGAAGTTCAAAAATTGATTTTGTGTTACCCTGATAGTTTGAAACTAGGATGTTTAAATAAGATGCACTCCTGCTGCATAAAATATGCATCATATGTTGTACTATATTATTTTAAAGCAAACCTTATATTATTGGGGGTAATAAAAAGAAGCTAGATGTCACCTATTGGAGTTCTAAAGTAAAAAAAAATTGTCTTTTTTTTAAATATCTTTTTTAACAAGCTCAAACTTATTTATTAGTACGAAGATTGAAAAATGATATATATCAAAATTAAAAGATTGTAGGAGGGAATTTTTTAATTTTAAAAAAGAAAAGAAAAAAGAATTAAAAAATATTGTGTTTTTGGAGAAGGAAGAAGGAAAAAAAAAAAAAAAAAAAGTAGTTATCTGGGTCGAACTCAAATGCTCTACTTTGAAAGTTCAACCATTTGCCACTTCATCTAAATACCACTTGTACTATTTTATACATTATCTTTGTTTTATATGTTAACGACTTGTTTTGAAAAAGACTCACGTGTCATCTCTTGACCATGCTACAGTAAAATGTGGCTTCTTTCTATAGTATATATATATATGTTTATATATATATATGTATATATATATATACATAGAAGAATGCCAATTATATATTCCCACCCCATAAAATGGAGCTTGGGTTCAAGAATTTTTGGATCTCATAGAAGAATGCCATTATCACTGCCATTATCACGATAACTCTTGCCCGAAGGGCACCATCTGCTTCGTGTGATCTGTACCCAAAGATTAGTTTCCCTGAGTTCGGCTAACACACACTTTGCATGTTGTCTCGACCAGATTTGACAATAGTACAAGAGAATATTCATACAAGTATTATTTGCATGGTCACCCTATTATCTTGATTGGCTGACCTGATTGGTCCACTTCAACACGGGCACCACAAGATGTTTACATTCTCATACCTTAATTAACATACTTCTAGAACCTTCTACAATGTAGGGTTTCACTATAAATAATAGTGTTTGACTCATTCACACCAAACACCTCATACACTTGGAAATATCTCTTGCATATTATCCAAGGATTAATTCTTAGCCACCTTTAATTGAGTTAATCTCGAATCGAGTTTGCACGTTAAAAGGAGCGTTAAGGATTAATCACCATAAACTCAAATCATTTTGCACTTAAAATAAAATACTTTCGATCAATCTTCACTAAAAAATAGAAACTAACAATTATCATGAAATTATCTACCACTTACAATTAAATAGTAAGCATTAACCAACTAAGTTGATTTTAACCACTATTTACTAATCACTGATAATTTTTAGTTTTTAACCATAGCTCTAACAACTACATTTAACCATAGCCTTCATGTTTACATTTAGCAAAATTCATGTTTTCTCAAAGTTTTCTTTAGATTGAGTCATTTGTTATTCAATTTTATTTTCATGTAATTTGGACTGTCAATTTACTCAAAAAATGATGAAACACGTATATTCCTATGCTTATATTATTCAGGTTTCAAACAATACTAATATTTTACATTCAAAATTCTAATGATAGCTCCCGTTCAAATTTGATTCTAACAAGAGATTATAATTTCGAATGTCACTGACATCACATTTCGAAGTGGTTAGAAGGGTCAGAAATAGTCACACAAATATTGTAATTAAGCCACGTATTGAGTCAAAAACTCGTTTTGTATGAATAACTTAAACATTTAAACAGAAAAAACATCATCCATCTACTCGTTTTCACAATAAATCATGTGTACTCAAATACGATAAATTAAAATTTAGCGATGTAGGAATAAATAAGAGGGATTCGTATCACAAGTAGAAGAATTGCCGTAAAATACAATGGAAGTAGAGAAAACTGTAAAAACCCATTTTCACGAGTTAGTCCCTTATTAATTACTGTATACATATCACATGGGATTATTTTATTAGTTTACCTTGAAGTTTTATAATCATCATAAGAATAACAATTAACAATAACTAATTAATTTAACTTCATTGCAGCCACCGAGCGACAGTGAGCTCCGAATATCCGATTCCCTTAAATCTCACCCACTTATATTCAAAATATAAAAAAAAAAAAAAAAAAAATTCCAAAATACCATATATCATTTCATTTGATAAACCTATTTTCATTATAAACCAGCACTCACACTTCACGACCTTTACCCCAATACATTTTCTACTTTAATTTCTGGCTGTTGTTTATATCTTGAAAATATTATATTTCTTATTCAGGGTCGGTTGAGTTCACTTCATAACTATCATCATCATCATCAACAACAAATCTTGATTTGATTTTATTCATCCTTCTGGTGAGTACTGCAAACTTTTAAATTTATAAAACTGGTTATTTTATTGTTAGTTTATATAAATATTAATTAATTAATGCTCACTTGTTGTTTTTGTCTTGATTGTATGAGAATCTTGAAGTTGTTGTTCTTTCTTGAATAGATGTTAGTTATAGGATTATGTTTTTTTGCTTCAAAACTAAGTCAGTTTTGTAAGTCAACTTGGATCATACAAATGAATATGTTTTTGCTTTTTTTATAAACATTGTGGTCCTACTAATTAAATCTTTGCAAATTGCAACTTCAGCTTGGCCCTAGGAATATTCTACGTAGATCTCACATATGGGCGTGTTTCAGTGTTTGGATTTGCATTTATTCATTTGGATAGCTAATTGGATACTGATGTAGTTTCAGTTTGTCGATTAATGACTAATTGGATAGCTATTTTTTCACTTAGTAAACCTTTAAGATCTTATCAAGCTTCAATCTTTTTGCAAGGGGTGTGAGTGATTTGGGTTGACCTGAAAACCCAACTGATCCAAGTAAGAGCCGGGCCATTTTGGTCCGATTTTTTGGTTCTGGTTTTGGTTATTGGGCCTACCCGAAATGTGGTTCGCTTATTCATATATAGAAGTAGAGACTGATTCGAATATAGTTAAAGGGTATTTTGATGTGTGTTTTTAAAAGGATTAACATCTGATAATTTAATCAGGTGCTTGTGATTTGAAGTTAGGTAATACGGAGTATTACATTCATCTAAAAAATGAAGTTTCCTTTGGCAACTTCTTACTTGCCCCTCTAAATCTGGTCATTTCTCCTAAATTATCAAAAAGCAAGAACTATAATCGTATTTCACCAGAACTCCTTGAGTATTGGTATCAGTAAAAGCTAAAGTACTAGTCTTTTTCAACTAAACATATACATTCCTTTTGATATTCATTCGAAGAGAACATACTATGACTACAAAATGGTATGAATTGATCCATATATTTGAAGTTTTTGCTGTTGATTTTTTTATCGTTATCAGTGATTATCATTAGTAAATCTTTCGTACGTGTTCAGGTCTTTGTAATACTACTTAACGATGGGTGGTATGCTGACCAAGAGCGATCAGTCACCTGTAACATCAGTACCTATGACCAAGCTAGAAGCTAAAATCTTGGCGACAATGCGGCGTAGAGAATCAAAGGGGACGTCCATGAAATCGTTCAATACCATTATCTTAAAGTTCCCGAAAATTGACACGGGACTAAGAAAGTGCAAGGCTATATTTGAACAATTTGGTAAGCATATAATTATTTCGTTAAATGGTATCCCAAAGGGTGATTATTCTTCATATTATTTTCCTGGTTTCTGCTGCATGTAGATGTTCTATATGTACTTCTTCTTCTATTACGATTAAAAGACACTTTGTTGAAATTTGTGCTCTTATTTGCGAGTGCAGATGAAGATAAAAGTGGTTCAATCGATCCAAAAGAGTTGAATCATTGCTTCCGTAAACTGGAGATAGATTTTACAGATGAGGAAGTCAATGATATCTTTAAGGAATGTGATATAAATGATGACATGGGAATAGGCTTCAAGGAGTTCATTGTGCTTCTGTGTCTCGTTTATCTTCTGAAGAAAGACTCTGCTTCTACCAAATCGGTATTCAATACTAACCCTGTAGAATGTGGTTGAAGCATTTTTTTTTTTCTTTCCAAATCTATATTATTTGTAGATAATCATTATGTCAAGTATGATTACAAAAATTATATATTTTCGATAATAATTGAACTCTGAGTAAATTGATTTAGGATGTTTTATCATTTTTATTTTTTGGAACGGCAATTGTGGCTACATGGCCCCTAGCCCAGAAGGCGTAGCGAGCCCACACAACCAGGTTGGGTCCAGCCCAGAAGGCAATGGCACCCTTCCCTTTACACACGCCGGAGGAAACCCCTTATCGCCCTAGACAAGGCTCGAACTTGAGACCTTGCCTAGGAGGGTAAAACCTCCATACCATTGGACTAGAAGCCCGTTGGTAGGATGTTTTATCATTTATGCACTGTAATATACTATGGGTGATTTTGGACTCATTTAACCCGCTTCCTTTAAAACATAAACTGAGCTGCCCCATTTTAAGTAAATGCGTAGAAATTGCCACTTACAACTTTTTTGTTTTTTCAACCATCTTGTTACATTCTTGACATTGATAGAGTGTGCGAACGGGGATGCCAGATATAGAAGCAACTTTTGAAACTTTGGTCGACTCATTTGTGTTCTTGGACAAAAACAAGGATGGTTATGTTAGCAGGGACGAGATGATTGGTGCGATAAATGAGACTACTTCTGGTGAGAGGTCTTCCGGGCGCATAGCCATGAGAAGATTCGGTATGTCTCCCCCTCTTTTGTTTCATATTGTAGCTCTGAGGTGGCATCATGGGCAGGTCGGTGGGTTGGGTGATGTGTCAAATATCGGATTGGGTTGGCTTGTGACACACTTTTTGTC
The DNA here is from genome assembly GCA_963921325.1 of Logfia minima. Lineage (NCBI taxonomy): Eukaryota > Viridiplantae > Streptophyta > Magnoliopsida > Asterales > Asteraceae > Logfia > Logfia minima. The sequence continues at coordinate 4,195,966 of OY992763.1, read as the reverse complement.
CATCACTTGCATATAGTTCATATGTTAAATTTTGAAATAGTCATGATATTGCTGAAAAACATGTAAAAGTTGCTAAATTTGCCTGTTGTGTGTTTGCAGAAGAAATGGATTGGGACAAAAACGGAATGGTAAACTTCAAAGAGTTCCTTTTTGCCTTTGAAAAATGGGTTGGAATTGAGGATGCTGAGGACGATGAAGAGGAGTCCGAAGAGTGAGTAATAAAAGTGAAGCATCGAGTGTTGCCATGTTGTACTGAACAGTTAGGGATCACGAGCAGCTCAGCTATCAAGTCTTCAACAAACAGCCTAGACCCCGCATGATATATTATAAAATCTCTTTGTGTAATTTCTTTTGTTTGTACAAGTAAATAGCTTTGAACATAAAACTTGTGCTAATGTCTCGGTAACACAATTTGGTTGTTGTAATGGTGGTACTTTGATGTTTCCGGAAACTCCTCATGAGTATTTTGCTGTTCAGTTGAGTTTTGTACTTTAAACTTTTAAAGAAAGTAGCAAGCCACTGATATATGAGCGTCATTGATTGCTACAGATTCTCTCTACTTGCCTAGACATAAAAGACATATGTCATCGATTAATATATTAATCTTCTATTTTCAGAACGTTAACATTAACGTTTATCACTCAAAATTAGGATTGAATATTTATTTGTGATGAAATACATTCATTTATACTGAAATCAAGAGCTAAAATTTGCTTATCTCATTTTTCAAGATTTGAAGCTTCCCGGATTCTACTCCCACTTACAGATAAGGAATTCCAAACAAAGTTCGGATTACCCCTACCTTAACCTTAAAGGTCATGCTTTGTTTTTGGATCAGACCGCTCTTGGTCTTCAAACTACTCATTAATGGTCGGCTTCATTGCTACCCTTTCGGTATGAGTTGCGAACACTTTTACTTGGAGCGTCTCATCTTCTCCGTAGAAGCAAAACTCAAACAGATAGAACAGATGGTGCAACTACATAACTTTAGATCCTTCCCTGTGTGTATATACACACACACACATATATATATATATATATCAAGTGATTAAATATAACAATATTATATTGAATTTTGAGCTAATTGAGTTTACTTAGAAGGCTTTTGGACTTAAAGCCGATATGTTTAACAATTACTTGATTAATAGGAAAAGGCAATGAACAGTTTTCACCACTCACCGACTTTGACTGAATATTGAATATATATAGGGGGCTGATCTACAGGGAATGAGTAATCTTGGAGGAAGGGGGAAGCTAATATGGGCCGTCCGTTAACATTCATCACGGTGAATGGTAGTTATCATTCACCACGATGAATGTTAAAATAGTGGGCAGGGGTTATGATTTAACATTCATCGTGATGAATAATAACTAAAATTCACCGTGATGAATGTTAACGGACGACCCAGATTAACTTCCCCCAAGATTACCCATTCCCTCTGGATCATCCATATCTCTTTCTATATATATATATATCATTCCTTATAAAACATTTTCATACTTTACCTTTAAAAAATATATTGAAAATACCTAAATTACCCCTATATCCCTTTGTCCTATAAACATGTGTAACACACAAACATTCAAACATTTTATATCTCCACTTAAATTTAAATTTTATTATTATTATATTTTGGCAAAAATAGACATAACAATTGATACTTTTATCAAACTTCAAAATCAGTGCATGCATAAATTCAATATGCTCCTACTGAGATATTATCTATAAAAGAATGAGAAAAAATAAATATATTACTATTCAAGGATAACATGTTGTTTAACGAACATACAGTTCTACAAAAATAACATATATAATTTGATGGTCTCCGCCGCATTGCATGAAAAAATGCTAGTGTGTATATATATATTTGGTTTGTTTCTTTCAAACGGAAGCAAAAGAAAAACAACAATTAATTAAACCCTATGTTTCCATTCAACTTGTAAATGAAACTAAAACCATTTTTTTTGTTTTTGATTACCAATAAAACAAAACAATTCATTTTTCATTGTTTTATTAATTAAATTATTAAACACAAAGATTGTGTTATTTTGTTTCATTAAATAATCAATTATGATTATTTATTGTTTGATTGAAACTAGTATTCTTTTGGTGATCTTTGAAGTGTTCGTGTGTAGATTAACCTTAGAAGGATTCTAATTTGGACACTTGTTTCTACAATCACGTTAATCTACCTTGTTTGCTAACGGTATATCTAACTTCTTCTTTATTTAATAATATAGTTAATCTAGTAAATTCAATTGGATCTGTATTGAAAATCGTTTGTACAATTATAGGTATCAATTTTTTTTTATTATTATATTTTCAGTACGAAACCAGGTATGATACCACTTTTACCGCACCAATACCGAAACCGTACCAGCACCAAACCACTCCAATTGGTACGGTATTCGATACTCATGTTAGGGCGAAAAAGAAGAACGATACAAACCGGTTCGGTACCAGTTTCGTACCATGGTCAGCCCTAATATGAGACTTTTTAACAAACTTGAGTCCAGAACCATCAAATGTATCTTTGTGGGGTACCCAAAGGAAACGATGGGTTACTACTTCTACAATCCCACCGAAACAAAGTATTTGTTGCTCGGGGTGCTGAGTTTTTTAGAGAGAAATCTCTTATTACGAGAAGAAAGTGGGAGCAATGTGGATCTTGAAGAAGTTCGAGAACCACAAGATACAACACCTTCCTTTGGCACTAGCAAACGTGTTGAGTCCGAGCATACCGATGTGGAGGCACATCACGAAAAACCTGTCATTCACATATCTGGTAGAGTTTTTCAATAGCCTGATAGATACAAATTTCTCATTACTACTTAAGAAGTTAAACTAGGGGACCATTGTGAGACCACTAGCTACCAAGAGGCTGTATCAAATTCTGAATCCAACAAGTGGCATGAAGCCATGAATGCAGAGATGCAATCCATGAAAGATAACCAAGTATGGAACTTAGTCGATCTTCCACTAAATAGCAAGGTTGTTGGGTGTAGATGGGTCTTCAAGAAGAAGACTGATATTGATAAAAATATGCACACCTTCAAAGCTCGCCTTGTCGCGAAAGGTTTCACGCAAACTCGTGGAATTGATATAAGGAGACCTTCTCTGTAGTTGCAAGCATTAAGTCTATTAGGATACTTCTTGCCATAGCTGCATATCACAATTATGAGATATGACAAATGGATGTCAAAACCGCCTTCTTAAATGGTCACCTAAGCAAGGACGTATATATGGTACAACCAGAAGGGTTTGTAAATGCAAAGTACCTTAAGAAGCTCTAAAGATCCATTTATTGATTGAAGCGAGCATCTAGGAGCTCAAATCTTCGGTTCGATGAGAACATCAAGGACTTTAGTTTTGCTCAAAACGTAAGATGAGCCCCTTGTTTACATTAGAGCTGGTGGGAGCATTGTAGTTTTCTTGACCTTGTATATTGATGACATATTACTCATCATCAATGATATTCCAACATTGCAAGACGTTAAGTCTTGGCTTGGGAAATGCTTTGCGATAAAAGATCTAGTGGAAGCAACGTACATCCTAGGTCTAAAGATCTATAGGGATAGATCTAAGCCGTTAATAGGTCTCAGTCAAAGTACATACATTGACAAAATCTTGAAACGATTCAAGATGCAAGATTCCAAGCGTGGAAACTTGCCAATGTAACATGGCATAACGTTGAGCAAGTCCCAATGTCCTACTTTACCTTATGAAGTAAAACGAATGAATGGAATCCCTTATGCTTTAGTTATAGGATCCATTATGTATGCTATGTTATTTACTAGACCCGAAGTATCATTTTCTTTGAGAATGACGAATAGATATCAACATAGTCCAGGTGAAAGTCACTGGATTACTGTAAAGAAAATTCTTAAGCACTTGTGAAGGACTAAGGACATATTCTTAGTTTACGGAGGTTTGGAGGAGGAGCTTAGTGTAAAATGTTACATTGATGCGAGCTTCCAAATAGATCAAGATGATTCTTGGTAACAATATGGCTATGTCTTCATCATGAATGGAGGTGCAGTCGATTGGAAGAGTTCAAAACAGAGCACGGTGGTGTAGTCTACTACAGAGTTGGAATACACAATAGCTTTGGAAGCTGCACAAGAAGCTGTTTGGATTAGGAAGTTCATTGTTGAGCTCGACGTAGTAACCAACATTGAAATATGCAGATGTACTGTGACAAAGCTGGTGCTTTAGTACTTGCAAAGGAACCAAGGATACATAAAGGTAGTCGACACATTCTTATGAAATTTCATTACATTGGGGAAGTTCTCGCAATGAATGAAATTAGTATTCTTAACGTTCATACATACCAAGATGTAGCAGATCCATTTACAAAGCACATGCCTCACACTAAGCATGATGATCATGCTAGGAACATTGGTCTTCGTTTTGCTAGCAGTTTGTTTGATTTGTAATTTTTAGTATTTGGATATTTGGAACATATAAGCAGTTTTATTTATGTAATGAATTGATATACTTGGTATGATCGTTTTCATCAATATTATTGTATTCAATATTAGCATGTTTAAATCCGTAAATTACAAGATTATTCTAAACTTCCATAGTCAATCATTTTATGGGAATAAAAATGAATTAATATGAATGTGAATGTTGGTGAATATGTGACTAGTAGCGACCAAATTTACATATATTCACTATTGGTGAATATTGGATTGACCCAATCCTCGAGATGTCACTGTATGGATCAATGTCATTGGTGAATCTTGAAAATTATTGTATCTTTATGTGACAACCCTCAAAAATCGTATATTTCCGTACACATTTAACATGCATTCTTACGCTAATTCCCTCGTAATTAAAATCAATTCGATTTAAAATGAGATAAGTCTAGCACATGCCCACGTTGCACATTTTGGTGTACTTTACTTTAATGCGTGACACATTTCATTTACGTAATTATTTAGAATTGCGCAATTTAAATCGGATGACTTCTGAAAAATGCGACCGTTGGTGATCTATTTTCGAAAATAACGTAAATCTATTTAATTATAATAGTAGTTATTAATATTGTGATTATTATGCTAAAGAAAGAGCATGACAACCTTTAGAAATCAATAAACGTCCATGTGAACTAGAAACGTGCAACAACTAAATAAATTGTGAATTTAATTGAATAAAGTATCAATAAATACTTGAACATCATTATAATAGTAGTTAATTACTATTCCTATGCAAATTATTTCATAACCTTTCAAATAATAGAATCAAAGAATATACGAATTCGATGAACACGAAACCGTAGAGAGTTCGCGAATAACAACAAACGAAGTATCGGTAAACGACTTGAATACTATTTCAATCAATTAACAACATTATGATATCTTGATAACCTTAATCTATCCTAATTAACCTTAATCTACATTAATTAACCCTAATTAACCTTAATCACACAATTAAAACCTAAGTAATCAAGACTTGCACCTAATGACCAAAATATCTAGACTCAATCAAGGATTAAGCCTCTCTTTGACCAAAAATCAGCCAACATCCCCTTGTGCCATCTCCTTAAAACAAGGAAACATGCACATCTTACCTCCATACCTTCTACACCTCCATTACTTGACTTTGAGCCTCATTTGGTCTTCATTTCCACACACACAAACACTCAAACTCTCTCCCTCTATATTTCTGCTGGAAATCAGCAGCCTTTCCCCTCCCTTTTTGTCCCAAACAACCACCACAAGTCCACCATACAACCACCACTCATCCACCACTCCACCACCATGAACCACCATGAACCACCACTCCAAAAACACTTATCTTACCCTCATTTTACTCACAATCACTAGCTCATTTCAATTCCATTCCATACTAAGGGTAAATCGAACATAAACTTTTGGACTTGGAGCTAGGAGGTCAACCATACCAAGATCTAACACTCATCTTGCTCAAAATCGCCTTTTTAGGCTTTGTAAGGAAACTCTAACTAGAAACTCTTTGATTCTTTTATTAAGATGCTTATATGATAGTTATAATATGTTTAGATGTTCACTCATGCTAGATATAACCTTAAACACTCGTATTTATATGAACTATAACAATAATGTGTTAAAAAGAACCCAAAACAAAAGTTATAAAATTTGGACAGAAACTTTGCTTGACTTTGGAAGTGAATAACTTGGTCAAAACTTAACCAAATGTAGTGTTTCTTGAGTCTAAAATTAAGTTCAAGGATTTAGCTTTCCAACCCAACCAGTTTCATGAATTTTGGACAAGTATAAGTACTCCAAAACGAATTTATAAGAAATAGTGTCTGATCTGCCTTCTGAGGACAGATTATGATCTTACTTTGCAAAATCATAACTTCTGAACAAAAGATCCAAATGACTGATTCTTTTTCCTAAAGGTTACTTAATTTGTTAGCTTTCCAACCCCACCAATTTCATGAATTTTGGACAAGTATTGGTACCTCAAAACGTGTTTTTAAATCAAGGGGTACCTGCTGGACCTTTGTGTAGTATTAATTAAGTTTGAATCCCTTAAACATAACCAAAAATTATGAAACTTATATTTCTGGAAAGCTAAGACATAGGGGAACATGTGGTAAAAATTTCATAAAAATCTAAGCTCATTTGATTAGTCAAAATCGTAGCCAAAGTTAGACCAAATCTGGAAAAGAAGCTGTGAAAGTGGGAAACCACAGCAGCATAGCGAACCGAGTCAGTTCGCAGGCCAAACCTGCGAACTGAGTTCCCCTGCGAACTGAGATCTCTGCGAACGGAGATCTCTGCGAACTGAGATTCTGCGAATTGAGTTCTCGCGAACCGAGTCAGTTCACTGGGCCAAGTTGAGCTGCAAACTGAGTCAGTTCGTAGAGCCCAAAACTCGCGAACCGAGGCTTGTACGATTAAAAACTGGTAAAGAAAACGATTCGAATTGTTTAATAATAACGTGTGAGGGCGATAAAAATTATAACTACAGTTTTGAAAAGCTTTAGAAAAACAAAATAACTAAGCTTTCAAGGAACGTACACGTATACACACAAAACTATCACCAACGGGTCGTACGCTTTTCAAAAACGAACATAGATACGCGGGTAGCTATCTACATAGACAAACATAGATGTGCGGGTAGCCATCTACTATTATGAACCTAGATATGCGGTTAGCTATCTACTTATACAAACGAACTCATGCGTATAGGACGCTAGGAGACTTTTGGGTAAACTTACTTAATTAAACGCTAGCACTCGCACCGCTCACCAGGTGAGTTCACAACCCCTATTTTACTGCTTTCTAAATTTGGGGTGAAAAACATATGTACTGTTTACATACAAACTATTTTCATGCGATGATTGAAAAACCTGACAACGAATCCTTGTGCGATCCTATCTTAAACTAGTTGTAGTGCATAGAAGTCCTCATGACTACAAACTGTAACCATTAGCTAGATGACGCTAGCCACCGAATATGCGAATAGTACTATTGGGATGACATCCCTCCCACTTTTGTTAGTCATGCTAACTGCCGACTATAAGTCGAGACGAGGAGCGTATATTTTAATGGTCCCAGGAAAAAACAATAAAAGTCGTAGTTTGGTTATAGGCCTAGGTGTCGTCACTTTAACTCGTAAGGTTTAGCTAACCTTCGGGGGATCACCGTCAGCTATTTACTATTTTTAACTATATATCATCGTACTCTTGACCATGATTGGCATGATATGAATTGCGAAACAATTACTAAACGATTGGTTTAAATGATTGAGTATTTAAACCTGTGAATTTCACTCAACAATTTTGTTGACCTTTTAACTATGTTTTTCAGGGAATTAGCAGCGAAGTAAGATTTGCATGCATATTGGGACCCGTGCCTACCTTATCATTTAGGATGCCATTTTTGGGAACCTCACGTGATTTCATTTGTATTACTATAAACTGTTTTATTTATATTTGTGAAATCTCTAAACAACTGTATTTTGATAATACTACTACTCTTGCGACCTGAATAATCACTACGTTTTGTAACAAACAATTGTTGGCATTCTAATACAACGTTCCGTTGATAATCATATGCTCTTTATTAGTTAGAGAACTAATCGCGCTCACGCCCCGTTCTTCCGCACTTAATCATGATTTGATTTTGGCGGGGTGTGACACTTTATATCCTTATACCTGAGATACATGTTGGTTATAGAGTGTATGGATCATTATGTTTTAATATAGTCAAACGTTGTTCTGAATAAGACAATTATAAAGTCTATCATTTGACATGATGTGATTTGTTCCTCTAGAAGCTGAGAGAATAATATCACTGGGCCCCTCGATGAATCGAATAGATATGAGTGTATGGCCATACCCAAACGTCATTTATTGTTGATCAATTTAGTTTGATGATCTTATTCGTGTTCTAGATCGGGAAACCAATTATTAAACTAATATGAGAATGATTCGATCCATGTCCCAAGTTCAATTGATATCAGTAACAAAGGGATATTAGACAACAAGTCATTATTGCATTACAAGTTAATGTATGTTTTGTAGAGGCAAATATTCATATATAGTTAGGGTTAGTGGCGTGTTGCTAGACGTTAACCACTATCTAAATAGTTACTTGACGTTGTGTCATGTACAAGTGAAAGTTTGTTGGAATTATGTGCATTGTACAACATTTATTATTATACAACTAATTATGTGTGAACCTTTAGGATAAAATAATGGTTCATTTACTTTTGGGCTAATTGAGAATTAAAAAGCTTATGGACTTGAAGCCCACACGTGAAACAATTACTCGATTAAAAAGAAAAGGCTGAGAACGGTTTTCATTGCTCACCGGCTTTGATCAAAAACCAAATGTATGTACTTGGTTTGTTTCTTTCGAACCGGAGCGCAAGAAAAACAACAATTAATCAAACCCTCTTTTTTTCATTCAACTTGCGAACCAAGCCAAAACTCCTTTTTTTTTGGTTTTCGATTACGAATAAAACAAAACAAATCCTTTTTCATTGTTTTATTAATCAAAGTATTAAACACAAATGCTGTGTTATCTTATTTCATTAAATAATCAATTGTGATTATCTATTGTTCGATCCAAACTAGCATTTCGTTGATAATTTTTAAAGTGTTCGCGTGTGAATCAATTTTAGAGGTGTTCTAATTTGGATACTCTTTTCTAAAATCACGCTAATCTACCTTGTTTGCTAAATGTATATTTTAACTTCATTTTTATTTAACGATATAGTTAATCTAGTAGATTTAGTTGGATACGTATTGAAAATCTTTTTTACAATTATGTTGAATTGTTTCCGCTACATTCTTGACGATAATCATATATTTAAAATTGTTTTAAAAGACGACACAACCTACATAAAATGACTCTGCATTTGCGCCAACACAAATGCCAAAAACCTAAATAGGGCATAAATCTTGCCTAAAGTACAAACCAATATATATATGAATTCTCACATATAAATCCCATTTTGCCAAAACTCTCGTGACAAGCTCTCAGACAAACACACACACACACACTAAATACAAAAGGGCAATATTCCCATACTACAATATTTCTCTCAAATTTAAGGTCTTTTCATTACAATATTACTCTCAATAACACGAACAGTTCCCTCCAAATAGAAGAGACACACACCTCATATCATATAGTACACGTTTGAACAGGATGCAAATAGTATCCCGTGCCACGATGGCAGTTGGAGGCAGCAAGATAGATGCTGGTTGTGTGGCAACGCATATACCAAATATGCAAGCTCAGAAAGCCCACTAGTAATGACCCGATTCATATTCTTCATCCTCTAGTCTTTGCTCTCTTCATCCCGAGACTATTATTGAAGGGCGAAACTGAACCTGACATTGGACCCGTTTCCTCACGCAGGGTGCCATTCAATATTGCAAGCTCCCGGAGCTGCTGCTTCTTATAGAAATCATGAGTCTCATCCTGCAGGCAAAACATTTGCTCTTGAATAATATTTTCAACACCCCATGTAATACAGTGAAGAGTCGATGGGTTCAAACAATTTGGCTACATTGTCTCCTATATAAATGTATTAAAAGATGGATTGTTATAGTAACAGTATCGTTTTTGTCTGATACTTGACGCGCATGCGTGCACACAACACACAAAAAGTAAAGGGCAAAGATCACACACACACACAAAAAGTAAAGGGCAAAGATTAGGATTAAATTGATACCACAGGTCTAAGCAGGTCTTCCAGAATTTCACGAGCTTGCATCAATCGAGCATCTATTATATCAACAGGTAACTCTGCTTCCACGAGTATGTGAAGAGTTTCGTTCAGGTGTTCAAACCCAGGTTTTCCTCGCATCATCTCTTCCTACATGGAACAAACAACAATCAGAAGGCCTATATCTTCTCAATGACACAAAATTGAAACCAAGATGTAAATCGATTTAAGATTCTTCCATGAGGAACAACTTCCACTAATTCAATCTATAGCACAACAATAAAAATAATAAATGTGTCAATTCTAACCCATTTATTTATGAATGAGTCGGTTGGGGTAATGTTACGTCCCTAACCCAAGTCAAATTAACATAGCTTATAAGGAAACGGTCAAACAAGTTAAGAAGGTCGAAAGTCGCCCGAAGTGTATTTTAATTTTTAAACCACTAAAACCAATTTATTTATGACATTAATTTCTATTGATACAATCTAGTTTATATAATCCTATTAAAAACACAGTAACACACTGAGTATTTATAAAAGATTTGGACAGGAAAGTGTTTTAGGCTAACCCCACATGATGAGATCCACACAAAAACCACTCGTTTTGAATCGTTACCTGACCTGCCTGCCCTGATCCATTTTGACATACCTTTGTTGGATCCTTGATGCTTCCACGTCCTCTGATAAGAACACGACAGTCAGTACTTGCTTCAACCCGCTTAAGGGAGTTCCCTCGGGGTCCAAGGAGACGTCCAACAAAATTGAACTGCAAGTGTAACAACACCAGTCAATACACAAAAAATCAACAAGTCTTCAATATAGGCATCGCGGAACAAGTGAACTTACATTAGGATAACTTTCCACAGGGATATCAACCCTGATTGTTTTCTTTACTACAAGAGTAGATGAGCTGCCCTGCGACCCAAGCCAGCTCTGTGCAGATGACGGCTGCATTAAAGCTGACATCTGCACAAAAGAATTCAACATATTCTTAGAAACACGAATGAAAAACATAAATACATAGTTTTTGCGGTTCCAATTTGGCTACTGTGGTGGACAGGCATACAAAATGCTTTTTACCACTATAGAAATTATCGAGTTTTACTAAGAAACGTCAGATTTCAAAGAAGCATGACAAATCTTAATCAGATAAAAATGGAGAACAATTCAAAGGCTCATTTTAAGTGATCAATATATGGCTGCAAACCAATGTTCAGGAAGGCTCATAACACTGCTTGTTGACCATTAAAAGCATCCCCAATGTCTCTTTGACCAAGAAAACCTTACAGCTTGATAGCACCAGAAACTGATAATAATCAAAGGTCTCAAGATTCTTAAGTCTTCTCCATGACAAATATATAATGCAATCTGTAAGCAATATAAGAAGGGGCCAAACATGTTGACTGCATCATGAGTCAAAAGGATGGGTTAAGTGGCTAATTTCTAACTTGGTTATATTTAGAAGTCAATCTGGATGGTGTTAGCTGCAAACTACCTGTGATGACATAAGTAAGATCGGAAGCCAGCAGTTAAGCAAGTCAACTCAGTTAGCATGAAAAAAGTAAGTGTACTAATGTGTCAGGAACGCTTCTAAAAAGCAGTAAGTAATTAGAGTAAGCAAAGGTTATGTTAATGGTTAGTATCCGTACTTCTGAGTGAATTGGTGAAGTCCATCTGTTCATGTTCATGTTAGCTCCTGCATTTGAATACATTCCTCCTGAAGCCAGGGGGCTAGCCTGTTCAAGCCCACTTTGATCTAAAACTGATGCGTTCCCCAATAGCGTGGTTACACGCAATATTTCTGCTCCAAAAGAGTCAATTTTCAAGAACAACATGTACCAGTTAGCAGTTAACAAAGTAGTAGTTAGCAGTCACCAAAAAATCAACAGACGACGCTGGTGGTTTGACGGGTCAGTTCAATGCCAGTGCGTCCCCCTATCAAACCAACAACTTTTAACAAACTAACTCTCCTGAAGAAAAAAACTTATTAAGTTAAACAAACAGGTAGTGAAAACAAAAGTGAAGGACTCAATTAACAGCCATTAAAGCTAGAGGCCTATAGGGTTAATCACTTAATCTATACAAATATCATGTTTGACTCTTTTTCCCAAACCCATACCAAGAAATCTTGCAACTCCTTTGACTTGTTAATAAACCAGCATAGTTACTCCAAGATACAGGACGATGTGAACTACAGGAGAATACTTAGAATTCTTCTATATATGTTAAAAAGAAATCTGGAACTCTTATGAGCTAATTTTACGGGTATATTCTACTTGGAGACGTTTCAGGGAGCTCTTTATTTAAAAGCTTAATACAATGTTAATTTTCCATAGAGATGGAGACGATGTGTAAGAACTTGCTCCGTGATCACATGAAAATGATCGGTAATCTCTACTTCTAACACAACGATTTGCATTGCTCATATTATGACATATGCCTCGCCCAACTAAGCATCAAAATGCAAACACCAGCATCATCAATGAACAAAAATGCAAACTCTTTTCATGAAAAAACAGACTTGATTGAGAAGACTTTGCACTCTAACTTATATGGAACCACAATAGGTAGTATGGCTCAAATGCAACTACTACAACGGAAAAAGACAAAACAAAAAAAACGACTAAGAAACCGATTCAGTTAATCTCTTTTAATTCCTAAAATTCAAATTAAAAAAATATAAATAACAAACTTACCCTGATTCAGCAACCGATATAATTGTGGAAGCACAGGCACAAATGGACTAAGTTTATTTCGTTCAGACAATAACTCTGAAAGATACCTACCAATATACCATTAAACCAATAATTAAACCACATCCATAATGAAAATTATGAACCCATAATAACAAATAAACTTCACAACAACTATATAATCAAACAATATATCAAATTCTTAAACACTTATGTTCTTTCTACATACAGCAAAATCCATATCAATTTTATAAATCTTTAAATAAATACATTCAGCAACACAAATCTGATCCAACTAACACTCGAATTTCAATACTAAATACAATTCGCAGTAAACATGATTAAAAACCCTAGCAAATCAAGATCGCTACAGAAAAAACGTTATACTTCTCTTGTTCGGCGATAGCGGTTGCGGCCGAACGAAGACCGGCAATATGAGGAGAGTGAGGTGCTGACTGTGACGGTGAGTACCCCATATACCTACCGGAAGACATAGTTTCCGGCGATCGATGATTAGATCCAATCAATTCGATCACACCGAACAATTCACCTTTTTTTTTACACAGATGAAGAGAAATTAGATTAGATTAGCGTCGGTGGAAGAAATACAGATGTGAGCGTTTGGATTTATTATTGATTAAATTGAATTGATTTGATGAGAAGATTGGGCTTCATAAAATTGAAGAAGGTCCAATCGTACACCAACACACTCGCACACTACTATAATAACTATAACTATAACTATACTATTATATTATCGTGATAAATTCAACTGATATTTGCTGTTACAAAATACTTGAATTACTGTTAATAAAAAGTAACGATTATTTATTAATTAAACAAGTTACACTTTTACCCCTTCAACTTTTTAATTTTATCCTTTTTATCCAAATTTGCATTCAATTAACAACACACGATAATATAGGTTAGTTCAGTTTTTAATCGACGATTTGTTTCATTTTTTAAAAGTAGAAGGGTACCCGATTTGACAAAAAAATTTCTATTTATTTATGAGGACTTGGATATCTTTTAAGACGTAACTTTTAAGGTTATAGACTTGTAGTAATTGGTCAGTACTTCCTCTTTAAAAAAATGGTGTTTTAAAGTTTCATATTATCATTGTTAATACTTTCATCTTTATCTTAAAAACTGACAATTTTACTATTTTAATCAACAAAAATGTATCGATCCTACGTAGGATTTTACTAAACATACGATCTTAATACAATTTCGATCTTAACAGTGTGATCATAGAATCTCAATCGTATTTGATCTTACTTAGCTTGAGTTGATACATTATAAAAACATATATTTAAAAAAAAATATAGAAATAAATGGACTAAATGGGTTACTGACAAGTTTATTAATGTAAATTCATAACGAGTTGTATTGTACTATTAAAATCATGTTTAAATTATTAATATTTATGGAATTTGTCACAAATTTGTTCGGTCATATATCATTATAATTTTTTTCAATTTTAATTCAATCTCACGATCTCAATTTTATAAAATAAAAAAAGTGAGATACAGTAAAATCTAATGATATTATCTTTTTTTTTACTGATTTACTTATACGAATGAATGGATACTATGAATGTGAACATGAAGACACCTTCTTTATATTGTTTTTGTGGTTGGGCATGCTTCATGATGATGATGTTGGTTTATGATTGTAGGGCCTTTCCTTTTGGGCCCGTTTTAAAATGCATAAGTCCAATCATACCATTAATGTTTGTAGTTTTACAGTCACATTTATTGTTTTAAAACGTGATAAAATGCTATAATAAGCTTTGGGATTTGCATTTTTCTTTTTTATTTCCTTATACATTTTTCTTTTTTATTTCCTTAATTAGCTTTTTAATGATTAACATAAGTAGATGACAGTTGTAAGACACTACATGTGATAATAGTACTTTGAATTTGCTTACATAATAATGAACCAGTAACTAGATAAACAACTATTTAGTGGTTGAAAAATATGCTTATTTAATGGTCTAAGAGCTAAATAATAAAAAAAGAAAGCCGATGGGAACATTCCTTCCTCCTCTCCAACATCATTTTATTTGACACATTCAAAAAGGGTCCTCTCATGGTTAGCGAAAAAAACATGTTGTGCCAAACAATTATTGTGTTTGGGCCAAACACATTGTTTCAAGTGATCTTATGTGAAATAATATCAATTAAAGATCTTTTAAAAGCAAATTAAATAAATTCTTTTAGTAGGTTTTGAAGGAACATATAGGATTTATTAATTGAAAAGGTCATACATATAGGATTTATTAATTGAAAAGGTAAAGATAAACAACATTTCAAAAAGGAAAAAACACACTTGACAAGATGTATTGTATCCCATAATCAGATAAAAAGATATAATAATCGATCATTAAATTTAACTATAAAAAGTCTATTAAAATCTATTCCTATAATAAAATCAATTAATTGAATCATAATACTACAATTCCAAAAAAATTAAAAAATCAAATTACCCATCAAGAAACTCTTCAAGCCTTTATTTCAATATGATCAAACAACACAAGCTGTGTCACTCTTCTGGTTAACCATGGTGTCAAAATCCAGTCGAAGAAGCACGAGCTCGCCCCAGTTGGCCCGTTTAATGAACAGCAACACTTCAAAGATCATAAGTTCAATGATCGGACCAAAACGCTTCATTCCCACATAGATCACGAATTTGTGATATTCCCTTAAGCACAAATCATGGATTTCCAAATAGGAAGAACCAAACCTGAAGCAAAAACGAGACAAATAGTAACAAAATACTTAGAACACCAAGTAATTGGTTTCCATTTAATCTCAACACTTGAACTCTTCATCCTTTTTCCATTATTCCCGGGCTCTTTTGATAAATTAAAACTAACCCCTTTCATTCTCAACTCTTGGATACATCTCGTTAATCCCCGATTATCGGTTTTCTCTGTTTGAATTTGCCCAAACACTTTCCAATAACTAAAAAGCTTCATGTGAACCAAACACACCATCACAATGCAAAAGGATAAATTTGTTATCATGGGTATCCACCATTTTTCACATACACCAAAACCCATATCATCATTTTTAATATTAGCATTATTATTAGTAGTATATGATGTGAATAAAATGGTTAGAAAAAGACCATGAAATGTGAAGAAAAATAAACAAAGTTGGAAGACTTCTCTTCTTAAAGTATCTAATCTTGTTTCTTTTCCTGCGATTCTTCGGCCCGAAAGATCTTCTTCTCTTTGTAATAACTTTAGAAGCAAAAGATGGCCCGGGGATTTGGAGATTTCCATTAATGGGTGGTCTTGTATGGCGGATATCGTGTTGATTGCAGAGATTATTTGTTTATGGTGCTCTCCATCAACCGGGATTTCGACTACGTGGTCGAGATGGTGGTTTAGGGGTTTCGTTTCTTCCATTGATTGATTCAGAGTCTGAAAGAAACAAACAAAAAGTTGATTTCAAGACGGAAATGAGAGATTACCAGTGAGATCTGTTTAGTTTTGTTGGATATTTAGAGGGTTTTGACACCTGAGATTGTAACGGTCTGCTTTTATTTTTTTACTCACAACGGTCATATTTTCTGATTTTGTTAAGTTGATAGTTTGCCCCCTTCTACTTTTATTTAGTCTAATTTTAACTCCTTTTTATAGGTTATTTCAGAGAACCCCTTAAACTTAATACTTACTTCATAAATGACCCAAAGAGAAACCTACTACTATTCAACTAATTAAACAATTTTTGGAAAGATGGTATATGTAGACTTATTAGAAGATGTGAAGAAGAAATTGTTTTGTATTGTAAATTCATTCACGTAATATAAGAGTATTTCTACAATGTGAAGTTTTTATGATATTAGATAAAGATTAGAGATGATAAAAACATATTCTCTCCTTTTTCATAAGAAATTAAAACTTATTTATTGATGTGTCTTGACCGTTGAATATTGAATGTTGGTTAAATAGCTCTATTTGTTTAAAAGTGGACCCACCCAGTTCATTCTTTAGTGGTTGAAGATATATAAATATCCAAAAACTTAGTCAAAATGGAGATCATTTTAAAAAATTTAAGCTTATAAATCTCTAATGCATCAAAGTAACTAAGAAACCACGCGCACTTTTAATTAATAAACAAATCACCCTGATAATGAACTTCAAATTACCCTTAGAGCACATCGAGTAGTGACTTTTAATTTACAGAGTTTTAGATAATGCTTTGAACTTTAATTTTACTTTTTTCTCTTTTAGAAATTCGAATAATTTTAATAAATTTAATAAAATAAATATATCCATTAAAATAAATATACACGTTACAAGTTAAAAAAAAATACATGGATCATTTTGGTTTAGTCGACTTTAATTTTAATTAGTTTGACTCAATTAAAATAATACCTCATTTAAAAAAAAAATTGATCCGCTTCAAAAGTTAGCTCATTTTTAAAAAATGAGCATTTTTCTAAAAAATGGGTCCATTTTAAAAAACGTTTATCTAAAAGAAAACAAGACAAAGAAAAGTAGCCCTAATGCTATTTTCATTTTCTTCTATTTTCTACACACAAAACACACACACATTCCTCTTTCTTATTATCATCTTCTTTTCTTTCTACACAAAACACACACGCATACTACACGCACAAAAGAAAACAAACAAAAAAAGGCAAAAAGATAGAAGAAAAATATCGATCGAATAATGTACCGGGTGGAATGCTGTGGCGAAACATCACCCAACAACGTTCCCGACATAAAATATTTGTACGTTCTGTCCCACTCCGTATGATTTTATTAAACCCTTATAGAATCTACAAAATGTATGTTTCTTATAAACTTGTTTCCCTAAAGAAATCATTTGAAATCTTCGCTTCTTGTTTACACACTTAGATAGCTGAATACGAAACAATTTTTTATGAGGTTGGTAAAATTGATTTATTGTTGTATACCAAACTAGCTCAACTCAATGGATCATACCAACATTCTTATTCATCATATGTGTGTGTTTCTACATGAGACATCAACCTCCTTTTATAGGAGGAGGATTGAGTCTAAGACATAAGTACAAGCAAACCAAAGGTTGAACCTTTATTACAAATATAAGTACTAAGCTAGTGTTAAAGGAGGGCAACCAAACATCAAAATGAGTTACAATACTCCCCCCTGGGTGCCTGAATTTAACACCGGATCATTCTTGTACTTCTTCGTCTTATATCTTTAGACAATCCAAAAACACGTCGCCTCATTAAAACCTTGCCGGAGAAAACCCTTTAGGACAAAAACTCTGGTCGAAGGACAAAAGAGTACGATCTGGATGTCTTGAGTTACACAAGGATCAGTAGTATCAAGGAAAATAACCATACATGATGTGTCTCATTAAAACCTTGTTAGAGAAAACCCAGTGGGACAAAAACTCTAAACGAAGGACAAAAGAGTGCACTATGGTTAAAAGTATTCAACTGGATACTCCCCCCGACTTCAACAATCCTTACATGCACACAACAGGGTGCATGGTACATGTCATTTAGGTAGCTCAGATAGCTTCCTAAGTCCAATGGCTTTGACATGTTTTTGAAACGAATATTTCGGCAGTGACTTGGTGAACAAATCTGCATGATTCTTCTCTGATCCAATATGTTGCACTTCTATCTTTTGAAGTGTTTGTTGTTCATGTGTAAAGAACAGTTTCGGAGAAATGTGCTTAGTGTTATCCCCTTTGATGTAACCATGTTTCGCTTGATCAATAACAGCAGTGTTATCTTCGTATATAACAACTGGTTCATTAGGATCATAAGCTAAATCACATGTACTTCGAATATGGCCTATTACAGCACGAAGCCATACACACTCTCTAGTTGCCTCATAGAGCACAAGTAGTTCAGAGTGATTCGTCGAAGTAGCAACTAGAGTCTGTTTACAAGACCTCCAGGATATTGCTGTGTTCCCAATGGTAAAGACATAACCAGATTGGGAACGTCCCTTATGCGGGTCTGATAAGTAACCTGCATCGGCATAGCCGACAAGGGTCGCGTTATTTCGAGTATCATTCAGGGTAGATCCACTCGATGATGCGTAGGGATAGAATAAACCCATATCCGTAGTACCTTTAAGGTAACGGAAGATGTCTTTAATACCATTCCAGTGGCGGCGTGTTGGTGCAATGCTGTGTCTAGCAAGACAGTTTACAGCAAACGAGATGTCTGGTCTAGTACATTGGGCCAAGTACAATAATGAACCTATTGCACCCAGATATGAACACTCGGGGCTCAATATCTCTTCATCGTCCTCCTTTGGACGGAATGGGTCCTTTTTAATGTCTAGAGAACGAACGATCATGGGAGTAGATGACGGTTTTGCATCATGATGACTAAAGCGTCTCAACACCTTTTGGGTGTAATTTTCTTGATGGAGTAAAATCCCATCTTTACGTTGCTCGATCTGCAGGCCGAGGCAATACCGTGTTTTCCCAAGATCTTTCATCTCGAATTCCTTCTTCAGGATTTCAGCAGTTTCAAACAACTCTTTCGAGGTTCCTATGAGATTCATATCATCTACATAGACTGCGATAATTGCATATCCTGAAGTGGATTTCTTTATGAACACGCATGGGCATATCTCATTATTCAAATATCCCGCTCTGATCAAGTATTCACTTAGACGGTTATACCACATCCGCCCGGATTGTTTCAATCCATAAAGTGTCCGTCTCAGTCTTATTGAGAACGTGTTCCGTGGTCTAGAACTACTTGATTCAGGCAATTTAAGTCCATCAGGGACTCTCATATATATCTCTGTGTCCAGATCCCCGTAGAGATAGGCTGTGACCACATCCATGAGCTGCATGTTCAGTTTTTCGGAAACTACTAAACTGATTAGGTAGCGGAACGTTATAACGTCCATTACAGGAGAATACGTCTCCTCATAATCAATTCCAGGGCGTTGTGAGAAGCCTTTTGCTACGAGGCGAGCTTTGTATCTTACAATCTCATTATTCTCATTACGCTTCCTTACGAAAACCCATTTATTTCCAATCGGTTTAACATTGGGTGGTGTTGGAGCAACAGGTCCAAACACTTTTCTTTTCGCTAAGGAATCCAATTCATCCTGGATTGCTTGTTTCCATTGAGGCCAGTCCGTTCTACGTTGGCATTCAACAATAGTACGTGGTTCCATGTCATCATTGCTCATAATGTCAGTGGCCACTGCGTATATGAACACATCATCGATGACAGTCTCGTTTCGCTTCAAAATATCGTCTAAGCTAGCAAACTCGACAGATATTTCAGGATTATCGGGATGATGAGAACTCGGTGTTTCATCTGGAACACGCTCCTCTAATACATCACCGTGATCCTTAATGATTTCGTGTGGCAACACCGATGCAACAGAATTTCTCCTCTGTCGAGGTTGAACATCCTTGGAACCGACCGGTCTTCCTCTTTTCTTGGGAAGAGCGGTGGACTGGACAGCTGAGGGTAACGTCTTTTGCACAGTGGGTACAACTGATGCAACATGTTCAATCGGGACATGGCGTCTCACAGGGACGTATATCCTTGCAGGCACATTTGCAGCAGGTATATTTGATCTCGTGACATTTGCTAAGTCATTGAATGCGTCTGGTAGCTGATTAGCAACATTCTGTAGACTTATAATTCTTTGCACTTCCTTATCACTATGTGCAGTAGGGGGATCCATATGAGACAAATTGGGTACATGCCATGTTATATCACGTCGTTCCTTATCAACGTTAACATGCAAATCTCCCCCCAACGACGGGAAGATTGTCTCATCAAAGTCACAATCCGCATGTCTAGCGTTAAAGAGATCGCCTGTCAAGGGCTCTAAATAGCATATGATGGACGGGGATTCATAACCGACATATATTCCCCGTCGCTTCTGAGGTCCAAATTTCGAACGCTTTGGCGGTTCAATTGGAACATTAACCAGGCACCCAAACACGCGTAAATGAGAGACATCGGGCTCATATTCAGTAACCAACTGGTACGCAGAAAGTGGTTGGGTGGCCATGGGCCTCAGACGGACCAATGCAGCAGCGTGCAATATTGCATAACCCCATGCAGAAATGGGAAGTTTGGTGCGCATAACCAAAGTTCTTGCAATTATTTGTATTCATTTAATAAATGCTTTTGCAAGACCATTTTGGGAATGAACATACGCAACAGGGTGTTCAAGGTCAATTCCCAATGTCATGCAATAATCATCGAATGTTTTCGATGTGAACTCCGCGGCATTATCAAGTCTAATTGACTTTATCGGATAATTCGGATGATGAGCCCTCAATTTAATGATTTGGGCTAGGAGTTTAGGGAATGCTGCATTTCTTGTGGACAACAAAGCTACGTGTGACCATCTTGTCGATGCATCAACCAATACCATGAAATATTTAAATGGTCCGCATGTTGGTTGGATAGGTCCACAAATATCCCCTTGAATTCTCTCAAGAAAACGGGAAACTACTTTTGTAGGTTTTACATGAATTGGTTTGAGATGTGTATTTCCAATCGAGCATGCTTGGCATAGGCTTTTCGGTTTAATCACAAAATTCTTTCCTCCAAGAGGATGCCCATGAGATGCATTTATTGTTCGAAGCATCGTATTTTGACCCGGGTGTCCCAGTCGGTCATGCCATAGCATATAAGTGCCCTCATCAATGGGTGCTCGACGAATGACTAGATTGTTTTCGATGTTTTGGATCGTGGTAACATACAAACCATTTGACAAACATCTCAACTTCTCCAATATACGCTTTTGGTCGTATTGATTGGAGGTAATGTAAAGATATTCAATACCATTTTCTCGAGCAGTTTCGAGGTGAAACTTGTTATCTCGAATATCCTTAAAGCTCAACAAGTTTCGACCGGAACTTGGACAATATAAGGCTTCAGTTATGGTTAAAGCAGTACCATTTGACAACATGAATTGGGCTTTCCCCCAACCTTCAACAAGGGTCGATGGGCCTGAAATCGTTGTCACTGAAGTTACTTTAGGCGTAAAGTTGATAAAATAATCCTTGTATTTTAGGATAGTGTGGGTGGTACCACTATCAACCAGACAATCAACTGACCCAGTATGCATGCCTAAAAGTAAAAATAATTTAAAGTCGGTCACACGTATAAAATACTTTCATAAGGAAAAAAAACTTTAAATTAGTTCGAGTAACATGATCGAGGTAAAACAAACCATAATCCAAAAGATAGATAATATCCAAACAGGAAAACATAATCCAAATTAAAAAAAAACAAACATAATTAAGAGCAAAACAATAGCTCTATTCCTCCATTTGAGCCACAAAATCGGGGGTCTCAAGGAATTCATTTGTGTTTGCTTCGACAATATTTGCCTCAACTCTTTTTCCTTTATGATACTTTTGAATTTCTTCATAAGTAGCCTTACAACTCCGTTGCATATGACCATAACCACCACATTTGTAACATAGAGTTTGCTCATTATTATACTCTCTTACATTGGGACGACGGGCCTTATTGTTGTTGTTCCTAGTATGAGATTGCCTTGGAGCCACAGGTCGTCGGTACGGATTGGAGTCCGAACCTCGCTTGGCATGGTGAGTTTTAGGCTCACCATAATTCCTTGGCTTTCGGGACGACTGGCCCTTGTATCTGTCCCCGTTTCGTGGTTGAGGCCCACGAACATTATTAGCATCAGGCATTGGAATTGCCTTTGTCCCAACAGGACGAGAATTGTTATTTCTCATTAAAACAATGCTATTTTTTTCATCCAATATCAATTGGGTAATGAGCTCAGGGAACGTTTTGAACTTAGACTGACGGTATTGCTTTTGAAGCAAGTTGTCAGAACTAGGAAATGTGGTGTAAGTCTTCTCCAATAAGTCAACATCAGTCAATTGTTGACCACAATAGTGGAGAAGCGAACGGATTCTACAAACTTCAGCGTTATACTCAGTAACAGAAGCGAAGTCTTGGAACCGTAGATTGAGCCAATCTTGGCGGGCTTCTGGAAGCCATATGGTCTTTTGATGGTCGAAACGTTGTTTCAAAGAGTCCCATAATTTCTTGGGTGAGGTGATTTCTATGAATTCAGACT
Source organism: Logfia minima (assembly GCA_963921325.1). Classification (NCBI taxonomy): domain Eukaryota; kingdom Viridiplantae; phylum Streptophyta; class Magnoliopsida; order Asterales; family Asteraceae; genus Logfia; species Logfia minima. The sequence goes on along the minus strand of OY992763.1, from coordinate 4,173,028 downwards.
TCATCGTGTCAGACAGATGACGACGAAATAATATCATCGCCTTAGCATTCATGTCTCGAGTAACTTCAAACTCACGATTGTCCTCGTCATAAATGACATCCAATAGGCCTTGGGCATCTAGATGGTTCTGGATATCTTGAGTCCAGTCCAAATAGTTCTTGCCGGCAGCATCCAAGATTGGGAAATCAAGTTTGATTGACATTTTTCTACAACGGGAGGAAAAATATTGGATTAATTATCATATAAAACAACAGATTTATATATTTATGGCTTGTAATAGCACAAATTGTGTTCCGAAACAACAGGTTCGAGAAACAAAAATTTTGCTTGAAATAACTTTGTTTTCGAAACGACAGGTTCAAGAAACATAAGTATTATGTGAAAGGTGAATGGGTTCTCATTAATCGAACGACGGGTCGATTGAGACACCGATTCAAATTTAGTACATAAACACATTCGGGGAAAAAGATTATTTATCAACCCCTTTCGGTAGCTCTATTAGAATACGACCAGGAAAAACGGTGAGGGTGGTAAGCGCGTAGCATTTTAAAAACCGACCTCATTAGGATATAAATATCCTCCTTTATCTTTCCTAGACATCGTAGTAAAATAGGTGAGCCTATTTGGGGAGGATTCATAATTTTTCCAACATAAATGTGAATATATCTATTGCACTTACATGTCCATCATCTCAAAGCATGCATATATATATATAAGTGACATAAGTTGTAAAGAGACCAATTATGAATATATATATTACACATACATGTTCATCATCTCAATTCATGCATATATATAAGTGACATAAGTTGCAAATAGACTAATTATTATGCAACTAGTCATTTCATATATAAAGTAACTCATGTTTCATATAGCAAACATATATAACAATAAACTATATCAACCTAATAAAGATAAGTGAATCATTATCATTGTTACATGCTATCAAACATTAGTTATTAAAAAGTTGTGATGGTGAACATTCATTATTATTATCAACATATGTTCTACATACAAGTTAACAATAATATTAAATTTGAGAAATATAACCACAAGTATCAATACATTTATAATCACATTATATATTGTGCATCATATGCAAGTAGCAAATATGTGACATTTCATATTATCTTCATATAGTTCAAATAAAGCTTTGTTTTAATCAATTAACATGAGATTAAAAATTATATAACAATCAATATCAACATCAAGTGATATAATAAGCTTTAAAAATTTTCCATAACTTATATATGACAATATGAAATCCAAAATCACCAACATGTAGTTAGAATAATTATGATAACATTATAAATATGATCACAAAAAAAATCAACATATTTCATGATGAATATTGTATGAAAATCATCATAATTTTTATCATTTTAACATGATCCAAGATGAAACATTCAAGCATTTTTAATCACATAAAGTCAATACATATCAAAAGCACATATATTAGAGAAATTCATACTTACTTGCACAAAGATTAGTGCTAGACTTGAAAGTTTTTGATGAGACGATATGTGACAAAGCTTCCTAGATTCTTCCTTCTTAGAGCAAGAGTGTCGATAACGTGTTGTATACCAAACTAGCTCAACTCAATGGATCATACCAACATTCTTATTCATCATATGTGTGTGTTTCTACATGAGACATCAACCTCCTTTTATAGGAGGAGGATTGAGTCTAAGACATAAGTACAAGCAAACCAAAGGTTGAACCTTTATTACAAATATAAGTACTAATTAAGCTAGTGTTAAAGGAGGGCAACCAAACATCAAAATGAGTTACAATATTTATAAAATTTTGTGAAGTAAAGCGTGTATTTTTTTACATAGTCTAAGAAACATGTGTTTGGCTATTGACCAAGTTTAAAGGAGGCAATATTTCATAATCATCCCTTAACAAGTTATCATTTCACATTTCATGTTAAAATTGTACATGTAACAACATTCATTCCCTCTTTCTGCAAATCATTCATTCGTAATCGATGTGATCAACATAAACCATGAGCTGGTGGCAATCAGGATTCGTCGGTGCTGCAAGGGTACGCCATTCCTCTATATCTCTGTTTCATTATTCGTATGCAATTTGTAACGATTTACTAATAACATCCAGATACCGGGTTCATATACCGGGTTTGATTTTCGAGTTTTCAGCCTATAGTATGATGATTTATTAGGAAATTTATGTGTTTATGCTGCAATCTGCAAATATGAGAGTGAACCATTGAAGTTTCCAGGAACAAAAGAGGCGTGGAATAGCTATCATGACGCCTCTGATGCTGACCTGATTGCTGAGCACCATATATGGGTGGCTATGGATCGGTACGCAAAAAATGAAGCATTTAACGTCAGCAATGGTGATGTATTCAAATCGAAGCATTTTTGGGAAGTGTTGGCTGAACAATTTGATGTGGAAAATGGAGGGCTTCAAGAAGATGAAGATAGGAAGAGTTTGACAGAGACGATGAAAGATAAAGGACCCATTTGGGATGCAATCGTGACAGAAAATGACCTTTTACCGACTAAATTAGAGCAGGTTGGAAGACTTGTGGATGTGGTCTTAGTAATGAGGGTATGTTGGTTATCATGAACAAGAGCAACGAGCATGGTTTTTTAGGCTTTTGGAACACGAAATCATCATTAGTTTCTTGGATTGATAAGATAAAATGCAGCAAGATTGTTCCCTAGATCTACATCTCTCTTTTTCATAGTATTTTAGATGCTTGACTTAACATATGTGTTTATATAAACTTTAGTGATCAATCTGAAAATCAGTTGTAATAAACTGGGCGGTAAAATATAGCATTTGGATGTGTTTACATTGTTTGAAGTTGTAAAAATCAGATGTGTAATATTTGAAAATCTGATTTCTATACAAATCAATAAATTAAAAAACCAAAACAGACATTTTTATGAAAAGCAAGATTCGTTCAACTGATTATCAGATAATCAGTTTCAAAACGATTAGTAATACACCACATAGCTTAGTACACTGATTTTGAAGAGTTATAAAACCAATATTTTTTAAGTTGTTTACTAGAAGGGAATGATACTACCTAAACATCATTTGGTTTACTGTAATGAACAGAATAGTTCTAGCTAAATCTTTTGGCAATTATTCCTTGAATAGAACCAACCAAAGCAAATAATGTTACGAACAAGCACAAAATGGTGAATATACGAAGAAGAACCCATTTGCCTGTCCAAGGCACAATCTTCTTCTGCATGAAATACATCTCAACTGGGAAGTATATAACCAAAGGCCAAAAGGTCACCGATCCTGCAAACGCCACCGCTTCATTGAAGTAAGGAAATAGCATCCCTAAGGCCGTTGTCAAGATTACATACGATGTTCGTAAACATAACCGAAGATTATTCAGCCTAGTCCCAAAAATTTGATAATCTCTTATGAATTCACTTTCAGTGTAGTTTTCAGCATACCATCTTTCCATGATACCATACAACGTCTGACTAAAAATCTGAAAAAACCGTAAAACAATAATACTATGGGGGGTCATTTTCAACTCATCACCTATGATGTGTCGATTCAGGTTATGTGTTATCTCTATTGCATCCAATAGGTAAAACCAAAAATAAGAGGTCAAATGGAACAGGTCGAAAGTCATCCCAATTTTTAATGTATCAAACCTCTTAAATCATTTTATTCAAGAAGTTAACATAATTATTGAAATAAAGTATGTAATCAAATTTGAAAAATTAGTTATTGGTAGAAAGTAACTTCGGACAAAATGTGTTTTGGGACCAACCTCACCTGATCCGACCCATATCAAGATGTACCAAAATTATTCGTTTTGACAACAAACGTCTGATCGGTCCACTTTTCTATCTATAGAAAATACACTTCTAGATAATCTGTTCACGGGGTGAAGTATTTACCTGATATCCTCCAACTAAGTGAAGAAAAACACATGCATTAGCCAAGTCGATGAGCCAGTATGGCTCGTAAAATCCAAATCCAGTCAAGATATTCCCAGGAGTCGAGTTCCCAAAGGCAGCATAGCCAAGTCCACCACAGAAGAGGTAAAAGACAGTAGTAGTAAAAACTGAAATTCTCGAGGCCTTCACCATGGTAACTTCTTTAGATGGAGGTGATTTCAAAGTACTCTTCATGTTAGAAACATTACACGCATAAATTTCACGATGAAACATGGAGATTATGTTATCCGGATGAAATATGCATAATCGTCACCTGTACTTCAAGATAAATCAAGTGAAAAGGGTATGCAAATGCAATGTCTCCAATAGCTTGAGCAATCAACCATACTTTCTGAATTGGTTTATCGGTTGGAACTCCTCCAATGCTACCTTTGATCTTTCCATTTCCTGCACGTCATTATTAACAGATAAACTATCGAGAACCCTGATTCGCAGCCTACCTTAAAAGCAGAGGTGACAATTTCAACTCATTTATACAGAAACGGGTCACTTTGGGTTGTATTCGAATAATAACGGGTCAAATGGTTCACAAATGGGTTAAACAGATTAGCCAAACATCTGAAATTGATTTTCATTATAATAATCATATTCGAGACACTAGTTAAATGGACCAAACAGTGTTTAACCTGACCCGTTTTGGCCCGTTCATAATGTTTACCCATTACTTAACGTGTCAGAGCATCCCTTTTGCCACTTCTCCTTGAAGGTTCAATAGGAGTGCATACCTATTGTTTGGACTAGCCCTAGTCCTGATCCAATGAGCGAGTAGGCAAAGGACATAACTGTAGCCATAATCGAAAGCCACTGTGTACTATAGATATTGGGAATTTGAGAAGCTACAATATTAATAATTCCAAAGAGAAGCATATAAGATTCCACCCTATATTCACAAGCAGCTTCATGGCCTTGCTTGTGGTAACAATTTGACTGCTCAATTGCTCTGTAGCCAATAGACAACATTCAACTTTTCTTGTTAGAAGGCGAAATTTCAGAAAAAGTCAACATAAGTACCAAACTTTCTTAATGAATGTAACTAACATCTTTTAGCTCATAAAAAGGCTTGAAGGTTCAGCTTATCAACAAAAAGGATTAGAAGTTCATTTTTATCAACAAAAGGGTAAGATGAAACAAAAAGTTTGGTTACCTACAGGAATTTAAATCCTTTTTGTCAATAGTCCACCTTCATGTTATATTTTGAGTTAAACTTCGAATCCTTATTATGAGTGAATCAGTATTTTGTGAACGTTTGGTAATTATGTTACGTTTTTTTCTATTATTTTCCCTGTTAGAAACAACCAGACCAAAAACCATTGTAGACAGTTACCAGGAAGAAGCATATACCTAATGCTACTTGCAGATGTAATTGTATAAACAACTCCCAACTTGAATATATTAAAGTATACCAAAAATGCACAAACTCGTCCGCTCGAATTTCCTATAATATACCCAGAGATTGGTCAAAACAAATAAAAGCATCCACAAATTCAAAAGATGGAAGTTTTTCTCACCTAGAATGTTCTGTACAGCTTGCAAGTAGGAACGATTAATAATGGTGTCACCATTGTGAGGGTTCGAATAGTGATGACAATTGGAGAGAAAAGATGCATTAAGGAGTGTAACAAGTGCAAATAAAACAAGAGAAAATGGACCAGCAATCCATCCAAGTTGTGCCACACTCCAAGATAATGATAAAACACCTGATCCTATAACTGCTGTTATTATATGTGCAAAAGCTGTCCATTCATTCCCTGATTCATCAACAACATAAATTGAGTCAACACATAAGAAATAACCATAAACCGCCAATCTAATACTCAAATTTCTAACATGTTTCATTATGATCTAATGACTCTTTTGATAGCTTAATTAACAGGTTAAAAGCCTACAAGGCCACGACATATACAAGACCTTCTTTTGAAATTAGAGTTGCCAGCTACTACAGCTATACAATTGGACATGTTTACATTTTCACAAACAACTTGTGTGCATTCAACCAGACTACAGGGAATTTGATCAGCTTCAAAAGAGAATTAAGCATGTAGAATCGCATACATAAAACTCTAAATTAAAAGTAAGTATAACAGAATTTGAGAAGCAAACCAGTAAGTTTGTGAGAATAACCGAGTAACAAAGGATCATCAAACTCATCTTCTACAACTCCATCCACAAAAAAAATTAGCGGTACAAACCTTCTCAGGATTAATGCTTATCCCCAATTCTAACTTGCTTAATGAGTAAACAATTAATAAATAAAACTATCCGAATACGCATTTTATTTTTTTATAAATATCAATAATAAAACAAAATTAGTTGAATAATCAACGACGGCCTTTGAGTATGAAGTATAAAGATTTGACTAAAGAAATTGTAGGGGCCGCGCGAACGCAGGCCCCCACTGCCACAAATTATGACGTAGGCTCGACCACTTGGGCCGACCTTAAGCGGGCACCCCTCCGTAAGTGCAATGGAGGTCACCAACCTAGGCCATGGACCTTCTTGATCATCCATTGACCCCGTCCAGGTAAGTATGTTTACCAATGCCTTCTTTCCCTATTTATACAACCTACTCCCTATCCCTCTTTTACTACTCACCCGATGTGGGATCACCAAAATCAAATAAACAAATAACCAACACTTTTCATGCAGTAGATACTTTTGTTAGTATTGATTTTGTAGTTGTTAAAATCCTTAATTCATAGGTCTGAAATAAAATGATTATTGTTTTTAAAAGGGTTTGATAAATATTGTTTCAACCTTTTGCTGGTTCATGCAAAAGTTAGTGATTGAACAAGCTTTTTAACTTATTTAAGAAATGAAAAATGTTGAATAGACCTAAAAACATACGGACCTAACAAAATTATTAGGATACAAACTTATTGGTGAACATTAAGAAATAAAATTAGTGCAAAACACATGTAAGAAGTAGGCATAGTTTTACGTCTAAAATTTAAGCCTATTTAGCAACACTCATAAGTATAGCATTCAAAACGTGTAGTTAAGTGTGGTGAATTATAATTTGTCCAAACCAATTCCCCATTTCGTGTTACCCTTTATTAAACTAAGACGCAATACAATGATATCCATATGTTCATTGCAGTTACTCTGTTAGATTTGGTCTCAAATGGGTAAGTATTATGTGTGTTGAGTGGACAGTTCAACTATTGTTGTAGTGAAACTATATCTTTTTTCGTAACAGAAACTTGAATACATCATATCAGTTACAAAAGTGTTTTGTCTGGCTAGAAGCAAGTATAATTTCTCATGAAGTTGAATGCAACTATGATGACATGTATATAAATGTTTGTCTAGCTAGAATGAACAGTCAACAATAACCGACTCTAAAGTAGTTTCGAAAAATACAATTTTGAGATCGACCTGACATAGCTCAACTTTCATAGGAACTAGAAATCTGAAACACACAAATTTACAAGTAGAGAAGAATACAAATATAATGCCTCATGAAGTTGAATGCAACTCTGATGATATATTTATTGTGTATGAAGAAAATTGAACTAAGGGTTTTTTTTTTAAAAATAATGAAATAGAATATTATTGGTTGACTAAAAGAAATTATCAGGCCTATATTTATAGGTTAACATTTGATGAATAAGAAAACTAATCATATTAGGAAACTTAAGCATATTAATATAGATAAATATTACATAAAAAAAGTTATTAATAAATCCTAACAAATCTAAATAATGTATTCTAATACGTCCTCGTAGTTTGAGTGGGAGAAAGATGAACGGTCAAACTGAAACGAAATTTGTAGAAAAAAGTTCTTTGATAGTAGTTGCTCTTTGCTTGGAAACATTGATTGCATTTGTCTTGCATTGGATGCATTAGCTAGCTTTGGCGGTATTGACTTGCTTTGACTGCATTGGTTCGCTTTTGTTATTTTTTTTTTCTTTTTGTCATTGGCTCTTTGGCCGGTAAAATTTAAATGCGGCGATTATTGGATCGACGTTTAATGTTGATAGCTTGGATCTTGTGAATAAAGAAAAATAATAGATTAATTAAAAGGAAATAGTTTGATTAAAAAGCTAGTGTTTGAGTAGGAATAGAAGGAGAGAAAAACTAACTAAGAAGAAGCGACTAAGAAGAATTTGAGTAGGAATAATATGATACAATGAATGAAAAATTGTTTATAGAAAGAGACTACGAGGAGAATTAGAATAGCAAAAAAAATTCTTAAAGAAGGAACAGTAGAAGAGAGGTAAATTAGATAAGAAAAATAGAACGAGAAAGATAAGTTAAATAGAGTTATCAAGTAAAAGATTCTAATAAGTTTGAAGGGAAGATAATGATAAAAAAATAGTAGTAAATAAAGAAGAAATCATTTCTAGAAAGATGACAAAACAGAACCAGGAATTTTTAAAGCAGAAGTCGATTAAGAAGGAGGTGGTGATGTATTAAAACAAAAACAAAAAAAACCAATTTAATTTAGAAAAAAGAAGATACGATCACTAGCATAATCGAACTGTTTGAAGAACCAAAGTTTTCGAGGTAGCACAATAGCTACTTTTTGGCTTGTGAGCTTTTTTTCTTCTCAGAATTCTGGAAATGAGATGGGCAAGAAACAAAAGTAGAACGAGGAGCTTGGAAGACACTGGTGCATATTCCCACGGAGATAAAAAGTAATGGTTTGTTTATTTCTTTTAAATTTGGGATTGTTGAATCACAATAAGAACATTAAAGAAAAGTATTTAGATAGAAAAAAAATAAAATAAACAAGGATTCCTCCGAACCACTAGCGTTAGCCGGCGATCAGAGGATAAATAATTTTTGATGAGTTTGCAGTTAGAACTTTAGCTCTGATACTACGTAAACTCATAAAACAGAATATTAATGATTGATTAAAAGAGATTAGCCGGCCTATAATTATAGGCTGACATAAACCTAAGGAATAAGAAAACTAATCATATAAGAAAACTAATCATACTAATCTAGTCTAGATAAATATTATATAAATTAAATTATTATAAACTCTTACAAATCTAAATAATCAGACTATGTTTAGCTCCATTTAGCCGTTATGAGTCCTTCTAGTGATCCAATGAATCCCACAGCTAATGCAAGAAAGCACGCAAAGCTAAAGATTCAAAGAGCAACCCATTTGCTTGTCCAAGGTGCGATCTTTCTTTGCACAAAGTACATTTCCACTGGAAAATAAACGACTAGTGGCCAAAAATTTAAGGCCCCTAACACTTCCAACACTTGGTTGAAATATGGAAATAACATTGCTATTCCAGTTGTGGACACAATGTACAACGTTCTGAAACATAGCCTGAAGGGATTCAACTGAATGGTTGTTAATAATGGCAGTTTCAATTGGTAGAAGCTGTTCACGATAATTGACTGTCTAGGTATCTATCGGAAAACGATGTTTCCACACTTGCAAATATTGGCTGGCTGAAGACCTGTATGAGATGCATAAAAAATATATTGATAAGTTACTGGAAGATAAAGGTGGCAATTTCAACCCAGTTGCTTATAAATGACCAGTTATGTATTATCTCTGACAATCACTAGTCAGTTGTGTATAGTAATACTCATAACGGAAACTGGTTGCAAATCGTCCAAAGTGTATTTTTAACGTACAAATAAAGATTCTCCTACCTTTTATTCAGAATATTGACATAACGTGATTCTTATAATCATACTTGACAAAATAATTGTAAATATGATTTAAATATTTTAAACAAAAACTAGTAGGGGTTCGCAAGATCAACAAGATGAAGAATGACACAGGCGTTCGCAAGATCAACAAGCCAATAGGGCTCGTAGAGCCCGAATCCAGTCAAGAGATTGCCAGGTGTGTTGTTCCCGAAGGCTGCATACCCGAAGCTCCCACACAACAGATAAAAGACGGTGGTGATAACTATTGCAGACTTTCAAGCTTGCTTCATCGTTTTGGTTTCGGATGCTGGTGATTTCAACGTATCCTTCATTAAGAGTGAAATCAAGATTAGTTATGCTTTAAAGGCCATGCAACTTTGAGTGAGCCTGTCATGCAAAGCACCTAAATTTCTAGGAGAATTATTGAATAGGGATAAGCAAAAGGTGTGTCTCCAAGACCCTAAAAAACTAGCCACACTTTATCCGTTGTAGAAGCTCCCGGCACTCCTCCAATGCTCCCCATTTACTGAAATTCCATCATAATGCCGCTTAGGAACACCCAAGAAAGTAGCGGTAGCAATTTCAACCCATTTATATGGTAACACACCAGTCAACGTTATATTTGCTTAATAACAGGTCAAGCCAGTAAGTTATTTGAAAAAACAGGTAACAAACTATATCACTAACATTATTAGCATTACCCAATCCGCCAGACAAGCTTGTTTTTCCACCTCTACAAGAAACCACACTCAGAGGGCAAATTACTCGAACACTTGGACAGCCAGGCATCGATGTTGGAATTGTGCTGATAATTTGGCATTGACTATTTCAAACTATTTGAATGTGTTTGTGTATTAACCTAAATGTTAACATTGTGCTTATGACCAGCAATTTATTGCTAAACTACCAACTGGACCTTGTAGAATCCTCGTGGACAATCTTACCTCTCATTATGTAACTAAGTTTGGTTATAAAGTCTTCCAATGTCATAAAGAAGATTGTCTTCCGATATCTACCAATTATTAATAGTTTTAATGATATAGATGTTACGATATTATATCATTGCAAATAAATGGCTACATCCCACGTGTCGTAATTGATTTAAACCCATAACATATAGTCATATAGATGTCACTATTGTATTTCTTAAAATGGCGGATACAAAATCACCTAATTCTTTATTTTCTCGTTAGTATTTTATTTCTTATATACTCCGTTTTGATTTCTATTGAGTTAAAAATATAAAGATTACATGGAAATATAATTAAAAAAAAGGTAGTCAATTTGATGTATTATATTTGATTATCATTAACAACAACATTTGTCACTCAACTAATTAATAAGTAAGCTATAGTTTTGCATTGGTCTATGTTTATATTTATTTTCAGTTGCACAACTTCATTTTAAAAGAGGTTAGAAATATACATTTGTTCAGAAATTTGTAAAAATACATTAATTCAAATCATTAAATTTGTATGAATACCATTTATTAAAAATGAAGGTCATTTTGGACCTGCTGGGCATAAATTATACTCCGTTAACACATTTTTTTATTTTTTATTTTTTATTTTTGATACATAGATGGATGGTTTCATTTAGCAGAATTTATATACTTTGACGGCTTTTGTTTAGCTATAAAAGTAATGAAACAAAGACGTCCAAACCCCGGTTCCATCCGACGCGTAAGTAGTGGCCGTGGGACCATGAGTGAACATCGTTGAAGGCTAGCCACCAATTTTTTTTGCTTTTTTCTTTTTCTTCTAGAGACAATGATGCATTGATACTTAAGGTGTGCAAGTGTATGTGTTTTCAAAATAATAAAAAGGGAAAGCGAGAGTTGACATTGCTCATGAAAAGCTTATAGACAAATATACAACTCACTCATAAATAATAACTTACTGCGTAGAAGTTAGAGTTAAAATAAAAATAAATTATTTAAAGGTAATACTAAATAGGCTTAATTTACAAGTCTAATTTACAAACGTAATTCATACAGTTTTTCACACATGAATTTTCTTCATTCTCTTTCATAATCTCATTTACTCATTTTCTCATCTATTAACCACATTTTTAAATATATATGACTAAGTAGGCATATATATCATTTCATTTTTCTTATTTAAAAGAAAGTTAGAGTAAAAACGAAAGTACTTTTGCAACATCTAACTTTGGTAGCATATATGAGGAACTTACTTAGCCCAAAAAAAGGGTAGTGTGCAAAAATAGGCCCATTAGCTCATTTGAAAAGACAAAACTGTCTTTTAGATCTCCCGCTTCACCAAAAACTGGACATTTTTTGGAACCCTAGCTACTAATCTTAAGCTTCATCTCCTTTTGCGATTCGCAACAATGAAGCTCGTCAGGTCTGTTTTTTACTTACTAATGAACGATTATTAGTTTTATTCTTTCTAATTTATTGCTCAATTTAGTTTTGTGAAATATTTTGGTGACGTGTACTCTTCTTTTTGTGTAAATAATAATAATTAGGTTTTTGATGAAGTTGAACAACGAAACAGTCTCGATTGAGCTAAAAAACGGAACAGTTGTACATGGAACCATCACAGGTAATTCTCATATTGTTTTCTCTTATGGTAGTTTCAAATGAATTATTCAACTCTTGAGTAACTAGGGTTTTGCAAAACCCTATACTGCCCTTTATGTGTATATATATTTTGCGTTGTAACTTTGTGAATTATGATAAAGTTTAAAGCACATTTAAGCTTTTTATTTCTTTTGATTAGTGACTAGGCACTGAATTTTAGCAATAAATTATGTCTTTTATACATGTGAATATTTCCGATGGTTGTTTTGATATAGTAATAGTATTCTTGTTTGCAAGACCTTTTAGACGAATGAGCATACTTTTAGAAGGGTAAGAACTTTGCTTATTGCATGTTTTGTGACTCTTCTTTACCCTGGAAAGACAAAGTTTAGTTTGGAGTTGCACTGATGGCGTTGTCGTTTGTTCTTTTCGTAGATGTGTTTTGTCTCATTGTTATGCAGATAGAGTTATTGACTATCTGAATACTTGGGGTTTGCTTTATTGTTGCAAACAATTCATCTTATTTACGAAGATGAAAAAGTAAATCTTTGCATTGTAAGAAAAGAATCGTTAGTTTTGGACAAGTGCCATGGCCAAGCATGATTTGTTTTTTTCCCACTTAAATTTCTATATTTTGCTATAAAAATTGTAGTATTTACATGTTATATTTTTTTTCTGTTATTTATGTAAGAATGCTGGAAGTTTACAACCAAAAGCTAAGTGCTGACTATGAGTTTCAAGTGTTAATTTTATGTGGGTGGACAGTCACACTGGTGATTTCGACTGTGAAAACATCTGTCTAGGTTCATTCTTAATGCTTCATAAGGGATGACTTTGGAAGGAAATGTCTTGCTGGCCAGATAGTTTGATTTGACTTTTTCTTTGATTGATTATTAGTCTCAGTGTCATTAATAAGAAGTCCTTGCCTAGAAAACACCGTGGTTGTTCTGTTTCTAATTTTAACTTTTTATGTGTTTGTGTGTACACTTTAGGGTATATGGTAATGTTTTGATAATCTTGAGTACATGGTCTGTTTAGGTTTATATTGCGACTGGAACTGATTCAACCGTTCAATTATTTTATAAAAAACCACCTGAAGGTACATTGTTGTAAATTGAAACCCTCTGAAAAATAGTTTTAGCAATGAGGAGTTGAAACACATTACAGTTTTTCCTTTCTTACACGTATAGGGAGTCTAAAATCTATCACCAAGAAATAGAAGAATTACACAGAGCAAGTAACAGTTTTTAGTTATTCAGTAGGAGACCCTCTAATCCTAAGCAGAAGGGAGATTCACTAGGAAGAAGAAAGGGTAAAAGTAACTGGTCTACAATTTTTCGCAAGTAGTGATATAAGCATTGTTGAGGGCCTTGTGACCTTTTATCTTATAGCAGTTTTCGTTGCAATCAAGGATTGGTTAAATTTTGAATATAGATGTTGCTGTATTTTTTTTTTTTTGAACAGCAAAAAAAGCACTCAAACTCGAGCTTCGGCAATGCCATCACCCGAGAAAAGAGAGCCCACTTATATTAAAAAAGCTAGAAAGATACTAGCAACATTACAAAGAAATAGCAATAAAAGGATTCATAAGCCAGGCAGTCCGGCTAACATTACATTTTCTATTTCTATGAACAAACCAATTATACGAATAATCTACTACCATGTCTTTTAATCTATTCAATAGATGTTGCTGTATTGATGACCAATATTATTCGTGGTATTCATTCAAACTTTTGTTTGTTCTCTCCACGGATCAAGCTTTAATTATCTTTCTTTGGTTCGGATGATTTGGGTGTTTGCAAAGTTTTGAGTTCATGTATCTACAATTTATTTTCATGCACGTATGGATAATGCAATTAGGTGTAACGGTGTGTAGCTTGTGTATACTAAAAAAGTTAGGCTCAATAACACTATAACATCATCTGAAGTCTAACCTGATATGTTTAATTTCAGTTCTCTTTTATTGTCTTATGCATCTTTTCTATCCTTGTAGACTCGTAGCGTTGCTGTATCGGATGCTTGTTCAACCCTTTTAAAAGTTTTGTAATTTTTCCCTGGCATGACCCCTAATGCGTGTTAATTACTTTATTTCATCAATGTCCATATGTAAAGCAAGTATTTCCGTCAACTTGCTCTGACCTGTTTGCTTTTGTATCGTGTAGGTGTTGATATTAGCATGAATACGCACTTGAAGACGGTGAAGTTGACACTGAAAGGGAAAAATCCTGTAACCCTTGATCATTTGAGCGTAAGAGGCAATAATATTCGTTACTATATACTTCCCGACAGTTTAAATCTGGAGACGCTGCTAGTGGAAGAGACACCCAGAGTCAAGCCCAAGAAGCCAACTGCAGGTAGGTTTCTTTTCCTTCCAAGTTTATCTCTTATATATGTTACAACTAGAGGTGAAAAATCTAGTACCTCTCAAATTGGGTCCAGTTGGCTAAACCCATAAACACTTCCTTTAATCAACTAATTATAGTTATAGTCTACCCTTCATATTTAATAAAATGAATTTTGAGGTTCCATTGTGGATTGTATTTTTTCATTTTTAGTTAAATCTTTTACCCTAACTGTATTTTCCCGTTGGATATCAATTGGAATTGGCACCTATAGCTACAACAATTGCACTTGTGTTCTATCTTGTATGTTAATGGTTTATATTTCCACATCTGATGCAGGGCGAGTTGTGGGTCGTGGAAGGGGACGAGGACGGGGCCGTGGACGCGGGCGTGGCCGTTAGTCATGTTATTATCTTCTTGTTATGTGCTAGTGCTGAGCTATGTTGATTCTGTAACTGGTTTTGTGGGGCTGTATCATACAATTTCATGGAACTGGTTTGGCAAAGATCTACTAGTGGTTAGGTATTTGAGTTTTGATTTTGAAGTGCACTTGCATTGAACGAATACAATTAGCAAGACACCATGCTGTGTAAGTTCTTTAAAAGGTTATAAACAAGACATTTCTGGTTTGATAGAACTTTAATTAAAATCTATTCTTTCTATAGAGACTGATACTTAAAATTAAGTAATCTCAATATAGTTTTCCAGTAGTATTATTTCTGTTGAAAGTAGAATAGAGATGTACTCCCTAGAATAGAGAAGCTAAAACAAATTTGAAATAAGAAAGCAGAAATCCTTGCAACCAAAGGGGTATTTGGACTTCCATTTTTAGAAACGTAAATCATATCTCACAGCAGTAATTAGATAACTAGTTAATACTCAGATGAGCATAACTCGTTTCACAAAATTACTAAAATTCTTTATATAACTAGGAACCTATAAAACATTAGTTATTGTAAAATCTAAGAAATGAAAAGGCTAAGTGTTCATTTAGACCCAATCCGACGTGTTATCAAACCCCACCACAACAGGATACACGATTTCAGCTTACAACAACAATTTCTTAAAGCATACATATGCTCTACATTAATGTACCCAATATACAAAATTTAAGATTAAATGAATTAACCTACGCTTTCTATATGCCTTACAAAAATATAGAATGCATAGCAAACATCTGAATATAAAAAATATTGATGTTGCTTATTATATAGTCTTCGCAATGGCAGGCAGCGATTTTAAAATCATTCGTGAAGGTCGCCGCACGGTGTGATTGAGGAGAAGCATAAAAGTCAAAAGGGTCAAGGCCCCAGCTTGGTGTGCGGTTCCAAGTGAGACTGGCACATAAGATAAAAGAGTTGATATGCCCAGGGTTACCTGCAATAATATCATAAAATCACTTTAACATAATACTAATGGAGGACAGGAAATTCAACGCGGTAGTAGAAATGGCAAAACAGGTAGGGTTGGACGGGTTAAGCAATAAGTCAAAACGGTTCGAGTCATTACTACTTTTCCTGTTCAGGTGAAAATGACTCAGGACGACCTGTTAGCAATCTTTATTCATCCTTTTAGTTTTGTACAGAATTAATGTATTAGATATGATTATATAAAATCAAAATATATATTCTGTTGCATAAAATGAACTAGAACGTTTCAAAAAAAATAATAAGCTATTTTTTATTTATTTAACTGTTTGACCTGCTGTTGGATAAATACAGCCCGAAATGAGCCCTTTTCATATAAAGGATTTAACATTGCCATCTCACAGGTCTCCAAGAGTATGTAAATACCTGGAGAGCAGCCATCCCAACGGTGCTTCTGATAAGAGAACGGATAGCAGGATGTAGGTCAAATTTTCTTGTCGACCACCATAGACCACTAACTGATGCTAGGGTCAGGGTTGCAAGTATACGATGATCAAGCTGTAGAAACCAATAGATGCACTTTATTAGTGAATTATTTTAATACAACATTCAATCATTTAGATACTTGCAAAAGTTACATAGTTAAGCTACCTGCACAGTTGCCGTGTTCTCAAAGAAGTTGCGTATAAGTGGCTTCATACTCAAAACATCTTCTGGGATCCATGAATCACCCATCTTTGGGAAAGTATTAAATGCATGTCCCTGTAGAAGTTGTAACACGATACAAAGCCAAAATTATTTCTCAAAGAAGCACAAAGAGTATTCAAGTTTTATCTTGTACTTATATGATGCAGGAAAATTTGTTCACATACCGCATCATTTCCTGCAACAAAAGCTCCCGAGACTGCAGTTATACCAACAAGGATCCCAACTGGAAGAGCAAGCCTTTTGACTTTTGCAGCCCCTTTGACCCAAGCTAATGACTCAGTAGGTGGTTCGGGCATGACAACAGAAAGAGCGGTCCAGAAGAGTCCACAGTAAATAGCAAAAGCTGAAGTCAGGTGAGCAGCAAGACGGTATGGGCTCACTCTTGGCTGGGAGTACTCTGATGGTGGTTCCTGATAAGAAAATTAAATAATAATTTTGACGAGCTCAAACCTAAATGGCTAAATATAGAGGTGGCAATTTCAACCCATTTACTTATAAACGTGTTGTTATGTGTTATGTTGTATCTCTATCAGCTCAAACAAACGAGTCAAAAGTCAACCGAAGTGTGTTTTTAAAGCATAAATCCTCCTAAACACTTCATTCAAGAAACTAAAACTTATAAAATACAGATTTTGTAATCATATTTGACACGCTGATTATTGGTCAAAAAGCATTTAGGGGAAACCCAATTCGACCAATACAAAAAATAACATGTTTTGACCCATCACCCAATCCGTCCACCTCATCCATTTGGCCACATCTACTTCATATAGATCTTATAAAGATACAAAGATGATGCTTACTTCTAAACCACTTTTAACCATCCACCAACCAATCATCCCCTGGCCACCACCGAGAGCAAATAGACCGGCGAGTCTAACTCCAAGTCGTAGATTAATATAACCTTTTCGAATAAAATATGAAAAAGGGAGAGCAAACATGACTCCCAGAGCCCTTCCCCACATGCGATGTGCATATTCCATCCAATAGATGAACTTAAAATCATCAATATTCATTCCTCTGTTCACACTGCAGTTGGTCAAAATCATCCAGGATCAGTAATATTCCATCATTAGCTGATTTCCATATTTATTCTGATTATTAACAATTTAACATATGCTAATTTCTAAGAATGAATCTAGCAAAAAACTGAGTACTCCATAATCACACTCTCAATTGGAGCAACATCAACTTTGCAGTGTTACTGTAGCATAAATATAGTGATCTTTGTGGAACGACGATCCAAAAAGATGTATCAACAATGCAAGTTCAATTAACGATTATGAACACTTGTAAGTGTGTTGGTAGGTGATTATAAGAAATCTAACATTTCCATCAGTTAGTATACACTAGTATTTTCACTACCACAATCAAACTTGCTGATATGGTTTCAGGCTCAGGAAATGCCATCTTACATCAAGACCATAGATACTCATTTAAGCAATTGTAGTCAAGTAAAGGTACACGTACTGATCATTAAACTAACCGCTTGAACTCCGGGGATTGTTTATATTTCTCAAACTCAATCAACCAATCCTCGTCTGATAAAGGAGGAAGGCTGCCAGTGAATTTCCAGTCAGTCATCGAAAGACCAGATCGAGTAAGTCGTGTGACACCACCGAGAATAACCATACTAAAGACCCATGCAGCAGAAGCAAAAAGCCATATTCCAATTGCTTTCTGAGCATGAGGTCCAGCAGTAACAAGAAGCTTTACTGTCTCCTTATTTTCCTTGGAAGCAGTTGCAGCTACAGTTGACATATACTTATAAAATGGCTTGTAGGAGACCTGATATATACATAAAACAAACTTTTGAGCTACTGCGTTATCTTAACAGACTTAAATTAGAAGTATCTAAGGGCTTATCGTAGCAATAGCTGCACTCCTTTCCCAGCTAATCATCGGAGAAATATACATTCGATTGTTATATCTCTGATCATCAATATATATATAATAAATACAGATATAAATCATCCACAAAAATAAAAATATTCAATTTCGAATCCTGAACGCAAACTATAGAACGGAACTTATAATTGAGAAATTACAACTAAGAATTTCGATTCAACAATTATCAAACAATATAATCAGAAACCTATCAAAGTTGAAAATCCAAATAAAACAATTACTTACACTGAACTAAATAATAGCGTGTGCCTGTGTATATATCAGGCAATATGATTAGAAACCTAATCAAAGTTAGGGATCGTAACTACATTTCACCAAATTGACATATAAATACAATATTACTCAATTGATGATAGCCGAAAAATAATACCTTATTGAGATTGTGAAATAATCGAAAGGAATTGATGAAACAGCTTCTAGCGGTAGGGTTAGTAACATGCTCATTGCAATTTGAATAACGATTAAACGCAAATCGATTGTGAGCCTTTGTTGATCCACCGTACGACGAATACATAGATCTAATCTGATTGATAGATTTCGTCTTCCATATAATCGTAATCAGTCTGCTTTCTATCATTTTTCTTTTTCTTTTGTGTTTTTGCTGCTAGGGTTTAGGCGTGTTAGTGAGTATTGGATTGATGGATTCTCAATCGAGAGGTTTAAGAGTGAACCGGCCGGTTCAGTAAACGTGGAAAGCTGGTGACCGTCAGACTCGTATGTCTTGAAACAACGAAACGTGCATAACGTAGAAATAAATAATATGGTACTCGTCTATTTTTTTTTAACAGCTAAATGATATAAATAAAATCGACTATCATAAAACTAGCAAAATACCTATAAATATGAAATATTGGATTTTGTAACCACAAAGTCCAAGTAATGCTACCCTTATCACATTTAGTAGAATACCAATCAAAAGAATGAATAACAATATTCTCAAAAATGTGACTCTTCTTCATACTCGAATTCTAGAACACAACGTTGTTTCTATACCGTCACAACATCCAAATCGTAGCATAGACAATGACTTCTAAAGCTTTTTGTTTATTAGCACCCACATTAATCGAATCCATTCATGTTATAATGCCATGCACATTATCAATGAGAGGAAATGAAATAATTAACCACTTAATCTATACGTACATTAGAAAACTATAACAACAGTCAAAGTGTTATTTAAAAATTATAACTATATGTACATTAGCATTATTATCTTGGACCAAATTAATCGTCTCACCTTTCAATCCAGTTCTAATAATGTACTTCTAGAATTGAAGAGGAGGGACTGATGATAAATGATCAAAACACAATCATTCAATTTTTGTGTAATAATCTCTTCATTACAACCCTAAATAATGTCATTAACAAAATCTATAAATTTATCTTAAAATGACGTAACAGTGTTTGTAACTAAAAATAATGTGTTGTATCAAACAAGTCGTCATCTTGTTGACATGTGAACAAATATTTGGTTGTTTGAATCCAATCTAATACGTAGTAACATAATTATAGTAATAATTAACCATGTGTATTTTGAAATGTCTATTTTCATTGTTACGTATTTATTCCTACTTAAAATGCATTTGAGCTTTTATCTAAAATTTTACTTCAATTATAAAAAATTATTGTGTTATTCTTACATAATTATTTTAATATTTAAATAGCTCATTAATATTATCATTATTATTCTCACTAAAAATGAAATGTTAACTTATTATATCAAAATGCTTAAATAGTAAATATCAATTAAATGATACCGTACAAGTTTAGATAAACTATAATTACATAATAATAATAATTTGTAGAAATAATATACTCTAGTAAACTGAAATTCAATACAACAATTTAAAATATTTTATTATATCAATATAGTAACAGAATACCAACTAAATAGATCTCCAACCGAATTGAATATCAGAAACTAAACATTCAAAAAGAATTCTTTCAACATAACATGTTTAATTTTGATCCGGTATTGTGCACGAGTATAATGCTAGTCTAGAAAAAACGTATGTTAAAACTATATACCAACATGTTCAATTACCATCGCGGGGACGATTAAATGGAATGTAATTACTCAAAAATTAATCACATGGTATTATTGTATTGACATGCTTAATTAACGTACAGTAATAAAGTTTAAAAGATCTATTGCTTTATATGAAAAAGGTTTACAATAACGTAGAAGTATTTATCAATAAACATAGGCTACAAAAATACAGATCTAAAACAGCATGACATGCTAATATTATGAAAGGCTATTTCATTAAAAATGGTGAAAAAACAAAGAAATATTATAGAACTTGTTGACTGATTGGACGTTTGTAAGGCTTTCTTTTATTTTTTTTTTTTTTTTTTAACGGCTGATAAGTATATATATAGAGAAAAAAGTTATTCTTAATGTCGGGGAGTTTGGAGTAATAAGGTAAATGATTTTAACCGAATAAGTTATAGAATCGTGCAAGGATTATCTTCTAAAAATGATATCTTGACCTTATAATTGTCTGGATACACAAAGTACACTTTGAAATAAAACTAAACAATTGAATATGTTTTGGGCATACAAATCATATTCCCGAATTGTTTCTAAGTCCCAAAATGTGTTTGATGTTATACTTATATGGGAAATGATCTATCGGGAAACTTCAAATTTTGGAGAAGGAGAGAAGCAAATCTTAGTCATTTGAATTTTTCATAAATAAATATTTTTAACATTTATTTGTGATGAATGTTAAATTTTAAAATTATTCGTAATTTTTAAAATTCATTTATGATGAAATCAAGGGTTGAGATTTGTGTCCCCCATTCTCTAATTTTTTAACTTCTTTCTTGATCCCCACTCATACTTATATAATACCCAATATTTTTATGGCGGTTTACAATGTCTAGATATATTCCAAAACGTTTACACGATTTCAGAAAAATAAATTATATGATCACAACAACTCAGATTCAAATCAACATCATGACAAAATAGATGAAAACAATTTTATATTTTGATGTTAATTGTTTATATTTCACTTTTATATCTTTTAGGTTATTTCGACTTTGATATTTTATTTTGTCTTTGCTAGCAAACTTTTATCACTACTTACCTTAATCGTAAAACATTTTTATCTTCACACGTCTATTTTTATCTTCAGTGTACAAATATTTCAGTGAGTAGAGTATCTGGGTTGGAAATAAAGTATTGATGTGATATATTGGATAATATAGTTCTTCTAGAAGCATTTTAGCATGGTGTTAATCGCACGGTTGAACCGCTTTTTAAAGTCATGCCTGAGCCTGACTACTGACTACCAACCACTAATGTGACATGAGTAATGAGTATGTCCAAATTTAGACATTTTTACATGCCTTATAGTTAGTATGAAGTTTTAACATTTGAACTTACTTATCTTGTGAATATTTAACATGCCTAACACATATAAATCTTAGACCTTGTTATTCTTTTTAGTCTAATGACTCTTGTTGAATTTCGTTTAACAACATTATATACTTTCTTTCTTTTTTAATTTAACGACGTTTGTTATATTGATGATGTTAGGGGTGTAAATAAGCCGAGCTACTTATAACCTACTCGAGTTCGATTCGTTAAAAGCTCGATTTCAATCGAGCCTAAACGAGCTTGAATATATTTTGGAGCTCGTTTATTATATAAGTTCGAGTTTCTCGTATCGTACTCGAACAAGCTCACGAGCCTGAATAAGTCTTTCATTTACATACATTAATTTTTTATAATAATATAATATATCATTACACAATAATAATAATTATTATTATATATATAACACTTAAAATAATAGTAGTAAATATAGTTAAAATTTAAGCAAAAGAATACGAATATTATAGATAATTTAAATAATAATAGATTAAATAATATTATGTAATAACCGAGTCAAATTCGAGCTCGAGCTTATATAATATCGAACGAGCCGAGCTCGAGCTCTTTTTCACGGATTATTTATAATGGTGACTAAATAAAAGTAGTTTATTTTTACGTAGAGTTAAAATTCAGAATACAATATTGAGTCTTATGAGTATAATAAAATTTGATATTAAATAAAAATTACATGTTATTTTTGAAAATGTCGAGTCTTAATTCCAAAGATTTTTACATACAGAATATCAAAATGCTTGATATGTTAATTTAGATATAACCCTGCCACTGTACCCATAAGTCACTCTACCAAAACAAATAAGATACATTTCAAATTCATATCATATAATATGATCGGAACACTCGCACCGGAACATCTCTCCGATTACCTCATTTTAATTCAATCAAATCAACCTCAAAAAGTAATTCAAGCAAGCTAGGTCTCGTTCCACGCTGTACTCGATACGTCCATGAGTCTATACAAAATTCTACGAGTCGAAATAAACCCTACACCTATAGGAATGTAAACGGCTTACCGGAATTTGGCCAAAGTTTACCATCCGGATGCTTGTGAATTTAAGCAGCACGGTGGTGAACGCGATTTTATCGAAATTCATAATTCTTACGTCACGTTGTCTGATCCTGAAGCAAGAGCGATGTATGATCGAATATGGAACTCTGAATTGAGACGATTGTATACGGTTGCCAGAATGACACAAGAGTGTTATACCGGTCAGCGAAGGGAGACCGACCAGTGTTGGTAGATTATAAAGCAAAACTTATAAAAATGAGATACCAAATTAATTAGCGGTTCTGTTTTGATTTGTAATATGATATAATGGGTTAATCTCAGGTAGTTTTGGTTACATGTAAGTTAGCGTACAGTAAAGACTAAAATGTATCGATGAGTTACTATGTTTATGTAGAAAGTTAAAGTTGTAATCATAATTAGCGTTACATATTTTAGTGTAACCTTGAATTCAGCTGACACGGGTTAGGTGAGCCAGATGTAAACCTAGCTAAATTGTTATATTCCGTACTCTCAATAATAGCGGTAGATAAGGGGGTCCTGACGCCCCAGGTGGTAGTCCCACTGAAAATAACTGAGTGTAGTGTGGTCTAAGCTAAACTAACTAGTGAGTCTGAGTTGACTAGAGACATTCTGAGACTAACGGCCTGTAACCGCTTTCAAAATTTTGAGAAATAGTTATTAGACAGTTTTAACTATCAATTAGTTTCAAATTTGTCGATCATTTGTATATACATAATTCAGATATGAACTGGAGTTTTCAGAAACATTGTGGTTCATGTCTTTTGTGCCAAAAACAAAAACAGAAGCATCCTTTGGTTTTATTCGAAGTGAACTTTAATTTGTGTAACTCAAACATAATATAGGGCCGAAATATTAGTTTGTACGGTGATTCTAACATGACTGGGAAGATTGTTCGGTCATTGCTCACATTTATCCTGTTCACGAACCCAATTCTTTTAACATACATGTGATTTGAACAAACAGGAAAGAGTTGGATCCATGCTCACAAATGATATCTACTGGCTTTATTATATACCTAATATTTCTTTACTTTCATTTTCTCACTTGATCCTCATCAATATATACACGTAAGAAACTAGTTAGTGATAGGGGTAACAAATATGACTAGTCAATTTGTTTCGATGTAACTTAAAATTTTTCACAACAAGCTCGGTGTAATTCCGATGTGCAACTAGCCTATAATTTCATGTGTAATAGGTCCTCTAATGACATGATCGTCGATTCAACTAAACGTATAGTAGCCTACTTTTGTAATTGTATTGCTTTTGTTAAAATTGTATCTTTCTAATTAATATTTTGCCTTTTTTGTATAACATGTTGTAACGTACTAACATGCATCACTTCCCCCATTTTAGCATAATGGATGGCAAAAATCAATTATAAAAGTAACAAAACACACGTAAAATGGAATAAAATTCATGAATAAATAAAATATCACTTTTATGAAAATAATGTCATGAAATAAAACTAATCAGATAAAACGTCATTTCTCGTTATAATCATTTGTTTTTCCATTCCTTTTATTTGAATTACAAGCAATCTCACATGAGTAAGTACTTATTAAATAAATCTGCACTACATAAATAAGGTACCCAAACCAAACACCGACTATGAAAATGAACATTAAACGAGTATTGTAATCAATTTAAAAGTAGTGATGACAATGAAGCATATGTGATAGAACACTGTTCCTCATTCTTTTCATACCATACGCTTTCTCACCTTACGTTGATTATTAAAACTTACAATATGGTTGTTTTTGGCACAAGAATATTTATGTATTCTTTATAATATATAAAAGGCAATTTTATAAAATTATAATTATAATGTTGAGAAAGCGATGCTTTCAAATATCTCTACGTGTTTATATATAAAAATAATAAATAAGTAACTTAGAGACATAAAATAAATCTAGATCAATGTTCGTTTTTGCCCCTATTTTGATGATGTGCTCCTTACTTGCGAAGCTACATACAAAAAAAAGAAAAAGAATTTCTTTATTATTTTAAGAGGAGAATCGTTGGTCTGAGTGACGGATGACGATATCATTTACTCAATTAATTAAATTATTAGTTGAGAAATTATATCATATAACAAATAAATTATGCCTCATTCCAAGTTAAGTTATCATTATTATTTTTATATACCCCACTACCTCGTTCTTGTGTACCACTACTTGTGTGTTTGGGGATTATTATTAACAATTTTTTAGATACTCACTGGCTAGATAACTAGTATTTCCTCGTTAAAGAAATGGAGTGAATAATGCACAATGATTTATTTTATTTTTTCTAAAAATGTTATCCGACTAAAAAAGAGACTGCCATATTTTTACATTTGACTTAACTTGCACCAAATTAAATAGTTCAAAGTTTAATGATACTCTTTAAAAAAGGTTCAATGTCCACTAACCACTTCCCAAACGTCGACAAAAGATTATTTTAACTAATCACCTCTCAAACGTCGACAAAAGATTATTTTATTTTAATTTGTTTCATTTAAAAGCCACAATCTTACAATCTAATTCATATGATATCAATGTATTTATACAAACAATACATACATATAACTATTTTACATAAAACTCGAATCAGCAACTATCTTTTTTAATATTTGAACTATTAGAGATCAATCTTTTATATTTTACCGAACAAGTTTAGCATGATTTATAATAATAATAATAATAATAATAATAAATATGTAGAATAAATATACCTAATCTTGAAGCTAGTTGACCTCCTATTTATGAGTATACATTTAGCTTGATTAATTATTTAATATATATTTTATTCAATAAAGAAATTCAAAGTAGCTTACTCCTTAGCAAGAAGAATAAAAACTCCCAAGACTTTACGTCTCATTTAGGTATTTAACATAATAAAATATTAAGATATATTAACCGTTCGACCAACCGTTTGGAATTGATACTTGACCCTTCTAGAAACAATTTAGCCCAACTCAAAACACCTGTGGGCCCACAAGAGAAATACATTTCCGTCATTAGTTAATTAAATTAAATTAAAATATCTATATCCACCTATCTATCTATTTCTATTTCTATATCTATATCTATATCTATATCTATATAACACATAACACAGCAAGTAACTCCTTCACTTACTTGAAACCCTAACTAAAAAAAAATCAAATTCCAATTAATCTCTCCTCTCTTGGCATGAACATGATCGGAACCCTGACAACCTCAATCGCCGGAACTACCCTGCGGCTACCTCCTTCCAAATCTACTTCAAAATTGTTTTCCGGCAAACCGTCGTTTCACGCCGTACTGGAAGCAAATCCGGTTGATCGGACGGCGAGGACGCCGGTAAGTTTATATGAAGTCCTACGAATTGAGAGGAACGCTACACCTATAGAGATAAAAACGGCTTACAGGAGTTTGGCTAAAGTTTACCATCCGGATGCATGTGAATTTAAACCGAATGGTGGTGAGCGTGAGTTTATTGAAATTCATAGTGCTTATGCTACGTTGTCGGATCCGGATGCCCGAGCAGTTTATGATCGGAAATGGAGCTCCGGATTGAGACGGAAATCGGGATTATGTACGGCTGCCGGAGGGTTTTATACTTGCCGGCGATGGGAGACTGACCAGTGTTGGTAGAATCAATTAACTGTATAGAGTATTTTATTTTATTTTTAAGTAAAAGGAAAATAAGAAAATGAATTAATGAATTGCATGAATCATGTAAATTTCATGTTTCCCGTTTCCTGGATATTTTAGTTGGAGACCTTTATTTTATTATTTTCTAATAACATTTTATTAACTTTTAACTTATTTATTGCGGTATCCCATTTGAACAAAATTAGATTGTTCCATTCTTAAATCACCAAAAAATAGTTTTAGGGTTTAAAAGGAATATGTAATGAAATTACAAATCTTAAAAGAATTAAATAATTTTCGAATAATTACTTTGTTGTTGTTAATACAAAACATTAACCCAAAAATAATTTAAATTTAATATTTAAAAAAGCAAATAACAATATAAGTTTAAGTTTGTAAGTATATAGTTAAATCTACTAATAGAAGACAAGGATCAAAACTAGAATATAATATGTTTATAAGAAATATCTCTATATATTGCAACGTAGTACCATGATCTGAAAAGAAATTATTTTTAATGGAGTAAGAGGAAAAATACATATTTAGACTTATGATTTATATAAGCAAGTATGATTCAATAAAAAATAAATATAATTTTTAAAAATGCATTATCTGATTCTACAAACGTTCAACTATGAATTAAAAAACATTATTATTTAAAAACATTTTTTATGAATCAAAATGATTAATTTGCTGAATCAAATAATTAATTTGTTGAATCACATAATTAAAAAAAAAAAAATATTTCCCCTTTCTCCACCAATTTTTTCTTCTCCCTTAATTCTCCCTTAAACACACTCATCCTAACATAATTATATGATTTAATTCCACCAACTTCACTTTACAGTACAGAGAAGGGACCATCTGAAGAAATTGAATGACTTTCCAAGTGACCATACTTTATTTCACTGTAGTACAATCAATTGAATCACGAACCCACAAAAATAGAAATATTGTGGTTTTAAAAGTAAATACTAAAATGGAATGGAATTTAATATAGTGCATTTATTAATATCTAGCTTTACCTCCCACTTAAAAAGTAACGGAAATTACGATCAATCAGTTACCCCTGTGGCCCCCTAATCCACAACAATTCATGCATAACATTACATTTGCATGAACCAAAACTAATTTCTTATTGCCACTGCATCCATATGCTTTGCTTGATTTTATCTTTAGTCGTGCCCTTTTTCTTAGAAGATAACACAGACAATTAACTTCTTTTTTTCTTTTAATGACTATTTAAAGAACAAGTACTGAATAATTATCGTTAAATAGCCAAGTGAAAACTTCAAATATAATCAAAGATCACCTATCCGTGTGAGCCTGAGTTCAAAACAAAACTAATACGTAAGAATAAAGGTGAAACTAAGGTTTCTAAAAGACAAAATATAGGTGCCAAAATGTCCAATTCACATTTTGTACAAAACATACCTCTATTTCAATTACTTACAGGCTTGTTAGTGTGGTGTTTACGAGTCTCATAACCACCCGAATGCTGGAGAGCTCTGCAACTGAAGTTGTGGGGGCACTCACTTGATGGTTTAGTATTGAGTACACTTGTTCAAATATCGGCTTTACGTGCATTGCAATGATCCCGTCTGACGGTTTTATGGCCACCACCACATCCATCATCCAGCCAAGTTTCCGAGATATATCGTTCCCGATATCACATGCCAATTGTTGCAACAATGATAGTAGTACGCCTTGGCTCAGAGGGAGAGGATTACTTGTTAATATCCCCTGTAGATCAACCTACATTTTTAAATCACATAAAAGCATGGATATTAGAAAGATGAGATTATTCCGAACTTATAAGTGATAATAAAGGAGTTTCACAAGAAAAATATAATAACAAAGTATAATAACTGCGTTAAAGGTCAAACAAGTCGGGTTGACACGAAACACATTACGTCCAAATTTTCCAGATTCTTTTAAAATAATAGTTCGTCAACTATGATAAATAAAGTCGAATTATTTTAATTAAACCCAATACTACTTAACAGTATGACTTATAAGGTTTTATACAATAATAAAACATTTTGGACAACTTTTGACCCGTTGGACCTGTTCCCTTCAAACTATTTTTCTTTACAAATTTAGAGATAAAACATAATAACATGAAACACTTTCTTCAAATATTGTAGATTCTTCTATAGATAATCAGCGTCTTAAATATGATTAAAAAAATTATATTATTATAATACTAGCCAAGTGTTTTGCATAAAATGATTTAGGAGGTTAGTAATTGCACTAAAAGAACACCTGGAGCATCTGTCTCCCCATTCAACCCATTTGACATGTTTCTTTTATTTTTACCTCACTAGTATCACCAATTAAAGATAAAAGATAACCGGAACCCACCCATTCATAAGTAAATGGGTTGAAATTGCTACCACTAAGAAAAAGTATACCTGAGAGCATAACCAGGAAACAATCCGAACATCACTTCTTTGCAGGGCAGCAGTAAAAGCTTCCTCATACTTGTGCTCGTATACCAACCTAGATAGCTCTTTAGTTGGATCCACCGGTGCCTCAATCTTATTACATAAACATACAAATATCAGGACATGGTATGAAATATCTCGAGTACTGTAACACAGAGAAGGCGAAACTGACCTTTTCATGAAAGCCAGTGGTGCGCCCGTTGGTTATTTGGCTTATCAATGAATTTGTCGCATTAGAACTCGCTCCCGCAGCAGCAAGAGACATCAATTTCCTTTGACCATCAGCCAATTCACCGCTCAACGTTTGAGTCATAGATGATGCTGAATTGATGGTATCCTGTAAAACCAGTATAACATCAAAGAGGGAAACAATGTCTAGTAATGATAAGTGGGAGAAACTAACTGCGAGATTAAGATTTAAAAGGTCCAACAACAGTCTTGTTTTCTTACCCTCAAAGCAAATGCCAAAGGTGAATGTGCTGACTCAACTTTCTGCTGAGCTGCAATTGTATGTTCAACCATTCCCTTCTGCAATCTAGCATCAACTTGATCAAACATGGTCTTGCAGGACATCTCAAAAGCAGGAACAACAGAAGTCTCCATACTTGACCTTAGTGCTTCCTGGAACATAAATGTTGAGACTCAAATAATCATTAAGAAGTAGCGGATCGACACAAAAATCACAAATAAGAATTTCAGTAATGATCAATCATATATTTGCAGCACATCAGGCCATCAGTTCATAAAAAGATCACATACCTGTAAAGCTTGTTTACCAGAAGTTTGAAATTGAAATTGAATTTGCCTAGAAACAGTAGCTTCGAGCTTGGAATTAACTGCTTTCTCCAGTTGATTTACAGCCTTATCACCTATGCCCCTCTGCACACAATTTTATATCATCAGACTTCTGTCAGATAATATGTTCAAAGTAAAATGAAATGTAAATGACATGTAAATACGTAGAAGTGGTGATTTTGACCAATTTACTTATGAATGGGTCAATTTGGACTATCTTTTATCTCAATCAGGCCAAATTGGTCAAACGGGTAGAAAGTCACCATAGTGTACGGACTACTAGCTCACTTTACTAGAAAACTAAATTTTTATTATGGTAATCACATCTAATGCATTATTATACATTCGTGGGTCAACCCAGCTCAACGTACTAAAATTTTAACAATTTTCGCACATTACCCAGCACACCCAATTTGCCACATCTACTAATGAGAACTTGAAGTAACCTGGAAAGCCTCGGAGACAGCTGTAGAGACTGCTTTCTCAATGATTGGAGTAACTGCACGCCCGACAGCAGGAACCACAGCAGCCATTTCCTTTTTCAGCATTTTCTCTGATGCTGCAAGCAATTCCTTGTGGCCATTTGAGGCTGAAGTTGAAATTTGCTGATAGCGGTCTCTGTTTGACTTTTCTTGTTTTGCCAACTCTTCTTGAGAACGAGCCCAATAAGTATCCAAATTAGCTTTATGAATTTTCTCCATGCTCTTCCCAATGGCTGTCTCAATTCTTTTCCCTTCTTTAGTAATTGGTGCCATAGCCACCACCGGAATCTGCTTATGGATTTCCTTTTGATTGATCAAAACCTGCATTTGAAACATATTTAACTAATTGCTTTTGGAATTAATGCACTCCTGAGAGTAGTTTTAGACTTTTAGCTAGCACCGGCTAAAATTAACCATTTGTTCCCTGAATTACGATTTACAACTTCAGAATATCCAGAGAAGCGCACCCACCATCAAAAGGTACAGGTGGGAATTTCAGGCAAAAAAACCTGGGTTGATTTAGGTTGTAACTTTTAAATACCAGTCAAACGGGTAAGGTAGTAGCTAAAGGACATAATAGGTCGACGGTTTAAAGGTCCCTATAGAAACTTAAAACTGGCCTAACTAAACAGACCTTGAAATTTGACCTAACAAGGACAGTATAACACATGGAAAATCCAATGTGTAAGATACGGAGAGAGAAAATATTCAAAACATCTGTCAACCATTAAGTAAATTGGGCAATTTTTAAGTTAATTTTTACTCCTACAAATCATTACTCTATAAAGAAATACCATTCCAACAGGACAATTAGAAATTTACCTGAGCAAGTGCTTCTTGCATGGACTGAATTTGTGAAAGTATGGCTTCCGCTGAGGGAACACTTGAACTCATTCCTAAGTCATCAAAAGAATCAGTTGACTTCAGGATACTCGGAGAAGAAGATTGACCAGATTGTTGAGCATTTCTTTTCTTCTTCTTTTTTTCTCTCAAAGAGGGACCCGCAGATTGAAGTATTCCAGGTGCACCCATCTCGCTCGGTCCCGACAGATCAGTTGCTACATCATCAGCTTCATCCCGAGCATCTGAAGTTTGATCCACTACCTTGCTTTCTACAGTTTCATCAATTGGTTTGGACCCATTAACCATATTGAGTCCAAGACCAGATGCCTGTGAGGAGAAACATTTAGACTTTTCCTTATCTTCATAAGCAGAACCATTAATTTCAACTTGCGGGAGAGTATCAGCATTTTGACTAATTTCCGTGTCACCCACAATCTTAACCTCCACCTCAGCACTTTGTGTATCAGATTTAACTCCCATGTCATTCACTTCAGAGGATAATGTGGCCATCAATTCAGCAGGAGTAACCAGATGAGTTGGATGCTTAAACTTCTCTTTTGAAATTTTGTTTGCATCATCATCCAACGACGGCGCATCAGACAAGTTAGAATGAGCAGTTTCCAATTGCCTGTCAACCGGATATTGCACAATTTTCTGATCAGCATAACCATTTAGTTGATGACGTGGCTCGAAACCACTCGTTGGACTTAAGAGGTCGGAAATTTTTGGAACTGTTGGTGACACAAGACAAGAAATACCAGTGTCATTAGAAACCGGAGACGGGAATGATTTAGTTTCAGACTCGGTTAAAGGAGAACTCAAGGGATGGCTACAAATAGGTGCACCATCAGGCCTAGACGGTTCCAATTTAACACTAGACGATTCAGAACCCGCAAAACCTTCGGTATCTGTTACATCACGTGACACAGTTGAGCTAGATTTCTCATAGACGTCATAAACTGGGGGTGGTAAACACTGGGACAAGTCCAAAGCATATTGTTGAATGGCTTGTGTTTGGACACAATAAACCTGAACGATTGGGTCACCATTGGGTAATAGATCACTAGTGCCAGTAAAGCTCAATATTGGAATAGTGACGGTGAACTCTGCAATGTAATCCATACGTGTTGTTTCAGGGTTGGGCCCGTAATCCAAGTGTACAGCATATATAGCATTCTTCTTCGCATTTGCAAGCAATAGAAGACCAGATTGAGATAATGCAACTACTTGATTAAAAAATGCTTCTTCAATTGCAGGTTCAGTAGAACTCTTCAACTCCAATGTCTGAGTACAATGCCATGATTCAGCATCACTAGGAAGCAACCATCCTTCTTCGCTTTCAGAGACCCATATTTTCACTTCACGATTCAACGGGCCCTGCAAATATCTTCCTATATATCAGAATAAGGAAAAGGAAGGGCTTCTTGGGTATATTACAGCCATTAATTCTTACTAGAGGTCCAAAGTTGACCCCTTTACTAGTGAACGTGATGATTTGGATTGTGATTTTTCTCTAACATATCAAAATGGTAAACAATGAAATAAATGAACAGAGAATGAGTCAATTGGACTGAACACTTCAAAATTCATTTGTACTCAATTAGTGAGAAACTATAATTTTGTAAATCATATTTGACAATTACCACTTTACAAGTATAAACTTTTGGAGACATGTGTTTCTGGTCAACCTGATCCAACCTCAGTACCTCATCATTACCCTACCCACCTGACCTGCCCATTTTGCCACCTCTCTTACCATTCACAGAGTCACAATAGAGAGGCAAATAAATGTACTATTACAAAAAAAAACTATCTGCATCCGACCTTATGGTATATATTGGAGAATTAAATTCAAAGAAAATCATATTCAAAATGGAAAGAAAATTGGTTTACCACGTACCCCAGTGATAAGTATAATGTGATCTGGACGATGAGGAGCAGTCAAGAATGTAACAGAGTTGACAGGATGTCCATCATGTGGCCTCAGTACAGCAATGGGTACTGATTTGCGATCTTCCCAGATCTTTATCTGATCAAGCAAAATAATGTTTCACATGCACAACTTATAAATGAGAAATAAAGATACAAACTAATGTTCAAGGTGCAGCCACAAGAATTAATATAACAAACGGCAGCAGTCTTTTTTTTAAATGCACAAACGGCAGCAGTGTAGCACAGATAAATCTCTATTTAGTACTTCTTCCTCAATTTTTAGATAAGCTAAGATTGAGATTCCATGGATTCCATGAAAATTACATAAGGCAAGGGAGTCAAAAGATATATGACCAATTATTATAAATACTACCAACTCAGAAAACTAATTGCTGATCCATTCAGATGTTAACAGTAGACACGTCACGCAACTTAGATGACTAAGACACATGGTTTTCTGTTAGTTGTACGATATTCAACCATACAGATTGCAGAATTTCAACAAAAGCTTCTAGTTACTAACTACGTCAATAGCTCCTTAACATTAATTACAAAGAGAAGGCATAAATGTAGAATCTTAAATAAACTAATCACAACGGGATAATACTATTTTAGTAATGCAGTAAAAATAGACACAAGTCGGCCAGTAACACTATGATAAAAAAATGTATTAGTGAAAGCTCACCGTTCCATCCACAGAAGCGGAAACCAAACGGGTGGTCATCCATTGGCACATTGATAGGTCAGTCACTTCACCGTCATGCTTACCGACAAACTGAATTCCATCAATCAGCTTATCAACAGAGCATATAAGAGGTTCCTCTGCAGAGTAAACTTTACCTCTCCCAACCTTTGTAGTATCAATTTTAAGGATACGATTCCCAATACCAACCACAAGAACTTCCTGCAATATATACAATTAAATAAACCCCATTAAGTTTTTAGCAAAATAAAAAAGTCACATGACAATAACAGAATATTATGAAAACATTACTTGCTTATGGCAGTGCCAACAAACTCGAGGATGAACAGGTTCTCCTTCTCCTACAATTTGAACAGCAATTACTATTTTTCCAGTGATCTGTGCCTTATTCTCCTCATCAGGACCTTCTGCAATCTTCCACACGTAAACTCGTCCATCCACGCTCGCACTGCATACAAGCACGTCAGTATAACATTATAACCCAGAGATTAAACCAAGAAAAATAATCTATAAACAATATCCTACATTCTAACCTCGCTAGAACGTGAACATCCTCAGCAAAAAAAGCCATATCCGTAACCCTCTGAGAAAGAAATATATATTGTTTCTATCAGAATATAAGATACAATGTATTTATGATAGATGTGACATTCCGTAGACTCGTAATTTGGACGTGTATTCTCAAAATACTTATTGCAACTTTACAAATTAAATTTAGAAGTAAAATCAGATGATTAGTTGCTTAAAGCTACCGATACTTACGTAATGTCACATTTATCTCAATGATCAGTTTTCATACACTCAGTTTTTCATTTCAGACGCAACTTATCATCCAAATCCACAGTTCTGACCCTAAATATCAGGATATCATGAATCACGATCATAATCAATTTACCCAATCACAAAACAAGCAGAATGATGAGATTTCAAATGGCCATAATTAGTTTAAACACATGTCCAAAGTCCCCTTAGTCCAAAAACGGTATGCAAGTCAACAATCATACCAAATTAACAAGTCAATTACAGGCAACGGTCATTCTTTGATCTACATTAGCTCTTACTAAAACTAAAACCGAACTATCATAATCCCATATCCTGCATTTACAACTAAAAGAACTAACCTGAGCAAGACCTTTAAGCAATGATCTTAATGCAGTATTTATATTAAGAACTCTAATAGTCCCCGGTTTCAAACCATAACATATATAACTCTTATTAACAGCAATCTGCCGTCCTACTACCAAATTCGGATCCGAACCATACTTCGTAATCGGAGTAACCTCAAGCTGAGGCTGAATCTCACCAGGCAACCTAACATCAATATCATAAACAACATGATCGCCGATCAAATGCCGTCCTTTCGGCAGCTTACTACTTGGCATTCGCATAACACCTGGTGATGATGGAACCTTAACGTTCAAATTAGGGTTCTGTACCGGAACAGGCGGTGACTGATTTGATAATTGCGGTAAAATATCTGACGTGGAAGGTGATGGTGGGGTGCTTAAGAGAGCCATAAGCCGCGCTCCATGGTTAGGGTTAGGGTTTGTATTGTTAGGGCTAGCTGGTTGAAGAGGGATTGTAGGGTACGGAAGTGATCGTTGATGTTGTAAATTAGAAGGAAACTGTTCGTTTGGTGATTGAACGTGAAATTGATGGTGGAAATTCGGGGTAGTTTGGGGAATTTGATAAGAGTAAGGTCCGGTGGCGGTGACGGTGGGTGGAGGATAGGAAGCGGCGGAAGACGGTGGCGGTGGAGGGTAAGGATTGTTAGGGTTGAATAAAGTTTGAACATCAAACGGTTGTTGATTTTGATTGTGATTTACAGGGGAAGTCATTATGGTTTGTGGAATTTGAGTGAGAGTGAAATGCGGGGTTTATTGATATGAGATCTTAAATGGATAATTAATTCAATCACTTGTTTATGAGAGTGTGGGTTGATGAGTGAGATTTGAGGACGTTGATAGTGATTTGACTTTTGGGAGACCAAACCCATGTTGATGATTGATGAAGATGGCTTCGATTCCCCCTTATAATCAATTCACTAATAGTTATGAACAGTATTTATTTTCTTTGATTAAATAGAATTAAGAAAATTAGCAATTTCAATTGCTAGTTGAATGGTTTTTATCCTTTACTTACGTGATAGACACCAGACTTCAAGTCTTTTCAGGTGTAACCTCTACGATATCTTTTTTCCTTCATTTTTGCTTTGCTTCTTACTTATTATTATTATTACATTATTATTATTAATTAATTATAAAATAATAATAAGACAATTAAAAGTTAATATAAGAAATTATGAATTATAATTCAATCCTATTTATATTTAGGAGAATTTTCCATTTTTGTCCTTATGGTAGTTACGTTTCTTCAGTTTTATAACACGTATGCTAATTCTCATACATATAACAACTTTGCATATTGATTTGAATTCTATATATATTTCCCTGAGATAAAAGAAAATATGGGCAATTTGTCTTTTCAGAACTATCGGCCCAACTAAAAAAATATCCTTGCCATAGGACCTGTTCCTGATCAGAAATTAGTGAAATCACATCTCCTATTCTTTCCCCCGACCCCTCTACTAAGAAAGACAGTCACTTCTTAAAATATCTTATATACATAACATATATATGTTTGAACATACATACATAAGCTTACTGAAAGTTCGAAAGTTGTTTACGGTTAGGTTTGAACTTCGGCGCCATTGATTCACGAAAGAGATGTAGGTCCGTAGTTGATTAGTTGAAGAAGAAAACGGCGACTTACGATGATCAGAGAAGACATGGTGATGCGAACGGTTTATGGGTTGTGATTTTTGCTCCGACTCTTTGATTTTTATGAATATATGTATTCAAATATTGAGTATGTGTATGTATGTGTATAATATATATTCATTTGCAGGTGTGGAAATCTTTGATTCTATGATCTATTGATATTGACTTCAATTGAATTGGAAAAATAAAATTAAGTAGAGTTCTAATTTATTGGACTTGGGGAAGAAGAGGTAAAATTATCCTTTTCTATAACATTATTTTTGTATTAATATATACCTTTTTACTCAAATAAATTTAGAAAATAAATAGAGAAAGGTATGTTAGTCATTTTAGGTAGAGGAGGGACTGAGTGTGTAATAGCTTTTAGATTTTTGAATTGCTGGTAAAAATATAAAGTACAAAGATCAATGCTGAAAATGTGTGAAAACTACGAGGACCATTCATGCAATTTACTCTAAAATTTACATATTATATCTACCTATTGAGTAGCTAAATGCCAACTCAAACACTAAGATCCGTTCAATCATGCATTGCGAAACCATCACTAACTAAATTTGGATATATAAAACTATGTAACTGTTCTAACTACAC
The DNA here is from genome assembly GCA_963921325.1 of Logfia minima. Taxonomy (NCBI): domain Eukaryota; kingdom Viridiplantae; phylum Streptophyta; class Magnoliopsida; order Asterales; family Asteraceae; genus Logfia; species Logfia minima. Next base: position 4,135,955 of record OY992763.1, on the reverse strand, counting down.
AAATATTTCATAAAACTAGTGGTCTAATACGTCCATGCATTTTTCATGTATGTACGAGTAAATTGACATGTTATGTTTGGTACAAGAATGAAGAATTATCTGCATACCACCAACATATTCTTCTCCACCATTTACTTATTCATAAACCTAACTTGTTTAGAATTCTCCACTGAATTTTTCAATTGCACTTAGTGTTTGTCCATCAAATATGAAATAATCTACGTATAAATGAAGACGTGTTGTTTGATGTTGTCATTATATGCATATGCTCAGTATTGGTCGGGGTAACACTTGGGTTGGTGTTAAGTTTTGGTATATTCAATGAAGGAATTCAAAAGATCAAGAGCATAGGGCACTATTATCAACCTCACCCATGTCCCCATTTCCTGGGGGTAGGTCATTTCGCTCACCTCCCCGTTTTAATCACCATAAGCGTCGACATAAACATATACAGATTTAGGGACATGATGTAACTATTCATTATAACCTTTAATATTGAAATATATATTACATGAATCAATCTTATATAAAAAGGTTCACTATTTATCATTTCCTTCATATTCCAATAGTAGATGTTTTTTAGACTCGTGATTGAACATCAAGCTATTATGAATCAATAATTCTATATATGATAAAGTGAACACAATACGACTATAGATGTGGTGATGGAAACCAATCTTTTGAGCAAGTACGTCTCGTTTTAACCATATATATATATATATATATTTTGAATCAGTATATCGAATTAAGGCATGATCGTTTATTTGTTAATTTCTAAATCGTTTCATTAGTTCATTCAATGACTGTTGTTTAACCATGACGTTTTCATGCTTTCTTCGTGTTGCCATTTCATTATCACTTCTACCGACTACAACATCCTCTGTTGCACTTTGTTCATTGTAATTATCATTTTCGTATTATTTCAAGGAAATACAATTCTTAATGCAACCCAACACCAAAAATGATTGGTAATTGTGGCACTTAGTAATTAGTTGATCTTATAAATACATCGACATTTTTATTATGCTATTAATAAAAAAGTCTATAAATTATGGTAATATGCAGTTTATTTATTTTATGTTGCAATCGGTTTGTTGTTGACTCTCTAATAAAAAGAGTTTTTTTTTTCTTTCTAAAATAACAACATACTTTTTATTTTTGTACTTTTAAGTTACTGTACATCTTTTTGTCCTTCGGAGTCATCGAAACTTAGTTTTTTTTAATCTTTAGAGACCATTGTTCCCATTATTCGTTGGGAGATTCGGTAAACTATTGATGATGTGATCAAGTTTAAAGATTTGATCTTGTGACATTGAATCTTAATTTAAAAACTTAAAAAGTTAAAAAAATACACATGAAACAACTTCGTTTTATGTGATAAAACTTATACGTAGTTTGAAACTCTCGTTCGAATCGAAAGTATTTTGCTTACATAAAATGATGTCGTTTCATGTGATTTTTTATTTTTTTTTACTTTTTACGTTTTTAAATTATGATTTCATATCACAAAATTAAATTTATAAACTTGATTACATCATCAATTATTTGTTGAATCTCCTAATGGATAGTGCAAATAACCGAAGGATAAAAAAGTTAAGTTTCAAATGCCTCCAATGATTAAAAAAATGCAACGACTTACACCTTGTTCTCGAGTTTTGTAAGGAAATAAAAGAAGAGAAAAGAAAAGGGAAGAAAAGAAAGGAGTTCAAATCTTCCTAATTTGGAAGGTAATATAAGAATATATTGTTTTAGAAAAAAAAGCAAATAAAAATTAACTAAATTATTTTATTTGAGTATAAACAAAAGGAATAAAAAAGTCAAATATTCTAACCAAGATTAATTCTAGTTGGTTGCAAAAGATTAATCCCAATTACCGTGTGATCCCAATGATTACGGTGCAGAAACTTTGAGGAGTTTTTTCTTCTTTCTTTCGGGTCAACAACAACAAAAAAGCACTTAATAAATAATCCTAAAAACCACTCACATAAATTATCATAATCGTAACTTTGAATTTGTTGAAGAATTATAATATGAAGATCACCGTAATGACACCTGACGAGCAAATCGTTACTTTAGAAGTCGATCGTGATGAATCCGTACAAATTCTTTCTCAAAACCCTAGGAAAATTTGCAATTTTGGTTTCTTATATTGTTTATTATATTATATATTATATTCCCTATTAATAAAAATTCCAACTTTATTTGTGTCTATCTAACAGGTTGAAAATCTGAAAGCTTTACTTGAAATTGAGGTGAGAAGATTTAAGTTTAATAATTTGACGTAAAGTTAGTACTATTTGTAGTTACTGATGTTACTTGTTTTTTTTTTTTTCAATTAAACGTGATGTGTTTATAATAATAGTCTGAAGTGCCACTTCAGCAACAACAGTTGCTTTACAATGGAAAAGAGATGAGGAATACTGAGACATTGAGTGGTCTTGGTGTTACTGATGGTGATTTAGTCATGATGGTTTCCAATGCACCTTCTTCAAGGTCTGATTTTTATTTGAATTTAGTTATTTGTATGTATAATTGCAATAATCACATTATGATGATGTCATTAAGAGGTTGTCGTTTAGAACTTTAGACCCATTTACATCGTTTATGATTTTTCCTTGACGGGTAACATTTAAAATTAAAGCCAATAGAGTAACAGGTTGAACTTTAGATTATCACTATAAAAGCCATAGTTTTCGTTTTTTAATTATTACTAACGTGTCATATAATGTTTGTGTTCATACTTTTAAGGCATTGAGTACCTATAAAAGGCCGACACAACAATTTGCCTATAACCCGACTTGACTGGTTTTGACCCGTGCTTAAAACAACCTGTTTTGACCCCTTACCCAACCAGCCCATTTTGAATTGATGGAGTTGGAGTTGCATGCTTTTGCTCATATCACTTTTTTATTTTTTTTAATGGGTTTACCATAATTCTTGCAGACTTTGGTTTAAGATATATGTTATTTATGATTTATGATTATTTGGTTAATCCATTTGGTTTATAGCTATAGCGTTTTATGATTGACAAGTAAATGTTTATCAATTTATATATTTTGATTGTTTCTTTAGGCTTTAGGATCAATAGACCTCTAATCCACAATCTCACTTATGTTTAAACTTATATAAATCTATTAAACATTTTCCACTTTTCCCTCTTTCCTAAAGATTTAAGTTTATGCTAACTAATGGAGGTTTGAAATTTCAGGGGTTCTAGCAATGAAGTCAGCTTAAATCGAGATGGGTCCGCTGTAGACCCGGCTGCCTTCCAACAGCAAGTGCGCAATAATGCAAATTTGATGGCCCAATTATTTCAGGTAGAAATAATATTTTGTTAGCTTGAAAGCGCATCTCTGTATGAGTTCCTGACTTTCGGTGTGTGTATAACAGAGTGATCCTGAACTGGCACAAGTTGTTCTAGGGAATGATCTGAATAAGTTGCAAGACCTCTTAAGGGTACGTCACCATCAGAGATCTGAATATAGTCGAAAGCAGGAGGAAGAGATGGTTAGTGGCATGCTTAATAAACTATAAGTTACTTGATTGCAATTATTTCTTGTAATTTATACTATCTAAAAGTTATGTTGATGGTAATTTCTTCATCCAAAACACAGGCACTACTTTATGCAGACCCTTTTGATGTGGAAGCACAAAAGAAAATTGAAGCCGCAATCCGCCAGGTGTGACCATTTATTGTTTTTGTAACTAGTGAAGATTATATATGTGGTTATCGCTTCTCATAGACACCTTTTTCTTCCATGGCATGTGAGCATTTGGTTTTACTCAGTAGTGAACATGAATACAAGCATTATCCAGCATGTTGAATAGCGTTAATTGATGCTCTAATAAAAGAATCCCTTTAAGAATATGACTTTAAACTCAGCAACCATGATTTTTCCACTGTGTTTGTGGGACATGGTAATATTCGTTATGACAGTCTAACCGTGTGATGCAATTGTTTTGCTCTTATAACTATTAGTGATATCATCGTACTTGCTTGTTCCTTCACTTGTAATCTTTTCTCCCATTTATTGCTTATGGCCCATTAACATCATTTTTTCCATTTCTATTTGATATTGCTGTCATATTTTTATTATTTTCGTCTTTGAGTCGGTGCTCATTATTTGACAGAAAGGTATTGATGAGAACTGGGCTGCTGCACTAGAACACAATCCTGAAGCTTTTGCAAAAGTGGTATGTACTACTGACACCATCTGTATACAACCCGAAAGTTTTTCGATGTAAATTAATATTATCTTGATTTATCTTTCAGGTCATGTTGTATGTGGACATGGAAGTTAATGGTGTTCCCTTAAAGGTAATAATTATAACAATAGATGGCACTTTCATGCTTCATCTATCTTCATGGAAATTTCACATCATTTTGGTTACCAGCAGCTAAATTTTAGTCTCTGTTTTTTGGAAAATAGTATACATGAGCTCTTAAATCAGTACTAATTTGGGTCCTGCTTGTTGAAATTAGGCTTTCGTCGATAGTGGAGCCCAGTCAACTATAATATCAAAAAGCTGTGCAGAACGTTTGGGGTATGTATCTTTTGGGTTATAGATTGTGACTTTATCTCTAGCAGGTCACAAGCATAAATTTTGGGGCTTTTTTTTAAGCATTAAGTTCTCAAGAATTTTTTTCCGGGTCCATTAAACATGAACGTATTTCATCTTGTGCTAAATAGTCACCAGTTTTAACTCATACGTAAACTGCCCATCTTGCCACCTAAGAGAGTACTACTGTGTTAATGCTACAATCTGCCTTCTCAGATTGCTTAGGCTTTTAGACCAACGATACAAGGGCATTGCTCAAGGAGTTGGCCAGTCGGAGATTCTTGGTCGGATACACGTTGCTCCGATCAAAGTAGTAATTCTTACGTTGTTTACTCATTGTTTTTACTTTCCCTCAATCTTGTTAAAAATGTCAACTTCTATAATCATGGTAGATCGGGAATATTTTCTATCCTTGTTCTTTCTTGGTCTTGGATTCTCCCAATATGGAATTCCTCTTTGGATTGGACATGCTCCGTAAGCACCAATGCATAATTGATTTAAAAGATAATGTCTTGAGAGTTGGCGGAGGAGAGGTTGCTGTTCCATTTTTGCAAGGTCAGTAATTTCTATTCCACTTTCTCGCCGTTAATAATGGGCGTTTTATTACGTATTCAATTGTATTTTGATATGTTTAACTTATGTATAAATATACAGAAAAGGACATCCCACATCGTCTATTGGATGAGGAGAGGCAATTTATCGAAGGTTCTAGCTCTGGACCTCAAGTAAGACATTGCTTTGATCATCTGCGTGTGTGGGTCATTATATCTTCAAAACTCTTGTTTTCAGTGGCAAATAGGTGGGTCGGGCGGATTGTGAAATTGGCCAAGATGTGTATTATTTTAATGTGGGTCAAAATGGTATGGGTTGAACACCCACCCCCACCCCACCACCACCACCACCGCACATGCGTACATATATTTGTATCTATTTATTGAATTTCAAAAGTAATTGATGTTTTAACTATTATTAGTGAAAACTATACTGCTGAAATAAATCTGTTTTGGTTAAATAAATCTTCAAAGAAGTTTAAGACAGTTTAATAGTACTTTGGGAAATTTTGAACTCGTTGGGTTTGACCGGTTCACTCTTAGATAAGTTATTTAGTTTGACCCATTCGACCTGTTAGGGGTAAAGTCTATCCTAAATAGATCAATTTTAATGCCTACACGTTGAAGCCATCCCGTGTTTGAGTTTTTTCTCATTTATGATAGACTAATGCATAATGACACATCCTCATTTAGTGTCGAGAGATTTCTTAACATACAAATGTCCCATTTAAAATACAATTTCAGGGTACATCTGGATCACCGACACCTTACAGCGGGCAATCTTCCGGTTAGAATTCTTTCCCGTGTTATACAATTATTTAGCATCATTTTCTTCATAAAAACTTTAAATGAGCATTAGATATAGTATGCTTAAGCCACTCGTCATTGTTATCTCTTGAAAGTCTCAAGAAAATGCAATATTTGACTGACCAATCAGTTTCACAACAGTTCTCGACCATCGGTCAAATATCTAATATACCTTCAATAGTGACCAAATTTAATCATTATACTGTTTGTATTGACGATACCAAATAAGTAGCTTTAGTCTCAAGGTTCAAGAAAGTTCCATAAAGAAAATGAATTGCAATGTGATATTTGAAAGTGGATAGTGGGCAAGGGAAATATGTTCTACTTAAGGTCTATGATGACAAAATTTTCCGTTGTTTTGCCATGCTGCAGGACCTGTAGGTGGCGGAGCTCCTACACAGGTAACTTTTTTTTAAGTGCAATCTTTAACCGCACGATGGCTTCTATTTAACATCAAACGTGAAGGGAACAAAACACAAAATGGCAAAAAGGGTGGACTGGGTAACATGTCAAAATGGGTCGTGTACTCGTGTTGGGTTGACCTGTAACACATTTTATTCAGGAATTCTAAAATTTTATAAAAACATTTAGCGTATTAGTATGTTACAAAATTATATTGTTTTAATCTAATGTTTTTAAATATGCGGTTTTATGCATTAAAGATGCACATTGAGGCCATCTCCAACCATCTCTAAATCTCCAACTTCAAATATGAAGGAAAAAGAGCATCTTTTAAGCATCTTTCATCTCCAACCATATACTCCAAATAACGTACTTCAAACACTTCTATACTAATTATGGAGCGTGAATATTGATACTCCATATTTGAAGTATTCTTCACCCTACTCCAAAATTTTCTCCAATTATGGAGCGTGGTTGGAGAAGGTATTTTTCCTCTACACTTCAAATTTGGAGGAAAAGGTGCTTTTGGAGCATAAGGTTGGAGATGGCCTAAGTGACTCTTAACCTGGTTTTATTTCAGCTATTTTAGTATCTTACCTGTTAGCTCATCAGACACCAAACTTATAACCTGAATATACACATTCATAAGTCAATGGGTCAAAATTGCCCTCTCTATGACAAAATCCAAATGTAATGAAAGTGGAATACGAAATCTCATTTTCTTACTGTAATGTTGCGAGTTCAGGGAGCTGATTTTGAAGCCAAAATTGCAAAGCTTGTAGAACTAGGGTTCAGTAGAGATTCTGTTATACAAGCGCTAAAGCTTTTTGATGGCAACGAAGAACAAGCAGCTGGATATCTTTTTGGCGGCTGAACCTCATTTATAATTTCCATTTTTTCAACTTGATCATACAATTGCAATTTTTCCCTGACAATCACAGATATGTACTTTGTATCATATTTTTTTCTTTTCAAACTTTATATGTACTATATAAAATTGATTTTGCTGGCCAATAGCCAGCTTGAGAATTGTTCCACTTTTATGCACTTAATTTGGTCGCATCATTGTGAGTAGCCATCTTTCTATGGTTCATTATTCTTTATCTTTTGAAGATAAACACAAATTATTTGATGATTGTCCAAATATAAATGATTTGTTTTGTCCAAATATAGTTTCTTGCAAATTTAGTTATAAAGTTGTAATATTTGTTTTCATTTTAATTAAAAACGTATTAAATTAATTAACATAAACACTTCGTTAAGATAACCAAAACAAATACATTACATCAAAAGAAATAACGTTACAATAATTTAAACTAAGATAATTTACATAATGTTGAAATCCTTTTCCAAACCTTTTCTTCTTTGTTCAACTTCTGTTAATGCAATTTACCATTTCTCGGTACATGTTTTTTCTTCAGGACCTTCAGGCTGACAGCTAGGACAAGGAAAAGTCATACCACACAACTTTGCTGTCTCGTAAAATTCAACATCAATTATATTAGCATCATCATCATCATCATCATCACCCTTAACTTTTTCATCCAACATCTTCGAAACACGATTCAACAAATCAACCCAAGACAATCGCTCTTTTGCTCTTGCACGTTCAACGAAAATGGCAATTTACGCTTCCCTTTCTTTGATAAGGTCTTATCAACTTTTGTACCTGTACCACTCTCTTTCTCTGTATCAGGCATTTTTACAAACACTTTATTATTATTATTATTGTTATTATTATCAGCTTTTAATTTATGATTATTATTATTATTGCTTTCCTCTTAAAACATTAAATTATCCACCTCATTAGTTGAATCGATCACACGCACACAATCATCATCACCATTGTCATCATCATCATCCGACATCACTACCGTCTCCTCGTCACCAGTTTTCATCTTCCGATCAACTGCTGCCGGTGACACGTGGTCATCGTTACTTGAGTTTTCAGAATGACCGTCATCATCAACATCAATTACATTAGCATCATCAACATGGATCTTGCTGACGCGTTCCGGTGGCTCTTGGTTACGTTTTTCCTGATATAGCTCAGAGTAAAGTTTTTGATAACGAGAACGTGTTCGCTGATATGGCTTCGTCTTCGAAAAATCCATCACTTATCAACTCAATCCACTGCGTAAATCAAACAAACACACATTTATTAAGCCTAAACTAAAGTAAACATAAAATTAGTTACGGAATTACATTACTCACCAGAAAAATAAACGATGTCGCTGAGACAAGTTTAGAACTACGATGACTTTGGAATTGAACTTGAGAATGAGTCGTTGGAATTGAATTTGAAATTGAATTGTGTTGTGAAGAGAGCGAGAGAGAGAGAGAGAGAGAGAGAGAGAGAGAGAGAGAGAGAGAGAGGGTTTGATTCGTTTGAATACAATTAACAACACTGTTGTATTCTGCCGAAGATGGAGTAAGGCTGATCCGTACGTATAATTAAAATGTAACACCGACACCTGAAAAAAAAAAGTTTTATCAAATCAAATTATATAATGATAATAGATCAAAGTAATACTACTAATAGTAGTAGTAAAAATAAATATATAAACATACATATGAATACTATCAATAACTGTATGAATAAAATAAATATATATTCAGCTAAAACATCATACCTAACTATTTTAATACTACCTAAAACACCATCTCAAATAAATAATATGTCTATCTACATATACACCCCCAAGATACATAAAATATCTATCGACCTAAAAACTCTCTACTCATCTATCATAAACCTACATTACACTCTTATATCTATAAATCTCTATATAGCTAAAATACCATACTCATATATTATAGCTCTATCTATAAACACCCTATTTAGCTATTTAATTATATATAATATCTCAATATACAATAAATATATCAATCTACCTAAAACACATTACTCCTTCATCCTAATTCTAGACCTTCACAAATTCCTATCAGAGGTCATATCTTCAGTCAAGAGAAGCTCCTTTATGTCAAGCTTCGATCTATCCTCCCATCTACGTTTTGGTTTACACTTTCTCTTCAAGCCATCGACTGTGAGTGCTTCTACTCTCCTAATTGGCACCGTCTGTGATCTCTTCCTTACATGTTCAAACCACCTTAGTATTCCTTATAGAGAGTGTTTGAATATGTAGAGTAAATTATTTCACGAAAATAAACAAAAAGGCACGATGATGATAACTAGTTTACCGATTAACATTCATGCGCTACCTTTAAATATCACGATTTGATCAACTAATATGGAACAAATTCATTTCTAAATTTTTTATTTATAGAATTCATTTGTTGATTTAAAAAGTATAATGTATAAACTTGAACACCTAAATTCAAACATACCAACATTAAGCGTGATGATGATACATATGTTTACCATATATTAACCTACAATATTAATATTATTTATTTATTTGCTTGCAAGTGGCTTATTGTTCATCATTTTCAAACATGCTTTGTTGCTTATACTTGATCATTTTTAGCATCATGTAATTTTGAATGTTTTACTGACACTACAACAACTATACCAACCAAAAAAAATTCGTAAAATAAAAAAATGGTTTAAAATCATTTATTTGTAACCCAAAGGCAATGAAATCAAATCAATGTTTCTTCTTACTAATAAAGATGAAATTGAAGATGACAAAGAGATACATACTCTTGAAACTTTTTGTCAAAGGCATATCAAGTGTCAGTAGTATCTCCTCCTATATGTCTACATTACTATTACTATTACTATTCTACTCTAAATTAAGGATAGAGACCATGGTTAAGAGAGTGGAGAATTTGCTGATAAAACAGCAAATTGAATGCCTAACCCATGTTTGTGTTTGAATTCATTTAAGGCCCTAGTTTGTCAGACTATTTGCAAAAGTCTGAACCATTGCGTTGCAACAACTTCATCTTTTCAACAACTTTCTCTCTACTTGTCTGAAAAATAATGAAGCGATTTTCTTTCTAAAAACTATTTCCGGTCATCCCGATTACTCAACCCATAAACAAATGCAAGATAAAAACTAAATATGTTAAAAGAGATGTTCCAATTACCAATAAAGTTGGAGTTTGGCTCGAAATGATCAAACTTAGCACGAATCGACTCAATCACAAATAAATGGGTCAGGATTGTAACCTATAACTAAAACTAAAACTAATGCTAAAAATCAGTGTTGCTCCATATTTGAAGTTGAAGATTTGGAGATGGTTGGAGATAACCTAAGCAGTTCAACTTACCTGTGTTGACTATGATTATGGCTAGGAAACTTTTGCTCAGCTTAATTCATAACTTCTTCCCCATAGTCTTATTGGCCGTATCTTTTTCAACACCTTTAAACAATATCAAACTACAGATACGCATTTCAAAAAACTGCAAGCAAAACAATTAACAATATATACATCGTGAAATCATAGATTAGATCAAATTGTAATTCATCACTAAAGTCGGTACCAAATGTATCTGTTTAGTATTTTGTAGTTGTTTACAGTTACTGTAAGATGATCGACAACATACGTGTCTAGTCCTCTCATCATAACCTTCTTTCTTCTAGCATTGATATTAAAGATGGTGATTTAGAGTCATAAGTAGATAAAGAACAATACTAAGAGTTAAGTGTCGTATGAAGAATCACACAAAAAATCAGTTTAACTCAGCCACTCCCCATGCTACATAATGACTTATGGTTCAAGAAATTAATTATGTTTAATTATTATAAGTATATAGATAGATTTTTAACCTTTTATTTAGCAATTCATTCATATCTCGCTTATATTTTCTTCTTTTAACATTTGCTTTCACATCTAAATAAATAAATGATTATTTTTATTTATAACAACAATCTTTAAATTAATGTGAAGGTTTAAGATACGTTATTATTATTTATTTGGAGAAATTATTATTTCTTTTTCATTTCAAACAATTAACTTTTTACCTTTTAAATAAAATAATTTAAATTTAACCATAATAAAATATTCAATATATTTACCTTTTAAATCATCACAAAAAAATACTTTTTATTCAAACAAAACTTAATTAGCTCAAATTAAATTGATGAAAAAATAAGAAAAAGGGGGCGGGGTTTACGAGGGTTTAAGTCAAGAGCATCGTAGGTAACAATCAACACAAAACGACATTTTTGACATCAGAAACAATGACCCTTTTCCTCCTATATTTCGGGGACACGACAAAACCCACATCTTTCAACACCGTATCACCACCACCCATCACCGCACCGTCGTTACACATCCTTCATAAACAGACATAAACCACATTACCTACCACCTACCTTCGATTCCATTAAAACATCCGTCAACTTTCACCATTTAAATACTCAACAAACTGGGCCACCTTTTCATATCTCTAATTATTTCTCAATCTCTCTCATAGGGTTTTTGATCAACCAAAAACCAAAATTATTCATGGCTTTCTCCTCAATTCTTAGATCAACAAACCTACCACCTGTTCTTGAATCACGTCAACCAGTCTCATCACCTTCTTCATTCACTGCTACTCGATCATCCTTAAAGCTTCAATCTACCTTATTTGCTACTGCTGCTGCAGGGGAATCTTCGTTTCTACAGTAGAGTTTTTTTTTTTTTCTTTCAAATTTTTCTTGTAAAAACCATTATATATTGGTTATTTATATATATAATCTCGCAGGGTATCTAAATCTCACGCACGATGCATCAATCCAATTAAAGCTACCGCTAGTCAGACACCACCAACCGTTGCAAGTAAGCATCTTCCAACTGTTTGATAAATGCTCAAGCTGACTTTTTTTTTTTTGAAATGTATATTATGTTAAATTGTATGTACTTGAATTTTGAATAGAATCGGGTTCTGGAGGAAAGACCAAGGTCGGAATCAATGGTATGAGGTCTCAATGTTATCATGATCATTAATTATTAGGTGGTCTTGAGATTGAAGTGTATAATTGTGTTACTCTGAATCTTGTAGGTTTTGGAAGAATTGGAAGGTTGGTGTTGAGAATAGCATCATATAGAGATGATATTGAGGTTGTTGCGGTCAACGATCCTTTTATTAATTCCGACTATATGGTAAGGATTTGAGGTTCAATGTAAGTATGTTTTGGATCGGATTAATGACCCCTTTGGTTAGTTGAATGTTGTGATTTGGGACCTTTTTTAAGTCAAAGTATCAGTTGATGGTGGACCAACTCTGGCTTTTTAGATATTATGCAACAGAACACACACTTTAATTTGATTAGATATACTGTTAGAAATTTAGAGTGTGAGGTTGTTATGAAGGTTGTACATATTTTTTGTAAAGTTTTGACTGCTAAACCATGGTTGGGTTCGTGGAACGTGCAAGTATGGAATTACAAACATACATGTATCAGCGAGAGAGATAGTAGAAATAGAAAGAGCAAACAATTCCCTTGGGTTAGTGTGTCTAAGATTTCTTTTGTCATGGTTGTGTGACGAGTATACTTGAATTGGGGCTTATATAAGTTCTATACATTGCACACTTGCTCTCACAATATACATTTTCATTGTATATATATTTACCTGTTTTTGTATACTTCCCAAGCAATTGAACAAAATAGTTACCTTGGCTGTTTTTGTTGTGTTTGGTTGGTTTTTGCAGGTATAGTTTAGACAAATTTATTTGATAAATAACCATGAGAAGCACTGTGCATGCTTAAGCATACGGTTTGGTAAAGCTCAACCAGAGGTGCCGGAATGGGTGGGTTGGGAAACATGTCACAATTTTGAGAACAGGTTATGGGTCAAATGGGATGGGTTGACCTGTTAGTTTTTTGGAATTTCTAATACAACCAGTATAGTATAATAAATGTATCAATAACAATCATTATGTATAAATAAGAGCAATAATCTGAAGTATGATTCTGTTGGATTATTTATGTATCAAAGTTATTGTTTATTAGTCAAATTAAAAACATGGTAATATGATTCTATGAACAAAGTTTGAACATAACGATTATCGGATTGAAGATAGAAAATTTTCATATTTATAATAAGTTAAGATAAGATATAGAAATATGGATATATAACAATTTTTTCTATGTGTCTTAAGTAGGAGATAGGAGGCCCACCATTCAGCCATATCTTCATCTAACCAACCAATTGAGCCCATTTCAAACCCTTTTGAACTTGTTTGATTGGATCTATATATTTATAATTGGGCACCCTATTTCAACCCGTAAAACTTTTTTATGGCCAAATTTGGCCAAGCAGTTATCTGAAATGGATTACTTGGGCTGCATTTAATTGTGTTTGGGTTATTGTTTATGGGTCTACATTACACGGTTTACACCAACGTATTTGATGATAACGTATGAGATGATTTCCCTTTTTCAGGCTTACATGTTGAAGTATGATTCTACTCATGGTCTTTTTAAAGGAACCATCAATGTTGTTGATGAATCCACTCTGGAAATTAACGGAAAACAAATAAAAGTAACTAGCCAAAGGTAGTTAGATAGTCTTCCGTTGGTAAATAGCATTTGCACTTATGTTACTTGTGCAATGATCTTTTGTTTATTTTATTCTAAAAATGAAATTCATTTGTGTTCAGAGACCCTGCAACAATTCCTTGGGGTGATTCTGGAGCTGAATATGTTGTTGAATCTTCAGGGGTTTTTACAACGCTTGATACAGCTTCAGCACACAAGAAGGTATAACATGGGTTTCTGTTTACTTTAAGTTCTATATGACATTAATACTCCTAGAGTTCTAAGTTGATCTTAATTGGCTGCAATGTGCAGGGTGGTGCCAAGAAGGTGGTGATTTCAGCTCCATCAGCTGATGCACCTATGTTTGTTGTTGGAGTAAATGAGACCACATACAAGCCAAACATGGATATTGTATCCAATGCGAGCTGCACCACTAACTGCTTGGCTCCTTTGGCCAAGGTACTTTATTATTGTTATTTTTTCTGCACGTATCGGCCTCATTTTCTTACATTTTTACTAAATAGAGAAACATATCCATCAATGTAGGATACTGATGGTTTTGTATTTTTTCTCTCCAACCATTGTACAGGTGGTTCATGAGGAGTTTGGTATTGTTGAAGGTTTGATGACAACTGTGCATGCAACCACAGGTTTGTCTGCCTCTATATTTGTGTATATGAATTAGCTTATGAACTATAAACCGCCGTTTTGCGTTCTTTACATTTCGTTTTTAATCATGAGTATATTGTTATGTCTATTGTTCAGCTACTCAAAAAACTGTTGATGGACCTTCGATGAAGGATTGGCGTGGTGGTCGTGGTGCTGCACAAAACATTATCCCTAGTTCAACTGGCGCTGCCAAGGTACAATGGTCTTCAAACTTATAATTTTTTAAAACGTGCAAAAGTGTAGGCTGCCTAAAAATCTATTGTTCATGTTAATATCTCAGGCTGTAGGGAAGGTGTTACCAGAATTAAATGGGAAACTCACTGGTATGGCCTTTAGGGTCCCAACAGCAAATGTCTCTGTTGTGGATTTAACTTGTAGACTAGAGAAGAGTGCTTCTTATGAAGATGTTAAAGCTGCAATAAAGTATGTCATCTTAGATCTCTCCGTCTTTTTTTATCCTCTATAAGTTTGAAAATTAATTAATACCGCTTTTAATGTAATTGAAGGTATGCCTCTGAGGGTCCCCTGCAGGGAATTCTTGGGTACACTGATGAGGATGTTGTCTCCAATGATTTTGTTGGCGATTCTAGGTCATTAAATTTGACTTTTTAATATATGTATATATTTGCAAATAATATATGCTAATTCTTCTTTTTCTGATATATAACTTGGTTCTCCCAGGTCAAGTATTTTTGATGCAAAAGCTGGAATAGGGCTAAGTGCATCATTTGTGAAGCTGGTATCGTGGTACGACAATGAGTGGGGTTACAGGTACATAATACATCTCTCTTGGTTATTCCCTTCATCTTGTAAAGTGTCTGATTTGAGGCCATGTGGCTGCGTAGGGTTAGATGGGGCAATGTTGACCCATTTGCTTTAAAATGGGTCAATATGGGTTGCCCAGCTGGGCCCAACGGATAAAATTCAAGGCTTGCCTAGAATGAAATTGGGTACAATGAGTTGAAAGTCGTCTAAGTTTTTTCTTTCACTCTTAAATTGTTATATTAAAAAAACTAAATTCATTATTTCAACAAAATCATTTATATGATCTTATCTAATACATTGGTTATTTGAAAAATTAAAAGAAGATATGGACTAAAAAGTATTGGTTGGGCGACCCCACACGACCCAGTTGGGTATGTGTTAAGATTTGTTTATTGACCCGTTCCCCAACCTGCTTGGCCGATCCAATTTGACACGTCTAGTGTGGGTAAATGATCGTGTTAAATTGATTGTGTGCAGCAACCGGGTGTTGGACCTGATAGAGCATATGGCGTTGGTGGCATCTTCCAACTGAGAGTATATCACTGTGATTTGTTTGAAGGGCAACATGTTTCGACCTTTTTTTCTTGGGCCATCTTTGTGAAAGTGAGTGCTAGTGTAGAATTGAACCAATGATTTCATGTTTGAACCAATGGTAGTTGATATTGCCATGAAAAGCATGATACGAACATGGGAAATAAAGAATCAAATGATTATTTTGCAATAGTGTGCCATCTTTTTTCTATTTTTGGCCAAAGTTGAAGTTCATGGTGTACATTTATGTTCTACTCTACAACTGTACGATCAATCCTCACCGTCAATGCTAATAAGATAAGTGAATTTGATCACGAAAATGATATTGTCAATATTTTCCAATTGGTTGGACCGTAGAAGCAATGATTTGCTTCATACTGAATGGCTCTTGGCCAATTCAAGGATGATCCAACCACCACCATTATAAGAATAGAAACAACATAAGCTAATGGTTACAAAATGATTAAATAAGCCAAATTACTATATCCGTCCATCATAATCAATTAGCACATTTAAACTTTAAAGGGTGTTTGAAATTGCTTATTTTATACTCCAGGATATATTTGTTTTGAAAATAAGCTTTGCTGCTTAATATTAAAATGTTTATTGAATTGAAAAAGCATATAAATAAATATGAAGTTGTTTACTGATTTTGTTTTTAGATTGCAATGAACATTAAAAAGGGTAATTAGGTTGCAATAAACATTTAGATTGCAATAAACACTAAATCATTTTAAATGGATTTAAAATACTTTAAAATACATAATTTAACATTATAGTATTATAATTTTTATATAATCACTAAATTCTCGTAAAACAAGAGTTTTTTTCCCGAATAAATATAATAACAAACATTATATTTAGTAATTTTAAAAATATTAATCGCAATTTATAATCAATATCGCATCATAATACATTTTAATTATTATATATATATATATAATTAGAACATCTTTAATGTCACTCAAGCCACAAGTTTGCACTAAAATAGTACAAAAGTACAAAAAAAAAAAAAAAAAAAAAAAAACTCCAATGTTAACATTAAACATTGCTTAATTTTAGTACAATGACAAATAGTATTTAGTGTTGTACTAAATTTGGTGCAACACTAAACACTGCACTAAATATTATTCACATTTCAATAATAATATATATTATAATTAAAATGTTTAAATATGATGTTTGCTATCATATTTATTTATTGAAATTAACGACTAACATTCTTTTATATTATATATAATGTTTGCTATCATATTTATTGAAAAAAATATATCTTTTTATAAATTTTCATTTATATTATTGAAATTACTAAATATAATGATTGTCATTACATTTATTGCCGGAATTTAACGATTATATAAAAATTATAATACTATATCGTTGAATTATGTATTTCAAATCAATTAAAAAAGATCTAGTGCAACACATTAGAGCAACTTTCTTCTAGTGCGATTATATTTTCAAAATATATTTTTTTGAACTAAAATAGTGTAATTTGCTGCACTAAAAAGTGCGCACATTGCATCTCCAATGTGCGTAGTATTTTAGTGCAACAAATTATATTTTAGTGCAAAAAAAAAAAAGAATCTTCCAGAAATATGTTTGCACAATAAAAAAAGTTATTCCAATATGTTGCACTAAATCTTGACACTAAATGTTTTTAAATTGATTTAAGTTACACAACTTAACAATATGGTATTGTAATTTTTATATAATCATTAACTTCTCGAATATATGTAATGACAATCGTTATATTTAATAACTCAAAAATATAAATGAAAATTTTATAAAAATTATATAGTTTTTTAATAAATATGATAACAAACGTTATAATTAGTAAATTTTAAAAGATATTAATCTCAAATTTATAATCAATACATCGTATTAATATATTTTAATTATTATTTGATGTGAATAGTGTTTAGTGTTGTACCAAATTTGGTGGAGCACTAAGGCCATCTCCAATGTATACATTAAAATGCCAAATTTGGTGTAAAAATTCATCTCCAACCGACTCACCAAATTTTAGTGTACATCAAATTTTTAAAGATTTTGCACCAAATTTGGTACAACACCAAACATTGCACCAAATTTTTTAATTTTAATTTTTAACTTTTTTGACAAAAATAATTTTACTATATAAGTCCAAAACTTACAAAACTAAATGTGATTAGTTGTGTAATTTGTTTGAATACGTTATGCTTTGTCTACAAAGAGACTCATCTAAAACTCATATACAAAATTATATTTTTATACGTTATACTTTGTTTTCAATGAAACTTGAAAGTTGGACCATATCCAATGTATTATTCTTTTGAATACCTTATATGTTATATAATATACCAAAATTTCCAGTTATTATCTACAATTATACATATATGCACATCGTCTGCAATGTTTATCGTTGTAATGATATTTGTTAGACTAAAAAATAAGCTTGTTATATCCATGCTCAGTTTTTAATGAACTTTATCTTTATAACGATATCACTTATTTACGTTTAATATTGCTAAATTAATTTTAATATATAAACTTACAAAGGAAATTGTTATATGATTAGTGCAATGTTTAGTGCTAACACTGGAGTGAGTCTTTTATGCGTTTGCACTATTTTTAGGGCAAAAAGGTACGTGTAGCGCTAACATCGGAGATGCTCTTAAGGTTACAATTTGTAAACGACTCGAGTAGAGTTGAACTTGACCAATTTAGATTAATGATGTATTCTCGAGTTTTTTTAAATGGAAAAGAAAAGAGAAGAAAATGATGGAAAAAATGTAATATAAGATAGCTCACATTTATTCTCGAGTTGGAAAAAAAGTGAAAGAAATAGAAGGAAAATAGTTGGATGGATTGTTTTCTGTCACGATCACCTCGAAATTGGAACGAAAAGATTTATAATGAAAAACACATCATAATCCACTAATCTCATTTCCTTTCCTTCCTATAAAAAAACTCAATGATGACTTTTTATTATTTTTTATGTTTTTCTTTTCCTTTCCACTAAAAAAGTTCGAGAATGCAGCGTAAGTTCAAGCTTGGTATGATAGCTTAAGGAGCTTTCAAGATGTAGATTCAAGAAACGTACAATATAGCTTGAAAAAGTTGAATATTTACAATTTCTTTTTATTAATAACGAAACTAATTTCAAACGTGTACAATTTTTTTACAAACAAAATTTATTCATAAAATAATATGTAAAATTTGGAATTACAGAAGACTCGAAAAATTCACTAATGTTGTATTCTCGAGTTTTTTTTCAGTGGAAACAAATGGGATGGAAAATAAAAGAGAAGAAAAATATGAAAATGAATGTAATATAAGATAGCTCACATGTATTTTTGAGTCGGTAGAAAAGTGAAAAAAAGGAAAGAAAGTAGTTAGATTGATTGTATTCCTTCAAAGTCACCTAAAAATTAGAAAGAAAAAAATTTATAATAAAAAATCCATCATTTCCATTCCTTCTTCTTTTTTATTTTTTCTTTTATAAAAAAGCTCAATAATAACTTTTAATTATCTTTTTTTTTTTTTTTTTTTTTTTTTCACTGTGAAAAAACTCAAAAATACAGTTGCTGAAACGCTCGACTCGATTGAGTTCAGAGATTCTATAATTTAAGTCTTCAAAATATTAGTAAATAAAAAAAAAGGAAAAGAAATTTGGAAGATATAAACAAACCTTTCTTCTTGAACGTTGAGGGTTTTGACATAAACAGTGGCTAGGTACACTACCATTTTACAACTTCAAGCCGCCTGCCTGCCCTTTCCATTACAATCTCAGCCGATCTTCACCCATTTAAAAACACTCAATAAAAAGCTTTTCTTTAACGCCAAAAGCCATCTTTTATATATATATATATATATATCTATTTATTTATTTATTTTCGTGTATCTATTCCTTTCTAGGGTTTTGGTCTTCACATTACATAATACAAACAACCCGCTTCCAACAACAACTGAGATCTCTCTTTCTATTCTCTCTACCAACCCACATTCATTCATGGCCTTTTCATCTCTTCTTAGATCCACCAACCCATCACCTGTTCTTCAATCTTCCCATCAATCTATCTCAGCTCCTATACGCTTGCAGGTTTCATTTTTTAAATAAAGTTTCATTTTTTATAATCCAGGACCTTAAATTTTTCTACTTTATGCTCATTTTCACCTCCTTGTCTGTAAAAATTTAATGTTTTTTTCTCTTTGTTTTTGTTTTTTCAGGTGTCATCTGTAAAGGTTCCATCCACTTTTGGTGCTTCAGTTTCTGGGGAATCTTTTTCTTTGCAGTGAGTTTTTATCGTTTGATTTTTTTTTTTTTTTTTTTTTTTTTTTTTTTTATAAATAGTCAACTGTCTGTTTGTGCTCTGTTGATTAAGAAATGATTTGAACTTGTTTGCTAATCATAGGAGGTCTAATGCAAGCCGTAACAATTTAATTAAAGCTACTGCCACCCAGACACCAACCAGTGTTCCAAGTAAGTAGCTTATATAACACGCCTTCTATCTGTTTGATGAGATGTTCAAGCCACTGTTTAAATGTTCATCTCTGACAATTGACTGTTTATAGAATCTAGCACCAAAGGGAAGACCAGAGTTGGAATCAATGGTATGCTTTCTAAAGATTTTCTTGTTTTTCTGTCTTATTATATCAGCTAATTTTTAAGGTGTGTAACTGTATATGAAATTAAAATTGGTACTTTCGTAAAAAATTCAGATTACTTTTGAACAATTATTTTGTCAAATGAAAAATGGGGATATTACGTTATTGCTTATTTGATCATGATATTAATTTGATTATTTATGTGGTAAAATTTAAATGTTAATTTGAACCTTGCAGGTTTTGGAAGAATCGGGAGGTTGGTATTGAGAATAGCTACATTTAGAGATGATATTGAGGTTGTTGCTGTCAACGACCCTTTTATTGATGCCAAGTACATGGTAAGATGAGCTTCAATCATATAGCTTTATGAGAGAAACGGTAGGGAAGGTAAAGGTAAAAAAAGATAAGTCAACAAAGCATGTATAGTTTTGACCAGTTGACAATTTAGATCTCTATTTTATGAAAAGTAGCAAAATCAAAATTTATATCTTCTTTTTGAATATAAAAAACCCTTTATTGTATATTGAGACAAGTAGACACGTTTGATTTCCCTTTATTTCTAAGTATCACTTATTTTATGGTGGGACCATCGCTTCTGTTTTTATAAGAATTATGTATATGTATATTAAGAGGCCTGGTTTTTTGGATGTGCATTTTTGAAGTGATTTTTGTGAACCAAAAAATCAAAGTCGGATAGTTATATGCTTGAAGTTATGGGTGGTTAGGTAGTTCTACATACATTTTTAATAACCATGTAATGAATGTCTTTTTCAGGCTTACATGTTGAAGTATGATTCTACTCATGGCATATTTAAAGGAACCATCAAGGTTGTTGACGAGACTACTTTGGAAATCAATGGGAAGCAAATAAAAGTTACTAGTCAAAGGTAATCAAATGGTCTTTTGTTGATAGGTATATCATATATATCATATAATATATATATATATATATGAGATTTTGTTTAGTTGTTCCTAAACATCACAAGTTGTGCAGAGACCCAGCGACAATTCCGTGGGGTGATTTTGGAGCTGATTATGTTGTAGAATCTTCCGGGGTTTTTACAACACTTGATAAGGCCTCGGCACACAAGAAGGTAGGTAATCATGAATTTTGATTTACTTAAGTTTCGTAAAGACATTCATACCTCCAGGTTGATCTTTATCGGCTTTAATGTGCAGGGTGGTGCCAAGAAAGTGGTGATCTCTGCTCCATCAGCCGATGCCCCTATGTTTGTGGTAGGAGTAAACGAGACTACATACAGGCCAAGCATGGATATTGTATCCAATGCCAGCTGTACCACTAACTGCTTGGCTCCTTTGGCCAAGGTACGGTTTTTAAGATTCTTCTGCACTTGTCTGCTATGCTACATTTTATTAATAGAGCAACAAATTGTTGGAAGTAGTTTTAAACTCTTTGTTGAAATGCTATTCTTCTACAGGTGGTTCATGAGGAGTTTGGTATTGTTGAAGGTTTGATGACAACTGTTCATGCAACCACAGGTCTGTCTGCCTCTTTGTGTGTGTTTGTATTATTTATTTATTTTTTATTTTAAGACTAATTGATATGATATTATTGTTTTGTCCGTATTTGTTCAGCTACACAAAAAACTGTTGATGGACCTTCAATGAAGGACTGGCGTGGAGGTCGTGGTGCTGCACAGAACATCATCCCTAGTTCAACTGGTGCTGCCAAGGTACAACAATCTTCAAGTTTGAAATTAGATCATTATATTATATGATTGGTCAAAGCTATTTAGAGATTGTCCGCATGGAAGATTTATTGTTACCTATGATTTTTATGTTAAAATTTCAGGCTGTAGGGAAGGTGCTACCAGAACTAAATGGAAAACTTACCGGTATGGCCTTCAGAGTCCCAACAGCGAATGTTTCTGTTGTGGATTTAACTTGTCGTCTTGAGAAGAAAGCTTCCTATGAAGATGTTAAAGCTGCAGTGAAGTAAGCCTTCAAAGACTTTTACTTGGTAACCATCTTTAAGTTGATTGTAATTAACATGAATGGTTTTTCATGTTATTCAAGGTATGCTTCTGAGGGTCCCCTGCAAGGAATCCTTGGGTACACTGATGAAGATGTTGTCTCCAATGATTTTGTTGGTGATTCCAGGTATATCTATGTAGTGTTTGATGTGATGGAATTAGATAAGGAATATAGTGGTCCATTCAATTGGATAAAAATAAGTTGTTTGTTTTGTGTGGTGGATAGGAATGGACCATTTATGAGGAATGTGATTTGTTCCAATTGCTTTAAATATTAATTTTATAATTTCAAATCTTTTATCAAATTACTTTCTTATTTTTTGAAAAACCTAAAAAAAAATGTAAGTTTATAACTTTATATTATAAAGTTATTTAAGGACCTAACATATAATATAGGTTTATAAAAAAATTCGTAAAATTATTAAATAATGGAGTAGAGGTCTAATTTACATTATTTCTATAATGTACAATTTCTATGAGAACTCATTTTATTCCTACAAGCTTTGATTTTGCCTTTATTCCGTCCATCCATTTCTGCCAGCCAAATAAACCCCAAATGTGCATTTAGTTTAGATTATTTTGAAATTCATATTAACAATCACTATCTTATGTTGATGTGGTTCTCACAGATCGAGTATTTTTGATGCAAAAGCGGGAATAGGACTAAGTGCATCTTTTGTGAAGTTGGTGTCGTGGTACGACAATGAGTGGGGTTACAGGTAATATATAAATCTTTCTTCTTGTCAATTTTGGTACTCTTGTAAAGTGTTGGATTTGGGCTGAGGTGGCTGCATTTGAATTTCTGTAGCAACCGGGTGTTGGACCTGATAGAGCATATGGCGTTGGTGGCAGCTTCCAACTGAGGATTTTTTTCTTGCCATTCTCATGAAAGGGTTGGTATAAAATTATGTTTTGACATGATGTATGAACCAATGGCAGCTAATTTGTCATGGCTTGATACAAACTTAGGAAATAAAGGATATATGGTCGGCTTTCGCCGCAAGCTTATTATTTTGGTATTGTGTGTGTTTCATTTTTTCTCATCACTTTCATCTCACTTCTCATTAGTTCATGGTGATGAGGCCCATTACAAATAAAAGGGGTGGAAAATAATGATCTTCTTTACTAAGTATTTGTTTTGGTGTATGTGTCTCAGTAATGTATAAGAAGTAGCATTATGAACTAAGTTATGTGAACGGGTTGATTTTTGTTATATAATTATCTTTTAACAGGTCAAATGTGTTGAACCCAAAACACAAGTATTTCAAAGAAAACATGTCTAACAGATTAACAAGTTGTTCCAAATTATGGTGTAAATCACTCTACTAGACAATTAACTTGACCTTTTTGACCCCTTCATCCAACCTACTTATTATGCCATGACGAAATTCCTCCATAATAATCAGATCTTTTCCAATCCGTAGTAGTGTAGTATATAGTACTCCGTAGTTTGTATCAGTGAATTAAAAAAAGGATGTTTTCCCAGACATGATTATAAGTTTGTAAATAATTAGAGGGTGTTTGGGATTGCTAATATAAGTAATTATTATATGCTTATTGCTTATTTTAACGAAGATAAATAAATCCAAACACTTTTTTTAAAACAACTTATCTTCTCAGTAATTTACAAGGAAAATTAATAATACTTAAATGCTTATTTTTAAGCAAATAGACACTTATAAGTAAGCAATTTTAAACACCCCTTTATTCAGAATTATAACCGTCATGCTTAAAGCGCTTTAGATAAATCAAGTATTACGGACATGGATATTAGCTAATCAAGAAAATTCTGATGAGGACACGATAAATGAGTTGGTAGATAAGCTTATAGATCAATGGGAGCGTGGGAAACGTGTAAAGAAACGTAGTAAAAAGAACGCGATGAAGGGGAAAAGCAGCACCGATCACACTTTGATCCATTCGGTTTCTGAGCATCGTTTAACCCATACTTCATCGGTGTTGTGCAATTCGGATTTTAAGTGGTTTTTAGGATCTTTTATTTTATTTAATTAGATTTAAATTTGAATAAAAAATTAAGATTAGTTTCCTAATCAAGTTAGAATTTTAGGTATTGGAAATAAAAGGTTTATTCCTCTTCAAGGAAGTTCACCTTATAAATAATTAGGGTATTATTCATTGTTTGAGAACGTTTAATAATATTTTCTATTTGAATTTTGAATTTAATATTCAATGTTAATACGAAAAATACCAATCCAAATCCAAAACCCGTATCGTCGGTAAGGTGCGGTCTGCTTAAGAGATGGATCGTGCATTAACTGAACTCACAAATTCTATTGGTAGTTTATCCAACATTGTTCAATGGCCATCTTTGTCACTTTTTGACCATTTTCATAAGATCATAACTTGGTCATCTGAACTCCAATTGACCTAGTTCTTTTTCATGTGTATTTATGTTTATCTAGACTACATTTTCTTCTTTTTGGTAAATTTTCTTAATCTATTTGGATTCTGAGAATCAGTCCTACAAGTTTTTGCATTCATCATTCCATATCAATTATAAATTTTAAGTTTCCTTCTTAATACACACTTCTATTTGTACTAAATACATCAATTAACTATGCAAACTTGTTATAACTGAATATAAGGTCCTAAATTCTGGAAGTCTATAAAACTCACAAAACGACTAAAATACCCTTATGGCCGATTTACCCTTCAATCATAGATTTCAAGGTCTAAAATTCAACAATTTAGGTTGATTATCACATAGGGAATTCAAGTTATCATATGTAAGATTCCCATAACCATCGAGAAGACTTACAACAAAGTTGTCACTTGTGATGTAGTCGATATGGAAGCGTGTCATGTTTTGCTAGGGAGACTATGGCAACATGATGTATACGCGACGCATCATGGTAAACATAACATGTATTTGCTTAGTTAGGGCGGAGAAAGATAGCAATTTTACCAAACATAGTAGTCCCACCATGGCAAAAAAATGGGTTGTAAAATACTGCACCATGGTAGCTTCCCAAAAAGAGTTTTGGGTTGAAAATAAAGAATATGGGTTATCGTATGCACTAGTGGTCAAAGAAGAGTCAAAGGAGCATATTCCGAAAATTATCCAACCACTTTCTCTAAGAATTCAACAAAGTAGAAGAACTGTTAGAGAAGTGGCACATCCAAGAGAGCATTAGTCCTTTTGCAATTCTTACCCTCCTTATGCCAAAGAAAGACGGTAGTTGGAGGATGTGTGTTGATAGTCGGACAATCAATAAAATTGTGGTTCGGTACAGGTTTCCTATTCCTAGTCTTGATGATTTATTAGACCAACTTTTGGGTGCCAAACTGTTTCGAAGATTGATTTGCGGAGCAGATATCATCAAATCTGAATTAAACTACCTGATGAGTGGAAGACGACTTTCAAGAAGAAGGATGGACTCTATGAATGGCTTGTCATGCCTTTTGGGGTTTCAAACGCACCGAGTACTTTTATGCCTTTGATGACCCAAGTTCTTCGGCCGTTCATGGGCAAATTAGTAGTAGTTTACTTTGACGACATTCTGATTTATAGTCATTCGGAGAAAAAGCATCTTGATCACCTAAGACTTGTTTTGAGTACTTCATGGGAAAACGAGTTCTATTCTAATATGAAAAAGTGTACATTGTTGTCCAACTGACTCCTTTTTCTTGGTTATGTAGTCAGCTTAGAGGGTATTCATGTAGATGATGATAAAGTCGAGGCGATTAGAGATTTGCCTTCGCCTAAAACAATGACCGAAGTTCGGAGCTTTCATGGTTTAGCAACCTTTTATAGGCGATTCATGAGAAACTTCAGTAGTATCGCGACACCCATAACGAGATGCTTGAAGAAGGGGCACATTAAGTGGACGAATGAGGTGGAAGCGAGCTTCAAACTGATTAAAGAGAAACTGACAACAAAACATGTTCTTTCTCTTCCAAATTTTGATAAGGTTTTTGAGCTTGAATGTGATGCGTGTGGAAGTGGAATATGGGATGTTTTGTCCCAAGAGAGCAAACATGTGGCGTTTCATATCGAGAAATTGAATGAAGCTCAACAAAAGTGGTCCACATATGATCAATAATTATATGCGGTTGATCATGCAATTAAATGATGGGAACATTACTTAATTCAGCAATAGGTTTTAGTCTATTCGGACCATCAAGATGTCATGTATTTTCAGACCCAAAAGCGTTTTTACAAAGTGCATGTGAGGTAGGCGAGCTTTCTTGAAAAACTTAATTACGTCATCAAGCATAAGTCAAATGCAAGTAATTGAGTCGTAGATGCTTTCTGACTTATGCTTTGAGTAGACATACCACCCTCCTCGTCACAATCAACAATGGAGTCGTGGGTTTTGATTCGATTAAAGAAATATACGAGAAAGATGGCGACTTCAAGGATATTTGGGAAGAGATTGAAACCAAGCAACATTGGGGTGATTTCCTTTTCCTTGATGAGTATTTATTCAAAGGTAATCGGCTTTGCATTCCTCGTACGTCTCTTCGTGATCAGATAATTAAGGAGTTGCATGCTAGTGGTCTAGGAGGACACTTTGGACGAGACAAAACCATTGCCAGTGTTAAAGAGAGGTATCATTGGCCACAACTTAAACGTGATGTGGGTAGTTTTGTTCAAAGGTGTGTTGCTTGTCAAGAAGGTAAAGGAAAGGCTAAAAAATAAGAGCTTTATCTAACACTTCCCATTCCAGCAGATTCATGGGAGAATATCTCTATGGATTTTGTTCTTGGCCTTCCTCGTACTCAACGAGGAGTTGATTATGTGTTCGTCGTGGTGGATCGTTTTTTACAAAATGGCTTACTTTATCCCATGTAAGAAAACTTCTGGTGTTGTTCATGTTGCCAAGCTTTTCTTTCAAGAAGTTGTTCGTTTACATGGAGTTCCAAGGTCGATTACTTCAAATCGTGATAACAAGTTTCTTGCTCTTTTTTGGTTGACACTTTGGAGGTGATTTGAACGTAGTTGAACTTTAGTAGCACTGCTAATTGATGTGTAAAATCTAAGCTTTAATTTATAGAAAAGGATTTTACCAAACGTTAGTGATTATTACACAATATAGGTAACTATACCGAATTGTATAGTAAATATCGCGATGATAAATCCGAATGTCCATCTCTTGGGGAAAGGTGGCTATTTTTATCATCTAAAGTAACTAATAGTTGATCTAGGTAAAAAGGTTTTTAATATATTTGACAGGAAATTTACACACCAACTTACGACAAACAACTACAGAAGAGATTTACGAAGTTTAGATATATGAAAATGTAAATATTTAAAGGCACAATTACTTAGATTCCAATTAGATAAGTTTGATTACTGTAGATGAATTATATCATGAATATCTAAGGTTGATTAGATTCACGCTAAGGTCCTCTAATTTTACAACTATTGGAAAGTCCCTACGAAGTAATTCGTACGCAAGAAGCTATTCTAACGTGACCATCGCAAGTTATGCGTTAAGTTTCTCACTATAATCTAGCAACCTTGTGCTAATGAGTGTCTAATAATTATACCTAGAAGTTATTTTTAAGTACAATTATCATGTCCATTCAAGATTATTAGATGCGAATTACTTAACCTATTACTGGTTACAGTCTCAAGTTACAATTATCTAATATGTTAAATAATCATCAATAACTAATAAACCTATACAAACGCTAGTTATAACATAGATTTACAAATCACATTAAGACTTAACAATTAAACACTAACAACAACCATGGTTCTTCAATTAAACGTTAACAATAATAATACAATTTGTAACACAATGTAAACTCATAAAATATTTTTCGAATGGATTAACAACTTAAATTACACACATAAAAGGTTCAGTCTAATGCTAGGTTGCAGAAATTAATAAATATAAACAAGTATTCAAACATATAGACATGAACGAATAAAAGATAATAAAACTAACGCAAACCGAACACAAGAATGAAATCTTCTTAGCGCGGTTGAATCTCTTCAATCCATGATCTTCTAATGCTTTAAAACTCCATACCCCCCTGCAGGTGCCTTAGTCAAACTAGGGTTAATGGTGTAGATCGCCAATTAATTAAATTAAGTTTGCTTAAATAGGAATTTAGCCGACATACCCTATCCGCCGGATAGGAGTGCCCTATCTGCTGGATAGGTGGTCTCTGTGCATGAAAAGGAAGCTCTATTTTTCTAGTAAATTTGGGTTTTTGAATCAAGTAATTCGGAGTTCGTACGAGGAAGTTATGACCAAAATGGTGAATCCTTGCCAAATCTGTGGAAAGTTAGGACTCTCTATCTGCCGGATAGCATGCTTCTGTGAGTTTTATGAACTTGCTTGATTCCTTCGCTTTGCGCCATTTCAACTTCTTTTCGATCCAACTTCCATTCTTAATCCTAAATGCAAATATGAACAAAATAATTACCGATTCAATATATTTAGAAATAAAATGGAAATAAGCATGGGAATATAGTCTATAAAATATGTACAAATAGGACCATATCACTCATCCTCAAACCAATGAACAAACTGAGGTTGTTAACTAAACTTTAACATGATTCGTTGTTTATGTGGGCATGAAATCGAAGATGTGGGATGCGGCTTTGGCACAAGCAGAATGTGGTTACAATAGTGTTATTCATAGCTCAACCAGAGCTTCACTCTTTGTTGTGGTTTACAAGACACTGCCAAGGCAAGTAGATGATTTGGTTGACTTGTATGGGAAACAAAATGTTAAGGCAAATAAGTTGGTTGAAGATGTTCAACAAACTTATGAAGCCATATGCAAAAAGATTGTTGAGTCTAGCGTGAAGTATAAAGTTACGGCCGACAAGCATCGTCGGGTTAAAGTGTTCGAGGTAGGAGATGAGGAACTGGTATATCTTCGCAAAAAACGTTTCCGGTAGGTACTTATAGCAAGCTGCATCAGAAGAAGTATGGGCCATACAAAATCTTACGAAAGATAAACGACAATGCTTATGTCGATCCTCTTGCTTCGTTGACCATCTCAAAGACCTTCAACGTTTTCGACATTTATAAGTATTACCTTCTAGCTAATTCTGAGGTCAAGTTCTCTCCAAGGGAGGAGGAATGATGAGGACACGATAAACGAGTTGGCAAATAAGTTTATGGATCAATGGGGCGTGGGAAGTGTAAAGATACACGAGGAAAAAGAATGCGATGCAGAGGAAGAGCACACCGATCAAATTATGATCCACTCAGTGCTGAGTTATGAAGTTTGATATTTTGATATCAGGAAGAAAATAGTCTTTCTTAACACCAATTAACCCATACTTCATTCGGTGCTGTGCAAATCTGGATTTTAGTATTTTTTAGGATCTTTTGTTTATTTAATTAAATATAAATTTGAATAAAAGTTAGGATAGTTTACTAATCAAGTTAAGATTCTAGATATCTAGGAAATGAAAGGTTTCTTCCTCTTCAAGGAAGTTCAACCTGCCAATAGTTAAGGTATTATTAATTGTCTGAGAACGTTTAATAAAATTTTCTCTTTGATTTTGAATTTGATATTCGTGTCGGTTTACTTTCGTATCTTGTTATGCGTCAAATTCAACATAATGCACAAATGCCATAGACCTTGTCATAAAGGTATAACTAAAATGCAAGAGAAAAAACTGCAAAGAACAACCCAAACAAACTCCGAAAAGACAGATTCCACAAACATAGTAAATTACAAGTTCCAACAAGACTACCAGATAAGTTACTTCTGCAATTACACATATACGACACCATTCCATTATCAATCGCAATGAACCATTCTGTTTCTCTTTGGTTTAACATATATATCTTGTTTCTTAAATGATGGATCTATGAGGGGCTTATTTGGTCAAAGCAAATGGAGCATCAGACCAAATGGAAACCAAATCATTCAACCTGCTTTGCAGACAGCTAGAATTTCTGGCCCCCATTCATCAATTAGACACGGCCAAGCAAATCGAGCACACGGGGCTTTTGTTGAATTATGCCATTCTCTGTCAGGTACTCTACAAATTCATCAATAAGATATGGCCAAGCACCTTCAGCATCGTAATTTGATAGGGTAGGATCCACACTCTGCATAAGTTTTAGTAGAAGCATCAGGATTGATGGAGAACAAGAGTAAAGATTCTGCATAGACCTAAACCTCAAACATATTAAAGTTATGGTTTCCAAATATAATGCATATGGTCTCGTTTATCATCCTCATTATGGTACCATGTATATCATAATGGCAGAGTAAAATACATTAAGTGATAAAATGAACAAGTATGCATCTAGTACAACAGGTCCAGTCGGGATTAACTAGACGAAGGGCGAAGTATCAGATCCTTTTTACAAAAAGATCTTAGATGCATTTTGGATTACGTTTGACCTCTAGTAAAACTAACTTATAAGGAACCAAGTCAAACGAGTAAGAAGTTCGTTTTAAGAAAAAAGAAAAGGGTCAGACAGGTTGTAAGTAGCTCAATGCATATTTTTAATGCATAAAACCTACTAGCACAGATCTGGGACAAGATTTATGCAAGTATGCATGAACTATAGGCATGAGATTGAGGCCTTGTATCTTACTCTTGCAAATTCCAATAGTTGAGACCAAGTGTCCCGAGAAATAGCTTTGTTATGCCGTGCCTGAAATGAAATTGCAAAACAGAATCAATTGATCACCATGACTGATAACAAAAGACAAATAAGTAAAATGATCAAATTGAAAATCTTATGCTACCTGTAAGAACTGGCACCAATGCTCAACCAATGGCCACTGCTTTTCTTCAAACAACAATTGCCACATTCCTATTGCTGTATCCAGTGCCAGAGACTTCTGACCCTGAAATCATAAAATTATACAAGCACATTGGAATAGCTTGTGAAAGAGCCTCATCATCATTAAGGTAATTCCTAAAAGGAAGTAATTTGTTATAAATTGAATAAACGTTTCCCCGGTTATTCATTTAATATATTATGTCACATAATCGTTATTCAATTAATACGTACATATGGATGTAAATTTACATATAAGAGTAAGACATAGACACTATTAAAATATGCATATTTATACACTCACATATGCACGCAATATGCATATAAGTGCTAATACATGTGCATGTGTATGGACAGACTCATATACACATATGCAAACATGTTTTTATGTAAATATACGTGAACATATATAAACCAATTTCTAGCCAGGGTTACTTCCCAACCATCTGTAGCTTTGAAGAACTAAAAGACCTACTATACCAACTCTCAATGAGACCTCACAAGTATTATGGATGAACAATAATGCAGGTAACGACAATTGACAAAATGAAGTAAATTGAATAGGATATGCTACATAAGTACCTTTTCTTTTGCCCAGCCAAATGCAAAAATATATATCTCCTTGAACTTTTCTGTTGTAACAAGATACAACATAAACAAAAAAGAAAACAACATAATTAGCAACAAAATTCAGTAGTTCAGAGTCGGCTCTTTCATAGAATCAAAATGGTTCGAGTTCATGGGCTAGATGCACCATAGTAAAATGACCTTTGGAGCAACGACTATAGTTAAGCTAGTTTTTGAAAAAATGATAGAAAATGCTAAGGTATAATACTCACGCTCATCTTTCAGCTCAGACCGCATAAATGGTATCTTTTCACGGAATTTCTCCAATGAATCTACCCTGTAAAGAAAGGTGATCGAGAAAATACGGAGACTTGATAAAATATCAGTTTATATCTAACATAAAAGAGATGTAAACCAAACTGTATTTACCCAAGAGACTGCAAGCCACCAACAAATTCCTGCTTTGAAAATTCACACATGGTAGCAGCTTTCATGTGCCATGAAACAACCAACTGAAAAAGCATTAGCAAATTGTGTCAGACATCTTACCCTGTAGGTCCACTCTTGAGGATTTATCTTTGTAGAACTTTATATAATTTTCTTAAAGATATTTTCCTTTTCAAAAAAAATATTAGTTCTATTTAAAGAAAGTTTATGTGTGCATGATGATATGCCCTCTCTCTTAACGGTTCTTGATGTATGAGAAAAAAGTCGGACATCAGGGGATAACTATTATTTGTTAGGCCTTTTACTTATGGCTTACGTTTCTAGTAAGTTGACACTCACATATTAATAAACTTGAAGTTGGATTTTCAATGTACATTAATATGAAAACCATGCTTTATATATAAATATAAATCTTGTGGCATACCATAACAATATCTTGCGGATCCACCTGTAAGAAAGAGAACAGGTATCAGTATACAGAAGACTCCGGCATCAATTAAACAACAACAAAAAGCTTAATTCTTAATGATAATAATCTCCAGCTAGCAACTAACTCGTTATCAACCTAGCTTATGAGTAGTTTATTATTAAACCAGAACCCTAGTAACCTCAACGGTTATTAGTTTGAGCATATGTGTGCTGCAGTTACCTGAAGGTCATTGCAGAGAGTACTAATACCATCAGCCATAATCATATCAGCATAAGGATCTATTAAACAAGATAACACAATTACATTATAAATTCATTATTAATATAGTTCCTCCAGACAGCAGAATACAAACACTATAGTTTCTTTAAATGAAAATGTTTTGGATGCAAGATGCACAGATAAGGAATGTCTGGACAAAACAATAGAAGATTGGTAAACTTACCTTTGTATTTATTGTAAAATTCCTCTATATGCCTTGTATCTGTATATGATGATTTAGGATGAGGCTGGCTGTAGAAGATATCAAACGCTCCATCAAGATGCCAATCACTGGTCTTTAATGCTTGGAGAGCAACCTTTTCACTGTGATCAGAAACATAGGGAACAAGCTACATATAATTAGGCGACCAACACTAGAAATGCAACAAAGAGGTGACTCAAGATTATCAATTAAGAGATACCAAGTTCTCGAACAGCAAAAAGTATCAGTACTAGGCTTATTTGAAAAATCATATTCAACTAATGGCAACCACAAACTCTACAAACCGAATTTTTTTAATATTCATTAGAACTTCTCAATTAGCTTGGAATAGGCAATAAGCTTAAGTTGACGGCTAGTATGAGTGTATCACAAATAGGGGAAAGGCACGATCTATCAAAAAGTTAATGCTGGCAGTGTGGAACTCACACCATTACTAATATTAATAAAGTTAACCAGTTAATAAGAGGAGTGGGTCACCTTGCTCCAGTAATGGTCATAAACTGCTGAATCTTGTCCCGGTGCCCTCTTCCCAATTTGTTCTGTCAATGATAGTGAACATATCAAATAATAAACAAGTTAATTGTATCTATAAACATATGCACAAATGGCTTCTCAATTAAACAACTACACATTAGCACAAGTGACCATCTAGTAATGCTAAAACACACTCAACTTGTTCTATCATAAGCATCTTTAATTAAACTCCTAGTAATAGACAAAAATTACTTCTAAACTTCAAAACTAACCTTATTAGGTTAACTCTTCATATAAAACTATTCGAATATGAAACGTAGCTACTTTTGACTGTCTAGATATAGTAAGGGGGCATCTTTATGGGACTGAGTTTTAATTAAGAGCTAGGGATTGATGTATGAAAGATCAAAAGCATCAAACATAAACAAATATTTTCCTTAAAAAGAAATGTGCATGCTTAGTGTATGAAAAATAATGATTTTGGAAAAAACTAGATTCAAAATTACTCTAATAATGATAAAGGTTACTAATTTAAGCTAAAAACAGATCCATAAATTGCAATTATAATCAAACTGTTAGCGATCCACGATCGTGAAGAACTAACTTTACGATACGAAATTAAAAACAAGAGGAAGCGAACAGATGCACATAATTATAAGGTATGAACTGAAATTGATATATGCAAACGATGAATTACCATATTGAAATTGCTGGTGAAACCCTAGTTGTTAATAGCTAGTTGCTAGCTACCTAGGCTGATGATACGTTGAAATAGATATACCGAATTTAGGGTTTAGTAACCTAGGGCTTCCAATTGGCTCAATTTCTCTCAATTGGCTGTCGCTGGTAGAAACCCTAATTTCTCCCCAATTTTAAATTATGAATGTTGTCTGTTACACTAGAAGCATCCACTGCTTGAATTCATTACAGAAAACGGGTGTTTGGATCCGAATGCTTTGTAAACCAGGATATTTTTACTTACACAAGTTTTCATACATCGTAGACACTTGTTTGTTTTAGCGGGTTTTTCTCTTCTTTCTTTTGTCGTCTTTCAATCTTTATTGCTAATGCTAATTGCTAATTTTTATACGGAGTATTAAATGCATAATTTTTTCATTGATAAAAGAAAATACATAACTTTTTCCAAAGAACATTTTATCCCTTTGTTTATTTAACTTGAATATACATACATGTAATTTAAGTACGTCGATATGATCTTTTAGATAACCATTGATTTCCATATAAGAAAGGGAAGATGATAAATACACAACTATTTTTTATGTTTACACCAAGATATCAAGCATCAATGTACATGGTACAAACCTTTAATGCATAATTTTTGGTTTAAGCACAAATTACGTATTTTATTTATCTTCATCCATTAAAAAAATTCTGAATATCAAAGGGTTATTTGTCTAACGGTATTTAAGTAACCTTATAATTATGAACTTATGAGTTCAAATCTTGAACTGAACAAATATATATATATATATATATACTTGTGGTAGTGTGCATGAGCTATTGTTTTAATATGAAAAAAAATCTAAATATAAAACTAGGTTAGTACGTGATACAATTACAACATTTATACAAATAACAAACGAAAAATTATTGGTGTCGTTAACAGTATTTAACTTAAGTGTTGTTATGTTTGACAAAAGGATTTAATTGGTATATATGAATAAAAATGAAAGATATATAATTTTTATTCTTTATATATAATTAAAAGAAAATACGATGGAGGAATATGAGCCCTTCATTGTTTTTCACTATTTGTGATCCAACGATCTTAATTTTTTTTTCTCGTATAATTACACTTTTGGCCCCTTAAATATTTAAATTAAAAAATAGACCAAATACTTTATTTATTTATAAAAATTAAAGAGTCTCTAAACTATATTAAAAAGTCGGCTACATTATTTTATTTTATTTTATTAAAATTAAATTTGTCCCGCGTTATAGCGGGTCTATAAACTATATAAAAAAATTTGTCACAATATTTTATTTATCTATAAAAATTAAATTCGTCCGGCGTTATTGCAAGTCTATAAACTATATAAAAAATCGACCAAATAATTTATTCATTTATAGAAATTATTTTCATCCTGCGTTATCGTGAGTCTATAAACTATATAAAAAAAATGGCCACAATATTTTATTAATTTATAAAAATTAAATTCGTCTGGTGTTATCGTGGGTCTATAAACTAGCAACTATCAACATTTCTTTCATATAATTACACTTCGGTCCTTAAATGTTTGATGTATTTGTTTAAATTAAAAAAGTCAGTCACAATATAAAAAGATTGACTAAATATTTTATTCATTTAGAAAAGTTAAATTCGTCGCGCTTTATCGCAAATCTGTAAACTATATAAAAAATCGACCACAATATTTTATTCATTTATAAAAATTAAATTCATCCCATATTATCGTGAGCTTATAATCTAGTAAATAATATAAAATATAACAACTTATTTAACACATGATTGGTCTGCAAATCCTCTTAATTTAACATCACCTCCCTTGTATAATGATCGTTGATTTTTGTTTAACCTTCACTTTCTCGAACATTTGAACTTATAAAATAATTAACGAATTCATAGTTAGAACACATATCTTCGTAGTTTGATACTATGGTGAATTAATAATTGAAGGTAGTTTCTATAAGAAGTTTCGCATAAACCTACGTCAAGTTAAACTCAAGTTATGACAAGTGGGAATTATTCTAAAATTAATTAATCAGCAAATTAATTAAAGTAGAAAAACTATAGAATGCGTAATCAACCATGACAACTTTTTAGCATTAAGAAGTTTAATGCGACTCTTCGACCCATATAACATACTCCGTGTAGTATATATATTGTTAAATTAAAGGCTAAATTTCTTAACTATTATTAATAATTAATTAATTAATAAACAAACATAATAGTAAGGGATAAAAAATTGCCGATAAAGTAGATTTTAATAAACAATTTAGAGGAATACGTACTTGTACCCACTCAGTGTCTCAACCTTCCCCTGATATATCATTTTATACATTTTTTTATATCTGGAGAATTAAACTTTCTAAAAAAAATACAAAAGTTATATGAGCACATATAAGTATATGCAGTGAAATGTAAATTATAAAGTAGTAAGAGGTGATTATTTTTGTGTGAAAATTTGAAGAAATGAATATATAAATTTGTTCAATTTAAATTTATTAATAAAACATGTGACGTTAGTAATATTCTCAAAATAATAAACGGATAAATTTATAAAAAATAATTTTTATATTTTTATAAAACATATATCATATGAAATGTCGAACATCATTGTCTAACAATATTGTAAAAAATATTAAATGTATTAACACTTCCTCCGCACAATAAATAATTATACAAAAGAGAAGGTGATAAGGAACAAACTCTATTATGTTTTATCGAAAGGGTATATAATATGACCAAATTATGAAATATCGAAAGGGTATGGTGGGGTCCATGGTCACATCACAATTTCCTAGACTAGCCTTGTTCACTTGTATCTTCATTTTTATCTTATATAAACCAATATACATCGGAATGAAGTTTACTAACTTCATCAAGTGTATCACATATTCTCCCTAAATCAAATCGCCTGCTTTTGTTCTTGATGTTTTTCTTGATGCTGCCGTGTATTAGTGCTACATCATTTTAACCACTATATATATGCCCATATTCAAGTAGCATCATCATTTTAAATATAAGCTAAGTTTTGATTTTTATTTTCGCTTGATTGATGGAGGAGCATTGCACTGATAAGTGTTCTCCTTGTACGGTTAACGCACACAATTCTTCATCGTGGAGACTTGATATTAATCACTTTCGATTACCACAATCTTCTTCAGGCGATCGTGAATCTTCCACTCTTCGAAGATTGCTTCAACCTACTCCAAGTAATTGCATACATGTTAATTGTTGTATATGTCTTATAGTATGTACATATGTAACATGTATGTATTTGCGGCAAAATATATTGTGGGTTGTTATAATTAGGTTTTTCATAATGAAAGTGTTGTGATTTTGAAATAGGATTGGAATTGGATGATAATTTAATCATAATTATGGAAAGTTATATATGAGTTCTAATTTTGACATGTAAAGGATAGACATTCATTTTTATAACTATTTCTTGACATTTATTTGTACTTGTATGTTATAAAAAAAGGGGAAAAACAACTTCGTATTGACGTCTAAAAAGCCATAGGTTGGTTGTCGAAAAGAATAGCATGCTATTATATGGTCTTATTTGATGTGAACGAACAGGATTCAACAAAAGAAAATCACAATTCCATATTATCGTCGATAAAACATACGGTTGATGTAGTTTTTAGTCATAGACAGGAGCCCATGTCGATTTGAAAAGGCTTTAAAATGAAGTTTCAATTGTTATTTTTACAGATCCATGTAAATAATTACGAAATAATTACACCACTAGTTTTGATAAATACATAAAAATTATGTATTGTTTATATATACAGTAAAACTTTTTGTTACATAGTTTTAATTTAATTGCATAGTTTTAGTGTATTTATCAAAAGTGACGGTGTAAATATCATTGTTCTTTTCATATATGTTATCTTTTCATTAAAAGATTACAAATTTTTGTATTGTATGTTTAATCTTGTACCTCTATATTTATGGTCAACAAATATTCATAATTTTGTTTTGCTGTATTTACTCTACTAGAAAAACAAATAAAAGTTGAAGCATATTACAAGAAACAGGAAGAGCTATTTGAAGGATTCAATGAGATGGAAATAATGAGCAAATCAGATTTTTTACCTGGAGCCCTAACTGAGGTTGGTCTTTGATAGTTACTTCAAAAGTTCTTTCAAACTAAACAGAATCGCTCTATAGCAAAACCGTGTCAAATTGCTTGTTGTGATACATTTTATGATTTAAAATGTTATAGGAGTATGTAACACAATTGTGTTACTATGTACAGGATGAAATGAAGAATCTTGCTCGCAGTGAGAGAATGGCAATCTATGTATCCAACATAGCTAACTTGGTTCTGTTCATCGCTAAAGTTTATGCGTCCTATGAGAGTAGATCGTTAGCAGTTATTGCATCAACTTTGGATTCATTTTTGGACTTGTTATCCGGATTTATTCTATGGTTTACTTCAAATGCCATGAGAAATCCTAATCAGTATCATTATCCAATCGGAAAGAATAGGATGCAACCCGTTGTAAGCTAACCATATCCTTAAACTTTCACACTTTTTATAGTACATAAGCAATTTCAAGAATCACATAGAGGTCTTAAAAGTTTGAACTGCACATATTTTAGTTAGTATTGGAAATACTCATATGAAGTTATTTATAATTCATTACTGTTGATACAGGGGATCATTGTTTTTGCATCAGTAATGGCGACACTTGGTTTCCAAATATTGCTCGAGTCCGCAAGAGAAATTATTGCTAGGGTATGTGCCTTAAATCTGTTTCAGATACAACCGGAAAACTGTTTATTAGTTTTTCATACAAGAAACATACTACCCCATAATTTAGGTGTGTATCATATAATGTAAAATGAGAATTTTAGTGAACTAAAATTGTGTTGATTGCAGACTCACCCTAACAAGGATCATGACAATGAAATGTGGGTGATTGGTATCATGGTGTTTGTGACAGTAGTCAAGTTTATTCTGATGGTTTATTGTCGAAGATTTGAAAATGAAATAGTGAGAGCCTACGCTCAAGATCATTTCTTCGATGTCATCACAAATTCAGTTGGGTTAGCCGCTACTGTCTTAGCCATACGTTACAAATGGTGGATTGATCCCGTTGGGGCTATAATTGTAAGTACACAACCATTTCCTTTCTTTAACACAGACACATTAACTGATACAAGTAAAAGATACTATTATTTTTGGTTTTTCGTGCATATATGTCAGGTGATGTTAACAACATATTTGTCATCCCCAGTTATTAAAGTCGTTAATGTTTTCATCACTTGTAGATAGCGTTCTATACTATAAATACATGGGCAAAGACGGTTATAGAGAATGTATGGTCGTTAATTGGGAGAACGGCTCCACCTGAATTCTTGGCGAAATTGACATATTTGGTTTGGAACCATCACGAAGAAATAAAACACATTGATACAGTAAGAGCGTATACATTCGGAACTCACTACTTTGTAGAAGTAGATATAGTGTTGCCCAAAGATATGATGCTTAGTGAGGCACATAATATTGGCGAAATGTTGCAAATAAAACTAGAGCAATTAGCAGAAGTTGAACGAGCGTTTGTTCATATCGATTTTGAGTTCACTCATGCACCTGAACACAAAGGGAAGGTTTGAAATTAGATGTTTGTTTTCTCCATAATTGGATATAAATGTTGATAGAACTGATACAAGTTCTACAGTTACTAATAATAGTGATTGCATTCTTAAGATTGTAACACATGTATTTAGATGCTTAAAGGATTTGCTGATTTCTGTCTATTTGAAAGCATGCGACTTGTATAAATTTTCGTTAATATTATTATTATTATTATTATATTATTATTATTATTATTATTATTATTTTTTATTTATTTATATTTATCTATTAAATGAGTACAAAATATAAGAGGGCAATAAAATAGAGATGGGTCCATGAGGCTCAATTTTCGTAATAGAAAAAATTATGTGAATCGTGTTTGTGGTTTGTCAAAAATTTCACCTATTGTCCCTATTTTTTTGATATTGGTCATCCATGTAGTTGCAAGTTTTTGCATGTGTTGTCCTTTTCCTTAAATCTTGACATGTTCTATGCATATGAGGGTGCAACGGTCATCACAACGAATTAAAGGACTGCTAGTGGAATGCCCGTGTAATTTCGTTTTCAAATTTAAATTCATATAAATTTAATATATTTTCTAATTATATTGAGTTCACTTATTTCTTAATAAACTTTCTAATTTAATTTAAAAGAACATTAAATTTAAATAAATTTAAAATTTGAAAAAAAAAATCACACGGATGGTCTATATGATTACAACTACATTTGCAGTCATTTAATTCACTAAAATGACCATTATACCCCCACATACACAATACATACCAAGATTTAATGGACTTGACTAACGGTTATTTTAATTCCAAATTTATGATCATTGTATAACATATTCGGTACTAGTAAGTTTAATAATTTATCTATACGACCTATATAAGTTTTATTAATAGAGAATTTAAGATTAGAACTTTAAATTCCCTTTCATTTGTAACTCGCGTTACTTTTCATTTCACAATAACCTTTTCATTTTTACTATTCATCACCATATATACTACATTGCCAACTCACCATAATGGATTATCCGTTAGCGAAGAACGATACAAATATAATATACGAGATGATTATTGTGAGAATGTGAGTTACTATTTACTGTAAAGTATTATATTTTGTAGCATTGCGCGAGGAATTATACTACTAATATTATGGAGTATGTAACACAATGTTGATCTTGCTAATGACAGGATGAAATATTGAAGAATCTTAGTCGGAGTGAGAGAATGGCGATCTATGCATCCAACATTGCTAACTTGGTTCTGTTCATCGATAAAGTTTAAGCATCTTATGAGAGTAGATCGTTAGCAGTCATTGCATCAACTTTTGTTCAGTTTTTAACTTATATTCCGGATTTTTTCTACAGTTTAGTTCAAGTGCCAAGAGAAATAATCCTAATCAGTATCAGTTTCCAATCGGAAAGAATAGCATGTAACCCGTTGAAAGTTCAAACCTTACATTTAAATTGGTAAACTACGTATATACCAAACAAAGATAGATTTCATATCAAAAGTACGTACTCTTATAAAGTTATATTTATGCATACCGGTGATCATTATGTTGGCAACAGTAATGGCAACATATGGTTTGCGGATATTTGTAGAGTCCGCGAGAGAACTGATCGATCCTTGATGGGGTATGTGCCATTTTTCGTTACTCTATAAAGTTTTTAGGCATGTACGTCTAGATACAACTAAAAAATGACACTTGATAAAGCTTAATTGATAGTTTACCATACATACACGAAACACACTACTAGTCTCCTACAATATCATTCAGTTGTGTAACACAAAATGAGAATCTTAAATAAATGTTTAGTAGCAAGCTAATTAAGTAGTTATGTTGATCCATCCTGATAAAGTTTTGTTGTTTGCAGACTCAGCCTAACATAGATCATAATAAGGAAATGTGGGCGATTGGTATCATGGTTTTTGTGACTGCAGTGAAATTTATTCTCATTGTTTATCGTCGAAGATTTTAAAATCAAACAGTAGATCCTACAGTCAAGGTCATTTCGTCGACCTCATCACAAATTCTATTGGGTTATCAGCTACTGTCTTAGTCACACGCTACACGAGATGGATTTGATCCCGTTGGAGCTTTAACTGTGAGTACACATCCATCTTCTCTAACATGATATGATGCATAACGAATATTTAGGTAATTAATTAGTACTAAACTTGTTATTAATTTTTTCTATACATCATTTATAGTTAGCGCACTATACTATGGTTACATGGGCAAAATTGGTATGGAGACTGTAGGGTCGTTAATTCAGAGATCGGCCTTAATTGATATCTTGGCGAATTTGGGATGTTTGGTTTTGAACCAATGTATAAAAATAAAACACACTGAGACAATTAGAGTGAGTATATGTGCAAATCATTACTTTGTACATGTAGTATAGTGCTGCCAAAGGATATGCTGCCTACCCAGGCGCTTTTTGTTCGTGAAATGCTTCGACTAGAAATAGAGCAATTAGTGGAAGTTGAACGAGCTTTTGTTCATATCGAATTGGAGTGAACTCAGTGTACCTGAACATAAACAGAAGGATTTGTAAAACATTTATGTAATTGCTCGACAATAAGGATTTGGTGATTCGATATTTCGATCGGTCTATATACAACTTGTTGGCGTATGGATTAGATTTTGTTTATTTTGCATCATTTAAAATTTTAAATGAGTACAAAAAATAAAAAGGGAATGAAACGGAGATGGGTCCATGCGGACCAATTTCGTTGCTTATATTTATCCATAACTAATGATAATAATCACAAAAATGCCAAACAATAGAAAGAAGAAAGAAAAAGGAAAGAACCATGTGGTTGTAGGGTGGCCATGTTAAATACCATTCAAAATCACCTTCTTCTTTTTCTTTTTCTTTTTTTCCAATTTAAGCGAGTGTTTTAACTAGAAAAATGATCATTCGAATAAACAGCTTTGAATCACTAACTTCATAGAAGAAGTTGTAAACAAATTGATAAACAAAATATAAAATAGCTCTACTCATGTAGTTTTATTATCGTACTTTGAAATTTCTTATTTAATATACTATTATATTTCACAAGATTTTGATGATAGTCTAGTAATATGAGACATCAAACGTGATAAACGAATTAAAGTTTATAAGTTTAATCTGCACCGATTAATTCTATATCACATGACTCACCGTTTTCATATTAGTAGTGAAACTGATTGATGTGATAAAAATAATTGATTGATTATTACTTTATATTTAAACATGTATTAAAAGATTAGAAGGAACATATAATAATTTTTAAAATGAAAGTTTCTAATTAATTCATCTTATCTTGATTTTAAAAAGCTAGATAAGAACTAATAGAACCAGAAAATGTAAAATACCGATGTCATAAAAATAATCACAAAATCCTCAAAATAATCACAAGGAAATAAACACACGTGTCATAAGTTACGTGATTATGGAATGATGTTCATTAGGGGTGTTCATTTTCGGATATCCGAAGTTTCGGATACCCGAAGTTCGGATACCCGAAATTTCGGATAGTAAATTTCACTACCCAAAACCCTATCCGAAATTTCGGGTATCCGAAGTTCGGATACCCGAAACTTCGGATTCGGATATCGGGTTATCCGAATACCCGAATCAAAAAAATAAATATTTTTTTTCCCATTTTTATATTTTAAAAATTAAAGAGATTTATATTTATAAGCATTTAAATAATAAATTTAACATAATATGAGTATAATATAGATGTGTATGAAAGAAATCTCAATTTTTTTTGATCAAAAACACTAAAAGTATTTTTTAAACGTATAATAACTTAGTCTTTAAAGACACAAAGAAAGCTCATTTGACAAATCTTTCACGTAATAAATTATATTATTACAAGATGTAGATTATATTACTAAAATTTAACTAATTAAGTATTATAATATAAAAATTATATATTAAAAATCTTTTTTTCGGATAATTCGGATATTCGGATAACCCGAAATTTAGAAAATCACTACCCAATACCCGAACCCGAAACTTCGGATACCCGGATTTCGGATACCCGAAAATTCGGATATCCGAATTTTCGGATAATTTCGGATATTCGGATATCGGATTCGGATTCGGATATTTTGAACACCCCTATTCATGATGATGAAAACACACAATGAGGTTTGAACAACTGCTTATCACCTCATGTTTCAATTTACACAAAACAAAACCCTAATTTCTTCTCCTCCAATCAATCATTAATAAAGATAATGGCTTTCACAGTAATCCCCAATCTCTCACCACCATCTTTCACTCGAATTCATCTTCATAATTCATCGCATAAACCCTCAATTTCATCATCATCTCATTCTCCAATTCTCCATAATCATAATGGTTTTGCTCTACAATCCGCCGTAGAACCGCCGCCGGTTCGTGTTAGGGTTTCCCCGCCGCCGGATCCTCGTCAGGATTTCTACATAAATTTAGGTTTAGCTGTTCGTACTCTCCGTCATGATTTACCTCTACTCTTTACTACAGACCTCAATTACGATATATATAGGTACAAATTTCAGCAATTTTTACTTGATATTGATATAATTCAGTTAAATTAATTCAATATATGATTGTTGATTTTGTATATGTATATTTGACAGGGATGATATTACCTTTGTTGATCCATTAAACAAATTCACTGGGATTGATAATTACAAGCTCATTTTTAGAGCATTACGTTTCCACGGTCGAATTCTATTTAAAGAAATTTCATTGGAGGTCTTTCGGGTTTGGCAGCCATCTGAGAATCTAATTTTGATCCGTTGGAATCTAAAAGGGATACCTCGTGTTCCCTGGGAAGCGAAGGGCGAATTCCAGGGTACTTCACGGTATAAATTGGATCGAAAAGGGAA
Organism: Logfia minima; assembly: GCA_963921325.1. Classification (NCBI taxonomy): domain Eukaryota; kingdom Viridiplantae; phylum Streptophyta; class Magnoliopsida; order Asterales; family Asteraceae; genus Logfia; species Logfia minima. Next base: position 4,091,345 of record OY992763.1, on the reverse strand, counting down.
GATTTACGAGCACAAAGTCGATAACTTGGCATTTAATTTCCCACGGCAGCTTAAACCGGCTATATCTGTTCTTGATTTGGTGGCTGCTGGTCCTCCTGCAACTCCTAACCCTACATTTTCATGGGGTAGTCTGGATTCGAACTACTCCTCTTCATGGCTAGATTTCTATCGTGCGGTTAAGAACACGCTGGATCCAGGCCAAGATTTTTCGGTTTTACAAGATTGTCTATTAGTTCCCGCTACTTGTCTATAGTGAGTGTTCAGCTAAACTATACAACTCTTTTGCCTACTATTTATGTATATGCATAGTTACTGTGTTGCACATACTTCTACATATACGATGTGACAAAAACTCAAACTTGAAAGCCATTGTAAAAGCGTAAGCTAAAAGGATATAATAATATTGTTGATTTAGAGAGCTAAGGGATGTTTTGAATTATCTAAATAGATGGAATTGTTTGTTGGTTTTTTCTTTATACTTCTTGATATGTAGCATGTATGCAACATGCATCAATTTCTCTATTAGTTAAGTACTACAATTCTTGATGATCTAATCACCATACAGAGTTACAGACTATAGATCTAAAGGTGATAATACTCCATTGAAAAGATCATTATTCTTTTTTTTGTGAACGTGACTCTAGACCACTATGAGTAAAAAGAGTATTATGCTCTCATTACTACAAGTTTCACACTGTGCTCTATCCAACTAAGTGTTGGTTCCAAAAATCAATTAGATGTTACCGGGTTTCTTAATCATAACACTATGGAGATGGAAGCTTGTCCAGAGGTTTGATCGATGCAACTTTGCACTTATCATTACTCATGAATTTGTCATATGTAACTCTCAATAGTGCGGTTCTTGCAGCCTTGTGAAATGTCAAGATCATATCAGCACAATCCCTATATAAGAGTTTTAATATGATCAGGTAGACCTCACAAAAAATGTGTAAAATTCATGAAAAATTTGCTTTCTTGAAAAGTACCTGATCTGAAATTCTTCATAATGAGAATGTTTGCACAAAAGTGGGGTCCATGCTGGGGTCAAATTCAGGGTGCATCTAGCAACATAAATAGATGATGCACATAGTAGTGATGGCTTGAAGTGTAAAGCATCGTATTCCACCAAGCACAATTCAATGAGAAAGAATGCTAGGTTTTCAAACTGTAACAGCAGTCCTCAATGTTAATATTTGTTAATAATAGAGATTATGTGCATTACTTCAGAGCTGTCGTGTAACAGAAACTGTATAATTACCTTTTTGCCTGCCTGAGCAGCTCTAAGAAATCGTAGCATGAAGACATAAGGCGTAGGCAGATTGAGACGAAAGTTCAGCTTCATTAAAATTGTTGTCTCCTGTTAATTGATAAAAAGAAAGAATATAAGCCTATGAGTAAAACTACAACATGGCTTGCAACAAATTATTTTGTCCAAAGTCTTCATGTTCTAGTTACGCACAGCAACGGCATCATCTCTAATTCTTCCGGTAAGACAAATGAAATCATTCGAGTACCTAGACCAGTAATGCAAAAGTAGAGAAATGAGAAGACATACCATTTCAAGCATTTGATCTCTTGTGTATATCTCTGCCGAGATACTAATCAGTTCCATAACCTGCTAAAGATATGAGCATTAAGACAAAGACTTGATGTGGCAACTTCAGCCATTTACCGATGAATGTATGGTTTTGGGTTATGTTATATCTTGAATGGTTCAAAAAAAATCTTCCTTTTGTAAACAATTAGTGTGTTAAATAGGTTGAAAAACTGCAAAAATGTCATTTTAATCAATACAACCTTGTAAGTCACTTTACATAATTATTTAGACTACCATTGTAATATATAGATTTTGTAATTGTATGTAGGGCATTTCCCCTTGTATTTAGTACACTAATTTTTTACAAAAAGAAGATTTTACAGTGGTAAAGTGTCTTCTAGTCAACCCAAACTGACAATCCATACCAGAAATTAATCCGCTATGATAACTATTAAAATCTAAGTGCTACTGCTTATAAGACGAAACGTTTACCTTCGGATGCCAAAAGTCCTCATACTTTGATGCTAGCAAAAGTGATGTGAGACCAACTAATTGCATTTCACTTCTCTTGATAGTGACAACGGACAAGTAATAGTCCAAGAGTGTGACCATCAGATAAAGCGTCTCTTGCATTAAATCAAATTTTAAATGTACCTGTAGCAAGAATCAAGAGATGCAGATTGGGAAAAGCAGAAAGTATAAAAGCAGAACCTGGTTCTAACTTTTGCATTGAAAGAACCAAAAGTAGAATACACAAAATGTACCTCTACAAGCCAATTAATCAGTATGCCCCGCATTTGAGGAGTGATGTCTGTCTGAATCTCCATATTGTTTTTCAGTAACGGATTATGTGCCTGCATCGATTTGCTATTTTATTAAAAGCATCATCAAGTTTGTATGCATAAATCAACGACGCCGAACCAAATCATAACAACAAGGAACATGTATGTAAGGATGAATTCAGACTATGTCTACATCTAATGGTATATAAACTAGCTAAAAAGGAATGGATCGATTGGTCAAAAGTCGCCTAAAGTGTACTTTTACTGCATAAAAACCTCCAAACTTAATTCATCAGATTTATATTTGAACTATAAAACGTTAATAAAATTTGGATAATGAGTGTATCTGTCAACCCGACCCGTTTAAGTAAGAGTTAGAGCCTATTGAAAAGAGATTTGAATCGCTTTGTAGCAAAAACTACCCATTACCCGGCAATTTAATACATGCCCAACCCGCCTATTAGAAATCTCTAATCAAATGCAGAATTAATAAACCTAATATTTCCAAACTTGAGATCTCCTTAGGAATCTTATAGAACTTGTCCAAAGCTGTTACAGAATTATGTATAAAGCATTGATATTGGTCATGCAAATGACAAATATATAAGTTGGTGGCAAACATTCAGTTAAATTGCAAAAAAGAGAAACAAAAATGGTGCACATCATGAAATCATGAAATGTATATGAAAAGTTAGCAAGAAAGCATGATAAACTCACTTCTGTAACCCAATAATGCCGATAGATCTCATCCACATATTCAGCAACTTCAAGTTGATTGGCATCATCATATATGTTAGGCAGGATCTCCTCCTTGGTGACATCGGCTTCGTCCTTTAGCAGCTGTAGCACATGCTGTTGTTATAATTAAAACAATAAAATAATTATGCATCAAGGGAACTCACAAAAACAAACTTTAACAACCTTTGTTCTTTCAATTAGTAATGATGTGTAGGATTTTCGTCGAACAGACTTCTTTCCTTTGGCAGTGATGTTTGATGTGCTTGCATCTAAGTTTTGCTCACGTGAAAAAGATTCAGCATGTTTAGAAAATGAAGATCCTGATGTTGCCTCCTTCTGCTTGGATAAAAGAGGATTTGTAGATGTCGGTTTGGTAAAAACTGAGATGCTTCTCGATACCCTTTTAGCTTTGGGAATACCAACTGTAGTTTTCACGGTTGGCTGGTAGTTGAGAGGACATTAAAATGTGTTAGATATACAAACCCATTACCTAAACAAATAAAGTTTCAGAAAGAAAAACTAATATACCATTAGCACATTTTTTAGCATACCTTCATTGATATCCTAGATAATCTTTTTGCATCCCCTGTTGGCTGAACTTCTGACACCCTAACATCAGATTAAAGAGATAAACTTATTACTTAGTGAAGACTCACTAACAACATATAATTTTTTTTTTGACACGGTATACTCACATTTTTATAGATCCTTCACTAAAACTAAGCTTGCAACGGTTGTCCCGGGCACTGCTCACTGGCGGTATAACTGTTCTGCCAACTTTAGGCTTAACTGAAAAGTCAAGAAGGAAAAAGGAGTCAAGAGGTTTGATAAGTTAACATTATCAAAATGATACACTTTTCAATTTTTAGATTAATAAGTCACTCACCAGAGAAGCCATATGTGGCCTTGTTCTTCACTTTGAGTTCCAAATTTCCCTGCAAGTGAATGACAATGAGCATTCATAGAATTATATACAAGATTACTAGAGCGGAATAGAAAAGAACATAATCATACTTTCTTGGGATCACATTTATCCACCTTCTCAACATGCTTTAGTATTGGAAACGATTTCCTGCCAAAATAAATAATTGGAACCATTAATGCAAGGAGATTTGCATACTAATGCAGAACATAGAGATACATTGTGAGAATAGAAACCTTTGGAGTGGAAAATAGTTCCCTGTGGATTTCCTATATAAACAAAAACGAAAGATGATGGTCACAAACAATAGCTATAACAAACTGGGCAAAGCAATGACCAAAAAAACAGAAAAGCACATTGATTACCACTTTACCTTTTTACATGACCAACAGTTTCTAGACCCTGCAGCCTAGTCTTTTGATTACCATTGAAGACCTTCAGATCCTTGCCTAATGACGAACTTGCTATATTAGCTCTCATACCAGCTGAAGCCCTAAAAATTCACATGATACTGACAATTAATTTTTATGCATTTTAACGATGGATTTATAAGCGCTATCACAAACATAAATGAACCAAAGGAAATAAAAGCACATTGACTACCATTTTACCTTATAACATGTGCAGCAGTTTCTTGGCCATATACCCTAGTCTTTGGATTACCGTTGACAACCTTCAGATCCTTGTCTGATGAAGAAATTGCATTACTGGCTTTTGTACTGACTGAAGCCCTACAAACTCTCATGACACTGATAATGAATATTATGCATTCTATCAAAGGCTTAAGGTGTGTTATCACAAACTATTTAAGCAGCTAGAGGTTCTAAAAGATTAAATAATCATGGGAATTGTGGTGTGCATACCGTTGTGAATATGCAACTTTTTCCATTTTACTTTTCCTGCAACATTTTTAATACCAGGTGAATTTGTTAGAGTTAACCCAAGGAGAACTGAAGAACTTCATACCATTCTTTTCATATCTGTAGAAAAAGCTTTTAAATATAGCACAATCGGGATGAAAAAATAATCAGTTTTTTTGCCGGAAGAAGCTCAATGTCACTCACCCAGGTCGGGAGCCACTAAAAGTATCATTCTTCTGAAAAACACCTCGTGAATTGCTTATATCCTCCAACACTTTTCTTCCTACTTTAACTTGAGTCGTGAATCATAAATTTCTATAAAAAATGTATAAACATGAAAATTTATTCTACAAAAAGTTAAGCTGCATGATACTTACCGGAATTGATGTTTTTCCCAAGAAGTTTCTCCAGCTTTTTAAGAGCCTCCTTCATAATCATTACAAAAAATACAGGATTAATAGTTTCCATATAATATATACTTTATATGTTAGAAGGCTACTCTCGCTGTCCACCACTATGTGCCCACAATTAAAATGAATTATAGAAGTGGTATTAACCTTTTGAATATCGGCATTGATATGGTTGGTTTCCCCTTTGATTGGAATAGGCTTCCTTCTACAAAAGGAATGAGGTAAGAAATAGAAAATTGTCTTAAAGGAATCAACATGTATCTCAAGAACAATATAACCAAAGCGCTAATACATACAAGAAATTGAAATGAAAAACAAACTCCTGCTAAGTACATTGTATGTGGGTCGTGGAAATATGGAGTGACCATATTTTCTTCAGCTTTCCTCTTCCTATTTGTGCCTACTCATTGCACATGAAATTAGCTTTATCTTTGTAATTGCAACGGTCATTCCTTGCTCATTCTATTCTTAATCATAATCAACTAATCTCATATCAGTTTTCACTACTTAGTGCTTACTCTCTTAAGTTTTCACTGCCTATACCCCACTGTGCCTAAGGTGGATATTCGACTCTTCAAATACTAATTTATGTTACGTCACTATAGACTCCTGGAAAACAACTTTACAACATAAGCCAAATCCTGCTGGATATATTATCAGAGTAAGAATAATTTCTATACGATTAGTCTTTTCACCAGGTGTAGACGCTATTAGTTGGGAACCTTTCTCATCACTGTTTGCCAACACTAATTGTCGGTCACCACAAGATTTACTATAAATTATCGTAGACTTTTATTATAGTGCTACAACTTACTTAGTTTCAGCAGCTACACAATCCTCATTCCGAATCTTGACCTTTTCATCTTCTGTATACACCTTTAAACTTTTGACTCTACCTGTTTCTTAAAACAATAAGTACCACAGAAATTGCATCATTCAGAAAAAGAAAAAGGAAAAACAAAATAAGATCATAAAAAATTGAAGTACCAATCTTTCTAGCCTCACGTTCTCCTGAAACCCTAATCTTGGATGTGCTTAAACCCTTGATTCAAAGAAACCACAAACGTCACTCTACTGTATATATATATATAAATAATATATAACTATATAACACGCATAACAGAGTAAACAAATTAGGGTTTCAAACGTACCTTAATAACTACCATTTCTTTTCACCTTCTCAGCATCTGTAGTCAATCAGTTAAAAAGAAAATCAAAAAACTGATCATACAAAAGTATTCACATTTCTGTATTATGTAAGAATCGCGTAATTAAACAATAAAGTATTAATTTGAGCGACTTAAATAGTGAAAGTATAAAATTGATTAAAAATAAATTAAAGATGAAATCAAGAATTTAACCTAAAAGGAAATCAGCAGATGGATGCTTTGGCGATCTTGAAATTGGGTTTTTTTTTCCTTCGCTTCTTTTTTTTTTTTTTTTTATGGCCGTTGCTTTTGAAGATTTGAATTGCGTTTGTGTTTTTACTTTTTACATAATCACCCCCTTTACTCTTCGGCCATATGAAGTTATGGACCCCGCAACTTTGAACCAATAGTTCTTTGAATCTGAAATTGTATGTATTAATTTAAAAATAAATAAAAATAGAAATGTTACTTCAACAAAGTCTAAGTAACACAAATGAAACAAGATACAGTGTGAACATCCTAACCAAGTGACTAATGCTTATGCTACGTTTTATATTACAAATCAACTTTGAAAAATACTATGAAGAACCGCGAACCATACTCTTCATTGTATATTAATGTGCATCGCTAAGGATAAACCAGCAGCAAAACTCAACTCAACTGATTACTACCATTCCCATTGTTAAAAGTTTGAAAATGATAAGCATAAATGAAGCTCGTTGCACTAATGATCAGAAAATGGAGGTCTTCTTTTGCAACCTTGTCATTTGACAAAGAACAAATGTTTTAACGTCAATTGGCTTTTAGTACTCCTTGAACACCTGTTGATCCATCATCTTTCTTTCGAATTGCATAACCACATATCATTCGGTTGAAGTGCCACCGATGTGCGAAAACAACTAGTCTTAAATTTTATACACGATAAACAGACTACTACCACTAGCACACATATAGGAAAGAGAACCTATCGTCATATAGTATAGTAGTGATAAGTTGTACCGAGATTGATCTCCCAAAGAACGTTAGTTTAAATATTGTGGGATTTATTTAGTATTAAAGAGTTGCAACCGACTTTGATATCTACTTTCATCTCTATCCATTCGGAATATGGGGTTTATCTCTTTACAAAGTTAGTTGGGTTTGACAACTATTAAGCTCGAAAATACATGACTTAGCACCTCACAAAAGGATATGTGTTTATTCTCTCACCACTCAAAGGGTTCAAATCGTACATATAATGTGTACGTATATTGTAATAAAAATAAACGCTCAATAGCCAAGTCATCAAGTATGATTATTATAGGCTTGATAAAAATGATTAAATCTCCACTACTTATTCGAGACAAAAACACATAAAATTTGTAAGAAATATGGGTTTCAAGGTATGACTTCCTAACCGATCTACATTTATAACCTACAATCTACGATAGGTTAGATCAAAATCTGGAGTAATCATAATCAGTGTGTATTTCTCCCATGATATCATCATGTCATCCGTCTTCTATTCTCTTCAACTACTTTATTTCATATGATGCATTCTTCTGAGTATCTAAAGATACTATCTTTATTGTATACATAATTTTTTTTTCTTGTCCTTATTTTTTTCACCGATTTTTTTTACCATACAAAGTGAGATAATCATCTAAATATCTAGAAAAGCATCTATACATTGCATTTCCTTTATTTTTATCTATTCTATAGTTTCAGCTCGATGACAAGTTCTTAATGACAATTATTACTTTAATCATTTAATAAACCAACTAAGTGTTACATGGAAAATCAATCAGTCACATAATTAATCCTTTTATGTTACCATAATAAAACATCTTAATAATAGATCTGATAAAATATACCTATCACGTATAAACTCAGTGAGTAACTATGTGTAACTCGCTAAGTTCCAATTTCCAGATTACAAAATTATTCAGTTACCAATTATTTGAGCATTAAATATCAACATAAATCAATTATAAATTAAACATATTATACTAATCTATTAATTCACTTGAACGATGAGTACTTCATGAACTAGTTATCACAGGATTAACATAATTTTATCAATAATAAACAATTGGATATTAACTTAGAATCAATCAAATAAAGTACGAAATTGTCAAATACAATTAGTAACTCTTCGAGTCAACATTCAATAAATCAAATAATCAATAATACATAAATTATCCATCCTTGTTAGGCTGTCTCTTCTAAGTGAGTGGAAGAGATTAGCACATAGACAAGCTAATATCTAACAAAACAATAGTAAGAAATACAAACATAGCTATATATCGATCAAATAAATAACGTAGATGCACTCCAGAGCTTTGAATCTTCCTTCTTGGTGCTAGAACAGCCTCCAAGAAACCTAAAATCACCTTTACTTTGCTGGAGAAGAGTTTTGAAAAGTTAAAAAATTGATATAAAGTAATTTTTTATATTGTGGAATTTATCTGGTATTTAAAGAGTTACAACCGACTTTGATAACTATTTTTGTCTCTATCCATTTGAAATATGGGGTTTATCCTTTCAAAGTCGGTTGGGTTTAACTTTATTTACAAATCTATCAGATAAAAACCCTACTTGCCGAGTTTTGGGTATCACTCTCCGAGTAAATGTCCAAATGGGTCGTATTTCGGTAATGTTGTAGCCATCTGAGTCTGTCGAATTTCAGCTTTTGAATCAATTGATTTGGACTTTGTATGAAGAAGTTATGGCTCAAACAGTGAAGCATCGTAGATAATTCAACTTTTTCTTCATTCATCCTTTCTTCAGTTTTTCTTCCGGTTTCAGCTCCTTTTACAATAATCTCTCTTATTTGAACATATAAAGTAAATATGAAGCAATTGAACATAAAATCTAATATATTTACTTTAAGTTTAAGAATAAATTGGTTAATAATGTGCCCGAAAATGTATACAATTTAAGCACTTATCGGCCATGGTCTACTCCTTGACCAGCGAGTTTTCGCTCAAAATCATACCTTTTAGAAATTTCTCGAAACTGGCCATTTCAATTTCCTTATCGTCTTTAATATTAATAAGTTTCCCTGGCCATGATGGTGTTCAGTTTAGTCGTCTGTGAAATTAGCTTCTTCATCAATGTTGTCCAACAACCCGATTCTTTTAAGCTTACCTTCTCTTTTCTTTTGAGGTTTTAGTGGACAACAACCCGATATTTTTGAGCATACCTTCGCTTTTCATTTGAGGTTTTAGAGAGCCGCCATCTTTACTACGTGTATTGAAATTGTATTGATGGTTAAACTTTAAAGATAATCTTAAATTAGCAACTACATAGATCCAGATTAATTTTGTATCTGTAGTTGAATTTTATTTTTATGTCCGTATAGTACTTGTAAGTGTTAGATAAATTCGTTCTTTTATCGATTTTCCTTAAAATATGGATTGGTTTAATATGTTGTGGTTCGATTTTACTTTCACTTATGTAGAACTCCTGTAATTGTTAGATAAGATTTGTCATTCTACACTTCTTAACATCATTATTATCAGATTTGGTCCAAGTGAAGCCAATGCAAAGTTAATAGTCCAACAACTTAAATGACGTACAAACTCAATAGCTTCTAAACATAAGAAAAATAATATGTAAGCCTAAACTTGTAGGCCTAACTTTAAATTGAATAATGTGATCGGTCGACGTGAAAGATTGATTAGATGAGATTAAGAGAGAAAAAAAATTCAACCAATAAAAACTAATATATATTTTTAAGTTTATGTAAATAGGCCTATATAACATTACTTCAAATACAATGAATAGTCATTCAATTTTTATGACTTGGTCAAAGAAATAAATACTACTTTGATTTATAAAGTAATCCAATTTTATACTAAGGATTGTACGCAACAACAAAATTATTCATAAGAACCGAAAGCTTCAGATAAACACCTCAGACGACCTCAGGGAAATTTGCAAGACATCACCCTAATTTGCAAAAACCTATTTGATAATCAAAGGCACGCGTGACCAAAACTGAGATCTGTAAAACAGAAATTGTGATTCTTGCCCAGTAGAAAACGATGCAGAAGATAATAATAGCTGTAAGCCTGTAACATCCGGGCTGGAATGAATATTTATATATACATATAATATGTGCAACTCTATAACCATATCAGTATTATTATATTGCCCTTCCAGCAACAAGGGGTTTAGTTGGGTTCAAGGACCTAATCTCAGGGGCAGAACTAGGAAAAATTATATTAAGCTTGTGCATCAGAATATCACTTCTTGATGGTATCTCATTTAAAAGGAACTGCTGAACAATTGGCTTCTTGAACCATTCTGATACAGAGTCTCCAGGTGCCCTTAAAACCACCTTACTAACCTCAAACGGCGATTCTACTGAGCTCAGCATCTGTGCAACCACAATCTTTAGAGTTGGGCCCGTCACCAACTTAATTCGTCTAGGAACCACACCATAATACAGCATTCGTTTCCTGAATCTATGAAGTGTATGCACAACTGCAATAAGAGCTGCACCGACTGATAAGTTTCTAACATCAAGTGACCAAGCAATGTGCTGGTCAAACACAATTGCTTTTGGGAAAAGTTTATTTTCATATGAAACTTTCCATACACAACGGGCTCGATTGATCTGGCCCATTAGAACAAGATAGTTTAGGAGGACGTTAACAAAGTACCTAGCGGCTCCTTCTTCTGATTCATAATCAATATTCTGAAAAAACTCCCGAACAAAGGCTAGCACTGGTTGTTTCCTCTGTTCCGGGCCTGTGAAAAGACCACACATAAAGGTGTGTGCTTTATGTTTTGTAGCACTCAAGATTGACATCAGCTGTCGTTCGTGTTCTTCTTCTTGACATCTTACAAGATGAGCTAGAATTGATGTGTAGAGTATAAGGTCAACTTTTGCTGCAGAGTCAACATAGTTTTCAAGAAGTGGCTTTGCAGACTCGTATAACCCGTTTTTCATGCACGACTCAAATAACTGCCTTATAATAAAGTTATTCGTTCGGATCCCGGATGAACCCATGAATCTTAACCATCTTAAAGCAAGATCAACAGAAGCATCCTTGATGAAAACCATAAGCACATCACTAGCTGTCACATCTATAGAATATCCCATAGCCTTCATTTCAAGAAGATTCTTTGCAGCTATATCTACAAGTTTCTTCTTGGCTAAAAGTGTAAGCAAAGCAGTATAAGTGTTCAAACCCGGCCTTACACCTGCATTGCTCATTGAATTATACAGCTTCATTGCAGCATCAACTTGACCCGAACCAGCATGCATCTCCAGTAAGCAAGAATACGTGCTTGGGGTTGGTAAAAATCCAGCTTTTTCCATGTCAGAAAAAATAGACATTGCAGTCTCGAGCTTTCCTGATTTCGCATGGGATTCCACAACCATGGTGTAAAGCCCATAATTAGGTCTAAATCGAGCTTTCTTCATCTGATCCCACATCTTTAAAGCCGTGTCTAGCTTCCCAGCCTTAATATACGACTCGATCATCGAAACAAACATGGTTGCAGATGGTTTGAGCCCAAACCCTTGCATTTCCATGTAAATTTTCATCGATGTATCTAACCTACCAGCTTTTCCTAATGAATCAACAAGTGACGCAAATATTGTAAACCCCGGTTTAAGGTTTTTCTCTTTCATTTGTTGAAAAAGCTTCAACGCTGCATCAATCCGACCCGATCTAGCTAAAGTTGGTATCACCAACTCGTAAGTTGCTAAGTCTAACGAACAACCAGCTCCTTCCATACTCTCATATATCTCAAACACTTTAAAAGGCAAACCCTTATCCAAAAACAAATTTATAAGCGAGTTATACGTTTTAGTATCAACTTTACAACCAGATTCTTGAATCTTCTTAAAACAACAAAACGAAACCTCTAACTTCTCTGCTTTAGCGAGACACTGAACAACTCTACTAAATGCATTAAACTCAGGAACTGTAGTTTTCCCTGAATCACGAACCAGATCATCGAAAACCGATTGAATCCCATCAAAATCTCTACTTTGGTTCAACCTATCAATCAAAGTAAGATAACACTCATCACTAGGTATATACCATGACTGCCTTTTAGCCCATTTAAACAAACTCAAAGACGCATCACCGTCTCCCGTTACCTTCAAAGCTTGAGTAATATGAATCATATTTGGAACAAACTGCAGCTTATCTAATTGCATCTCCATTTCGGGACCCCATTTCCATCTTTTAACAATCTCAACAATCTTAGAAACTGCAGCAGTATTTGAAAACGGTTGTTTTATACCGCCTACCATTATATGATCATCCACGCCGGGCTCAACGGATCGAATACCTTTACCGGTGTAAATAACGCTTCCAGATTCATCTAAGTACTCTATCACATCAGTCCATTCATTGTTTCCTTTACTGTTATTACCAGAACAGTAACTTCTAACAAAAAAAACAGGGTTTGGAAAAATTGATACATACACATCATCAATTCTTCCAGGAATTGATGATAAGAAGCTATTCAGACACTTATTAAATCTACAGTTGTCATTAATTACGGAAATTGATGACCGTAATGTGAGAAATTGAAGATTTTTAACGACGTACCTAGAGAATGAACGGCTGCGACTAATCATTATAAATTGGAATACAATTACAGAGTTGAATTACTAGAAGTTTAAAAGGATTGAAGAAACAACGTTCATTGCGGAACCATTAGAGTAGTTTGTAGTTTAATTTGAGGTTTTGGGGTTTTAGGGTTTTAGTCATCGACCCTGAATTTGTTAAACCCTAGTTTTGTGAGATCCCTCCAATAAGACCATTTTTCTTTCTTTTTCTTTTTTGTCTTTGTTTCTTTATTGTTTTTATACTTTATTCATTTATTTGCAGAATTGAAAACCTCACGTAGTCTTGAACTTTTAATTATTTGACACTTCTTTGAAAATAGATCGGATATGAATTGATTCAATATATCACTCGTGTCATGCACCGGTAAGAAAATGATGCAAACCATGTTAATGTAAATTACCTTTTTAGACTAAAGAAATTGTATAAATTAAGATGATAATAATAAATAGGCATCAATATTTTTTTATCTATTTTTTATTTTTAACGATAGTTCATACATATATAGTATTATATAGAATAATATTTAAAAAATATAACGAGTGTATTAAAAGTTTTGTGATATATTCTAATTTATAGTTGAATGAATGACTTACATATCTATTATAGTCGATTTATCATAATTTTACATCATAATTTGAATTAATTATTTTCCAACTATATAAGTCAACGGACAGGTTTACAGATAAAAAGAGTAATATAGTAATTTAAGATATCAAATTTGTAAGTTTTAAGGTTGAGCTGAAAATGTTTAATAAGAGTTTATAGATTATAGATATATTAAAATTTATATATCTTTTTTCATCTATATTTATATTTATATTCATTTATTTCTCAAATCATCTATTCATATTCATATTCATAGGATTAAGCGAGTTGATAAATATTTCACTGGATATTAATAAACTTGTTTAAAGAAAATTCTACTTCAAAATGAAACTAATATATTAGTGAGGAATAAAAAAAATTGTATAGCTTTGTTATAAAAATATGTAAACAATATGGTAATGTAGGGAATCTATACTCTAGCATTCAATCGGGTCTTCCATAACAGCTGACTCATTTATGTTGAGTTTGGTACATTTTAGAATAGTAGAATTTAATTATAAATATAATTGAAAGATACATTTTGAAAAAATTGAAACATTTTTCATTGATTTTTTGGTTAGCTATAAACATTTTTATATTTATTATTACTGGTAAGTGACTTCCGTTGTACGGTGGGAATCTTAAATTTAGCTCGTCAATATTTATTATTGGTAGTGATGCAGACTTTTCTATTTGTTTAAAATATTATAATAGAATATAATGAGAGAATTTAAATATTTGTTAGAGATTTAAGATATAAGAACCTTATAATGTATCTAAATAACAATTTATTGATATTTTATGTAGTGTATATATATGTACATTTATTTATATTTATAGTCATACAAATTTATATTTATATTAGTACATATACATTTTCGGTAATAATGGATGAACACGTGAATGATAATATATCATTTACATCTGATCCACTAACTATCCACATCCATATACATTATACATTTATTTAGATCATTCTTATTTACTATTAATAAATGCATCGAGTGGATATTCGTTAAATCGAACGACGATTGTCGTCCCTACTTGTTACTCGTATTATTTTAGTAGCAAAATTTACTGTCAGTGAGATGGGAACAAAAATGTTACTCGTATAGCCATAGAAAGTTTTAAAATTGTTATGACAAATGGACCATTTATTGGTTTTTCATTCTCTTTTCTCTCTCTTTTATCATCCACGTTAGATATTGTATTAACAAATTGTAACACTTGAAAGAAAATCAAGGAGTAATGTGAGAAAATCAATAAACTGATGATAGATATAATAAAATAAATCAAGAAATAATATTAGAAAAATCAATAAAGTGATGATGACGTTATCATCACGTGAGATTATGAGGATTAGTAGAAAATCTCTGTAAATGAAAAAGTATTCTTTAAATACATTGTTTTCGTCTCGTCCAGTCGGATTATAAGTATTTACATTTTTATTTTTGACTTTTTAAAAATAAATATTTATTTTTCATTTTAATCGTTGAAAAGAGATTTTAGTATATAAATATAATACTTGAACAGTAAAAAGTATAAATAATTAATATTTTTAAAAGTGTTCATCTTTTTACTTTGTTCTATTTTTAAATTTGTAAAAAAGGGAATAATAAGTGCGCAGTTGATTGCACAATTGTTGAGCGCTATTGACCTTTGCTTCACCCATGATCGGTAGAGTTAGGTGCACAAATGATTTCTCTGTAAATAAATTATGGGTATATAGTAACCTATTCTTTTTAAATAGGAACAATAAGCATCTCATTACACTTCAAAAAAATAAAAATTTCTAACGCCTTGTTCATTTCCGGGCCAAATTCCAAGTTCCAACTAATGACATACAATTAAAGGGTACTTTTTTTTAACAACTGAAATTTCAATTAAAAAACTAGCAAGGAACTAGAAAGAAATTACAAAGACAATGTTGAATTTTGTAATCACAAGGTCCAAGCGATCCTAGATTTTTTATATAAAACCATCGAATGAATTAACAACAATGCTATCGACAATGTTGCTCTTTCTAAAGGATACTCGATACTTCTACTTGTATGATTACATCACTGCATCTCAAAATTCAAAAAGAAAAGGAAAGAAATTAATCTAGACCAAAGTTCATCTGATTAACAAAATTAATATCATTATTAATTTATTGGTAGTCTATATTATTATTATTATTATTATTATTATTATTATTATACCACATGATGTTAACCACTGGAACAAGTGATCAACGATTCCAAAACCATTCTTTCAAATTAATGTAAAGGTGGTTTGGATTAGGGGACTTTTAGCCATATAGTAATGCTACTACTAAGATACAGTTTCATAGCTTTGAGTAGAAAGCAAGCAAAAGAAAAGCTCCTACTTTCAATTTGATTGTTCATGGTTCTTTTATCCATTCTTAAGCCAAGAATCTCTTACATACCCCATCTCCATCACCATCTTCTAAGTATCCAAACCCGGTCTCCACATGCACATACTTTCAACCCAAACTCGTTCATACTTATATATGTACACGCACACACACATATACACATTGTATGCTATGCATGTATCTGCAGATAAAGTTACTGAACACGAACATGAAAATGAATATCAAGAACCACTGGTTACTAGTGTTTCTCTATGCGTTAATCATTTCTTCTTATCACGTCTTCGCCTCACCATCATGCACGTACCGTAACTACCACTATAGTTTTATGCATCTATTGTGTATCTATAAGGTTGATAAATTGTGTATCTGTATGTGCAGATGTAAGATTACATGGAGCGTTGACTTTGCCGTTGACTTCAACACGGAAATATCATGTTGTTAATCATCTTCTAGATGATTTACCTTTGCCTCCAGTTGATCCTCTTACTCCTATTTTACCTGAGGCTTATTGCTCAAATCCTCCGGGTTATTCTCCTCCTTCAACCACCACTATGCCACCAGTATCAGGATCACCTACTATTGGATCTAACACCCCATCACCGCCTGCATCATCTTCCTCCTCCTACCCTACACCGCCTGCTTCCTCTTCCTCCTACCCTACATCACCTGCATCATCTTCCTCCTCCTACCCTACACCTACTTCGTCTTCCTCCTACCCTACATCGCCTGCTTCGTCTTCCTCCTACCCTACATCGCCTGCATCATCTTCCTCCTACCCCACACCACCTGCATCATCATCATCCTATCCTACACCGCCAGCATCATCTTCCTCCTACCCCACACCACCTTTCTCGTATTCCACACCTTTCACACCCCCCACAACTTCCATCCCAGGTTCGCCTGCCATTTATCAACCCGGACCTATTCTGAGCCCTCCTTATGAGCCGAGTCCACCATCGTTCTCATTTCCTTCACCCACAGGGTTTATACCTGCCCCACCACTATTTGAACCACCGGTTGTATACCCTCCTCCAATTGGACCACCGCCAGCTCATCATGAGCCAGAATCTGCCCTGTGGTGTGTAGCAAAACCTTCTGTTCCAGATCCAATTATTCAAGAAGCCATGAACTACGCTTGTGGTTCAGGTGCTGACTGTGAATCACTACAGCCAAATGGAGAGTGCTTTCAGCCTGACACATTGTTTGCACATGCGTCTTATGCATTCAATAGCTACTGGCAAAGAACCAAAGTGGCTGGCGGGACCTGTGAATTTGGTGGCTCCGCCATGCTCGTCACTGTTGACCCAAGTAAGTCCATCAATAGCTACGGCTACCTACCTCCCTCCACTATTTTGACTTTATCAATGAATAATCTAAACTTCTTTTTAACAGGTTATGATGGGTGCCATTTCATCTACTTCTAACTGGGACTTTCTTTTACATGACTAGTGACAACTTTTTGTAAGTATCTAATTGAAATAGATATAGAATATGTTGAATCTCAAAAGTATGATTTGGGGCTTTGACTACACATTTACTTTATTACTATGTCTTTGAAATAAATGCAATGGCAGTTGTGAGCAGTGACCCTTGTCTGGAAGTGTAGATATATTATTTATTATTAAAAGTTCAAAAACTGATAAAATCATTGCAGTAACAGATAACAGTAACATTTATTGTATACTCATTACTCAATAATACCAATACATTGTCAAGGGCATAACATATTCAAGAAATGGGTGACTGTAAGAGTCATTCAGTACTCAATAATACGGAAGTCTTATCGACAAATAATTTTCCATACAATTAATAAACGATTTTACTAAATCTACAAAGTATGGCCGTAAAAGAGATTAAATACATACAAGATCATGAGGAGCCCCTTCAACCCACCTCATAAATGCACGATCGCACATCAGTGACCACCTGGGTTTCTGTTCCATGACAAATAAGTAGGATCTCCGAGATGCCTGTAACAGGGATAGCAACAAAATATTGAGTATGAAATGTCATGAATCTATGTGATTATGCAAGAATATTTGCTATTTAATGATGATTCAGGTATGTCACATGCCAATAGTGTCATAATAAGATCAATGGAAACAAAGCAAACACATATTTACCTTGGCTTAATGAGATATATGAGGGTAAAAGTTGTAGCTAGTAAGAAGCACAATCCGCCAACAGCAAGATATGCAATGCCGATAAAATTATTTTTTCCACCAAGCCAGCTGGTAGTTGAGAGCACCAGTTTCTTCTTACCACTGAAACTGTAAGTGTTGTAGTTGTTCTCCAATACCACATTTATTGTCTCGCCTGCCTCAATATCCACCTCTATCTTCCCGTATAGCTTCCTAAAAGTTGGTAGAGCTGCGGTTCGCATCCACACAATAAGGTCTTCCTGCTCACTCAGCTATTGATTCACACCAAACCAACAAAAGAAGTTTATAATTAGGTACTTTTACTTGATTAAAAAAAAAAAACAAGAGCATTTACAAAATGGATGTAAACTCTGCGGTGGTTATTAATTATGAGACTTACTGGTTTAGACTCGTTGAGACGTCCACCACCAATAAGACTTCCGTTTTGGAAATTTTTAGGGAAGACGCCACTTCCAAACTTGTCTTCTCGGTCACTCTTCCAAGAAATATGCCTCTTGTTTACAAACAACGGGCGGTTGTTACCAGTGGAGAAGCTATAGGTGTCATTGAACAAACTCCAGGCTACAAGACCACAAGGCACTATCGGCATTCCATTTGCATCATGTTCAGGCTTACAGGTACTTGTGTCATTCTCATCACCACGATTTCTCAATTGTGTATCACTTCGGCTCTTGACATACCTGCAAACGAAGTTTACTGTGCTCACCCTCAATTTAAGAAAACATCTATTATAATTCAACTAATTATAAGACAGAGATGGGAAGTGGTTACCTGCGGTGATTCTGATAAAAATTGTCTAGCTGATAATAAACATAAATTGGCTGCTTCATACGCTTTCTGACCTAAACATTCGCAAAAATGTTAAAGGCAACACAAAATTGTAGCTCTCGAGTGGACAAAAAAATAAAATCAACAAGAAATGATCAGAAACTAATTATTTTAAACTTACTGTCAAGCTTCTGACGCAGGTTTTATTCCCATTGGATTGTATAAATTCGACCTTTTGACTTTTTGAGCCTTGTATGCAGGCATTATCGTACCGGTCAATGATTTCAACTACCTACATGAACAAACACAAAACCAATATCAAGAATCATAACAAGCAAGAAAAATATAATTTCATACATTTGTTCTATCTGAAAAAAATAATCATACATCACGAGACGCGAAGAGGGAAGCAAGTCCTATTGGGATGAATACAATGGTCACAAGCATGAACGCTGAAATAACCTGTAGTGTGAACCATATAAAATGTTAGACCTTCTAGCTTTTTAATACGCTAATGAATAAAGAACATGGAAGAAAACAAAGACACCTACCCATTTTGGAGTAAGTATTGGCTTGCATGCTGGCAGTTCCTGCTGTGTAAACCTAGAATCTGGAATAAACACATAAATAGCAAACCTAAGTATATTTATTCCAGTATGACATACAATTGTCTTGGCCAAATTTAGACAAAGCTAAAAAATATATTGCATGCAGAGCTTTATACTTGGATTGTTATCATATTAGGAACCTTGACTTTTCGTTACCATAAAATATATTGTTGATTTAGTTTCTAAATTCGTTTCCGAATTAAAACAAATTCTCTAGCCTATGAATACGTACCTCTAGTAACCCTAATCTATACAACAATAACAGTAAATTATTGTTAGGGTTCGTAAGCTCTTAAAAGCTCAATCAGCATCAACAATCATATATCATATATATACATATAATATAATACATACATATGTGATCAATACAAATACCACACAGCCACCATTTACAAAACTTTTAATCACAAATATTCATATTATAATTTACATATAGAATACAGTATATATATATACATATGTATCATACAGCGTAAAGTAACAGAATAGATCAAATAGCAAAAAATATAACCAAACTGAATCTGATCTGTTCCTCAAGTACTTAAATTCATCAAAATAAAACTAAAATCAACAAGGATCAAAGTAAATATATACACTTAGGTCGTTTTGAATTTCTTCTCGGAGTAGATGGATCAGGTGATCCGGCGCCGCCGGAGCTAGACGACGGCGCGTTTGCGTTCATCGGCGTTGCTGGATTACTATTCATATTATAGTATAATTAATAACAAATCAAATTAAAAAAAGAATGAAGATACGAGATTGGGGATGGATCCAAAAAGGAAGGATTTTGATTATGCTTTTGAAGTTACAAATAGAAAATTGAGTTGTGAATGTTTGACTTTTCTTTACTCCGCTTTGACTTTGAATTTTCTTTGAAGAAGAATAGGAATAGGAATTGGTCAAATTACAAAACTTGTCCCATAACTTCTCAATAATGTGTGGTTAAGTTGTTTTTGGTCGTAATTTTACATGTTTAGTCCTGAACATCCTATATAAGTAATCGAGAGCGTAGCGGAATGTTTAGTTACGTTTTGTAGGTGATTTCATCCTAAAGTTCGGATTAGTTCATATACTATAGTCGAATTTTATTTTTACGTTTGTCGAGTTTTTGTAATTATAAGATAAAATTCATTTTTTCTTTCTTAATATTTCTTAAAATCAGGATTAATTTTGTATATTGTAGATAAATTTTATTTTCATGTGCGTAATAGATCTTATAATTGATTTTCATATATGAAAGACATCTTGTAATTGTGAGATGAAATTCGTTATTTTCTCGATTTTCTTTAGAATCTGTATTGATTTTATTATATGATATAGTCCAATTTTATTTTCACGTCCGTGTACATCAAGTGTTCGATGAAATGTTTCACTTAAAATTCAAAATTTAAACTTGACATTCAAGCTTAAACGTGTTGATACATGATTATTGAACATTTTTTATGTCCAATTTCACAAAAAAAAAAAAAAAGAAGACATGATTCGATTTTGGTTGCACTTTTGGTTGCGATCCGAAAGTTGGTAGTGTTTTCGTTGCAATTGAAGGTGGTGCGGGGTTGGTGGATGTGGTTGTGGACGGTGGTGGTTGTGGACGGTAGTGGTTGCGCACGGTGGTGGTTTCCCAAGGTTGCAGTGCATAGAAAGGGTTGTTTGGTTCGAGTTGTGGTGCGGTCACATAAATGAGTGTTTGGTGAAGGGTGTGTTTGGTTCAATTATGTCAAGAGATGGACTCGTAACCCGCAACTGATCATGCGCAAAATGCAAATTATGGGATGAGTGGCCATGACCCCAACCACCAATCACGCATCCTCGGATACAAGTCTGACCACTAACCCGTATACTCGAACACGTAAGGTGCAAAGTGAAGAGTAATTTTTTAGGTATAAAATTAAATGTGTTTCTTTAATACATTTTTGTTCATTTTCCAAATATAAATTAATTCCAGTAAGAAGTTAAGTTTTGATAACAACTTTTGATAGGTCAACAATTTCTGGATGGGTTAATTCTTTTACGAATGGAACTAAAGTCACAAATTTAAAGCCCTCTTTATCGTTTTCTTAGCAAAAATAAAAAATAAAATAATTATACGTTGGCATGATATGATTTGCTAAACTAGTTAAAAATGTTAAAACGTAGACAATATTCAAACGTATCAATAAAATCAGTTGAAAATTTATATTTCAATCCCTCATTCAACGGATTGGAAATTTACATTTGCTCTTGTATCCAGAGTACCATTTCAGGAAACAGCACCAAATCAACACGACATCATCATCTCGAGCTTAAATCTATCGCCATCTGTATCGCCACCAGAACGCTGCGGAGGGTGTCAAACACGTGGCAGTTAGGTTTCCGCAAGTGTACGTCATGATAACGACGTCGTTTGCACGTAGCTTAATTCATCGCACCACCCCTTTTCATCTTCATCTCTTCACTCTCACTCTCACTCTCATACTCGTTACGTTGCTACAGTCGCAAGGTACATTATTGTTATTATTGATTAATGATTAGTTAGGGTTTTGATTATACATATTTTTTTATTTTATGTTAATTGATTGATAAAATGAGGTATAAATTGGTGATCAGATGAGTAAGGAAACAGAAAGTATTGTTGCTCGTCTTAAGAAATCAGGATTATTACAAACTAAAGGTTTAATTGGTGGAAAATGGACTGATGCTTATGATGTAAGGACTACTGAGGTATTCTATTTTTTATGCTTACAAAATATATTTAATAACTAGATGTTAATAAGTTATGATATATTTCGTTAGCTGTTTTAGCTTCACTGATTGCTTAAATCGAGTTGACTTTTCAAACTATGTGTTTTAAGAGTTTAAAGGTATAGGAAAAAGGAGTAAAAAATATTGCAATTATATTATGCTTTTCAGTTAATTATGTTGAATGTGTACTAATTATGATTGTGGTCTCTCATAACACTGTTATTAGTTGAATTCTACTTAAAGTTATAATAGTCATACTGTTTTTAGACATTTTTCTCATTTGAAACGCACTAATTTTAATTTCCAAGAAGCTATATATTTGGTAGCTTCAATGATCCCTCGAATTGAATTGAATTTAACTTAACTATGCGTTTTCAAAGTTTATAAAGTGGAGAGATAGGGAAAGATTTGGAAGAACCTAAATTTTGAGTGTTATGCAACTTGAGAACATGAAAATATAAGTGATTTGATTTGGTCAGTGAAGATTATAGTGAAGAAAATTTAGAAATGTGGGGAATATTCTAAAAAATTGATTGTACTTTATGTTTTAGGGGGTGAAAATTCTTTGGTGTTAGACTAAGTTTTTCATTGTCAGGTTAACAACCCTGCTAATGGTGATGTTATAGTGTCTGTTGCATGCATAGGGGAGAAGGAAACAAAAGATGCAATTTCTTCAGCCTATGATGCTTTTTCCCATATGATTCACATTGACTAATGATATATCGTCACTTTAGTTGAACTAGAAGTATACGTGCAGGATACAGCTAGTACAAAATTTTATTTTAGCGTTCGTTTAACATTTTCAGTCTCACGATCCATTTACCATCTATAATAATTTTAAATAGGTCAAAAAATTAATTTTTGGTGGAGATGAATGTATTTATTGCCAATAAAAGAGTATAGAGTGTAGCTTTAATTTTTTCTACGTTAAGAAGTCCTTAATGCTTTATAATATGGTAGAGATCATTGCTGATTAATTCTTGATGACAAATACATGTTGCTTTATGTTTATTCATGTGAAGTCATAAACGATATGATCATTTTGCTGTGTATATTGGAGCAAGCTTACTGCTATCGACGGAAGTAATCGCCTACGTAATTTGGTACGAAATGTTGATATTGAAGTTATTCATGTTTATTTATGATATATGATAATAATTTGTCTTGAACATTGATTCATTCTGAGCACCGTATTATTTAAGGTATAATTTACTGATTGAGCATAAAGAAGAGCTGCGGGAGCTTATAACTTTGGAGAAAGGAAAACCTCTAAAATAAGCCATTGGGGAGGTATGGATGAAATATTTTTTGGATAAGGGTATTCATGTTTCTAGGACGGGGGAACATTCGTGTTTCTTAAGTTTTGCAGGTTGGATATGGGGCTAGTTCATCGAGTTCTATGCAGAGGAGGCAAAACGTGTTTACGTTGATATAATCCATCAACACTGTCAGATCGTCATCTGTTTGTTTTAAAGCAGGTGATTTAGTTATGCAAAATGTTATCATAAACATAGTTATTTCTTTGCAATCATTTACCTTTTTGTCTTTCATGCATCCCACTGAGTCTTTTGTTCAGGAATAGTCAAAATTAAACTTTTGATTCGACTTTCCTTTATCTAAGCTTTCTCAAGTTTGTAATGATTCATTTCATCTGCAGCCTGTTGTTTTGGTTGCTGTAATCACTCCATGGAATTTCCCTTTAGCTATGATTACTCAGAAGGTGGGATGTTTACATTTCATACAATGTAATGCTATGATTATCTCTAAAGGGTTAAACGGAGTAAACTAAAAAATAGCTTAAAAAGTAAAGGGTGTCAAATGGATAAAACAAGTCAAAAGTCACCCAAAGTGAATTTGTAATGCATAAAACTTTGTAAGTCAGTTTATTAAAGGAATCAGACTATCATAGAAGCAATTAATTTTGTAATCATATTTGACAATGAGTTATTTATAAAAAAATTGCAACTCTTAGATAAAATGTGCTTCGGGTCAAGCCAACCAAGTGACCAATTCCAACCAGTTCAACAACCCACACATTTTTGCCACTTATCTGTTGTCTTAAACTCAGGATGAAACTTTGCGTATTAATGCTGTATCAGGTTGGCCCTGCTCTTGCCTGTGGCTGCACTGTGGTCATCAAGCCCTCTGAGCTTTCACCATTGACTGCCTTAGCAGCAGCCGAGCTTGCCCTCCAATCTGGAATCCCGCCAGTATGTGTTTTAAACTTACACCAATGAGATGTATGCATATGAAAAAGTTAACTATATATATAAATTATTTGGATCACGTGTCACATAACTTCTAAATTTTTTATGTTCTTTAAAAATCACAGGGTGTCTTAAATGTGGTCATGGGAGACGCTACTAAGACTGGAACGTCATTACTTGAGAGCCCACAGGTATTGAAACCTATTCCGTCAAAAGTACTGTTCTTTTTCACAGACTTTCAAGATTATAATGCAGGGTGTTTCATGGTTTTCTTATATTAATTTAGGTAAGGAAGATAACATTTACTGGTTCTACAGCTGTTTCCTAAGAAATTGATGGTTGGTGCAGCCTAGAATGGTAGTTGTACTAGTAACATGTTTGCCGTATCTTCAAACTATGTTGCATATCCAAATTTTACAGTTTCTTTAATTGTTGTAGGTATCTCTTGAACTTGGTGGTAATGCACCTTGCGTAGTTTTAGATGATGCTGACCTGGAAGTGGCACTGAAAGGGACCGTAAGTGATCACTTCTGATATTATAAACAAATGTCATATATTCTAAATCTTGCGTAAAGATGGTAACTTTTCCATTATTAATGTATGGTCATATAACAAATGACTACACACGATTCGTTATATTATTTTTGCATTAGACAACTTAACACGTCTTTATCTTAGGAGTGTTGGACACTAAAGTTATTATAACCTATGACATCCCAAAACCAGTCACTGCTTATTTCTACATCTGTTCATCTTTTATCACTCTCCTTGTAAAGAACCATGATCTCTAGTGTATTGTTCCAACTAATTGCTTATGTGTTCTACTTATTTCAGCTGGCAACAAAATTCAGTAACACTGGACAAACATGTGTTTGTATAAATAGAATTCTTGTACAAGAAGGTACATTTAAATAATTTTCTTATCAATTTGGTCTTTTGAATACTTTTGGTTGTTTACATAGGTTCCTTTTATTTATTGTTGTTGCATGAAAAGACAACTACCATCCCTGTAGGCATATATGAGCAATTTACCCAAGCTATAGGCTGTTCAGAACCTTAAGGTCGGAGATGGTTTTAGTGATGGAGTGGTCCAGGTAACCATTTTACACATGTTATTACTTATAGCACAATCAATGCATTCCTATTTGTCATAATCACCAGATTTTAAAGTTACTTAAATAAATTTTGAAATTACCTAAATATCCTTAAGGCGCACTAATCATTCTGAGTGCACATATCCTGATATCCAGGTTTTGTGTTAGCCATATTTTTGGCCATTCTTATTTTTTTGATTAGTGAGAGGGAGTATTTAAGAATGGTAACTGGTGCTTTATATTCTTTGCAGGGACCACTTATCAACGAGGCTGCTGCACAGAAGGTTGTTTATTTATTTTGTTTATTTATTTCATAATATTTAATCCAAGTATTCTTGTTTTACTCATATGTTCCACGTTCAAATCACATGAAGTCTTTCAATGCTATCATGCAGGTTGATTCTTATCAATTTAGTAACTTTCAAAAATCCAAAAATTATCCTAAATCCGTGGCATTAGCACGTTTGCCTCAAATGTACTTTTAGTAGCTTATAGGCACTTTTACCAACTCTCTACGTGATGGTCACTCACTCATTTGTCTTCGATAATGTTTGATACAGGGAGCGAAAGTTCTTCTCGGTGGTAAGAGGCATAGCCTAGGCTTTACTTTTTATGAGCCTACAGTTAAAGGTGATATCAAGAATGAGATGCTTATGTCAAGGTAATCTTAAACATTTCTTGTAGATTTTAGTGTTGTTGGGATGGCTGTTTTATGTTCTTGCAAGTAATTTGATACTTTGAATCTTTATTCTACAGGCAGGATGTATTTGGGCCTGTTGTACCTGTTATACGGTTTAAAACAGAAGAGGCTATACAGATTGCTAATGACAGTAACACAGGTTTTTGTTTATGATCTATATATTTTGACGCCTGATCTGTGACGGTATCTCTTCACTTATACTTCTAAAATACTCCTTTTTATGATGACACCTATTTGATATACATGTGCAGGATTAGCTGCTTACATATTCACAAACAGTATCAAGCGTTTGTGGCGTGTATCTGAAGCTCTTGAATATGGTATCGTTACAGAGGTACGTATCCACCTTTGTATAGGTGGCTAAGTGGGTTGGTTGGGTAACTGGTCAAATTGGGCCGACCCCCAAGTTTCTTGAATATTGTGAACATTTAGCGTTTTAAATATGCTTAAAAACTATGAAGTTACTACAGCATTGAAATTTTTGAATAAAATCATTGTGGAGGTTTTACGTATTGTGAATGCACTTTGGTTGACCCAACCTATTTAGAGTTTTTGCCAACTGTTTGAATATACCCATTTGACCCGTTAGAAGCAAAGTATAAACCAAATTGACCCGTGATCCTATATATGGGCTCTAAATTGTCACATCACATCTAATGTTTTTGTGCACAAATGGTTGAGAAGAAGATTGCTATATTTACTGATTTCCTTGCTTGTTTGGATCACATACAGGTAGCTCCATTTGGAGGTTTTAAGCAGTCTGGTTTAGGACGGGAAGGTTCCAAATATGGATTGGACGAGTATCTTGAAGTAGATACTAACATTTTATCATTTTCTGGTTACATGTGTCCTGAACATGAATGTGATTATTGGTTATTAATGTTTTGCAGATCAAATAAGTTTGCATGGGAAACATGGGCTGATTCTCTTTTCTGCTTCACGTGGCTTCTGCACAGTGTGATAAAATGCTGAAGAGATGCCCCTAATGAGATAGGGGCAGGAGAGATGTTCGAAGAGGGTCGAATTTGGGGACTCTTAAGTGTTTGTGGAGCGTATAGTTTGTATTTCGTTTTTCCTTATGTGGATTTGAACTTAAAGTCTTCATGATCATATCTGAATAAGCTAGACCCTTAATGAGCATATCTGAATAAGCTAGAGATTAGAGGTTACCCAAACTATTGTTTATTAAATGCTGCCATTCACAAACTATAAGTACACTCAAGTTGTAAAATACCTAGAAACCTGGTTCTGAACGTTTTAAATCACGGTACAATTGATTGGAATATTTTTACCACATTTCTTAGATCCTTCAAAACTCTATTTTGAAATTATCTCGAACAAATAATAATCTATTTATATTAAAAAATAATCATATGTGATTATCATGTCATATTTTATGATTATGTTAGAATAATTACAACGGTAATAAATGTAAAAAAAATTCCAAAAAAAAAGCTAATATTTTTTATTAAAATTTTTATCATAGCTTGCAAAATTATTTTAATAAAATCATTTTAAAAGTTTTCAAGAAAAATGTATTTTGGATATTTAAAAAGTGATTTCAAAGTCATTTTTACGTTCTCACGATATTTATGTTTTTTATTTAAATCCTCTCCAACCTATACTAATATATAATACGTTTCAATGTTTTCTTTAATGATAGATTTTACTATTTTTTCCATACAATTACGAAGAGCTTTTTCAAAAATTCATAAAAATGACTAACATATTCTTAATTATTAATTACAAAATCTCATTAGTACAAATATTATTAAAATTTAAACTAATTAATTTATGACATTTAATTAACATACTCCTAAGTATTATTTATTAAATTCTTATTAATACAAACATTATTAAATTATAAACTAATTAATATACGATATTTAATTTTAAATTAAACTTCTCTATATCTATACACTATTATACTATATGGTGCATTTGAGATGTTTTTTAGCATTACCATTTAATGTAGATAATGTTTAATATCAAAATACAAAAAAAGAAAAAAATACTAAAAATAAAAGGTTAGTGAAACTTAAACCTCTAGACTCAACAAACGACTTCATAACTCGCAACCTATCTATTAAGAACTCAAAATCTGACACTCGCAACTTGCAATCCCACCATCAAGTTTGCAATGACATATTTTATTTTTGGTTATTTTGTTACAATTTTTTTGAAAATTTATTAAAAAGTGATTTTCCACTTACAAACTAGTTATTTAATGTTATTTAGATCCTCCTGTATAAATGTCACATGGTTCAAAATAGTATTCTTCGTGTATTGTAATGTATTTTTTGATTTTTAAAATATTTCAGAAAACATAATACTATATATCAAATTGATATGAAACAAATAAATTTTTCCTCTACATTACGCGAATATTCCTCTAATTAATATTAATATCCTGGTTCTGAACGTTTTAAATTAAGTACAAATTGATTGGAATATTTTTATCACATTCCATAGATCCTACAAAAAAGGAATTTATATTTTAAAGTTTTAGGTGTTTCTGTCCCAAATTAATATTAATATCTAGTATTATTTTACATCCGGGTATTATAAAATATTGAAAATAATCACATAAATTTACATCTTACTATAAAAGAATTTCTGAACAGAACTATAAAAAATATAATTTGATCAAATTGAGCATGGTTAAGAAGGCAGATCTGATGAATATATTTTATTTTCAGGTAAAGACTTCGATTCCAACTGAAATCGTGTCTATTGGAACCAAACACGATTCAAAATGTTTTTGAACCGTGGAAGTAAATGTTCCACATTTTGATCAAATAAATAAATTTCTTTTATCTCAATATTATAATTATTTTCAAGATTTAATCTTTTAGATATATTTTTCTAATTGTAATTTCATCATTATTCTAATTAGTCAAATTTCTCTTTTCTCTTATTTGTTAAAAGAAAATCATAATGATGTCATAATTATATTCATAATTAATATTAGCTCTTGGATGTATTTTTCTAATTATAATCTCACCATTAATTCTACAAATACGAATAGATTTTTTTTGAAAATGGGAGAATCTATAAGAGAGCTCCATTTGACAAAAAATCACTTTCTCCGCGTTCTTTAAAATTAAATATCTAAAAAACGCTTAGTCAAAAAATTATAAAAATTACACCATAAAAACCATCGGTGTTTTTCTCTTCGATTAGACATCTCACATGATATAGGATGAATTTTTTTTTTCTTAATTTTTCGGTGAGTTTTGAAAACGAATTATAAATAATAAAAATTTAGAATTAAGTTCAAATGAGAATGCGATTTTTTGTGAGAATGGGGGAATCAATCTCAACCATTCATTTCATCAAAATAATAATACCCCCAACACTTTTAGAAATTGAATATATCACAAGCGGCTAGTAAAAAAAATATAAAAATTGCACCATAAAAATCAGCATTTGTTTCTCTTCGATTAGACATCTCACAAGATATACTTTCGATGAACTTTTTTTTTCCATTTTTTGGTAGGTTTCGAAAAATGGTAACACATGTGTTAGTTGCTGGTAACACATGTGTTAGTGGCTCGTAACACATGTGTTACCGGTTTTCAACCCCTCAAAAAATAAAAATAAAAAAATTTGTCAAAAGTATATTGTGAGGATTGTCTAATCGTAGAGAAAAGAATGCTTATTTTTATGGTGCAATTTTTATAATTTTTTGATTAGCCGTTTGTGAGATATTAAGTTGGGGGGGGGGGGGGGGGGAAATTGAGTTTTGCAAAATGGATGGCTAAGATTCATTCCTTTATTCTCACTAAAATTTTTATTCTCATTTGAACTCAACCCTAGAAATTTAAGTATTTCTATATAACTGATTCAATTACTAAATATTTTATATGTAATTTTGCATAATCGTGGAGTAAATAAACTAGCAAATAATAACAAGAAAAATAAACAATTAAACATGTGTAAAACACTCGTATATAGTACCTAACACCTGTGAGTACAACCAAATAAATTAATTATCGTACAGGTGAACAACCAAATAAATTAATTATCGTATTCGATATACCCATGTGTGAAGCACTCGCCTATTACTATTTAAGATAATATAACAATGGCGCCAGCAGAACTCATTTATAGTCATATATCTCACTCAATCATTTGCAGCACAAATCTTTTCATTCACCAGCTGAGGTGCATTACTACATACATAACTCTTAATCTTATTAACTAACTTGTTAGCTTTTCAATTCTTTTTGGTACTTTATATTGTTAGAGATTCATCATTTTTGTTTATTTGCGACATGTGATTCAGATGAGCATGAAAACACCAAGTGTTGTTGCTCGGCTCAGGAGTTCGGGGTTATTACGAACCCAAGGTCTTATTGGTGGGAAATGGATCGATGCATATAATGGGAAGACCATTCAGGTATTCAACTCAATCTCACATTGAGTTTACTGTTAGAATCAAACTGCTTATTAAAACTGTTTATCTACTTATGTTGTAGTCATGATAGAAGCAAACTGCTTATGATTATTAATTATCATGTAAACGGTAAACGGAGGAGGTTTTCCATTTTAAGTTACCGGGGAGGGCAGGTATTTTTACTCAGATGTACGTGGCCTAACCGAGGTATCTCCGTGACCGTTTCTAACCCTTTCTCTGGTGAGGTTTGAACCTGAGACCTCTTGTGAGGAAATCAGGACGCCAACCACTAGGCCATCTTGGTGATGGTTGATTATTAATTATCATGATATGTGTTAATGTTATTGTGGTTTAGTTTATTCATGTTAGTAATAGTTTTTTATCGTGTGTGTAACACATTAGACGTAGAATTTCATGTTAAAAGTTGTTGGTTGTGGTAGGTTAACAACCCTGCTGATGGTGAAGTTATAGCTTCTGTTCCATGGATGGGTGAGAGGGAAACTAAAGATGCCATTTCTGCAGCCTACGATGCTTTTAGCCGTGAGAATTTAGAAATGATTCTTGCCATTATCTAGTGAAAATCATTTCATCTTAACGTGTTAGTTGTTTTCTTAGCCTTATGGGGTGTTTGGACGTGCTTTTTGAAAGTGATTCTCGCGATTTAAAGAATTAGACTTTAAAATTTGATTATTTTGAACTGAAAGAATCAGAAAACTAGAATAATGTTCACTTCTATCCAAACTCACTCCTGTGACTTGAATCTGCAATAATCGGATCAAACGAACATCCGAACAGTCCCTTAAATAGGTGCACTCTGCATTTGATTTCATGATGTTGGTATCATAACAATAAGCTCTTTTGGATTTGTTTCATCACAATGTTCAGTTAGAATTCTTAAAAGTTATTTGCTATGTAGCTTGGAGCAAACTTACTGCGGCTGATAGGAGCAATCGCCTACGTAATTGGTATTAAATGTTGATATTAAAGTTATTTTCTTTATTTATGATGTATAATGCTTGATTACTCTTGAAAGATGTCTAATTATAATGGGATCAACATGTAATTCAAAAAGGTATAACTTACTGATTGCACATAAAGAAGAGCTTGGACAACTTATAACTTTGGAGCAAGGAAAACCTCTAAAAGAATCCATTTCCGAGGTATTTACATCAAACATTTGAAATTGTTTGAAAGGCAAGTGCACATTTTTTTAGTTGTTAACTTTTACAGGTCAGATACGGGGCTGGTTTCGTTGAGTTCTTTGCAGAGGAGGCAAAACGTATTTATGGAGATATAATTCCGACACCACTGCCTGATCGTCGTTTGTTTGTCCTAAAGCAGGTAATTTTTATGCAAGCAAACTATAACAAAGTTGAGAAAAACCAATATTTAGTATCACCAATGCTTTATGAATTACCTCATGATCCCTTTAATTTGCAGCCTGTTGGTGTCGTTGGTGCAATCACTCCGTGGAATTTCCCCTTGGCAATGATTACTAGGAAGGTCAGAGTTCAATTTTATGTAGCCATCTTTAAAAAGCTAGTGTATGTCTCAAATTATCAATTATTGATATTGCTGTTGTATTTTTTAATCCGATGACTTTTTCTTGAGGTATTGTTGACGTGGCAGACACATCATGCGCCACGTTATCAAACTGGTGTCATGTTTCCGGTTTACAAGTTATAAGTGGTTATCGGATACATACGAATAACAGAAAGTTTGATACATACAATATAATCTTGGGTAAATTCGATACTTTTCGAACACTTAACCCTACGTCTGTTAATTAACAAGATAATATATATTGCATAATTATTATTTCAAAATGAAAATTGGTGTTCTATCAGGTCGGCCCTGCTCTTGCTTGTGGTTGTACTGTGGTCATAAAGCCATCTGAGCTCACACCATTTACTGCCTTAGCAGCAGCTGAGCTAGCTCTTCAATCTGGAATCCCGCCAGTATGTCTTCAGTTAATCTATGTATGCATATAGGGGTTAAGTCATATGGTAATATATAGCAACATACTTTCCAAAAAGTACTAATATGAACGACCTACGATTACTTATACTTTTGAATTTTGTGTCAATACACATTCTGTAAAAAAATCTGGATACATGATGATTTTTATCACTTGGCGCCTATGTGGCGTACATTAATGGGTATCTGGGTAATAGAAAATTAGGTTGTTCATATAATCATATCGGTACCTATTAAAATTAGGTTGTTCATATAACACATTGCCGTTCTCTTATGATTGATTTCATGCATTATTGCATAGAAGTTTAATCATTCATTGTATAACGTCAAGATACATTTATGTTTACTTAAAATCACAGGGTGTGTTAAATGTGGTGATGGGAGATGCTCCTAATATTGGAAATTCTTTACTTGAGAGCACACAAGTAAGGAAAATAACATTTACAGGTTCTACAGCTGTTGGAAAGAAATTGATGGCTGGTGCAGCTGAGACTGTCAAAAAGGTAAAACAGTACCTTAAAAAAAAGTATCTTTATTTTTTTAATAGAATTAGAAACTATTGATTGTTGTAGGTATCTCTTGAACTTGGTGGTAATGCACCTTGCATAATCTTTGATGATGCTGATCTGGAAGCCGCAGTGAAAGGGAGTGTAAGTAAATTGCATTCTTGTGGTTCCATACTATAGTGCATTGTTGCCTACTGATTGCTATTGATTCTGTGATTTCAGTTGGCAACAAAATTTGGTAACACTGGACAACAATGTGTGTGCACAAATAGAGTACTTGTGAAAGAAGGTATAATAAGCAAATAAATCACTTCTATTTATTTTGTGGTTGTTGCATAATGACACAAATACTATCTTTGTAGGCATATATGAGAAGTTCACAAATGCCTTCTTGAATGCTGTTCAGAACCTTAAAGTTGGCAATGGTTTAAGTGAAGGT
Source organism: Logfia minima (assembly GCA_963921325.1). Lineage (NCBI taxonomy): Eukaryota > Viridiplantae > Streptophyta > Magnoliopsida > Asterales > Asteraceae > Logfia > Logfia minima. Next base: position 4,057,827 of record OY992763.1, on the reverse strand, counting down.
GTGACCCAGGTACTGAACAGTTTACACATATTATTATTATTAATGGTCAATTTTTCAATTCGTATTCTGGAAAATAGATCTGATACCTTGGCAGAGTTACAAATGCTGCAAGTAATCCAAAAGGCCATCATATAAGAGTTTTAACCGATGTTCATTACTGTATTATCTTTCAGGGACCACTTATTAATGAAGCCGCTGTACAAAAGGTTAAACTTTGTCCAGAGTTATTTCCAGATTTTATCTTAAACAGTGTTCAAATCAGTTGAAATTTTTTATGTTACCTTGCAGGTTGATTCATTTGTGCAAGATGCTATCTCAAAGGTTTGATTACCACACAAACCGATATTATGCATTTATATTGTCTTTTTAGTAACTTTTGTCGATCCAAGAATTGTCCTGAATCTATGCCCTCATCACATTTGCCTCAAATGTACTTCTAGTAGCTTATGTGTTTCGTTTTGTTTGTTATCGAAATTTCTTTCTTTTGAAACTTATAATCTTATCTTATTGATTGTACATATATATATATATGTTGTAGTAGTTTTATGATTCTTTCCGCAAGTGTAAGAATATTGTCTGATACAGGGAGCGAAAGTTCTTCTTGGTGGTAAGAGGCATAGCCTAGGCATGACTTTTTATGAGCCCACAATTTTAAGTGATGTCAAAAATGAGATGCTCATAGCAAGGTAATTTGAACTTCTTTCTAGTAGGTTATAATGTATTATTCAAGTACCTAAACTATTCTTTAGTAAGTAACTTAACACTGGTTTTAGTCATCGCTTAGAAATTTTTATGCTTTAAGTACTTCCTAGTTTGGACGTCGACTTAACTAGCTCTTTGAAGCGTTATTTCTACAGGCGGGAAGTATTTGGACCTGTTGCACCTATTATACGGTTTAAAACAGAAGAAGAAGCTATAGAGATTGCTAATGACACTAATTCAGGTTTTTATTTATATCTTTTACGAGGGGTCTTTTGAAATGACTGGTTAGTTATTTAGACACTTACTTCATACATTTGCAGGACTAGCTGCATACATATTCACAAACAGCATTCAGCGCTCGTGGCGTGTGTCTGAAGCTCTTGAATATGGTATGGTAGGAGTCAATGAGGGATCTATATCTACAGCGGTACGTATATGTATTTGATTGGTGGAAGAAGATTGTTATATGCCTATTTTTAACGGGTTCTGTGCTTGTTTGGAATACATACAGGGGGCTCCATTTGGAGGTTTTAAGGAGTCTGGTCTAGGAAGGGAAGGTTCTAAATATGGATCAGATGATTATCAAGAAGTAAGTACTAATAAAAAGCTATTTGTTCGTTCAAATAGAATTTCCCTAACACGAATATAATTGTTCGTTATTACTTTTGCAGATAAAGTACGTTTGTATGGGAAACATGGGGTGATTTTAAACCTGAAGATGTCATGCTTCTCTTTCATAATTGCAAGATAATCGAGAAATAAGGTTTGTAAACTGAAATACAACAATCCGAGTTCAATAAAATGCCTCTTTTTATGATATTGTAACCCTCATATTTGGTCAGCAAAGTTAATAAATTGTAAGATGGAGGTTTTATTCGTTATGAGATGAAAAAGGTCAGAAAAAGGTACAACAATACTTATTTGGTCATTAGTTTCTGAATTAATAATTTCTTACAGGTTTAACAAGTAAATAGAGCGTATATATAGTTTTGTGCAAGACCTGATCAAATGAACATTAGAGCTTCTTGAGCGACGCTTTCAGATGAGGCTGACGACTGGTGAGATTGGTAGCCATCTCAACCGCATAAGATAGCTCGTTATCAACCATATTAAAAACTCGAGAGATCTCTTTAACCTGTTCAAGACACAACAGACTATCAAATCTCCATGATGTATTCCACATTTCTAGAGTTGGCAATTCGACCCATTTACCAATAAATGAGTCAATTTGGTTTATACTTTGCCAATGAAGGATCAAATGACTAGAACTTATTCAAATTATTTTGAAACGAAAATGGGTTAAACGTCACCCACAATGTATTCAAAATGCATATGAGCTCCAAAATCATTTTAAAGAAACAAAATGGTTATGAATGTGATACTACAGTTTTCTTAATCATATTTAGATAATTAAATATTTGTAAAATTCAAGAAACTAAGACACAAAAACGAGTTTGCGTGTTGGCCCACCCCAAAGAATTCTGAAAAGTTTTAAAGTTTACATGTTTTGACATGTTACCCAACCCACCCAACCAGTCCAGTTTGCTACCACAAATCTATCCTAAATCCCAAGCCTAGCCTCACCACTATGAAACATGCACATAGATAGCAAACACGGACATCAAATAGGCTTTACACTTCCGAACACTTCCACATACAAACAACATGCACGTAGCGCATTTTGGCATCCAATGGTTATCATATGGATTTAGCACAATAAGTTATCATGATATTGATGAAAGCTTGTAGATCATGCACTGCATTACCTTAGAAGCATTTCCAACAAGCTCACTTTGAAGCTTCACAACTTTCTTTTCTGCATCATATGTTCCTTTCTGCAAGCAATAAACCTCTTTAAAAAGTTATAAATTACCACGTAAAAATCTACACCCTTGAATGTAATTTCCCTTTAGTTTAAGGCCACTAAAGTTTCATGGATGCAGGGTTTATGCCACAGAAATATAATGCATCTCAAGAGAAATAACAGGAGAAAAACAAATATTGAACGATAATCTGAGAAGGTGAAGTCAATAACCTGAACTTCAACAAGACCAGTACTTTGAGCAATGACAACCTCAATAGTTCCATCAGGCTTTGGCCTCCAGAAACCGCTCTCGGAATGCATAGGCTCTCCAGAACTCAATTTCCAAGTCTTTTGAGAATAAGCTATTACAGGCTACTCTCTCACACACAAATAAAAAGTTATTCATTAGGCAAATTAAATGTCACTACTCAAGATTTTTTTTTTAACTACTATTTTAAGAGCTACCAATACAGGATTCAAGTAATTACAGAAATTTTACACCACCAAACTAAAGTTAAATAGAAGTAGGCTTTTTCTTTAACTATTATTTGTACATGTAAGCAAAATAATGACAAAAAATGTATCCAACTTATTGCTTATTAAAACTGTATGTAGGAAGATTATTAGTGTACTTTTGAATGGTCTGACGTGTGTAATAAACTATCAATTCTTCTTGCTATTATATGTATTTAATAAACTTTTGATTCTTTTATGCCACTAAAATCATAGATAAATCAATTCATTCTATATTCATTATTGAGCACATATAAAATTGCGCATAACATCAGAAACATTCGCATAAAACTAATCTTTTGCATAGAATTAATTTTTTAGGCACAGAATTAAAAAATTTCGCATACACTTAAAAAAGCTCGTATAAAATTTAAAACTATCGCACAGGTATACAATTTCGCATAATGTGCAAATTAGCATACAATTCTCAGAAATGGTTTATATATGAGAATTATCCCAGTTTCACATAATTGTATGTGAAATAAGGTTGAGTTTTTATTTCAAGTGTTAAAATTGGTTGTAAAACATTGCAACTCAAGTAATATTCTTTTTTAATTATTAGTATTCAACAAAAAGAACCAACACTTATTTACCTTGTTACCAGGATGAGTGAAAGTGAGCTGTTCGCCGTAAGTGAAATCGGATATTGTTGGGTAACCACCGTCACCGTTGTCTTCCCTGCTTCGCCGTCCATCTTAGGTACGTTCCTCCGGCGACTTTGATTCAAAATTTATAAGTTAATTATCCATTACCTAAAAGCATCAAACTTACGAAACTACAGATATTTATTGTAACTTTTATTTAATTGATAACATTTTCACCTTTTTATTTACTTCTATGTAGTAATTTGATTCAACTATAATGTGAGATATAATTAGTTAACCGTACATATATTCTTTTAAAAGTGAAGAGTATTTTGCGGGACCAATAAAGTATTTAATAAAGTGTCACTTTCTTTATTTAACTAAAAATCAACTTAAACATGTAAAAATTTGACTAAGTTAATTTGCACTAATTGTAATTTTGAAATGTATATTGAAGTTTTGAGTTTATTAGATACTTGTTAACATATGTCCTTATATTATAGTCAAACCTCAAATAAAATAGTAATATAAGATTCTACTAATAGTTTTATTTTCTGAATTTTACTAACCGTAACACTTAAGAAATATATTTACTTGTATAATTTTTATACAGAAATTAAAAAATTATTAATCGCTACAAAATCGTCAATAATATGTATATAAATAATGAACATTAACCGCAATTTACCAACTATCCGTGAATTATTAGTTGTTAGGGAGAATCACATATATATATCCCTATAAAATCTAAAAATTACATATATATCCAAAATAAAGATTTTGATGCATTATGTACAATGCTTTTTAAGCATGCCTTGAATATATATATAATTTTTAACTTTTTCAGAGATATACATAAAATTCACGCCTAGTTATTATCGGTACCCTCGATGTGTTTAGCAAGGTCGTTTGACTTTGCCTTTACAATTTTTATTGATATTCTTTGAAATATTTTCACCTTTACATTTACAATTTACAACACGTGAACTTTAATTTCCAAATATGACACAATAGGCCCCTCCCATCAGTTCTGGCCCAATAAAATCGGCCCACAACGGTTACGACAGTTGGTTGTTGTTAGCATCTTTTTATTTCCCACTCTATTATATCCTCTTTCTCGCCAATCTACTACAATTCGCTGGCCAGAGTTTCCGATCCGATTTCAGTTTCACCGATGTACCGGAGCTGGTGACGCAATCGAATTTTAAAATTCGAAGATGCTGCTTCATAGTTGTAGCTTTTTATCTACTTCAAATCGATTATTACATTCCATCAATCAAATCAACAAAATCGATTACGATAATGATGATACGACTACTAATCATGTTTCCTCGATAAGAAGAAGAAGAAGAACGGTCAAAGTTTCGTCAACGGTTGCGTCTATTGGTGTTGGAACTGATATGATTGTTGAAATTGCTCATAATAAGGTGTTTTTTATTTATTCGGTTTTAATAATTATTATATATTATTTTCCAATTTGTTTTATTCTCATCAATTTTAGCTTATAATATGTGTTTCATTAGTACTAGCTCATGCCTCATAATGCTTAATGTTAAGTTATTCATAAAACCTGGTTATAATTTGTGAGTATAATTGTTACTGAAAATTAATAATGGAATCAACATTGCTTGTAAGATTGAAATGATTTAGTATGTGTGCGTGTGACAGAGTAACGATACATAGGCCTAATACTTCATTCCAAAATATACCTAATTCACTCACTTCTTGACACTTGTTTTAGACACTGCGCTCATTTTTCTTATTGAATTTGACGTATGTCGAAATATCTTTCTTAGGCCTTTATTAGGTTGATAAATTAGGGATAGGTATCATTTTTCTTTTTATTACTCTCTATTATTATATGAGTGGTGATGTCATTGGTTCCCAATGTGTCCTTAAAAGAAGCTGGACTCTAGGTGTGACACGCGTACCAAAAGAACCTGATATATTCTCAATAAGTTTCGATTGCTAGCGAGTGAAGATGTAGGTTCTATAGAATAGCAGTTTTTTTGTTTTGTTTTTCTACCCAACTGATGCTAAGTTGGTCATTTCCTTTAATGTCTTTCTATAGGCGCTGATAGCAGCAACTGTCTGTGGTGCATTTGGACAGTTGGTGAAACCTTTTGCAGCTTCCATTTTGTATCAAAAAGATTTTGATCTAAAATCTGTGTTTCAAGCTGGAGGCTTTCCTTCAACACATTCTGCTGTAAGGTTTCTTTTTCCAGAGCATGTGTTTGCTTTAATTACTTATGTATGTATATCTATATTGCTTTTGGTGTTCAGTGACTTATTTTCTAAAAATTTCACATATTTAAATGGGCAGGCAGCTGTGGCTACTGCGATATCTGTTGGTTTGGAAAGGTTTTATTTCATGTGAAGAAACAGCATATAGCATTTCAGTTATGTTTGAACTCTTTTCTATGGGAGTCTTTGGGTTGGCCTATTTTTGAAGCTTATTGCTTATAAGTAAATAAGCTAGTAAAAGTGAGCTTATGTTAAACTTATGAACTCTTTTCTATGGGGGTCTTTGGGTTGGCTTATTTTTTAAGCTTATTGCTTATAAGTAAATAAGCTAGTAAAAATGAGCTTATGTTAAGCTTATGAAACCTCCCTCTAAGATAAACATATAAGCTCAAGAAATAAGCATTATACAAACACTAAAATTTGAGCTTATTATGTTTAAATAAGCAGATAAGCAATTGAATTAAGCCCCAAGTGTCAATATGAAAACATGGGAGATCAATATCTGATCTTTTATAATTGATCCACTACCCTCCCTTTCCTAATCTTGCAGGGGTTTCTCAGATTCAGTTTTCGGTTTCGCAGCTGTCTTTGCTGCTCTTACTATGTATGATGCACAGGTATGCAGCTACCCATTCCCTATGTATTTCATGTTTCTAATCTTGCAACATTTTCTAAAAATTAGTAAAATATCCACGACTTTACACCTTTACTTTTTCTTTTTTTATGTTTTGAATCTGTCATCTGCTGTTTATGGCTGAGTTTGCTTAACTGAACTTGGCTAAGCAGAATCAGAATCATGTTGCTTTATAGACTGAGTTTGTTTTGTGTGTCAACTCACTGTCAGCATTTGTTTCAGATATCCTGTCCATATGTTTTATTTGTCAATTACCTTTTCTAAATGCACACTTGTATACTTGAAAGTTCTGATTCTGCAGGGTGTCAGAAGGGAAGTGGGAGTTCATGCAAGAACATTAAACAAAGCATTAACCACGAACCAACCAAACACATATTCCTCATCCAAAGTTTCGTTGCTGAATTCAGAATCTGGCAACTCTCTCAAGTTGGCGGAAACAAGTAATCTTAGGCCAGTTCTTACATCTGATAGGAGAGTGAACTCATCTTGCTTAACCGATGACATTGGAAATGGTTCAGAAAGTAGTGGTCCTATTTCTAGTCCGCTGAAAGAATCAATTGGTCACACTGAACTTGAAGTCGCCGGAGGTGCCTTGTTGGGCTTAGTGACAACTTTAGTAGTCTACTCACTATGATACTTGCAAGTATTTTAGGTATATAAAAAATTTTCTTATTTATACTTCTGATGGAAGCATTCAAATTTACCAAGGATGTTGTTACAATCACCAATAATTTTATACTAGTGTTGAATCCCGCGCACAGCAGCGGGTGAAGATTTCACATGTTGATATTGAGAGACAAATGTTTAATGGTATCTGAATGCAATAATAATTGATACTTCTTTAATGAAAGTGATTTTTTATAATAGTTTAAATTATTGTAATTGTAAATTCTATATTGTGATATAAAAGAAAAAAGAAGATATTTAAATGTATTATGTGAAATTAATAAGTGAAGGGATAAGTGGAAGGATAAAATGATAATTTCTTATATTCTTTTTTTAAGGATTAAGAAAGAGAGTGTTAAATGGTTATAAATAAACAGCTGAATTCGAATTGAAAAAAGTTTTGGAGTTCTTGGTTATTACGGTTGAGATAATTTCTAAGTATCGTTCAAAATTGGTAGTCAAATATATGTGATTTCGAGATGAAGACTATTCTACTTTACATCGTGCAAAATTCTGTAGTAACATGTGAGTGAATATAACTGATACAGTTCAGCAAATAGTACAAACATGGCACTCATATAAAAGTGTAACATATTTAGTTGGATTTTTATCAAAACAAGATTGAAAATGAAATCAATAATTAGATAGAAAAAATAATTAGAACAATTTAATCAACATTAAATTTAGTGAGAATGGAGGATTGAATTCTAGTAATTTATTTGGTAAAACTTAACCTTCTCTCTACGTCTTTTAAAATTAAATATCTCAAAAAAACAGCTAGTCGGAAAATTATAAAAGTCACGTCATAAAAATTAGTGTTTTTTTCTCTACGATTAGAAATCTCACATGATACTTTCGATGAACTTTTTTTTTGTGGGTGTTGAAAACTAACATATGATAGTCGCTAGTAACGCATGTGTTGTTACCAACGATTATCTCATGTGTTACTAGTTTTCAAAACCCACCGAAAAAAAATTCGTCAAAAATATGTCATGTGAGATATCTATTCGAGGAGAAAAAAACGTTGATTTTTATGGTACAATTTTTATAAATTTTTTATTAGCATTTTTTAAGATATTTAATTTTTAAAAATATAAAAAATTTATTATTTTGATAAAATTGATTCCTTCGTTCTCATTTGAATTTAATCATCCACTTAACGTTCTTTAATGAAGTATCGTAAATCAGCAAAGGGTATATAATTATGATATAGTAAAAAAAAACAATTTATTTGATATACTTTAGACTAATTAAACAACGTTAATCCTTGTACCTACTTCATGTATTTGGAGTTGTTTCATTTCACGTTTTCGTGTAATTTTAATTTCCAAGAGTACAACTTACAAATCGATAAATGCAAGATACATTTTGTTTGTTACTCCGCATATAAAAGTCATGCCGTGGATGGAAACAGAACATTCTTGATTAATCCTCATGTGTATAAATCAACTACAAAAGACCATAATCAACAGGAAATTTCACAGGGGTAAAGCACCTTTATGCAAATGAGCCAGGGAACATGCTCATCAATATTCTAAATGACCATGGAACCCTACCCGTTAGCACTTGCAATACATGCTACAAAATGGTTCAAAACTACGTAATTAAGCATAGTAGTTGTTCTGGAAAAGAATGGACCCAGCACCAACGAGAGCTTGACTTGGAGAGTTACAATCGAGATTTATAGGGTATGGATAGTAAACAATATGTTCAAAAATCAAAAATATCGACCTTTCTTACAAGGGATCTATGGACCAATTAGGCTGGTCCGAGCCCAAGTCCATTGGTGAGATACGCAAAGCCTTTTTATGGAATTTACGAAGACTTGAACGATGGCCAATACTTATATAGGTGATTCCTGCTGCATTAATCTTTTCATACAAGTGAGCCTGCATTAAAAAATCAAGTATGATCCTGCCAGTCATTTTCATAAAAATAAAAACAAAAACTTATTCATTATATTGGTGTGATCATAATTAGTAATAAAGAAGTACCTCATTAGCTTCATCTAGAGCACTGGTAGATTCATCCAAGAGAACAAGGTCAGGTCGAGAAAGCAACAAGCGAGCAAACGCAAGCCTTTGCTGCTCACCGAGAGAAAGAACACTGGACCATTCGTTGGTTGTATCGAGACCACTAAAACGCGATAACAAATAGCCAAGATGCACATCTTCTAACACTTGAACTAAATCATCTGTATTAGGCTGCAGAGATCTAGAAGATACATCTTCAAGGAAAGACATCGAATCTGTATAAATAGTATTGGTTTGCCATCACAATTTAAGAACTAATATGTTTTAAGTATTTTTCAAGACTAAAGTCAAACTTCAAATCAGAGTTGTATGATTGCATACCCGCTGGACTAGAGTTGTGCGATGCAGAATCTTGAACATCAGGCCATGTGGGATAAAGCAACTGTTGTCTAAGGCTTCCTAAAACCATGTATGGCTTTTGTGGAAGGAAAAATACACCTTTAAAATCCCGGTATTTTGATACTTTTTCACCATTAATAGTTGCTTCATTAGGAGCCACATCTGGCGTATATTTTGCATAAAAAGTAATCTTTCCTCCACCAATACGCCAAAGACCAGCAATAGCTCTTAACAAAGAAGTTTTCCCACTCCCACTTGGTCCAATGACCTACCATCGACTTAACTGATTACTACCTCACGATAAAAATAAAATAGTCAACAATAATTAGTCAATAAAGAATCCTAACCAACAAATGCTCGTTATTGCAGACTTCCAGGGACAGATCCCTGATAAGCAGAGCTTTATTTGTAGGAGTCTGTACACTCAAACTTTCGATTTCCAACAGCTTTTGGAAATTTAAAGCTTTCGTGGACTTGGAAAAAGTTGAATCATTCACATTGCGATATGTTAGTTGAATCTCATCTCCGGCTTCCACAGGACCATTAGAACTGGTGCGGTCCAAAACATCATCAAATTCCCCTGCATGATTTATCATATAAAAATAGTGCTCAGATTTTGAAGTAGAGTTAGAAGATTCGAGTTTACTGATCTAAGATGTACCTAGTCGATCAATGACAGCTGAAAAGGCACTGATAGCCTGAAATTGATATACAATGAGGGAAAAATCTCCGAGAATATGATTAAAGGCAGAAACAGACTGATTTATAACACCAAATTCAATCTTCCCAGAGAAAAACATGGGTGCAACAACTGCAGCAGGAAGAATCTGAATCAGGTAGCGATAACCACTGGTGAAAAACTCTAGATTTCTTGAAGATATCAACAATTGCTGCAAATTGAACAAAAAACGGAGCTTAAAAATATGGATTTCATTACCCATGTAAAATGAAAATCATAAATGGGTTACAGTTACAGTTGCAAGTTGTAACCCCATGCAACATAATATTACAATGTTACTATGTAAGGAAACAATACGAGTCACTAACTGGACATACAGTTAAATTCCCAAAAGCACTTCGGAAACGCTGCAAAAGGAGTTTGATTTCATTTTCCTCGCCACCATAAAACGCAATTGACTCAGCATTTTCTCGGACCCGTACAATCCCATAACGAAAATCTGCTTCCATTTTCTCTTGCATGAAATTCAAGTTTACCAGCCCCTAAAATAACATACAAAGGTGCCACATGTTAAAACAATAAATGGCATCCCATAAGTTTATAACCTCGATTCAAAGCTTGAAATCTCACCTTCCCAAGGTAAATGCTGATGGCTGTTCCACCAATTGAATATACTAATAGAATAACAAAAAGAGGTGGATATATGCCAAACAATATGTTACTAAACGATATCAAGTCCACCATGGCATTGAATAGTGTCAAAGAGAACGAAAGTGATGTTCCAGTGAAAGAACTTAAATCGTCAACAATTCGTTGATCTGGATTATCAATAATCGACTGAGACTGTATTTGGTAAAACGTCTGATTTTTCAGATATCGTTCCATGTAATAGTTTGTCATCCATGATCTCCACCTCAAAGCAAGAGTTTCTCTTGCATAATCTCTAAACACAAAAATCTGCAACACATAACGAGTAGAATTAAAACTACATGAAATATAATAAGCTGCAGGGATCTTAAGATGATTTGTTTCTAACTAATAAACACATCAATTCCACTAACATTTTCACCCACAATAGACCTCATCGTTAGCAACATTGGAAAACATAATTCAAGTAGACAGGTGGCAATACCTAAAAGAATGCAGCAATGTGCTCACCGGAATTCCACCGGCGAAAGCAGCAAGGTAGTACGTTAGTTGCGTTGTAAACTGTTCTTGATCCTTATCTATCACAATTTATAGAGATATTATATTAGCATACATTAACAGTGCATGTGTGTGTCAATGTGTATGTATATTATATATATACAGTTTGAAAGTCCTTACTAGCTAGGGCATTATAGAAATCGCGACCGAGAAAATTGAAACCGACACTAATTCCGGTGGTTCCTAAAGTTAGCGCAAATACAGAAGCTAATTGTATCCTTGCTTGAACCTTATCATCTGAAAACCAATAAGGTGCAGCTACTTTATAAAGTCTCCGAAATAGCGTCTGTAGATCAGGTCCCTTTCTCTGCACATTCTGATATAAAAACAACAATAGATATAGATATATAAATAATACTCACAACTACATGTACTATATTTGTACGTATATCGGTATATATGTATATGTATATGTTATATTGTTATATAAATCAATTCTTAAATGCAGAATGTGAACATTTCATAAAACCTAATACGTAATAAACGGCTACCTGATCTGTTTTGGCCGGTGGTGGTGGCGGAGTGAGCGGCGGATCTGCCGGAGATGATGCCGTTGACGACGGCGACGACGAAAGAGGTGTGAATTTGCTTCTGCGTTTCATGAGGAGAACTTTGTGCGATTGAAATGGAATTGACCTATTAATGGTTAAATAACTGAATGAAATGCGATCGTTGTTATTGTTATTGAAACGGTTAGGGTTATTGTATCCGATTGCGGTTACGTTATTGGATGCATTGATGAGAGTACTGAGTTCTTTCATTTTCGCACTAGACTAGATTTGCGTTGTGTGGGTTTTTTTCATTTTATTATTGTTTTAAATCAATTGTATTATATTATATTATTATATTATATTATATTATTATTATCCACTAAGATATGCAAAATATATGGCTCGCTTCAACGCCACATCGTCATTAAAACGGTTAACTGTCAAGTTAATTTTTTAAATAAAATTATCATAGCTTCATTCTTTCGTTCGGTAGTGGACATTGAATGTACAGAAATGACTATAATAGAGTTTCTCTTATTCATATTATGTATATTAACATAATGATTACTCTGTTTTATAGCACAAGAGCTTGAAACAACAAAACGTTTTTAAATAATTATTTTACCATTAAACATATATTCAATATTCAATATTAAAAAAACTTGGAGTGTGATATGTTTATAATTTGATAAATGTTTAATTATGGTAAAAGATTTACATCAAAAGTTAAAAAAAAATTAATAGTACTAAGCTAACCTTTAATTTTGGACCCAAGGCCATACCAACTCTTCCCAAACTAACCTTGATTTTCGAATTGCAATGAACTGGTTAATTCTTCGATCATACTAGATCGACCCGGTGAACCAGACCGGTCATTGATCCGGTTTTTGCTTCTTCTTTTTTTCGACTGGAACCGCGTAGGTCAATCACAGTCAAATTGAAATTAGTTATGTGTTTGGCTTGAAATAAATAGGAAGTTATGGTAGGTTGTGGTTTGTGTTATGACTAATGTTTTAAAAATTGATTTTTTTGTTGACCCGGACTAGCCCCGGGTTCGATTCGACCGGTCCAACTGGTCGGACCGGCAGGTTGAACCTTTTGCCGTTATTCTGCTGTTGCTACTTGGCTACTTACTGTTGTTTTGTCGGGCTTCTTTATAACACCCCAACAATTTACTCAGGGTTAAATTAGTAATTAGACTCGGAAGCGATGGATAAAAGATAATACTATATATTATATTACAAAAAGGTCATAAAATTTCGCGAGTTTTACAATAATTAATTATTTGTCTGAAACAAACACATACAGTTGTTATGTTAAATCTGTCCACATGTTACTAACAAAACATATTTATAAATTCTATATCAGAGCTAGGCGCTTGTCAAACATTCCTTCTAAAACCATCTTCCTTCCTAACCCACAATCTAAGAAATAACCTGCAAGAAGAGAAATTGTGGGATTAGCACGAAGCTAAGTGAATGAATGTACAACTAATAATTCAATTCAGCATAACAATTTGTTTACATAAGCACAGTAAACACATAAACTCAAGAGGATCGGTGGTTACTGAGGAACCCTACAGCCGCGGTGGCCCTCAGTAACACTTACCACAATCTGTATAGGCCCATACAGAATAGACCGATAACTTGGCACTACAACACAACAACACAGTTTCCAGCGACAACACATGTATCTGGAACCTGGGTTGAACACAGTAGTAACCAAATCCAATCGCAATTGACCTCTGAATAACACAGATACCCGAAGGCCACATATATAACAAGCAGGTACACACAATCATAATTCAGACTAAACAATCTATCAAGGTCTACATTACTCGTTGTAATCACACCGTTACAACTAACCCAAATTATGAGTTGCAGATCCACTCACCTGAGTATATCAGCTCACAAGCTCAGTAGTCTTATATCACTGAGTCTTCTGCGTTTCTGAGAATAAACAGAATACAAGTCAGTAGTCTGTTAACATAATTCATTGTTTAATACTTATATAAATAGTCACACACACACACACACATATATATATATATATCATCCTGCATATAGTATTCGCAATGACCCACTCGGGGTCGACTAAACAGCGGGGTTAAGGTTAAGGCAATGTCACTGACGGGGTCCAAGGGGCTGGCCCCTGGCTGCGGTCCCGCTGGCAGGTCAGCGGGTGGGGTCAAGGGGCAACGCCCTTGCGGGGTTCGGGGGCGATCTTACTAGCGATATTGGGGGGCGATATTACTCGCGATATTGGGGGCGATATTACTAGCGATACTGGGGGGCGATATTACTCGCGATATTGGGGGCGATATTACTAGCGATATTGGGGGGGCGATATTACTAGCGATATTGGGGGGCGATATTACTCGCGATATTGGGGGGCGATATTGTTGGCGATATTGTCAATATCACCAAACCAGTTCATCCTGCGAACTTGCAGAAACTGGGCTGTTTTCACAAATAAAATCCCAAATCTAAATTCTAACAGCGTTTTTCACCAATTGAACGTTCCAACACTTCGTAAATACATAAACAAACACTCGAAATGCATCAATTTAACATAAAAACACATAATTAGATCCAACCAACTAACTTTTCTCTCATTTTTTGAAAAACCAAAAACTAACCAAAACTAACCTTTAACTTGATTTAATCCACAGAAACGATTTGCAGGAATGATCTTTGATGAATTCCGAATTAAATGACACAATTTGAAGGTGTTTTGGGCTTGATTTGAGCTTCAATTGAAAGAGTGTGTGTTTAGTGTGTGTGTGGTGGTTAGAGATGAAAATGTTGATGAAATGGTGATGATTTTCTGGATTTTTTGGTTTATATATTTGATTTACGTATACTACGATGTATTATTATCATTAATCTAGCACACGATGGTATAAGTTCTAATACTTAGGCCTATCCGTATTTTAAACTAAAAATACCATAATTCCCATTTAATTATTCCTAACAATTATCCATTCAACATTTCATATAAATTAACTCAATTAAATAAAGTAAAGTAAGGTAATAAGTTTACCAGAAAATACTAGACCGTTGGGGGAGGATGTTACATTCTTCCTATTGACTTAAATTTGGACTTGAGCCCAAAAATGATACAGGGTCCAAAAAGTGGCCTATAACAATATATAAGCCCTATTAAGTATTAACCCTATTTTACATTCTCATTGTTTTCTTTTAAGAAATATATGCGGACTTCAACAAAATTCACCATCACAATTTTCATGGCTTCTTTTAATTTCTTCATGAAACCAATCAACAACCCAACAAATTACTATCCACGACTCTACTCTTCTGATGTGCTGTGGTGACCGGCGAGGTAGGCTAGAGGGTGTGGGGTGGTGGTGGTCGGAGGTAAAGGTTCGGGGTGGTGGTGGCTAGAGGTGAGGAGTTAGGGTTAGGAATGAAATTATACAAAAGCAAACAATCTCGGTTTTCTAGTTTAGATCTCATTTTATTTTCAGCATTTAATATATATATATAACGGGTCAAACCCCGGTCTGTATCACCGGGTCAACCTCGTTTGACTGGAAAACCGGTCGGGTTTGACCGAGTTTGACTTGCAGGTTAACCCGCTCATATTTCGCTCAGGCTCTCCTCCTAGTCGTGGTCCGACCCGGGTCTGAAAACATTGGTTACGACAGATATCGAACAACTTTAATATTAAAGGAAAATAAAACACAACAAAAATGTATATCCCATGTTTCAAACCGTAGACCTTGTGCTTGTTGGACGATTTTATTGCCAACTGATCTAGCCATAACTTTGTAATAGTGTTGTATTTATAAATATTTATTATTAATTTGTAAATGATTATTTTAATAATTTTTCTAATAGCTCTTTTAATAATTATTTTGACAATTTTATAAAAAGTTCATAGCTATTTCGTATTTCATTTTGAATATTATAATTTATATTGTAGATGTAAAAGTGAAAAAGGTTGAACAAAATAAAAGAAAAGTCAAAAAGTTAAAGACCGGTTCAACTCCTCAGTTCAATCGATAGATACCGGTTAAATCAGACCCAAGAACTTAGCGTATCAATCATTGACAGGGTTAAGATGTCGTTGAGCCTTCTCTTTCATGTTTCTTTCGGGTTAGCTCCGGGTATGCTCAGATCCACCAGACCCAAATTAATGGCCCATTTATATTGTCAGCCAAAATTAAACAACTTTCCCAAATTTTTGTTCTTCCGTTTTTTATTTCATTGTAGTTGAATAAAGGGTGTTGATATTTCCACCAATTTTTTTGATAAATCCACTACACATGTGTATTACCTATGTGTACAATACAAGTTCTTAATGTACAATTTTGATGGATTTATCAAAAACAATGGTGGAAATATCATCACTCTTGAATAAAATATTATTTCTTCTACAATGTTGTTTGTATTTAATAGTTTTAACTAAATGTATTTTTAGAATTTGTTTAACTTTTGGTTACCAGTTAGATTGTCTTTGATGAACGTATTTTTCTATCAAACAAGATGAAGTTAAAAACAGAAAATTGATAAAGTTTTATTTACCAGTTAGATTGCCATTGTATCTTAAGTCATTGAGAAATTTTCGTAACCATCAAACTATTCACATTCCAAATTACATAAACAAATTTAAAATAAGGGTAAAAGCGTTTTCAAAAGATACACAGATGCGCAATATGCTTAATTTGTAAATATTCAATGTGTATAAAGATTTTAAAATTTTTGTTTTAAGGTGAGCAACATACTTCTAAATTTTGTTCCGATGTGCAAAAAGTACAACTAATGAAGTATAAAATACAAGTAAGATAAAAATGGGTAATTTGTGTGAAACATTCGTACTCGATGCTTTAGCAGTGTACGTTGTGCCCTTTGGAACGAAATTTAAAAATATGTTAACCAATTGGAGTATTTACAAGTACTTACACATTTGTATACATTTTGAAAAGTTTTCTTTTTTTTTAATTTTTCGCAACGAATTCAAAATAGAATCATATACGCATATCAAATTGTTTCCATTTAATTCATTATTATTATCATAAAGTATTTTGTTTTATATATAAAACAACATATTAAAAAATATCATTAGGAAAATCAAAACAAACTTAATTAGAGTAACAAAAACATATCTGGATTTAGGTTTCAAATTAGTAGTTACTAGATACGCGCAACAGATAACAATCATTTCATTGAACTATATATCTAATTATTTACTCACTAATTAAAATTAAATAAACCTTGCAATACACGGCACGCTAGTTATATAAACCACACTACTCCAAACTCACATACTTACATTACACCACCTTAATATTCGTTATCACATACCCTCCGATCGCTCTAACTTTTTCCGACGTATTTCACCGGAAATGGGTTACCAAGTTATTTGCATTCCTACATTCTTGATTCCCATTCATCAATATCCTCCCATTTGTTACCACCCTCACATTCATCATTTACGTGATCAACAAGCAAAGAAAAACTATTACACTGAACTTAGAGAAAGCGTGATGAAGAAGTCCACGTGTCAGTTTTCGAAGAATAATATTTTAAAGTTAAACACGGACGGAAGTTCGAGAGGGAATCCTGGTCCGTCGAGTTTTGGGGGTTTAATAAGGGATGGTAACGGAAGATGGTTATGCGGGTACATGGGAAAGATGAAAGGAAGATCATATACGAGTTTGGAAGCTGAGGTTTGGAGTGTGTATAAAGGGTTGTGTTTGATAAAAGAGATGAATTTGTCGAATATGTTGATTGAGACTGACTGCGAAAGTATTTTGAGGATGGGGTTGGGATCGCTTGATAAGGGTCATCCCCTTAGGTGTATTATGGACAATATTGATACGATGATGTTGGAACAAAAGTGTTGTATGATTCATACTAGAAGAGATGGAAATCATTGTGCGGATCAGTTGGCTAAGTTAGGTGGACGGCAGTTGGAGGAGTATGTCGTGCTGGAGGAACCACCGGTGATGTTGGTACCGTATTTGTTAAGAGATGAAAGCCGCTTTCGAGTTTGAAAGAAGTTGTGAATGTTGAGAATTGTGGTTTTGGTTCATGCAAGAATGTATTATATTTCTCATGTGCAAAGTTTTTGTTTAGTTTGATGAGATGTCTGTTAGGAGGTGTACAGTAGTAGTTCTTGAAGTGATTTTGGTGTAATGCTTTAATTGTTGAAGTATCATCCTTTTAAAGTAATATGGAGACTGGCTTTTAATGTATATGATTAAGAATATTTTGTTAAGATTAATTTTCTATTACAAAGTTTTTTTATTTTGTTTTCATTTATTAATTATTATTTCTTTGATTCTTGAGACTTGAGAGACAAGAAATTTATATGACTGAATCACAGAGAAACGGTAGAAATGTTTTTCTAAAAAATAATAATAAATACAACTTTAGAAATATGCATTATTGTATTTTCCACTTCTATCTTTCATAGAATATCGCATTGTGCCACATGTAGCGACCTATTTCTAACGAAAAATGGGTGGCAGGCAAAAAGGAACATTTGGTAAATCAATGACATCCGCTTTTTAGGACGGTTTATAAAACCTAATGGATTTCCAAAAACACAAGAAAGATAATATTTAAATTATAAATTTGTATGGCCTGTGACTTTTAAAAAATGAACGGCCGAAGGTTTTCATCTGTTATACACAATAATATATGGGTTTACAGTTTACTAGGAAAATAAAAATAAGGGTAAATTATAGTGTCTGTTTTTGTGGTCCTTCAGTTTCACGCGTCTCATCCCTCGAAATCTTTTTTTGCAGTCCCTACCCTCATGGTCGCTGTTTTTGTAACAAATCAACCCCTCATTCGTTAAATCTAACGAAATGATCGTTAAGTCATACAAAATGACTAAAATGCCCTTGTCTTCTTCCCCAACGACTTAACCCAAATTTCTTCCCTAATTTCAATTACGAATTATTTAATTTTTGCTTGAATATGTAATTTCCCGTCACTTATGTTCTTTCACCGGCCACCATACACAACCTTAAGAAATCAAAATAGAGAAAATGATATATGAAAACACATATAGATCTCCAATAAAAACGAGATCTGAACCTATCAAAATATCAAACCAACCACTAGTACAACCAAATCGAATCCCCATGACAATCAAATTGAACCACACACAAATATGCAAACATAAAAATATGGATCAGGTAATCTCAAATACAATCGAAACCCTTAAAAATCGAATTGAAAACACAGTTATGAAACTCCACACAAAATCCAAATATACACTTATGAACCCAAAAAGACCCAAATCTTCAAAGAAATATAGAAAGCCACTAGAACCTAAAAAGAGTTACATATCCGAAAAGATACGAGGCGAAACCAAACACTATTTATTACACTTTCACATAGATCTAAGTTTTGGTCGAAAGTTTGTTCTTGTTCTTTCTCCGATGGCCGGCAAATGTGTGATGAACTCCGGTGGCCGGAAGGGATCTCTTAGTCACTGGAAATGGTGCTGCCAAATATGATGTTTGTTGAAATTGAAAATTCAAACCTTGATTTGACAATTTTTGTGTTTGTGACTGCCTTGTCTCTTTTAGATCTGGGAGAGATCTGAAGAGAAAGGTTAATTGAAATTGGTGGGGTGTGGAGTATAAATATAGTTTGTGTATATATTACGTGTTGACCATGTGTTCATTACGTGCAACAATTTCAAATTCCCTTTTATGTGTTTGATTTTATCATTCGTGATTTGGTGTTTGAGAATAGAGCTAATTTTGGATGAAATTTATTTAGGATATTTTTAGGGTTAAGAAATTGGGGAAGAAATTTGAGGATGAGTCATGGGAGAAGAAGACAAGAGCATTTGTGTCATTTTGTATGACTTAACGATCATTTCGTGAGATTTAACGAATGAGGGGTTGATTTGTTATAAAAACAACAACCATGGGAGTTGGGACTAAAAAAAAGATTTCGATGGACGAGACGTGTGAAACTGAAGGACCATAAGGATAGGGACTTAAATTTACCCTAAAAATAAAGTGCGGGAGATTGAGTTAAAATCAAGTTCAACACTGCACACATGCATTTTATGCGCAGGAAGCTCACAATTCATTTGAAAGGTGCCACCTCATAAGTGGGAATTTTTGAAACGATGACAAATCAGAGGGTTGAGGATGCTCTTAGTAAACAAAATCAGTAATGATGGATTGATTCATCAAACAAATGACACTACATAATTTTAAACGTCCACGCACGACATCCCAGATCAAGTTTCCTACAGAAACATTCTTAAGGAGGGACTCGTACCAAAGCAAATATACCATGCTTGATTGGTTTCATTCTCCTTTTAACCCTCTTTTACTTCTTCACCAGTGGTCGTTGATGCTCCTTGTGATGTTGCAGCCGCTATTACCTCTCCAGGAGGCGGGTGGTCAAATTTGCATGTTGCACCATACTTGCAAGCCCCGGTCTTCATGTAGTATGGGCAGTTTACAGCACCCTGTAGAAATACAGTACATAACAGGATATCAATGGGATGAATCACAGCATGTTAAGAAAACTGGATAAGAAACAGAAAATGACGTCCTTACATAAACAAATTTAAAATAATTAAAGGGCATTAATATGACAGTATGAGAGTAAATCATTAACTAACATGTTGAAGGTCATGAATAGTCATCGTGTGATCATGGACTGTCCTCATTTCTCAAGTGTGCTATACTGATCGATTTGGGTTTAATTTTATCTCAAATATATCGAATGGGTCAAATAAAAACGGGTTAACCAAAAAGGGAACGGGTTGAATTGAGACTACGAGATGCAAAGATAATGTATACCTCTCTCCTTGGAAGACCAGCAAGAGTAAGCTTGACACTGTTTTGTTGCCCTTCTTTTACTGACAGTGCATGTGTTGTCCTGTCAAGGGGGTGATGAAATCTGCATCTTTCCCCAAACATGCACTCCCCAGTTTTCATATAATACTGTAACAAAACACACTTAGAGACAAGTAGGAAAACAAAAACCAAACAGACTTGAGATACTATGAGTGACGAATTGAGGATGTGTGCGTGCTTAATGCAACAGAATATTTGAATATACACAAATACGCACATCACATTCCGCCTGACCAGGTCGTTGAGGGTGGATAGTTGGATCCAGACCAAGCTGCAACGAACAGTATACAAATCATCGATCAGCTAGCAAGAAATAGAAAAGGAACGGGAAAGTAAATAATAAAAAGAACTGCCTAAACATTTCTCTTCAACCCAACACACAAAACATTATAATTGTAAAAAGCCATCATAAGTCAGGCGGTGGTTGGTGAGAGTTTACAAGCAGGTCTTTGTGTAGCAAGATATTCTGAAATAGCTAGCCTTCTCCCTCACATAAAATTAGAAGTGGCAAATTGGGCAGGGTGGACAACTTGGGTAACGAGACAAAACAGTTTGGGTCGTAAGTCATAACGGAAAGGTGAATAAACAAGAAGCAGTAATAATGATCTCAGGAATCACCCATGTAAGGTGAATTGCAAATAAATAAATAAAACTAGAACATGGAAGAATGTACATATATATAGTTTAAATACAGAATCTCTGATCTCTAAATCAGAGATTCAAAAGCATACTACTGACTGCTTCAGCCAATGTGACTCGATCAAAAAGGCATTGTCCTTGAGTAGCAATTTTTACATAATGGAGTAAATCATGCCAAGAGTATCCACGAATGGCGACCCTAGTTCATGATAACAGTTTTATTTAGATTCAACAGCGGGGATTTCTATACATAGCCAAATAAATCAGTATTAAATTTTGAATCCTAGGATTCTGTAAAATGACTTTTTGACTATAAAATGGCATGAGGAGAGTGATAAAAGAAAGGGGGTGTAAAAGTAAGCTCTGGCGGCTAACAGGCTAACAAGCTAGAAATAACATGTACGCCAACATTCTATCTAAAATATGCTTGAAATACTCTTCCTATTTACCGTTGGGTGAGCAATCCGTTGGTCAACGGTGGTCTGCAGTACAGAGGGAGTTGGGTTGGCATATCCAATGTTCAAATGACCGGCAGGAGTAGATACAATGACGCTAGATGGATCCATTGCTGCATGGAACATTACAAACAAATCATCAAGCATGTAACGTGAAATGATAAGAATCAGTGGGCTGATCAACAAGGGTAAAAGCATCATAACAAATTTCCTCAATGCCTACCATATCTCTCTGGATGATTATAACGACAAGTGGCATTATATTTGCAACTGGAACATAAAAAGTAAGAAAATAAGTAATCCATAGATGATTGGTTTATCATTATTGTTTTTAATTCGTGATGATGTTTGAGAGGAACATAATATATATATAAGTCAAAGTACTAACCTGCCAGTTTTCAAGTAAAACGGGCAGTCCGCTTCCCCCTGTTTTAGCAATAGACAAAGAATGGCACCAAAAAAAATGATTTGATGTAAGAAACAGGTGATTGGAAAGCACGCATACACAAAATCAACCAAACAATTATACTATGAAAATATGGCTACTTAAAATATGGGGCTCCAAAAAAGGATATTGGGATAAGCACAAAAATCTTGATCCAAAACTTTATGCCTTTAGCAACTCTAAAAACCGTATCTTTCAAAAGCCTCAAGTTGAATGATCAAATGTATGCAAGTGTTATACCGGTCTAATAGGGAGGCCTTTTGAGTTATGCAACATCGCAGGTATAAAAGGTGTCAAGTTTCCATTCATCCTACCCGCAATTGCTTCCATCTGCCCACCATTACCATTTTCCACCTCTGCAGTTGGTATTGAGATGTCCTTTGGGTGATGGAATTTGCAAGTTGGACCAAATTTACATGTGCCAGTCTTCACATAGAACTGCTAACATATTGACATGTTAAATGCAAGAAGAAAGAGATGGCTGATAGTAATGGCAATCATACCACACATGGGGGCTCAGATGGTCTATCTGGTAATGCTGAGCCATCAGTGTTTTCAGACTGCAGATGCATCAACAAGCCAGTAATTAGTTAGAACAAGAATAAGAATGAAATCAAAACATCACAATGCAAATAAACCTACCAATGAAGCAACTTTATCTTTTGGGTGATTGAATCTGCACCTGGGACCAAACTTGCATGTTTGAGTCTTTAAGAAATACTGCATCAAATAGCAATCGACTTGAACACTCGCATTTCATAAGAAAGATTATATCCAAAAAATGTAAAGAAATAAAAAGGTTTTAAAGTGATCAATTGAAACATTTCATGACGAAGATTTTTTATGTAAAACCTATTAAGAAGAAAAAAAATTACAAAAGCATTTACCATGTGTCCATACATCACTGCTAATTACAAATGAGTGGGACATGCAAATACAAATTATAACTTTACACTGTAAATGTACTTATTTATTAAGATTAATATCACAATTCCAACTTTTATACCATGACACCGAATATGTAAGAGATCAGAAAGTTTCAACAGTAATCGGTTAAAAGAAAAACATACCAGGCAATCTGGCGCTTCAGGTCTCTCCGGAAGGGATTCACTTGCTACACTGACTGGGACCTGCAAGAAGAGTGATAGATTATACTGATGTGCAAATAAGAAAAGCATAAATACATACCATAGACATTACCGTGAACATGAAAAGAGGAAATAACAACACAATGACATATACAAGTAAAAGTGTTAATGTCATACTTTTTGGTGATAATGACTAAAAGCAGATGGAAAAGATACAAAAGATTGTTATTGAATAATCTATATGTGGAGATCAAATAACATGCAAATAGTTTGTAAACGAACCCTTCAAAATTATGTACCCAGATGTGAACAAAAATATCTTGTCTTTTGTGTGAACTGTGAGTATATAACAGTAATTTCATGGAAATATCTACGACTAAAGTGATGTTTAATTTGGAATGACTATTTCAAAGGAATGGACAGATAAAAAGAATGGAAAGATCATAGGAAAAAGAAATTCGAATTAAATGGAAAGTAGTCAACCCATGTGTTCTGCTTAACATCGGATAGAATGTGAACTTCCCATTCATTTACTTTGTCAATCATATGCCAAGACTACTTATAAAATGAGCACCTCCATCCAAAAATTAAATTGTTTTAACAAATCAGATGACACTCTATTTTTAAATAAAAAACATTAGAGGAACCTCACCTAATAGCACTGCACTAGTTTCACTGATGACACTAAGATATAAAAATAAGTAAAAGAGAGACACAGCTTCTATATTGAAAAGAATGGCGAAAGGTCCATTTTTGCAAAGTTAACAAAGCCTCTTACAAGATAGGCAATGAGTATTTCCCATTTAATCAGCAGTTTTTAGTTTTGGTGGAGCACGAGCGTAAAGTAACTCCATATACAGCATAGAAAAGCATAAATAACAAACATTAGATGCTTATAAAAAATATATGCCAAATACGACAACTGTAATCCACGGAATAGCAAGAGAGTTTAGCTTTGCGTAGATGTTAGATGCTTCGATATTTAAACTAAAAGACTACAAAAATGAAAACACAATTATTCTATGAGTAGAGCCCAGTTCAACTTATTAGAAAGCAAGCTTAAGAAACAAAAGGTTGACACGAAGGTCAATAGACAAAATAGAAGAAACCTTATGTATACATCATTAACAGAGAACTTGTTGTTATTATATCCTAACTCAAAACTACAAGTCTACAAACTCCCAACTTAAATCCTAAGTTTCTAAATTATATAATTAGTAGACTAGAATAATATCTGCAGACAATCAGACTTAAAACAAGGACATATATATAGGATAGTATGCTGTAAACAGGTCTAAGTATAAGAGTAGCAGAAAGTGCTTCACTCAAATATAAATAAGTTGTAATTGCAAAATAATGTTTGGTGTAATTATACTCATATTCATAATGTACAACTGTGTATATACGGAAAACAGCAATAAAAGGTCACCTCTTTCCAATCAGGGATTCCACCCTCAGGGACCCACAAAGGATGGTCAAACTTGCAGGTATCTCCAAATTTACACATTCTTGTAAGCATATAATGAGCACAGTCCTTTTCTCCAGGCCTCTGCGGGTAAACGGGCAAACTGCTCGCAAATCTAGGGCGCTTGACTAGAGGGTTGGTAGAATACCAAGCTTCACTTTGCCCAATCGTATTATGGGTACCAAGAAGGGACTGATGATATAGTGCTACGATAGATAGTACACATAAATACGTCGTTGAGTATAAATATATATGCTATTAATATATAGTTAATCTTCATACACGTAGAAAATAACATAAGATTTGTAAAATAAAAGTATCAGCATTCCCGGTCATAGCAAAATAATGTGTAAGCTATATTGATATAATAGCACATTAAATAAACCAAAGAGGGATAAAGTTCAATTTCAGCACAGCATAAAGTATTAAGTATATTATATAGAAAGAAATAATAAATCACACTATCTAGTTTGTTGATATTATCAGATATACAGTTGATTACATGAAAATCCATCCCACCATTCTGCTGTTAAAATAAGATTGATTTTATATACATATATACACACGCACATTTTATCACAGGAAACTGTTCTGAACGTTTAATTATGAATACAGAAGGTGATTTTCTAAACGTTTTCACCGTGTGTGGTAAGGATCAACCAATGTGACACATAAATTGATTCAAGTAGATTGAGGGTACAACGGTTCACAGTGCACTCATAGAGTATATGTATGTGAATTTATACAAACCTGTGATTAAACCAATAAAAATAAGTAAGTTATTTCATAGTTTATAAATTAAATATGTACGATAAATACAGATCAAAACCCAAGTCTTATCTACTTTTACTTAATATGTCCATACTAGTCCAAAATATAGTTGGCAGCACAGGAGGGTTGTGTGACTAACAAAAGTATGATGATTCTTATGCAGCTAACATTTTAAAATATACTGCTCGATTATACTAACACACAGAATTTCCCTCCCAAAACCCTGTGAGGATAAGAAGTGTTGACATACCAAGTCTTCGTTCGATTCACTTATACAATTGGATATCTAACAGGAGTACCTAAACTGACATCGAAATTTCTTAGTCCTAAACCTACATCTGTTAGTTATTCCAATACAATTATAGCAATATTAAAGGATCGAATATAATGAACAGATTAACCCACTTACACATATCTGATAAAAACTGCCACCAACTAAATTAAATTATATAAGAAATGCACCCCTAGATCTAAACGGGTAAACGGAGGAGGTTTTCCCTATTCAGGTTACTCGGGGAGGGCGAGTATTTTTACTGAGATGTACGCAGCCTATCCGGGGTATCCCCGTGACTGTTTCCAACCCTTTCCCTGGCCACCCCAAGATGTGCAGCTAGTGAGGTTTGAACCGGAGACCTCTTGTGAGGATATCCAGATCTCTAGATCTATTCGACAATATCATACTGAAAGATTATGCACAGCTAGTAAGACTGGTGCTCATTATCGCAAAAGATGACCGACGTCCGTATGCATGTTAATTATTCATAGGTGACATCAAACAACAAACTTTGAGAGTTCGAGACTTAGAATAGAGTAATCAAAGAACAAAGGTTGGCGCTAGGAAAAGAGAGGAGCCCATACTAACATATGAAAGTTATATATTTATTAAAACTGTTCTTGTTGAACAGATATTCACAAAGAAGATATTAGCAGTGGCCAAAAACTTATTGAACAAAGATCAAGCAAATTCAATTTTCAAAACCATGAAAGCGTGCTCTTAGGAAATGCACCATCATAATGCATAGAAAATTTGATAACAAAAATAATGCCAGCCTGGGTACTATGAGGATTAGATATGTGGGCATCACCATCCTAGGTTTTACAAACCATAATGTTTGTGGTAAACGTGTAAGTCGTCGTAAGGCTTATTTTGTTTCAAGAAAGTGAGCTATTAATTTTAAGACAAAGACGTACAAAAGTTACCAATATCACAAACAATATTCATATTCAGTTTACATAGGCATAGAAATGAGAGAAGAATTCCCAGTGCTTCAATTCACTCAGCCTTCCAGAGGACTAATATGGTGCTACAAAATAAACTAACAGAGAACTATGGGGTAATTTTCTAAATCAAGTCCATATTTAAGGCGCCTCTCATCCGTCTAAATGTATGCATAGACAAAACTAATTAAATACAAATTACTTCACAAAAAGCACTTCATATTCAACAGCAGCTCCTAGTCCTTATATGTAAAGTGTTTTAGAAGTTACACTTCGTAATTATGAACTATATATTATCCTATAAATACGAGTCAAGGTCAGAATGCTAAAAATGAATCCCATCTCATATCTGCCTAGTTGTCATCCTTCAATTAAAACAACAGTAATAGCAATCCATAAGCTACACGTATATAACTTCTAAAATCCCAATTTTGAGTATTATCAAACTTAAATTATGCATCAAAAGCACTGAACATAAACAATTAGAATAATTATACCTTCAGAAGACGACCGCTTCAAACCGGCGTACATCGGATCGACTACAGCCCCATTAGCATCAACTTCAACACCAGGCGGTCCAGGCCACACTGTCGAACCACCGGCCGCCGTGTAACCGGCGGCAATAGTGTCCGTATGATTGTACAGCATAGAAGGACCTCTATCGCTAATAGATGAGTAACTGTACAAATTTGAAGCTGATGATAACGGATCTGCACCGTAATACCTTGACGAACTGAGGTACGCAGGGTCCGCCGGAACGTACTGATCGACGACGGATCTGGATGTGAAGATGCTTGCCGGATTGACAGCTGCGGCGTAACCGTAGTTGTTTGATCCGTACAGCTGGTTTGCCATAGCAGAGGATTAAATGAACGAACGAGCGAAACCCTAGAAAGCAAATAATGCTCAAAATCTTGTCACTAGATAGTGTGTTAGTGAAATGAGCAATTTCAGTCCTTTCAGAATAACGGATATTGAAAACTTGGCCTATGTAGAAAATAACTTGCAATATGGTTTGTTAGATGGGTAGCAAATGGATAGTCAAGTTGTCAGCCGATGATACCTTCGATCACATGTCTAATTTATGAGCTATAATTGCCGTACACGTGGACATTGTATCATTTATGGAAGTAGATTATAACCATAGCGGATGAATATTGTGAGTGTTTGAAAATGATTTGCAATCTTGAATGGTGATATTTCAATAGTAATTATCATTACATGTTGACATAATCGGTTTTAAGCAACAACTTCAAAGTGAAACGGAACATGCACAAGATGGAAAGGTTTTATTGGTGTTATGATTCAACTTATTTGTTAGAAAGTATCGTGCATTTGGCTCTAACTTGTTGGAGCTTTCACACTCTAATTTCTTATCATGTGTTAGGACACACGTACAAAGGTTGTAGGTGTATTGTGTGAATAAAATTGTGTTTTTTTGTTTTGTCGGACACTTATTTAAAGGCCAAAACAAATTGAATGCTAAATACTCGAGTTGTTGTCTTTTTGTCAAACAACTATTATAAATGATTGGCCCATTATGTTAGAGCATTTTATTAATAAGTTAATGGAATGTCATCGTAGATTGGTTGGATCATTTTGGTCAGGTCTCTAATGCAACAAAAATAATAGTATTTAGTTATTACTTCATTAAGTCCATTAGACCATGCATGCACAATGTAAGAAGTTGCTTGTATCGTCTCAAGCTTAATAATTTGATAATATACGGGACTTTATTGAACGTAATTTCATGGCATTTGACGAGCCCATTAGTGGTTTTACAATATTCAGTTGTATATACTTATGCCCAGGATAACTTCCTACACAAGGCTATTTATAAAATTCTTATTTGTTACCAGCTCGCTATGATGTAGATTAACATTTGAATTGTTTTAGGATGTAGCTTTAATGTTTGAGATTTTGATTAAGAACTTGTTGTCTTTTCGAATTTAAGCTTCGTACATGTAGCTTTTATTTCCTTTAGTAAGGGGATGATATCGTAACGTGAATTTTGATACTTAGCTATGTGCGTACATATTTAGTTTTTGTAGCCTTTTAGCCTTCTAATAGTGGGATTAGTGTCAAAAATGCGGCCATGCCGCTTTTCACGATAGATCTCACGTCTTTACAGCAAACATTACAATATTGCGTGATAGAATTTCATGTATTTGGAGTGTTTCGTGTCTTTTAGAGAGTTCATGTTTAGCTTTGGAGTTAACCTTTTTTGGTCTTTAATTCCTTTTAATGATGGGACGTCAAAATTTTGCGGTGTACATGCATATTTAGATGTCTATAGCTTTTTATCCCCTTTAATGGCGGGATAGCGTTTATATCGCTTTACTATATGACACTTTGTGTATTTTAAGCAGACTTGCTGCTTTGCGTGATGAGATGA
Source organism: Logfia minima (assembly GCA_963921325.1). NCBI lineage: Eukaryota > Viridiplantae > Streptophyta > Magnoliopsida > Asterales > Asteraceae > Logfia > Logfia minima. The sequence goes on along the minus strand of OY992763.1, from coordinate 4,028,593 downwards.
AACATCTTTGGAGTGATCATGTAGCTTTTGCACGATGATCTTTCGTGTCTTTTAAGCGGACTTGCCACTTGGCGTGATAAATTATCACGTCTTTGGAACAGTCATGTCGCTCATACGGGATGAGGTATCGCATTTGTTGAGTGGTGGTGCCACTTTATATGTCATACCAGTTGTAAATGAAAACGCATGATAACACATGGTATTATTCTTGTGAAAAATACAAAATTTTTCAACATAGAACTTTGTTTGTCCTTTTATGTCACGAGGTTCATGATATTTATATAAAAGAAATAAAGATAACGTCATACTCATATAGAAACGAGTTAATAATATCCATAAAATAAATTTTGAGAATCATGTATGGTATATGAAGCTAATAAGTAGATGTTACCTCATGTTAAGTATATTAAGCCTCATGTAAGGTGATGATGTCCTACACGTTCGTCTGCCCTTTTCCCCCACCGTCATCATTAGAAGTCTATCTCCATCACATCGCCGTCACCATTGGACAGCTGTCACCGGCGAACGACCATCACCGTCACACCGCTGTCATCTTCGAACGGTTGTCACCTTCCCACCGGAGTCATCATCAAATGACCGTGACCATCGCAAGACATCGAGTATTACACAACCAATTTTATTCCTTATTCGATTTAGGGTTTTGTTTTTTGCAATTATTTTGTTTTTTTAAGATCTTCTTTCTATTCTTCAAGATCTTCTTCATATAATAAATTTCCCAAACTCATGACACATGGATTTGGAAATTTTTTGTTTTTCCGGCACTTGATCTAATCGTAATCGGGCGATCTTGTCTTCTATGAGTTTTTTTTTTCTTTTCGCCCAAATCTAACCGAAATCACGAATTAATTGGCCCTCGATGGTTGTTACTGTAATTGAAGGCTAGATCCACAATGTCATGAAATACGAATTTTACGACTAATATGTGTTTGATTTGGATTTAAGTTCTTATTTTTCTTCTTTTTAGGGTTTCAAATTTGGTTAAGAAAAAACATATCAATAATCATCCAATAGTTGCCATTTGTTTTGAAGATAATGATATTTTGAAATAAAATTGTCATTCCAACTAGAAATTGTTGTTTGGTTCCTCGTATGGCTTAAAGTAATTGTAGTTGTTTTGGATAGTTGATTTTGGGATGAAAGATGCAGACTTGGGATTTTAATTTATTTTGGGATCAAAGATGCTTGATTTGTGTAATTGATTTTGATTTTGTAGTTAACCTTTAAAAGTTTTGGGTTTAGAAAATAGTTAGGTTTTGAGTGTTCAATTAGAAGAAACTGAATAAACAGAAGAATAAAAATTAAGGTTAAAGATGAGAAATAAGACAAAGGGCAATTTGATCATTTTATGTAATTTAACAGGAAAAGTTAACGAAAATTAGCAAAATGAACGGGAAAAAGTTAACGATAATTAGCAAAAAGGACATAGACATAGGGCAATTCGGTAAAATTATAAACCACGTCCGAAAAAAATAAGACTGGCAAAACGCAGCTAGCTAAATGACACATATGACAAATTTTCTAACGATTTAAACAGTCAATAAATTGACTCATTGAGTTTCAACTGAGTCAAAATTGATCCATAAGAGCTACCATCGTTACTTCAGGTTTTCAATTCCGCATACACAAAACTCGTGATAGTTCGAATATCATTGTTCCCAAATTAGTAGCGCGATCAAACCCTAAAATTTCACAAAAAGTATTTAATTCAGACAAATCATTATCATATTAACGCCATCATCTTTTTCATTGCTTTCATCGATTGCGTTCACGAACCGCGAATATCGCAGTGATCGGTGAGATGGAATTAAAATCGCGTGATTACAGAGCTGAAGAAGAAGCATATTCACTCACTCGTGTTTCAGTTTCTTCATATCCTCTATGTTCATCTCCATCTCCATCATCATCACATACACAGGTTGAAGTATTACCTTGATATATATATGTATATAAATGGTTATTGTTATTAATGTTAATTTGACGATATTTTATTTATTCAGCTGGTCAATTATGTACCTACTGATCGAAATACAGTCACCAGTGTAAATGTACATCAGATAGAAATTAATATAAATGTGGTGAATAATGTACTTATGTTTTCATTTCTGTTTTCTTTCTTGAATTTTACTTTGATGAATATAAAGTTAGTAAATTTAAATGATAGGATGATGGGAGCGTTGAATTCTTTGATCCGTTAAGGGGGATGTCAATGGAAATCAAGGAGCACGTTGAAGATATGGCTGTCCCAGAAAAGCTTCTTGTTAGTCAAGCAACTTTTCATATCTCTGCAAAAGAATGGGCGTCTTTTAATAAGTTGTTAATGCAGAGATTTCCTGTGCCAAAAATGATTTCGGTTTCTTTGGCAAGTGTTTTAAATATTACCGTACATACAAAACAGAGAGTGCTTGGTGATTTCTTAACCTGGGATTTTTTTTTTCAATATAGGTGTCGAGCAAAACGATAAAGGGAAAGAAAGGTGTAGTGTATTACTAGCTCCTTAACTTCTGCTTCAGTATGTGGAGATGATGACCACACGAAGTGTTAGTTAACTACTTGACTAACTTTAAATGGTTTTTGTTAATTTTTTAAATAGTAATCGGAGAACTGCCATCAAATATGCAGTCAGATGAACTGAATGAATCTCAAAAGTTGACTGAAGGAGGGTTTAAGATTGTAAGCCAGAAGGAGTGTATCAAACGATTGCATGAACTTAAAGACGAGATCATGTGTGCTTGGCGTTCTGATGATCGTGTGACATCTTTAAAGTTGTCTATTAAGGTAGTTTCTTGTTGTTACTTTTTTTTTTTGAGATAAAATGTTTCTGAGAAGCGGACGCATGTGCTTGTTGATCTTTTAGTTTTCTTTCATTTGAAGGATTTTTTCAGATTTCCAATTCCTTAATACTTTCATTCAATAAATTATTTGCTAGGATTTTCCCACTTCGAAAATATAGTTTGATTCATTCTATTTGTGTGCCTGCATTATATGAATGATTGAGTCTCAACTGAGCTTGTAAGATCTAATTTCTGCCTGCCAAAACATATCTAAAATATGTAGCACGTTATTACCTTTATGTTGGTATTTATAACATGTTTTTATAAATTAATCGTGTGGTTGAATAGTTCTTCACAGGAAGATGACTGCTTAAGACAGATATAAATTTGTTATTGAGCAGTTAAAATTTTGACCCCTGCAGGTTGCTAGGCTTCTGATGGACACCTCCGTGGCACATTTTTATCCAACATTATTTGTTCTAGCTACTGATATAATGGACATGCTAGGTGATATGGTATGGGAACGGATTAAGGAGAAAGTCGAGTTTGCAGATGACGAGACCAAAATATGCACTCTATCAGGTTTTTACTTCTTCTGCAGTTTCTTATCGTATGACTAAATTTTGTTTGTGCCATAAGCATATAACCATATATGTAACTTTTTGTTACAAAAAAACACAACTACTAACTACATATGTTTGTGATGGTGAAGAAGTTACAAGGACAATTAGTTATCCAATGTAATACTGATCATTATTTATCACATACGTATTAGACATAAGTTGGGTGATATGGACATGGTTTTGAGACGAGATATTGGTTATACGTTATATTGAATTGTGTAAAAATATTTTGCCACTGCTGAATGATATATGACCTGTTGTAGATGACTTTAAAGCAAACAATATATGTCTTGAAGCCAAAGAGACATGCAGTAACTGGTTCCGAAAAATTGCGTCCATCCATGAGCTTCTTCCACGCATGTGAATCCCTTATCTTCATCTCTCTTTTGGTACATTAAAAATTATAATACTGTAATTTATTTTAAATTTTGTTGTCTACTTACTGTTTGTGCGTGCACCACAACCTTTGAACATTTTTATTTCACATACAAGATTTTGTTGTAGCAGCTGCTAATTTGACATTTCTCTTTAGCTATCTCGAGCTTGCAATATTCCCATGCTGGCGGTTCCTACATGATAATGCCGTGGATAACCTCATGCGTTTAGTGATGATGATAAGAGGGATTGCAGATCCACTTGCATCAGCATACTGCCTCTTCTTTTTGCTTCACTGTGCCCAGAAACTTCCCCAGCATAATACAGGTACGTCCTTTTTGATGCTTATATGTGCAACATATATCTGTGTGTCTGCATATATGTTTAATTTTGTAATGCAGAAAATTTGTATGCAATAGATAAGACATTCATGGCCCTTAAGTAACTGTATTGTTATAAATTGAGTATGTTCAAAATGCTTATGTATGTTGCATTATCTAAGCTGGATATTTGTAACATGCGGGATTTGACTATTATGTAGGGTATCTGGTAGCTTGCATTAATGACCAAAAAGTTGTATTCTCACGAATTGTATCTATGAAAGAAACCAAGTATGGGAACTTTTTGGGAGATAGAAGATTACTTATAAGCTTGATGGAACCAACGATTGAGTATACTATGAGATGTATATTTAGAGATCCAGAACAGGTTAGTGATGAACCTTCTTCCGATGTGTAATCTCATATACATCGCTGGTCTGTTTAACTGCCTAGTTAACCATATTGCTCATTTTCACAGGTTGCTGATATGATTGTGAGACTTGGTTTAGGAAAGGAGTCATTAGAGTTAAATGGAAAAGTTCCTTGGATATCAGTTATCCTCCATTATCTACTAAAGGAACTCCCAATTGAAGTAGTATGTGCCAATGCTGTAGAAATTCTTCACCTTGTTGACTGCAGCCGTGATTATTCCTTTGATCAGGTACTTTGGAACATCTCAGTTGGCATCCTGTAGTTCCACTTGGCATCTAAGCTGTTGAAACTGTTCTTCGTGCAGTGTTTGAATTACAAAATGCTCGGGTTAAAGCTTTGTGAGGGAATATCTCAGGTGAATGCAGTTGATGCAGTAATTGATGAAGTAATGCAGGTACTCTCTGTTTTCTGTTACCATTTGTTTCTTTGTGTAGGAAGATGGAATGCTTGAGTTTTCAATTTTTCACATTGTCTTTAGCCCTCCTGTATATGTTTTGATGTTTCCCTTTTCTCTTTAGTGATTATATCTTCTAAAATATACTATGCACACATATAATTCTTCATATTATGATGTATGTAGTTTCTTCAGTACATAAAATGTCAGATGTGGGATATTCAATCAATCAGATTGCTCCGTTTAAGATAAAAGAACTGAATTTTTCATATACATTAATTGTATATTGGGACTTAGTGCCTCAAAGCTGGTGGTTTTATAACTTGCTTCTTTCATTTTTGGGACCTTATCAGTTTGCCTAAGTTTCATTTCAGGTTGCAACCCAAAGGAAGAGCCTTGATGAGTACTTGAAGATCTTGGATTCTTATATGGATATTATTCTTCAGTATAAGATGGTAAGTTCCATGACTTATGCTTGTAGAATTTATTATGGACCTTTTGGTGGTCACCAAGTTAATTTAGTTTCAATAAACTAATTCCTGTGGTATGATCGCATTCCACAATACTGGCACATCGTACCAGAGCAATCCGAAATGAACCTACCCCCACCGCACCATATTTTGGAGGTGTCGCGAACTGTGATCCTCTTCCGCGATCGTACCGAAACGAACCCTGTTCCATGTGACTATGGATACAATTGACCAGGATAGGCTCCCTTTGGCAAAGATATATAGACCATGATCAGAATTACTTGGCACTAAATTCAAAGTTCTGTTTGCATAGGTTTTGCATTTATCAAAGTATGTCTAACTGTAAATAATGAGAACAACAGGCTGATTGTCCAACCCTTGCATTATTTGCAGGATCTATATCTAAGCTCCACTCTGAGTGAAATATTTGAGAGACTGTGCAATGAAGTGATTACTGAAAATGAACTGGCTAGCCTACAATCAATTGTTCAAAAGCTGGTCACACATTTCGATAATATGCAGTATGTTTTTGATCTGGTAAGCTTGGCGCTCGACCCATTTTTGTTTTTATTAGTAGTCTTGACTGTGAGGTTTTTTCATGTTAAGTATTGACCTGATAATAGTTTTTTTATTTTATTTACGTCAGAACTATTTTGTTGACATATTGGATGTCATGCACGGTAGCTCAAGAAGCATTGTGAGTATGCACATCCTTACTAATGCCACAAGGTACCTCATTAGTATGTCCTTGCAATTATATTTGGTACATCTATTTATTAATTTATACATGGGAAGTAGAATGTATGGTTACTAATTTGTTCTTGTGAACGTAATATGGTTCTTTTGTCTTTCATGATTGACCAGAAATGATCGCATTGAGGATCCTACTACAGTGAAACTGCTATTTGATATTGCCCAGTCTCTGCATGATAGTGTTGATTTCTCAAGCACGAAACAGGATGATAATCAACAGGCAGAGCGTTTAATTGCTCGTTTTATTGATAAGGTACCCTCTGCTGCTTCTCCATTTAGCCTTCCGGTGTAATCAGTGCTCGTGATGCGCTGTAAAGTAGTTCATGTATGCTACTTTTTATATCATGATGCTTGCTTTATGAAAATCTCTGTGTAATCTATACTATTGACTATTTATTCATTGTCAGGTCGACCATGGTACAGATTTGGATCGCCATTTGACATTCTTAGTTGAGTGTCGTGGAGCTTTCAGCAGCATGAACAATCTGAAGGTTTAAATTGTGAATAGTTGCAAAGTTGTGGACACCTTTTATTATTGTTTGCTTTGCATCGTGATAATTAGTCGGGCCAGTGGCTATCCAGATTGTATGTAAAACTAGAGGTGGCAAGATGGGTGGGTTGGGTAATGGATAAAACAAGCCATTTTCTTATGGATTAAGAAGGACCAGATCAGGGTTGACCCAGACACTTTTTGTCCTTGTTTTAAATAATGAATGTGTTAACTACGGTTATGAAAACAATATGATAATAATAGTGATCTCAATCTTGCATTAACCGATTGAGGAAGTTGTATGCATGAAAAATAGACTATAAGAGACTTTTAAATACTTTTTATCCTTTTTTTGAAGTTCTATAAAAAAACAAAACTGTTAACTACGATGACAAAAACAATATGATTGCACTAAAATCTATGAGTCAAACTTCACCCAAGTTGGCCCATCCATAAGTAAGTGAGTGGACATTTCCACCTTCAGTTAAAGCCATCTCATGGTTTATGATGGCGGCATGAAATTACTTACAGTTTGACTCAACTTGCAGGAGATCCTTGTTCATTCAAGCAATCTTTTAGCAACCAGAGCTTTGAGAGCGAAAAAAGGAAGCTTCAGTTTTATTAAATCTTGCATCACTTTTAATGAAGTTACAATACCATGTATTCCATCTCATTCCAGGCAGTTAATCCTATACCTTGAAACAGCAGAGGTAAATGTTTGTAAAACTTTACGTAAACCACAATGGATATAAGCAACCGTAGGCTTATTATCTTTCATATTAATACCAGGTTTCTTTGTTTGGAGGCTTGATATCTCACTCAGATGGACTTTTAGATTCCGCAATCGGCTGCTTACAAAATGTTTACTTGGTAGATGGTCAGTTTCTTCAGTTCTTGTACTAGGGAAACTTGGTGTATATCCAACTAACCATTGTCTTTTCTTTACCTCGTTACATATGATGTATATGGGCAGTATCTTTTTGGAAATTATGCAAGGGTATATATACCTAATAAGCGACAAAGATCATATCCTTGTGCATTTGTCAGATACTCTTGACATTTTTCCTCAGTTTCTAACCTAGCTTATATGGGCATGTAGACTTGCGGAAATCCAATGAAGATACTGATGGTATTGTTTCCTTAATGAGAAAGCTGTGCAGCTTCATGCTCTTGGTTCCAGGTTATTCATAATTTTCATATTAATCTTGAACATAATTGTTAATTTGTCAAAATACTCGAAAACAAACGAGGTTCGGTTGGTTAAGCTGGGTTGAATAGGGTCTGTATCAGAGAGGCTGTTTTGACTCATTACCCAATCCACCCGACCCACCTATTTTGCTACCTCTGATTACTGCACTTTTGTTATACTCTCCCACTTACTCATCTTTCTAGTTATCTGATGTTTTGAGTTTTCTAATTAAAGGTAATTTAGAACGAGGAGTTACATGCATTCCAAAGAGCGTATTATCCTTTCTTGATTCACAATCATGGTTAGGCTTCAATTTCTCAATTTGATAATAAAAATGATATTCAATTTATAATCAGGTTTTTTAACACTTTTGTAGGATTACTCCAAAATTTAGGATAAGGGTCTTATGTTCACTTCTTTCATTATCTGCAACATTTGCTCAAAATGAGCTCCCATACCATGCAATTCATGAAGAGGTACTCCTGCAATCTTGCTTGCAACTTTTATACGATAAATTCACAATTCAGTTCTGCAGAGTATATGGTCGAATTTTTGTAAATTTGAAACCACATAAGATCTAAATTTTGTTGCAGGTTATTGGCAATGACCGTTTATTCTTTGGTCATGAAATGTATTCCCAAGAACTTGAGTTGTTATCTAGTGTTATTCTTCATAACATGGTTGATACTATTCCACAAGAATCTTCACAGGTGATCAAGTACAAAAATTAAGTTGCTATTGGTATATGTTTAGCGTATTTCTCATGATGCTAATTGTTTTTTTTTTAATCTTGCTTAGGCTACACGAGGAAAGATGGCACTGGAAGCTTGCAACTGTATTGCCTCATTTTTTGAAGTACGTCGAATATGTTACATCACGTTTGTTTTCTCTTTTACAAATTTTATATTGCAACATTTACATTACAACAAACATGTTTCGTGATGATACATAATCGTTAAAGTTCTTTTGTGTGTATTTGGGCAGGTGAATAATGAGATATCATCTGTATGCTCGAAGTTGGTGGAGACCGCCACATCATGTCTTGGAGCTAATGACAGATACTTGCAGTCGACTATTAACTTTGTGCATAAACAGTCCTCTGTTAGTGTCGAGGGATAGTGATTCTTATAGAGATTGAATACACAAAATGTTTTTTTCACACTCACTATAATCATTAAGAGTAAATTTGTGATATTGAATTGAGTCAATTCTTAAATAATTCTTTATTTATTGTTCCTTGAATATAGTTTTACATATTGAAAATCTCTATATTGCTAAATAACTATTCAATGTTATGATTTGGTGCATAGGCATATATTTATATGAGATAAGCATAACAAGTGCACTTTATGGTTGAGTGGTACTGTGTTGTTAGAGTTAAGATTTTAATTCGCAAGCCCATGTTCGAATCTCACTCTCGCACTTCTTTTTCTTTATGTATATATCATCGGGCATCTGCTCTTTCTCCCCTCCTTCGGATTTAATTACATGGTTCGTCCATGTGGTGTGTCAAAAAATACACGCGTAGTCCCTCGTAAGTTTTTTTGACACTCGTCATCTCTGTCATTACCAAATGTTACACCGGACATCCTTTACCCTAACGCCCGTTAAAAAAATCCATTAGTTTGGGACATGAGTTGTGCACACGAGGATATTAGAGTAATTTCCTGTACCTTTTCTCTTTAATTCCCCATATTTATTAACATCAGAAGAACCATCAGAAGAAATCATCATCAAGATCCCAAATTCAATCATTTATTTAATCGATAAACACCAAAGTATCAAACTTGCTTCCGGCGACTTTGAAATAATCCAGCTCCGACTCGCATTTGTGACGTCATCCATTGCCGCCTCTGCAGCTGCCGCATTTGCCACCGCAATAGCATGGCGTTGCTCCGCCGCTGTAGCTTCTGTAGAACCACGGCCACCACCACCTATCTTTGCCGGCTAAATAGCATCTTTCGACACGGTGGAGGTCTTATGTAATAACCATCTTCTTTTTTTCTCTTTTCTACATTTATCAAAAATTAAAAGAAACCCATTAGTAATTAATCAATAAAGATCCAAACATTAATAATCAAAATTCATTGAGGTTCAGGGGCCCAATTGGGTAACCATATAATAGGGTTTTTGCTTTGCTGTGTCTAAGCCCATATGGCTGCAACCCATCAAGAGTTGAACGATACAAATGCAGCTTGCATAATGCTTTTTGGGTCTTTGAGAATTCTCGGATGCTCCACTGTTAACTACTACTTCAAGAATATTAAATCTGGTTGATTAGATAATAAGGTTAGTTTTTTGTCATTCGTTTTGAAGAATTTGCGAGCAGATTATGAGATTTTGGATTATATTATTACATGAATTTTGTAAGGATTTGATATGTTATGGTTCATTGATTTTGAGTTGTGTTGAATTAGAATGAATGAAGTTGATTCTATTATTATTTTAGGAGTGCCCCATGTGTACTCATTACGATTAAGAGGTGGTTTGGATTTCCTTTCACTTTAGGTTTTAAATCTAGTTTAGATTTGTTTATGATTATTGATAATTGGTTGTGTTTATTTATTGTTCTTTTGGTTTCAGATTTATGTTTGATAATTTTGGTTGAAGATTGTGTTTGGGGAAGATGAGCATTAAAGAGAAAGGGGTAAAGGAAATTACCCTAATACCCTCGTTTGCACGACACATGTCCCAAACTATCATACTACCCACCACCATCGTTCTTCGCTACTGTCAAACCACCACCATCACTGACCGGTCTGACCACCACCGATCGACCTTTGATGTTATGGTTCAGTTAGTTTCTTTCAAATTTTGAGCAATGGTGGTGATATGGTTTAAGACTTTAGATTTAGTTTCACAAGTCTTCGCCCTATATTTCAAGTTTTTTTTTCTTCATATGTTGTCGGAGTTTGATATGGTTGCCCGTGATGATATTGTTTTAGATTTAGTTTCAAATGAGCTTGTAAACCCTAAGTTTTTATATGTTTTTCGGATCTAGTTTTTGAATTTTCTTCAGCTCCAAATTAGGTTAACTTGGTAGTTTGTGGTGGAGATGAACTATGAAAATCGATCGTTAATTCTTTGGTAGTCGTCGTGCTCGTCCCTCCGTCCACTTTTTGTTAACTTACTGAACTACTGCTAATGAAGACGAAGACTTTCTGAATAACTGTAGAGTACGAAGCCTGCAAAATCTTCAAAATTGATGTTCAGATCTCCGTTTAGAACATTGGAATCGCCATAAATCAATGGCAGTGCTGGAGTGGTGCTTTGGCAAAACTCATAAGGTAGTGTGAACTTTCAGTATCGTTGTCTGGTGGTTAGTTTACACCTTCATATTAATCGAAACCCTAGATCTATATCAAGATCAAATCCGACGATAGCAAAAGATGCAAACAAACCCGCTGGTGGTAGTTAGTTTATAGTTGCAAGTTGTCCAAGCGGTGGTGTTTAGATAAAGGAATGGTGGTGGTGGTGCTCGTGTGAAATGTTGGTTGTGGGAAAGGTGTGTAAGTTTTGAATTCTGGTAATGGAAAGATGAGCATGTGCAAAACTAGGGTTTAGTGATGAAGAAAGGTAAAGTTAGGTTTGGAGGAAAAGATAAGGGGTGCAATGCGATTTGAAAGAAATTATTAACACTTTAGTTGATTATCCCTTCAAAAATAACATTTGGAGTGTTATTAATAGGCTTCCTATTGCTGTTACGGTCTATTATGTATGGAAAGAAAGAAATAATAGAGTATTTCATAAAGTTTCAAGCACTGCAGATGAAGTGATAAAAATCATTATGGAAAATGTTAAAGCCAAATTGGTGAGTTTAAGAGTCAAACCATCCAGGGCTGTCATTCGTGCTGCTGAAATATGGGGGTTAAAATGGGTCGGAACGCGTTTGCAATTTGATTAAATACAGTGGCAGTAAAGGATATTGATTTAAGTAAGCGAGTCGTGAAAGATGAGACTGCTATCTTAAATTGATATTGTTTTTAGGAGGTTCTGTTTGGTGTTCAAGAAGATATGTGTGGATTGTATTTACTTGTTTCTTTGCAAGTTAGATAGATAATATTTGAGTTTGGATTAGAGCAGGAAATGTCCTGTTTCTAATTGTTTGCATGATTGTTTCCTATTATAGTTAATATATTTTCACCTTTGAAAAAAAGAAAAAAGATAAGGATGATTTTGTTATTTTATACTAAGTTAATAGTGTATTTGTTAACTTTAACGGTAAAAGATGAAAAAGATAAAAATTGTGAAAATCAAAACCACGAAAAATAATAATGTAAAAAAACTAAAAAAGTAAAAGGACAGAATTAGCAAAATGACATGAGGGACAAAAATTTGCGGTTTTTCCAAATTAGAATAAACAAAATAAGTAATTGTTCTTCGCCTCGCCCAATCCCACGTCAAGTCGATCGTATACTCCCTCCTAGGGTTTAATGGGCACAAATAATAGCGTACTCTAGGGTTCCAATCCACCAAGTCATCAACAGAGACAATGAGTATTGAAATTATTGGGAGGCACGCGCTACTCTTCGACGATGATACCAACGCCGCTTTCATAAACTCCGACGACGCACTTGTTGAATGGAATTCGCTGCTAATCGACCGTTACGACGTCCGTCATCTCCTTTCTAGCCCTCCGCCGTCTCGACGGCGGCGCAATCCGCAAACGTCTCACTCATCTTCCGCCGATGCGGAAATCGATTATGAAAGATATCTCGATCTCCCCTCACCTTCCGACGAACAAGGTAATTACACTCCAGTGAATTTTTATCCACATAAAGAGTTGCATTTCATTTTTAACAGTTTATTGACCTATTTCTTGTTTTATTCCAGCTGTATATACCATAATTACATATATACATACGCTCATTTTTTATTTTTTTTTACATAAACAGTTGGATTTTATGTTAAACAGTTTATTTGTCTAATTGCTTGTTGCATTCCGGCTACATATACATACTCAGTAGTTACCTATACATATGTATATTCATATATTTTACTGGAAATGTAAGATGTTTAGGGCGCGTTTAGTTAAGTAAAATTTTTCCCATATATATTTGTTTGTTTTTCTAGAGAATGAGGAGTGTTTTACTTTTCTATTGGTTAACATGATTTAAATCTGAGGAAGTAGACAGTGTCATTTTAGATGATACAGAAATATATTTGTTCCCTGTAAGGCCTTGAGCTTTGAAGGATGTTTGGATTCTGGATATAGTGCAAGTATGTAAAAGCATCTAAAAGGTGTTTATGATTGTAATTAAATTAAGTTTCTGTTGTGGCGTTCTAACACTGTTTAGATGTATATTGTTATTTTATACACAATTCTGTCTATAATATTGTAAATATACATATTTTGACAACGGTTATGATTGTGCTCTTAATGACTTAATCTCATCCAACTTTTCTACTTTATGCAGAAGAAGATGCGAAACCAGAATCTGTGGGTGGATTTAATGCTGTTCCTTTTTCTTATGGAAACTATGAGGATTTTAATGATATAAAGATCGCTGAGGCTCAATCAGAAATCTCTGGATTTCAACCCTCCTTTCCTCTCCCTGACAGCCTGGTTCAAAACTTGGTAAGTTGAAGTACATCAGCTTCTAATGAACGTCATAGTCATGATGTTATTGTTTATGTGTAACTGTGACTTAGGATGGATTCGACCAACAGATATTTCTCTAAGGTACATATGTTATTTAAAAGCTTACCATATCTAAGTTTACAGATGCTCGGAGCAGGGATCGAGTTGTGACCTAAGGTTGCCATTCACAGGCACCATGTTCTCTTTTGATATCATTTGCAAGGGTCGATGCAGGTGGGGTTAGGATTATATAATGTTCACTATTGTAAAAAAGAAAAGTTCAGCACACAACTTGAGAATCGAAGCAACACACCTAAGTAAATTTTATTATCATTATTGTGATTTTCCTTTCTTTTGTCAGTCTTATCGTGCTTATTTGGCATTTCCAGTCAATTATCTATATATCTTCATGCAACCTGTTCGATTCCATTTGCTAAAAGGCAATCTTCTGTGTCTTCTATCTGTTTTTGTGTTTTTATAGCCTCCTACAGAGAAGGTACATCAGATTATTGCAAGGACTGCTCTTTTTGTCGGCAAAAATGGAGGGCAATCTGAGATTGTTTTGAGGGTGAAGCAAGGAGACAACCCAACCTTTGGGTTCTTAATGCCTGACCATCACCTACATCCGTACTTTAGGTTTCTGGTTGATCACCAAAATCTTCTGCAGTCGAAAGACGATGGACAGCCTGATAAAGAGAAAACATCCACTACTGAGAATGCTTCAGGAGCTGGAGCATTGTCGTTGCTTGGTTCTGTATATGGCACTGGTGAAGATGAGGATGGGGGAGTGGAACACGTGTCATCATGTGGAGAATATGTATCCGGGAAAACTATAGATGTAGATGCCACCAACTCTTATGCACCAGGAAAAACCATCTTGACAACTAGCAAAGATGAACCTGTATCTAAGCGTTCACTTCCATCCAAGGAAGATGCCCCTGTTCAAAAAAGGAGTCCTTCATTAAATGCATTGAAAGCTAAACGAACTAGTAGTATGAGAAAAGGTGAGTCCTTGGGTTCACTTTCCTCTGTTCCAGATAAATTGCGGGCTTCTTCTCTTCCTCCAATTCCCGAGACTGAGCAAATGGTACTGGATCCTCCATCTGACATGAAACGGTTGGTTGACAAGATAGTAGAGTTCATCATCAAGAATGGGAGGCAGTTTGAGGCTGTACTTATGGAACAAGATCGTGGTCATGGAAGATTCCCGTTCCTACTCCCATCTAATATATTCCATCCTTACTATCTAAAAGTTCTCCAGCAAGCACAGGAGGTACTCTATTCTGAACATTCTGATTATTTATATTTTATGGTATATTAGTTGATGTCTAATCATATTGCTCTTCCTTTAGCATCATCTCATTTTCTTCAGACTCTAATGTCGGCAATGACACCTGCTTGAAGTGTGAACATGATCACCTTTTAGTAATCAAAACTATTGTGGACTGATTTGCTAGATACAATATTAAGTTTCAAGTTGCAATCTGTAGCTATTAGCTCCATATAGGATTTGGTAACTCTGGTCTTTTTTGCAACAACAGATGTGCCTTTAAGTTATAGGAGGTCTTTAACTTGGAGATATCCGTATCACATGAAATTACGATCACCGGTGGAGTTGTGCCTTGAGCATTTAGTTGTGCATTTAACGAAATGACTGCACAGTTCATCTTACTTTTTTTCTTCCATTTAAATGTTTTCGCTTTTTACTTCTAAATAGAAGATGTTGAAATAAATACCTTTGTGTGTTATCCAAGTCTACTCTGATTCTTTCTGTTATAGGATTATCAATTATGTGCCACTGGGTGTTTTTAGTGTTTAAGATTCTGGTCATAACGATTGTTACTAATGTCACGGTCCTGACTATTATTGATTGTTATCACTATTTCGTCAAGTTAACTTATTTGGTATTATTAGTTTGATTATTTTTCTTTCCATTGTGCAGCCGAAGTTAACTGTCAAGAGTTTCCACAATGAGAAGGAAGATTTCAGAGGACATATTCTGAACAGGAAAAGGTCTATCTCAAAGGAGAATGAGAATAAAAGGGTGGAATCTGATGATATACCACTTGATTCTGAAAGGAAAGAGAAGTTTAAGATGGTAATTAACAACACTGATAAGGAAGGTTCAGAAGCGCCAGCTAAAGTCACACAATCCCAACTTGGAATTCAGGTGGATGCTGCTCAGGCAGCAGCTATTCTTCAGGCTGCTACGAGAGGAATCAAACTTCCAAATTTAGGAATTTTGTCTGGGCAACCCTCTAATGAAGCTGAATCCTCTGAAGCCCGACAAATGACTCATGAACAGAAATTGAAGGCAGAGAGGCTAAAACGGGCCAAGATGTTCGTGGCTCAGCTGAAAAGTGGAGCCGTTCCATCAAAAGGTGAACCCCTACGTGGCTTATCTGCCGAGCCACAAGGATCAGGAGCTGACAACCACCTTGCAGCCAAAGAAAGAGAGAGGAGCACAACCCCTTTAAATTATGACACTGCAGACAAGAAATTAAAATCCGAAAAGGAACATTTGAATGAAGAAAGGTGGTCAAAGAGGAAATACCGAGCTAGAACGGAAACACCAGAAGCGCTTGAAGATGATGAAGAAGATGATGAGGAGGTTGATCAGAGAGAAGGAAAAAGGTCGCATAGACACCACACGAAGAAGCACCGATCTCGTAATCGTTCAGTTGAAGTTGACAGTGAAGAAAAAGATGATGAAGAAAGAGATTATAAGCATGTAAAGAGAAGGCATCAATCTCATCTTACTTCACATAAACATGATGAGATGGACAAAAGCAATGAAGAAAGGCATCATAAGTCATCAAGAAGGAAGAAGCATCGATCTCCTAGTTCTTATGAGGAAGATGATCACGAAAGTGACCATGAATATTCCAGAAAGATGCACCGTTCACACCATTCTTCACATGAAGAGTCTGATGATGAAGTTGACAGAGACCACAAACATTCTAAAAAAAAACACAAATATAGATCTCACAGGACTTCTCATCACAGTAGAGATAAGCATCGGAAAAGTCACTCTTCTAAGCATAAACAGAAGCTTGATGTCTCTTCAGAAGAGGGGCAGAGGGATCATAGTAAGGCTGATAGGCATAAAAAGGGATTGAACTCTGATAGAGAAGAACTGGAAGAAGGGGAGATCAGCTCAAAATCGTCGGGTCAGTCGAGAGGGCAACAGCTGGTTGATGGTGCTAGTAAAAAACCTTCCATGGATTTTTCAAGTTCTCATCAAAGTAGGAGATCTCCAAGTCAGCCCATTGAGACCACTGAGGTTCCTGATGACCTCAGGGCCAAAATCAGAGCAATGTTGATGTCCACAATGTAAGTCCTATACTTCAGTTATAAGTTGGTTATCAGTTTTATTTTTATAAATGCATAAAAATGACCACATTTAACTTTCTTGTAAAGCCTTCAAAGTTTGTTACGAATTGTTTTGTTTGTAGATTAACAGGGTGACTCTAATTAACAACACATTTTGGAACTTGAACTCAAGATAAAGAAACATCCAAGTAAATGTTGTATTAGGTAAAAACATTCTCTAAAATATTCAAAATCAAAAGAGAACTGCTTACTGCTATTCATCCCAAAGGGTCCACATTTAACTTTCTAGGCCAGGCTTCACAATATATTATTAACAGATTGTAATAACCCGTTACAGTAACAGGTTTGGAACTTGAACTGAAGACCTAAGCCCATGTTGTTTTGGCCAGATCCCACTTTGAATATACGAAATTAAAAGTGAAGTAGAAAATGTATATTAAATAATGTATTACATGTATATTATCGTACAAATATATATGCATATATGCACACACACACACAGAGCATATGCATACGACTGTGTAAAATTTATAAAACAAAGTGTTTCGAATTGCATTCACTGATATGGCTGTATCTCCAGAGTCTTGTGAACTGCCAGTTGTTATTGCTGTCATCTAAACACAAACTGGCTTGCGGTTGGGTTTTGATCAAGTCAGACTAGTGTGTATGCATATTTTTTTATTTTCATTCTGTCATTTTCTATTGGGTCTACAAAAGTTGCTCGAAGTGTACTCATTCTATTTTTTTTCTATTATGAGTCAACAATAGCAGCTACAAGTCTTCTATCCAACTACTTGGACTAAATTAAAATCCCAAAAGAAACCAAAAACATTAACTGTGTTTTCTCGGATGTTTTTTCTTATAGTTATGTTGCATGCTTGATACCTATGCCAGTTCACCTCATTTTGTTATTTTTTCAAACAACTGTCTGCCTCAACCGCCTCTGTTCGCCCTTTTGTCAAATTGCAATGCAATCCTTTATTGAATTAGGGTAGAAAACGACATGGGTATGAAAAATGGGCAACCTAGTGATAGCGAAAGTTGACAAAGCGTCATAACAAGGGAAGAATAATAGAACCCCTTGTATCAATGCCATTGAATTGGTCTACTAGTTGTTGCTTAACCCTCATTGAAATATGAAAGAAGATTATTTTTAGAGTCAAGGACCTGATTTCTTTCTGAAAGCTCCATTTTAACAACTCCTTTTGACATGTGAATTCCAAAACTTGTCTTGTCCCACAGTCGAAATTGTCGTTACGCTTTTATTATTTGAAATAGGTTCTACATATTGAATTATAATTGATCATGTGCTAGGGTTAAGATTAGAACTTTAGAGTTAGTTCATCATTTCCCAGTTGTTTTAAGTCATTTGGTACTACTTTTTGGTGTTCATACAAATGCATATTAGAGAGTTCATGTGGTATCTTGAACATTTTACCCAGTTTGATTGGTAAATCTGTTCTGTGGTATTTAGTAAACGTTAACCCCGAGAGTCGAATTTAGAGAGAGAAATAAAAGGAAAAATTAAATAAAGCTAAACTGGACGTAAGTACTTAATGTTTGGTGTGAGATTTGGCTATGTAGGTCAAAGCCTTCATACCCGAATTATTCCTCATTATTGTCTTGTATTACATCTTCAAAGCATGTCGACATACTAATTTAAATATCAATGTTTTGAGTTGGCCGAATGCCAATTTGGTACGTGTAAGAATCGTGTTAGCAGAATCCCAGTCAAGGGTCAACTCTTTTTCTTTTTTCTTATTAATTTTTGTCCTTTCAAATTAACTTTGATTACATTTTCATTAAAATATAAGATTTGATGACCTAGTCAAATCAAATAGTCAAGTGGTAGCACTAAATTGGAAAATTCTCAAGAACTTAACTAAGATTCCTATTACATATGGGTGTATTATCAGTCCTAGACTATTACATTTACAAATAATATTTGCTTAATCTGATGATGTTTGACTGAATACCTGCAAGATCATTAGAGAAGTACACTTCCAAAATTCAATATTAAGTTTTGCACTTTTACAACGTTTATGGTTTTTGGGATTGGATGTAAATGGAGTTATTTCTTATACTTAAACAATGAAATACATAACCTATAAAATGGGCCTAAAGATTGGTCTGAGCATGACATATGAATTATAAGATTAGTGAGAGAAATAATATATCGATAGTCATACTTTTACGCATATTTAATTAGGCTCATAGCCCCATATATTGTTAATCTGTGCCGGTAACGATATAATATGTTATCCGTAACAAAACATGTTTACATGTTCAATATAAATATGTGATCGTGTTACAAAATAATTAGTTTTACTGATTTTCTTAAAGTAATTTTGAAAAATTTAAAAGGATTTAATCGACTAAGGCTACCCAATGCTAAGGCAAAACCGACTGGTCATTTTGTGTCAAATTAGTGCCACGTTTAAAATTGACTGAAACTGACTGACAACTGACTAACCCGTGCCAATGGTTACGGTCAGTTTCTCGGTCACTTTTTAATTTATATATTTAAAACACAATAATTAAAATAAAACATATTTCATTAAAAAAAAATTACAATAATTAAAAAAAATATTACATTTCCTAAAAAAAAGCCATTACAATAAAAAATATACTAAGTAGTTTTTTGGAGTGTGTATATATAGGAATAATTGTGTATGAATTAATAGGTAAAATAAATAAATAATTAGAAAAAAGTTGAATTTTTGTTTGTTTTTGGACGTGGCCGTTTGATCATGTAGAAGTTGGACAAGTCTGAACGAACGAGAAAAAAACCGAAGCACCATCAGAAAACTGACTGAAACCCAACCAACGACCAACCGCCGAAATCGTGCAAATGACGTCGATTTTATCGGTAAAAAGTGACGTGAAAACCAACTTAGCGTTGGCACTCCCCTAACAAGCTTTTAAGACTCAATTTTCATGAGCAAGTACATTGGTCTAATTTTAGTTTTTTAGTGTTTTTTTTATATGTAGGGTAACCCTATAATTCATACATATGAATATATATGATGACCTATCTATCATGTTTTCTTGCTCACTACTATCTATACCAATAACATAACATGAATGATGAAGTGAGACATTGTAAGCACAACTTTGTGTATATTGCAATAGTGGAGTTCAATTTGTCTAGGTTAATTGATGATTAAACTACATAATCTAACAAACAACCTGATACTCATACAAATAATAGTAACAAAAGATCATGTGTAACTACAAAATTATGTTTATAAATTGATTTTATATAATTATATTTGGTATGAATCATATTACACGGTAAATCCAAAACGTGGCCACCTCTTCTTATATGCCAAAAAGTTGAAATGCAATCTTAAAAAGAAGAAACGAGAAATTATGATTTGTGGTTGGGTGTGGGCCCATGTAAAGTGAGTCAATCTCGTTGACTCTATGCAATTTCTAGATCTCACGTGGATGCCGGTGGCCGGTCAATAACGCTTTAATTCCGGTTTAGACTGGTCCGCTGCATACGGTAAAACAGTCGTACCACTCTATTGACTTCATTTTTCTACTAATGCAATTTTTAAAAAGAAAAAAATGTGGAGTCACATAAAATAAGTTGTTATCGATTGTAATTGACATGTTTCTGTTCTATTTTGTTAAACAAATAATTGATAGTTAATGGTACACCTTTTATTATATTTATCACCCAAACTCTTTTTAGTTAGCGTGAAAAGTGAAAGCCACAACTAAAAGTGTATTTCTCCTGATATCACTCGCTACAAAGACGGGAAGAATTGAAAAATTACACGTGAGATCAACAATTTTCTATTTCCCCTAATACTACTCATTACCAGTAAAACTTTATTTTATAACTAGTTTCACCTTCATTTCATTTTCTTTTACATTAGTCGTTCGCGGACGCTTTTCTACCTATGGCGTCCTTCCGTTTGTTTTTGTGAAAACGTGCCAAGGACATGACCATATGCAGAGGTCTTCAAATTTGGAAGTATTAAGAAAATTGATATATATATATATATATATACTAGCACTGTACCCACGCATAGCTGCGGGAACAAATAGTTAATTTGACATTTACAGATTTTATTGTTTACACTATATTGTTAAAAGTTTAGTTTAAGGATATGTAAAGTTTAAAACTTAAGGGTTGCAATTTATAAATTAGTAGTTAATTCGGAAAGTAATTAATGATTTTTAAGGGTAACTGGACATTAACCATTATTGAGTCTAATTTTAAGAAAAAAGATGGAGATGGTTTATATATAGTTAAGATGGCTAAGCATCTATTAAAATCATTATAGATAATGTATTGAAAACTTGTCTTTTGAGTACAAATTTTTGGTATGTTTTGAAGGAGAAATAAGAAAATCATATAATTTACATACATATTGTAATGAGCCGATAACGAGTCTCAAATGTCAACACAAAACCAAACATCACACTTCATCATTTTCTTTTATAATAGTTAAAATATATAATCAGCACATAAATTATTGGTATACAAAAGTCATGGAGATCATTAATTATAGTCATTTAGGCCATTGTTAAGGTATAGTTCCGTGGTGAAGAAGACACATGGACCTTGACGCACCATCTTACCTCACTTAACTCTTTTTTGATGTATTTATTCCAAACTTCACTTAATTGATTTCTCATTTAGTCACAAGTCTTCGTCTTCCATATATGTCCACTCTATTGCACTTCAAAACTTAGACTTTATAAACTTCAATTCAAACCCATTTTATTTCATCATATATCTATGCTTATTTGAATCTTAATATACCCATTTTGATCATTTTTCGTTTCATATGTCGTTAATGGAAGCTAGATATGATAATATGGTTCTTAATTCGTTCGATGGTCACAAGTTTCCAATCACTCCTCATGAAAACGATTCTTTGTTGATCAATGTAATGGATTTTTTTTCAAGAACGAGTACGGGTTCTTCGCATAATCCATTGATCATCAATGTCAAAGAAGAGAAAAACCAAGATGAAGTTGATCAAGAACTTCAACTTCACTTAAATGTACGTAAGCTATATAATTTAATTCTATGCTTTTATATCTTTATATCGTATCCTTATTAATATAATTTTATGTAAGTGGTTTTTGTTGTGATTAATTACTAGCCTTTCTTAAGCTTGATCTATATATAGATAAACATGAATTCATTAAACAGACGGTTTTACGTATTATGCAGGTCGGTTCGAATCCTACTATGACGAACCAAACAAACTACAATGGTGGATCACCGCATACAAATAATCAAAATACTTTTAAGGTACATAATCTAGTTAATTGGGGTTTGTTTAGAAACCCTACTTGTCTTTTAATCAACCAGCATATTACATATGTTAAAAGGTAATAGAAAAAACATTGATTATGTCACATTTAATAAGCGACTTTATATCGTTTTGAATGGTTATACATTGCAATAGCTTCTTCTTTTTTCATTTTAATTTCCTTTTGCATTTCAACAAATTAATGGAATGACTAGCTTAATTACCATGAAGACTCGTTGACCCGGCCTGTATGTTTTGTTGAATTGAAGCTGGCCAATTTACACTCTGAATTGGAAAAGATGAAGAGAGAAAATGAAGGTTTACGATCAATGGTTACTCAAGTTAAAGAAAAATGCTTATATTTACAAAGGCATATTCAGGAAAATATCATAACTCGTGAAACCAAAGACAGTATGAAGGTAATAGGACTTTTTAAATTATTTATTTAATTATTTAATTTGAATTATGTAGAATAAATCATATGCTTATTAATTATGATTCAATATATTTCTATTAGATGGTTAATGTGGTGAAAGATGACACACAACAAAGCTTGTTGGTTCCATTGGAATTCAAGAATCTCAATCACATAACAAAGCTTGTGGTTGACAAAAACATGAAGATTAACTCAAGCAGCGCCCATAGCCCGGATAACAAGTTTGATTCACCAAAAGATGGTGATAGAAGAGTCGCTGACGCAACAATGAGAAGGGCTCGTGTTTCTGTTCGAGCTCGATCTGAAGCATCCATGGTTAGTATTAATCATCAGTACACTTCAATTACTTCTCTTCATTTTGATACACATTATTGTTGGTACCCATATATGTATAAGTCTAAGAAACAATGAAGCTAGCTAGTACACATGATTGTTGATTTCTATTACTATAAACCAAATTCTTGTAAGATCGACAAGATAGTTACTTTTAAAAACTAGTTATAATTTATGTCTTGTTGAAGATTAAAATAAAATAATTAGTAGATGTAGTAATACGCAAGATGGCTACATAAGTCTACCAATTCAGTTTGACCAATATAACAACAAATTGTCAAACTAATTAAGATTCGTGGACTTTGATCCTTATGTTTTTACTTCAACTTTACGAGTATTTCTTTAATTATAGTCATATCCTCTTCTAGGAATAAAAGTTATATATTAACATCATTAATAACTTACAATGTAATTAACACACAATGGGATAGGAAAAATAAAAATTAAAAACCTTTAATCAACAATTGGTTAGTTATTTATTCATTCTTTCGAATGCATGTTCTATTAACTAATGTGAAAAAATATCAAGAAAATTGCAAGTGCCCAAATGTTTAATGAACAATTTTTGTATATTATATGTAGATATCAGATGGATGTCAATGGAGGAAATATGGGCAAAAAATGGCGAAAGGGAATCCATGTCCTCGAGCTTATTATCGTTGCACGATGGCCATTGGTTGCCCGGTTCGCAAACAAGTATGTTTCTTGCTTAACGTTAACCATTCTACAATATGATACTTCAATAAATTCATATGATCACAGATTAAAAACATAATTAAGCGTGTACTTAAAAATCTTTCTAACCATATACTTTCAAGTGTGTAAATTTGTTGATAAAATGTATGGAAGTAAATCAATCGTAGTGAATACACAACAGGTACGAGATTTTAAGTTAGCTAGATCAATTCGCATACATCTTGAGAGTCTAAATTAGGTTTTGTAAGTTAATATTTATGCACAAAAAGAAAAAGATTTTATCATTTTCGTTTTTCAGTTCTTGTTTGTTGTCAAGAAAAAGCCTTCACCACAAGATTGAGTTTATGAGTTGTGACAAACATAATGTTTATCAACATCTTCATGTGGACTCTTAAACTTCTAGACTTTGTATATAAATCAATAATGCTCTAAAGAACCAATTTTCAAATGGTGGCTTTCATAAAAGTCTCATAAAACATAACCCTAAATCGTTAAAAAAGTGTCACTTGTAGCGTCTTGCTTGCATATAAGTTAAATAAAATCGGGAGAAAAGAACTAAACGCGACTTACTAAAAATGTAATGTAAATCATGTACAGGTACAAAGATGTGCCGAAGATCGAACAGTTTTAACAACAACATACGAAGGCACCCACAACCATCCATTACCACAAGCCGCAATGACGATGGCGTCCACCACCTCAGCTGCCGCCTCTATGCTACTCTCCGGTTCAATCTCAAGCTCCGATCACCTCAACCACCACTTCACATCAAGTTCCTTATTCTCATCTCACCCTCAAAATCTAACCACCACATTATCAGCCACTGCTCCATTTCCTACAATCACATTAGACCTCACAAACCCTAATAATACCAATCATCACAATCAACCACCTTTTCAATTCCCCTTCTCAACAAACATGCAACATTCTAATAATAATCATCTTCCCAGTAGACCACTTGTTTTGGGACAAGAAAATAATAATAGGACGAAGTTTTCAGACGCTCAAAGGTCTCATGATCAGGAGTTGATGAGTGCTACTGCGGCTGTGACATCGGATCCAAACTTCATGGCGGCTTTAGTGGCGGCGATTGGGTCCATAATTGGTAATGGCCAACGTAACAATGACTGTGGTGGCAACGATAATGAGAATGATAACAATTTCGAAAGAAACTAGACAGCTTCCGCAAATTGTACAGTAATTGTGAAAAGAAAGATTATATTGTGTTCTTTTGTAACTGTTTGTAAACATTTACGTATAATAATACTTATACGCGGGCCGATATCATAAAAGTACAATTTTTGCTGTAAATTGTTTTGTACATTTATCTGTGTGGTTTTTTGAGTAGCGCACGTTCTATAATAAAGAAGTCATAAGGATCTAATATTGTTCATGTAAACTACTTGCTAGCTAGGACATTCGATATGATATACGGAGTACTGCGTAATTTTATTATTTTTATTTTTAAAGTTACTATACGTCTAATATTTTGTAGCACATTTTATAACAGACAATTAACACGTATATATTAATGATGTGGTTAATGAAGAATAATCTTGTTCAATACACACTTTAATTTTATAGGTAGCCAGGCAAGAACAAATATATAGTCAAAATTCAAATGAGATATGAATCTTGTATCAACAATTACTAGATGCTGCAATTTGGCTGTAGGTTAATTAAGGTCGTGCCAAAAAAAAAGAAGCTTAGATCATCCATATATACTGTGTAACAATTGCGTTAGTTATAGATGATTAGTTTGGATCGCATTCCGCATTACTCGAATCAGGTTGCTCGTGGCATTGCTGTTGATTCTGCTACTTGTCCACTTTGTTGCGCTTGACTTGAAACTCGAGATCACTTGCTTCTTGATTGTTCAAAAGTTACGGGTATTTGGCGTAAAGTTTTCAGTTGGTGGAAGTTCCGGGTCCCATCTTCTTTTCCCATTTTGAGTTGGTATGATTTAATTAACTGCTCGCATTTGGATCCTTCTATTGTTAAATATAAGAAGATCTTTCAAGGTGTGATTTATGTTACTTTGTGGAGCCTTTGGAATTGGAGGAACTTGTTGGTGCATGCTAGAAACGAAGATAGACTAGACATTGCTAATCGAGATATTTTTTGCAAAATACAATCTTTATCCTTCTTGTGGATCTCCAACAGAGGAAATTATCTTTCAATTGGGAAAAGTGTATTATAAATCCGTTAGATCTTCCTACGTTAGATACGATTGGAGTTGGGTGATTCTTGTGTTGGCCCATGTTTAGTGTTTCTTAGGCTTTTTGTTGTGTTTTCTGTTTTTGGCTTTTTGGTTCTCATCCTGAGAGCTGGTTTAGGTTGTTTTGTTTGGTTTCGCCCCTTCTTTTGTTGGTGACCTAATAATAGTTTCTGTTCCAAAAAATAATATGTAATGATAATGATTAATCTACTTTTCAGCGTGAATTATGGGGTTGAAGTGTTGAACTGAACACAATGAATGTTAATACAGTTTGGGCTGGAAACTGTATAAATACTAAAATACGGAGTACTAGATTGTATATACTGACTTACGGCCTTATATTAAAAGCCCATTAGTGTATCTCTTGATCAAATATGGGCCGCCCACAATCTGATATTCACGTTCCCTCTGTATTCCAAAAGCCCAAACTAGATAAAACAAAAGGACTAATGATGCATAACTCTATTGGTAATGAGTAAGGCATTTTTGAATGAGTCATATATGTTCCACACGTTATAGATATCAACCTTTTGCCACAAAAATAAAATAAAAAACAAGAGTAACTCTAATATTCAGAGAGAAAAGAAGAAAAAACACCATAAACGTTGTGTCCAACGAATAGCAAAGTGGGAGGTGACAAATACACTGTATCTTTTGATTCATACACCATAAGTAATGTACTGATATTATATGATTTATTAGTAAAAAAATTTCATGTGTGAATAAAAAATGTCGTGTATTTATAACGACCCATAGTAAAGTAACCTTGTATGTTGTTAAGGTCAACTGTTTATGCATAAGAATTGAGATTAAAAATGTTGATTCTGGCCTTCTGGGGTTGTAAACAAATAACTTGACACGAACGGAAAAACTACAACTTATTGCTTCGAGGCGAGTATTCTCTATCCTTAAGCACCCACCGTTTGTATCACACGTGGGCTTCGGGTTCCTAGCGTATTCTCTATCCTTAAGCACCCACCGTTTGTATCACACGTGGGCTTCGGGTTCCTAGCGAATCACTTCCCAAGATACAACGAAGCAACGGGTAGTATCGATATCAACACTACACGGGTGGTGATGTCCTGGTGAATTTACTGAGTTTTCAAGGTTTTTGAGACACTACAATTTATGTTTCTATCGCAACACAAAATGGTAGCTACAGTCCAATTGGTGCGTCCATAACCGAACAGTCATCATGTCTGTTTGTTGTGTCCATTGCCGAACAGTAACCATGAATTGCCAAAAGGTATTGTATGAATTGGCGTGGTCATGGATCCAGCCACCACAACCTTTATCAAATTTGAAAGTTCATAATAGATAAATCATGGCATTTAAATACCCATTTCTATTTTGATCTTGTTCCTATGTGGGACAAGATAAGCCCACCAAAAAATATATCTCTCTTCCTAAGACTCAACCCAAAATGACTAACTTACATATTTATTTTGAAAATTCCCCAAAAATCCCCCACCATTTTCAAAGTAGACTTAAAATAGTTTAATTAACTTGCAAGTAATTAACAGGGTGTGTGATGTGAGTGATCTATGAAAGGTGTAATGTTGAGTTGTATATGAACAACGTGGCAAACGGAGAAGAGTTTTAGACTTTGAGTGGGGTGGCAGTGTATGGTTGGCGTAATATAGAGCCAATCACATGTAAACACGTTATCAAATAGGCGTGACTGATTAATTATCTTTTTCTGATGGAACATTTGCGGCAAAGTCATTTGAACCGTGTCACGCCGGCCGGTTTTTGCGCCCGTGGTCATTTTACGTCAACATAACGTCATTTTACCTTAAGGAAGTCATTAAACAAAATCAAATTAATAACGTGTTTTAATAGAGGTTAACTTTTATATGCTTGCATAAAACAAGTAAATAAAGACGGGTCGGCAAGCAATCCAATTATTATATTTATAACTATCAGCATCAATACAAAAATTAAAAAGTTGTTTGGTTAGAGATTTAGCTTTCAATTAATCTAAAGACCGACTTTAAGAAAGAAAAAAAACAATGTACTCAAATATACACGAACATTTAGAGAGATAGACCAATAAAATGTTAGATGCATATAACTTCAACTTATGTATAACAAAATAGAACTAATATTACAATATACACTTACACTTTTTGTCCAATAACTATAGAGAATATTATATTGTATTTAGTCTCTCAAAATGGAATTAATGCACCTAACTTCATGTGCAACTACACAAGAGATTTTCCCTTTTTGAAAATTACTAGTTACAATTAGAGAAAGTGAAAAACAGTTAAATAAGCAATTTACCTCAAAGTAAGGTTACTAAAAGAATAATTAAGTTAAATGAGATGAATAAAGGTCCATCTTTTACCAACCAAACACTACAGTCCAAATCCAGAAGGATAGAGCATATTCCAATGTTAGGTAGATGCTTTTAATTTTGCAATAACCACTTGAACTTTGTATTAAAACCCAAGTGGGCATATCTTAATTATATCATTTTTGACCCTAACATATTGCCAAGTCTTTTTGAGACCAAATGCAATGATAGGCAGGTTGGCTTTGGATTTCTAAATTTGAACTACATTCCAAGAGAAACAACTTAAGTCATTGACCTCTAGCTCTCTTTTTCTAACTAATTCTAGTTTTCTGTTTTGGGTAGCCTAATTTTACATTCTTTTTTTGTGTGACTTTTCTACCGAACTTTGAGATATGTTTCAAGTAATAATTTATGAAAAAAAGGTTTGTACTTTGTATTGGGTATTTTAATTGGTTAAATGTTTGTGTGTAAAGTGATATTTGAAACATAAAATGCATTTGTTAGAAAAGTCAACCGGAAACAAGTTTTGGTCTACTTTAGGAAGTTGAAGTCATTGATGTTCACACAAAGAGGTTTAAATGTTCAATGTTTCATATATGCGAAGTGGTTGACCAACATAAAGTCAACCCTTTCTTTAATCCACCCTTTTAAAAATGTCAACTAATTTTTTAATCTTGCAAATCATACCACTTTCATACACGAAAAATATCTACTAGCACTAGTTTTGATTTCTCATTCATTTCGTCATCCAACAAATAAAAATCATACTCAACCAAAAACAAGAATATAATCAAATATGAAGGAACAAATGATGTAAAACATCTTAGAATTGAATCAATAAGCAAACAATTATCATTATTCATGTTCTTAAAGTCAATAAATCTTGAAATAACCACACTTGCATTGCTAGTTTCAATTACATCAGATTCTAACATCATTCTTAAGGAATTTGAAAACTCTTCGAAGTCAACATGTGTTGACTCACTATCAACATCTTCCACATCTACATCCATATTCACATCCTCTTTAGTATTCTTCACATCTACATCCATATTCACATCCTCTTTAGTATTCTTCAAAAAATTCATCAATATTATTGATTCATACAGTGATCAAATCTTCTTCGTCGACCCAATTAGGCAAACATGAAAAAGTACTTGCTTCCACCAATTGTCTTACACTCTCCAACAGGGACTCACTGGAGACATTCTCTAGTAAAGATTCCGTCAATTCAAAAGTATCCTAAAATCCTTGATCAAATACACTAATTGGAGAATTTTTCGATAACATTTCAATCTTTTCAAAACAAGATTTCGAATTAACAAAAGGGTGTTGAAGAAGCTCTTTCACTGCCATCTTTCATTAACATTTATCTCCAGACATTTTTTCAAGAAATTTTTCGCTTCAACCAATAACCACGTTTGGAAACAACGGTACATCACTTGAATATGCTTTATTCCAAAGCACCTATTAAATATAAACAATGAAAGTTTAGTCAACTACTCAATTCGTATGAAATTTTATGTATTTAACGCATAGACGATGGAACCGCGTAGTCACATGATAGTAGGGCATTTTCTTTTCCATAGGTGTTGCCTCAACATCTTCATAGCGCGTTCAAACTTGTTTTTTCAACCACTTCCCGAATACTCGTTTTCTAAAAGAACCCCCACCTCGTCCCAGTATTCTCGATAAAATACCAAACTTAATCCCCGAAATTAAACAAAATTGCTCTATCCCAAAATGTAGTTTTTTACAAGCAACCTCAAAAATCAATTCTTCCTTAGCCTTGTTGACTTCACCAAAGTTTGACAACATAATTTGTAACAAACTAAGTTCTTGGTTATAATTGGGTGCCCAAAACCAATTTCCAAAACATGTTTTAAGAAAAAGGTAATGACAAACTGACATTTTCTTCAACGACGCACGTATTTTAAAGATAATAGATAAATTGGCCTTTACATTCACATCGGCATAATAGTACCTACCCTGTACAAAATCAACAAATTTATCAGCTTATAAATCGATATTCAACGTTTAGCTCATTCGAGAACGAGTTGTGAAGATTTGTTTAGAGAACTTACAATAGTCATTGTTGATGTCCTTGGACTATTCACGTCGGAATTATCATACGACACTCATTCAAGAAAACTATATGAATAATATCCCATCATATTCCTAAGTTAACCAAAATTAAGTATATTAAACAAGTTGATTCACATAATCACGATCAATTATATATCTATAGCAACACATATGCAATCCATTCACATTTTATAAATGACAAAATCAAATACATATTATACACGACAATCATTTGCAACAACAACCTATTAAACAACAACCAATTCTATGAATCAAGAAAACGACATTCATTTATATCCATTTTTAGTTTATACTTTTAACGTTATATAATCATCTAAAACTAACATCTTATAATCATGCACAAGTCATTAAAGTGAGTCACCACTCCACCACCGACTACCACTTACACACCACCAAAACTACCACACCACAAAACCGCCATTATAAACGAAAAATCAAACAAAAAAAAAAATGAATAACTAACAACTACCATGGACAACCACAAATGCCGTATCAATTTTGCTTAAACACTACAAAAAAAAGTTGCCGGAATTTTGCAATTTTAGTCGGGGGAGAGCTTTTAAATTAAAAAAGTGATGAACAAACACACATATTACACTAAAATCGCCCAATGACACAAAAATCAAGAATTCAAAAAAATCGTCGGTTGAAATTGCATTTCAACAATTTTTTGTGAATAATTGACATTTTTAGTGATAAGCGAAATTGGTGTTGACCGGAAAATTTCCCGTTGACCGACAAATTTTCTTTGGATAATTTCGTTGGTCTGTAATTTGTATTTCGACAATTTTTTGATCTAGTTTTAGAAAATGTGTTTCACACGATTTATTTAATATAGACGTGCAATTCACACGTCTATTTGGATAATTTTGTTTTAGTATCTTTACAATTACAGTGCCGGCTATTTTTACTTCACTTTTTAGACGACCTTAAATATGTAAAATACTAAATTTTCACACTTCACAAACTTCTAACAAATGTTATTGTATTTGTAACTTTTTTTAGCTGTATTTTGTTTGCTTTAGAATTAGATTAGGATAATTTTAACTTGTAGCTCTCGTTATCTTGAAAACATGGGAAACAAGCACACTAACCCAAACCAGATTTTGACCTTTTGTAATATTTGGTCAATCAGCTTGAGTTTTTTTTTTCTTTAGTATAATAGGCTTTGACTTTTTAATCTAAAGAAAAGTATTACTTGTGAATAGTGTGAGTGTGTAACGTAAGATTTGATATTCATATAATTTAGACACTACATTAACTGAATATTACGATTAGATCTGATGTATATTGTTGAAAACTTATTATATGTAGATGTATTTCGTAGACAACAAACAATTAATAATATATATTTTTGTAATTGTATTAAGGTTTATGAAAATGTCCATTGACAATATTTGTGAAACAAAGATGAAAAGATATCATCATCATCATATTATATAAAAAAAGCTATAAAAAAATATAAATAAAATTCTAGTTTGGGAAAACTCAAAGAACGATTTTCATATATGTCAACAGGTTATATATGAAACCAATTAATGTCGATTAAATATATAAAAAAAACCTAAAAATTGTGAAAATGATGGTGAGAAAAGACGTCCATGTGAAAGTGGGAAGAGCACTAAATGCAGTGAATAATAAATAAGGGTACGTAATGATAATTTTACTATTATTTTAAATAAATATATTAATATTAATAATATAAAATATATACTAATTTTGTAATGGGTAATTTTGATATTTTTATAAAAATGATAATATAAATATCATCACCTAATAAATAAGCAACCAAATGCCTCATGTGATCCATGTTTTGTGTTTTCACACCACAATGTTCTCTTAAAATATGCTCCATCATGTGACTAGGTATTTTTATATTAGAGAAGTTATAACGAAAGCAATGAAACGTTAATAAAAAGTACTTCGATTACAATATTTTATAAATTTAAGAGTTCACTTTTATTAGAACTAATAAAGAAAATGGGTCAGAGTGATTAAACAATAATCAAACATAACGTTAATTCTTGATAGTTTAAGAAACTTATAAAAGTATTAGCCAGTTAGCACTTTAAATAGCGGACTATAATTTCATATAAATAAACGTGTTGAATTTAATAGTTAAATGGAAATCTAAAGATATAAAAAGAGTCCACGTACGACAGCCGCTCAATGAACGAAAGGTTCTAAATAAATCGCGTAATCACCAACAAACGTACAAATATTAAAAGTTGGTGGGAGAGATTATTATGGTACGTTCATTAAGGATTTTAAATCCATTTCTTCAATTTTAATTTTGGGTTATAAACGCTTTTTATTTAAAACCTAAATAGGTTAACTTTACATTAATAAACAGATAAATGAAAAGATATATGATTTTAAGAAGACTAGATACCCGCATTATGTAGTGAAAGTAAATATAAAATATAATAATTTTTAATTACATATCGTTTTTTCAAGAATGATATTGTGAAAAATCAATAGACATGAAAAAAACTTGTTCGATTATTATATTCGTGAAAATCTCCTATATATTTGTAAAAGAAAAGTAGAAAAAGTAAGATAGAGGGAGAGAGCAAATCAAATAACTTACCATGTTTATACTTAAATTTTTTGGAAAAGAGAGTGTGAAATGTTTTATAAGTAAATATAGATATACAAACGTACAAATCAGTATACAAATGATGTCACTTTGTCAATTACAATTGGGGCGATTGAAATTGTGCTTTAAAAATAAATTTTGCCTTCTCAAGATGATTTTTGAAAAGGCGTATTTCAATTTTTTTCAACAATACCTAGTTTTTTAGTAAAATACAAATAATTAATTTTTTTCAAACATTAAATTTGCCAATTTACGCTATGCTAATGTGATAATCACATACTATTTCCATAAGATGATCCAACACAAACATACACATGCACCCCTGAATATAAACAAGCTCGATGAGGCTCTTAAAAAAAGTGCGAAACAATGATTCTGGTGCTCATCTATTATCGATCGCTTTCTTATATATTCTGTTGCGCTTTTTAATTTCTAATATTGAAAATAAATGGAAGAATCAAAGCTAGTGCAAGTAGATATTTTTTTTCCTGACCAAGTGTTTATGGCCTTGTGGGCAGAGCATATTCAAAGAAAGAGATGAGTTTGATTGTTGGATATAATAATTGTTTGACTTTCTACATGTCAACCAATTTGCATAATGACCTCTTTGTGTGATCATCAATGACTTCAAGCATCAAATATCAGACTTTTCTCATTGTCACCTTTATTGTTATAGGCTTATAGCAAGCCACTTCATAAGTTTAATTTCGAAACCTCACATTATGCATAAATGATTACATTAGATATCCAATATGCGTATGGTAAACTTGTAAACCACATACTCATGTTTAAAAGTGTGTATCATCCATTTAGTGATTCACAAATATTTTAGTCATTCTCTATTGTCGTCCGTGTATTTAATCTTTTGTTTGTCATTTGTTTCAATCTTCTTGTTCACTTGTTAAACACATTTTTAGACGTAACTTTCATTATGCCAGTCGTTTTTCAATTGCCAGTAACCGATGATCCCAACAAAAAGAACGTAGAATAATTAGACAAAGACGGTTCGATTTTTGTAATATACCCAAAAGAGGATTGTAAAATTATCAATGAATATGAATTAGCATCATAATCATATGGTCAATGGTTTTGGTTCTTCCTCTTGGCATGTAGATCAAATTCGAACTCCAACTCCAACTCCAATTCCAAAGTCAACAGCCTTTCATTGTGTTTGGGCCAAGAAAGACTTAGAAAAAACAAGTTCTAGGGTCACACATGATATTAAAGATATGTCACTTGAGCCGAGTTTAAATGCCAACTCAACTGAATTTGCATTTTTAAAGCATTTAATTTGACTTTTATTCCTTTTTCTCAGAAAGTACATAATCTTGGGAATAGGCTCTACTCGGCTAGTTCATCTTTCCGGATTTTGACTTTTTCGTTTGGTGTCTTGTGTTTATTAGGAAGGTTACAACCTACATTAAAGGATCCTCTCGTCATCTTCGATGCCATATTTTTTTAACAACTACTTGAATTGAATGTAGTTTCGGTAAATATTTTCTTTAGAAAGTATTTAATGACACTTTCATCATTAAGGAGTCGGAACATGTTTAATATAATTTTTTCTCAAAATATAACAAACGATTTTATGTATAGATATTGATTAATCACTTACACATTAATTTTTCTTTTTTTGAGTTGTTAATAAAAAAAGGGTTTTGTTAACGGAAGCCCTAAGGGCTCTCTTTAAAATATTTGGACATGCATAAAAATGATTGTACCTTAACTAAAATTTAGGGGGACAAAATAAAATTCAGGGGGACAAAAAGTTAGTTATTTTCTTAGTACATATTTTTATGCATATCTTAACATCTTAAAAGCCCTTAGGGCTCTTTTTATCATTTTTCATAAAAAAATATTTTTAATTTTAATTTAACTTAGATATACCATTGTGCTTTTGGAGTGTGTTTGGTCTGCTTAAGAAAATCACTCTGTATATGAGATATGAAATGAGAATGTATATCACTTTCAAACTCATCTCTCTCCATTAGTTTTAAAAAACTCTGATTTTGAAAGTTTAATTTTCAAATTTTAAAATTCCCACCGTCGAACAAACATCATATGTCATTCCTTTTCATACCCATTCTCATATCCTTCCTTTAAAATCCATCATCTAAATGCACTCTTAGTTAAAGTGGTATGCAAAACAGGTCCTCGTGAGATGAGGAAGAGAATTTTTTTGTTAAATGGATGATGTGTTTCATCGAATTCAAAAGTTTTCGGGTTAAACCCTTTTGTGAATTATAGTGGAGGCATGTAATGCTTTCAATCGCTATTCTCTATTCAAATAAAGGTTCTTCTAGTGTGACGTTTATGTATCTCCTACATTTTCAACTATTAATGAAGAAGCTTTTCATTGTATAAAAAACAAAAATTACAATCCTTTGATTTTAAACTTGGTTAAATTTTGTGGTTTAGTTTTCACTTTCAGTAAAAACAACGTTGTAAGCAAACGTAAACCAGCCGGCGCCGCAATTTTAATATGACTTGTCAAAAATATGCAACAGTGAAATATAAGGTATAAGCAGTCACGCCATGTGGTAACGTGTATCTATTTCATTCGCTTATTTTTTAACCCAAGTTATTAAATGCCGCCCAGTCTGTCATCCTCCTATACCCTTTCGCCACGTGGATCAATCACAACTCATCCTTCCTCCCTTTTATTATATCTCACCCGCATCACACAACACAAACACAAACACACTTTTAAAATTCAATCACTTTATTCGTTCTCTCTAAATATTTCCAAAATGAACTGGAAAAAAGGTCCGATCATCGGCCGTGGCACCACCGCCACGGTCTCCATCGCCACCACCGTCACCGGAGACCTCATCGCCGTCAAGTCATCCACCTCACAATTACTCTTACAAAAAGAACAACAATTACTTTCAAAATTAGCATCACCTCATGTTATCGCATACATTGGTTTCGATATTAGTTATAGCAGCAACAATAATTTTTCAATGTATAACCTGTTTATGGAGTACGCGCCACGTGGGACGATTTCAGATGTGATGAAGA
The DNA here is from genome assembly GCA_963921325.1 of Logfia minima. Lineage (NCBI taxonomy): Eukaryota > Viridiplantae > Streptophyta > Magnoliopsida > Asterales > Asteraceae > Logfia > Logfia minima. Next base: position 3,992,854 of record OY992763.1, on the reverse strand, counting down.
AACAGCTAGGTGGATGTTGTCTTGATGAGTGTTTTATTCAATCTTATACTCATCAGATTCTACTTGGTTTGGATCATATTCATTCCAATAATATCGTACATTGCGATATTAAATGTGACAATATTTTGGTATGTGAAAATAATGTTGTTAAAATTGGTGATTTTGGTTGTGCTAAATTGTTGGAAAATGACGGAGTGATGACGTCATCTTTAATTTCGGGTACTCCGGTTTTTATGGCACCCGAAGTTGCACGAGGTGAAGAACAAGGGTTTGGAGCTGACGTGTGGGCGGTTGGGTGTGCGGTGATTCAAATGGCAACGGGTTGTAACCCGTGGCCCGAGATAAAGGACCCGGTTTCTGGGTTATATAAAATTGGGTATTCGGGTGATGTACCGATGTTTCCGACGTGGCTATCCGTTGAAGCGAAAGATTTTTTGAAAAAATGTTTGGAGAGAAATGTTAATGAAAGATGGACAGTGAAAGAGCTTCTACAACATCCGTTTGTGAATTCGAAATCTTGTTTTGGAAAGATGGAAACTTTATCTAAAAATTCTCCGATTAGTGTATTGAATCAAGGATTTTGGGAAACTTTTGAAGTGATGGAATCTCTACCGGAGAATGTCTCCGGCGAGTCTCCGGTGGAGAGGGTAAGACAATTGGTGGAAGCAAGTTCGTCTTCCTCTTTGTCTAATTGGGTTGATGAAGAAGATTGGATCACGGTACGAATCAATCATATCGATGAAGGTTCGAAGATTTCAGACCAGCATTTGGATATGGATGATGTGGAAGATGTTGATAGTGAGTCAACTCGTGCTGACTCGTTTTTACTTGAAGATTTTGTTTTAGGAGATTTGTTATGGTATGTTAGAATGATGTTAGGATGTGATTGTGTTGAAAGTTTGTTTCAACATTTCTTGATCGTAATAACAAAAATAATGATAATTTTTTGCTCATTAATTCAAGCCCAAGCTTTATATTATGCAATATCCAACTTATTTACTTGTATAAATCACCTCCGGTAGAGTTTTGGTTGTTTTATCTACCGAGGTAGTAATTGGGAATAAATTTGACAATTTAATTCATCAACTTATTAATCATCATTGCCTTAATGGTTTTGTGAGTGTGGCGTGTTATATTATACACGTTCGCTTGTCAATTTTAAAAAAGGGTAACTGATCTTCTAACGATTTTTATTGGCTAGTCTCACAATTACCATGAGATATATAAATTGCATAATCTATGAGAGATATAAATCTCATAACGCATAGTTAAACAGAGATACGTGAAGATATTCAGGGTGTACATCTCGAAATGAACAAAGTGCCAATAATAACAAAATAATAATATATTTAAGTAAGATTATTACCAAACATACCAATTTAATAAAAGAAATACCGCATTGAAAATTATGATACTGCATTGAAAATTGTGTCATGTAAATAGTTGATTTGATAGATTGAGTAAATCAATTGGTACGTTAAGCCTAACCCTTTAAATAAATGTATGCTTGAATATTAAAAAAAATGATAATATAAGTTACATATATATATATATATATATATATTGATAGGGGAGGATCAATAGGGAAGTAAAAGAATTAGGGAATGGGGGAAGTAAATCTCAACCATTGATTTCATCATAAATGAATTTTAAAAATTACAAAAAATTTTAAAATTTAACATTCATCATCAATGAATGTTAAAAACATTTTTTAATAAAAAAATCAAGGGCTAAGATTTACTTCCCTCATTCCTCAAATTTTAAAGCTTCTCTATGAATCCTTCCCATCTATATAAGAGAATCATTGAATCTTTTTATTTATTCAAAAGCCTACCCATACGTGAGCCCAAACTATGTATATATTTTTTATAATAATAATACGGTGACCTTAACTTGATTAAAAAGAAATAAGAAAAAAAGTTTTGATGGATGGATTGTATCAAGTTGCAATAGAGACTTAAGTTGTTTAATAGTAATTCAATCATTTAGCTTATACGGACCCCCCCTGTGTGTGAACATCGATGACTTATAATGCTTGAAAATGTCGTTAACTTATCCTTTTTTTCTTTTAAAGTTTGTTAAGGAAATGATTAAATATTAACAAACCACTTAAACAAAATTGTTTATTAAATAAATGTTTAGTAAATTATTTTCTAACTAGTTTATAGTAATATTAATTTAAAACGTAAAGGTTACATCGACTACGTTTGAGAGTTCATGCATGTGGCTTTTACGGAACTTAAAATATTTACGAAATTTGTATATGCAACACAAGAAACAATTTGCATTTATCATAGTAGTGAACAATGTGACAAATTAATCGACCTAATTTGGGTAGCAAATTATTTGGTGCGCTAAGCTTGAGTTTTTCTATCTATATAGGAGTTATTCGTAGGGTTTAGGTGAGGAGCTTGAGAGAAAAAGAGAGTGCATATGAGAGTCTGCGTTCTCCGTCTTGTGTGATTGTGTCGGTGATTCAATAACGAAGGAGACGGATTCCATTATTGTAATCTACCATTGAGAGTGTTATGAGGATATTCAAGACCGTCGAGAGTTGAGCGTCTCCAACTATGTAACACTGGATGTTAAGTGGCTTATGAGTCATGTGATTTTTACTCTCACCTGAAAAGATTTTCATTCGTGTATTTGATATTGACTTCTACATGATCGTGTGATTTATTGTGTAGTAATGGATTCTAACAAGTTATATCGTAGCGAGGTCGACCGCGACATTTCAAACCATACTTAGTATTGTGAAAGAAGTAAAAAACTTATAGTAAAACTATACAATTTGTAATATATATTAATTAATATATATGTTTCAGCATAAATAATAATGGTGAATTGCTGACCGTTTACTCTAGAAAAAAGATCTCCCTCAAATGAGCCGAAAAGGTAAAAAGTGCCTATACATCAAAGTTTTCGAATTGCTTCCATTTTAGCTCACCAAAAAGTGCATGTTGTTCAAATTTGAACCATAGAGCCAAAAGTCAATAGATACTAAATATATGCCCACTTGAGTATTCACATATTGGTTTTAATTTTAATTTTTAAAGTAGAAAAGTACCTAAATTTTGGAATATTCTTCATCCTTCTTGATTTAGACTTTTCTGTTTGATGTCTAGTGGGGTCGTAATTAACAACTAGACTTTCACTTTTTGCATATATGATACCTACTCGTTTCATGTGTTTCATGTCAACTCTAAATAACAAGGACCAAAAGACAAGTTCCCTGGAAGACCTTAAAGTCTTCTAGTGTCGTATACTCGTTTAGTTCGTCGATAAACATCTTTACTTTACTCTTATAAACCGATTGATATCACTTTGAGATGGCAAGATGACGTGTTAGGCGAGTTGAGTAACATGTTATAATTTTAATTTATTATAAATGAGTCAAATTTTGTCTAAGCGATCTTTAGAGGAAAATGACGAAAGATTGTTTTTTTTTTGTCAATGACGAAAGATTGTTAATTTTTTGTCAACGACGAAAATTGAACTAAAGAAGGAATGGGTTGTTGGAATAAATTTATGAGATAAGATAATTATATATATTTGTGATAGTGTTGTGTGTGAGTACTTACTTTTTTAAAAGAAGGAAAATGAAAAAAGAACGGGTTGTTAATTGAAATGTGTATTTTTATAGATAAGTTATTGCAAGATACATTGGATGTATGTACTAAAGAAAAAACCGTATGAAAATACCATTAACAAAAATTTCTTTTGTTTTGTGTGAAAGTAATCTTCCATGCTCTTTTATGGATTAGTTAAGAATAAGTTGCATGTTAATTTTCATTTTACAGGGACCTAATTGCTACAGAAAAGGTATTCCATTAATGGGCCAATGTTTGTATATATTTGATTGGGCCATACTAATGGGCTATTAAGATTGCTAGACTTACGTAGTCGTGTACAAAATAACCGAAACCGAAAAAAAAATTGAAACCGAAACTGATCAAAACCGGTTTTTTTCAAAAACCGGTTTCGGTTATTAAAAACCGCCTGTTTGTAACCGGTTATGGTTTTAGCCGTTGGACCGGTTAACCGGTTCGGTTACAAAACCGGTTATTCCAAACCGGTTATTAACCGGTTTTTTTCCTATCCGTTAACTAGCCCTTTTTTTGTCCGTTTTTTTCAATTTTGACCGTTTTTTTTTTTTTTTCACTTTTTTTACCATTTTGCCATTCCAAAATACTTATAAATAGATACCTTGAGTTTTGTTTAATCACAACTCTCAAACTCTCTCAAAACGCTTACAAAGTTCACAAAACGCATATACAATTCACAAAACGTATACAAAGTTCTCATTTCTCACAACAATCAAATACTCTCAATTCTCAAATGGCAACTCAATGTTTTTCAACTTCCGCCGGTGTTGGTTCTTCAAATGCACCGACGATTGTTGAAATTTTAGAAACAAAACGAAATCAAGAAGTGTGGTGTAATTACGACAAAGTGTTGTTGTCGGATGGGTCGATTAAGGCTCATTGTAAACGTTGTGGAAAGTTTTTGAAAGCCGAATCTAACTCAACGTTGAGGCAACATAAAGATAAGTTTTGTGGTGCACTAAAATCAAATCCAGAAGTGGGTCAATCATCTATTTCACGAGATGGTAGTTTATTTACATATGAGGTGGAGCGATGTCGGGAACAATTTGCAAGCTATGTGATTCAAGAAGGTTTGCCGTTCAACCACTTCGACAACCCTCGGTTTACAAGGTTAGTTCAAAATACCCTTCAACCTAGATATAATCAAGTTAGTCGTGCTACTCTTAGACGTGATTGTATTATACTATGGAAAAAAGCTAAATTACAACTAATAAATGGTTTTGAAAAACTTATCTACAAATGTAAACTTAACAACCGATGTTTGGTCGGCTCCTCATGGTTTGCCCGGTTCGTACCTTTGTGTTACCGCACATTGGCTTGATCCCGAAACGTGGCAAATGATGAAGCGTACGATTGCTTTTGAAAATTTTGAATATCCTCACACCGGTCAAAATTTATTTTATATGTTACGAGATGTATTAAAAGAGTTTAAATTAGAAAAAAAAGTTTTTTCAATCTCATTTGATAATGCTAGTAATAATACAAACGCCGTAGGAAGACTAATCCTAAAATATCAACCACCTTTGAATGGCGTTTTTTATCATAGTCGATGTGTTGCACACATAATAAATTTGGTTGTGACCCCATGAATTCGTTGACTTTGATATTTTGGCTTGGTGGAAAGGACGGGGATCTCAGTTTCCCGTTCTAACCTCCGTGGCCCGAGATTTACTAACCGTCCAAGCTTCTACGGTAGCTTCGGAATCCGCTTTTTCTCTTAGTGGCAGGGTATTATCTATACGAAGAACGAAACTCACACCGGCCTCATTAGAGATGTGCATTTGCTTGAAGGATCAGTTAGACGCCGCGGAACGTATACAACACATTTCAAGTCTTGAAGGTGAACTCGAATACGAACAAGATTTACACGATGTCGAGGTGGAAACGGGAATCGCATTCTCACTTTCCGATGAAGAAATCGCAATCGATGAAGCTTCGCGCGAGGCTAGCTCTGAAGAAGATGTCAATGTCGACGAATTAACAAATTATACGAATTAACTTTTATGTTCGTATATTAATAAAAGTTGAAGTATGTTTAATTGTTAAGTTTATGTTACCATTTCCTAGTGTTTTCGAACAATGTAATGCGAAGTTGAAGTTTATGTTATCATAAGTTATTAATAAAAGTTGAAGTTTATGTTTTCATAAGTTATAACGCTCAAAATCAAAAAATGTTGAATTATATAGAAAAAATACTAATTATATAAAATGTTCGTATATTAATAAAAGTTGAACTTTAATGAGTTTATTAAGTTTATGTTTCCATTACTAGTGTTTTCGAACAATATATGATGAGTTTATTTAATAAAATTTGAAGTATATGTTTCCTGAAATTATAACGCTCAAAAACTGAAAAATGGGGAATTATATAGAAAAAACCGGTTATAACCGGTTTTTTCAACCCGAACCGGTTATAACCGGTTAGGATCGGTTTCGGTTTTTAAAACCCCAAACCGGTTCGGTTAATAACCGGTTTTTAGAATAACCGGGTTTTTTTTAGGCCCAATAACCGGTTCGGTTATTGAACCCGAACCGATTTTCGATTTTAACCGGGTTTGTACATGTCTAGACTTACGTATAAGAGAATCAAGTTTTGAGTCTTGATCCGTTTCCTTTGCCCTAAGTGCCCCTAACAACATGAATATAAAATTAACAAGAAAATGGCTGTCAAGTCCTTTTCTGGTCGTTCCATTCACATGAACTTAAAAATACTCTAACTATCGTAACAATAACATTTAATATTAGGCCATTTATTATTAATACCAGTAAGGTTATTCCAATATCTTAGACATACCCTTATGAGTATTATTAAACAAAGAATTTAGAAAAATTAATTTCTTTACATAAAAAATTGATTAATTTAATTACCGTCTCACCCGTCTCATTAAATTAATTTCCATAAAATATCTATGTATACTGTATTAATCTTGTCACCACTTCTTGCAACTCATCACTTCACTATATACATCATATTAACATTTAATCATGGTTCATAAGCTTGTGGTATTTGCATTTGGCCTTTTGATTTGTACTACAAGCATTGAGATTGTTAGTGGAAGAAACAACCTTGTGAAAGAAGAAAAAACATCTCTTGTTGAACACGATGACATTGCTCGTGTATTTCCAACAAAGTTACCAACAAAAGGAAACATAGGAGGAGCGTTTAACTTTGAAGGTAGTGGAGGGTTTGGATTAAGAGGAAACACGAGTTTAGGAGGACATGTAAGCAAGGGGTCAGGAAAGGGAAGTCATGTGGGAGGAAACTCGAGCGGGGGACCAGGAGTAAACGCAAGCACGGGAGGAAACTCTAGCGGTGGACCAGGAGGAAACTTGAGCGCTGGACCAGGAGGACACTGAAAATGAGAATATGTATGCAACTTCAAGGAGGGTAATAAGTTAGCAAACAGTTAATTGCTAACTCTATTGGTTTACTTTTTCTAATAAATATGCATGGCTTCATTTCATATAATCCAATATGAAATGTTTTATATGTTGTTATGTGTGTAGTAGTTATGTACTACTTGAAAATAAGAAAGATATGGATATGATATTATATGATGTCTTCATCTGTTGTCATATCATCACCATAATATGTGATAATGATGATGTTTTAAATTTTTAATTGGTAAAATTGGTGTTGCTTATTATTATTTGTTATTATGTGTGACTAGAGTTGCAAAATAAAAACCGGCCGGTTAAACCGGAACCGGTTATAGGAAAACCGGTTATTAAATAACCGGACCGGTTATTTTAAAACCGAACCGGTTTTGACCGGTTTTAGGTTACCGGATAAACCGATTTTTTTCCGGTTTTTTAACCGGTTTTAACCGGTTTTTTTCAAAAAATCCGAAAGTAGCCGTTTGAGGAGCGGGGGAGCGTATTTTTGAATTTTTTTTTGTCTTTTTGGCACCTCCAAAACTCTATAAATAGAGCTAGTTGGTTTAGGTTCAAAGCACACCAACATTTCTTCTCTTCTTATCTCAAAAACACTCTAAATCTCAATATTATTCTCTTATTCTCTCAAAAACACTCTAAATCTCAATATTTAGATACTTTTTGTTTGAGAAAAATGGAAAACATACAATCACAAGCTTCCGGTTCCGGTTCCGCTTCCGTTGGTAGCAATGTACGAAACAAAGTGTACACAAATGTTGATGTTGTGCAAATTAAATCAACGAGTCGGAATCCGGAAATTTGGTCGAATTACGAGTTGTGCGTTATGAATGATGGGGTGGAAAAGGCCCGTTGTAGGAGATGTGGGAAGTTTTATAACCCCACATCAAACTCAACATTAAGAAGTCACAAAAACAGTTCTTGTAGGGCGGCTAGTCAAGATGTGTCACAATCGACACTTGGTTCAGATGGTGGGGTATTTATATACGATAATGATGCGCTTCGAGAAGATTTTACAAAGTTTGTCATCCAAGAGGCGCTTCCATTCAACCACTTCGACAACCAACGGCTTACGAGTATCATCAAAAAGAGACTACAACCGCGATACCAACAAGTAAGTCGTACTACCCTTAGAAGCGATGCGTTTAAATTATGGAAAAATGCTAAAAATGATATAATTGATGGTTTTCTAAACTATAAACATAGTGTTTCTATTACTTGTGATGTTTGGACCGCACCACATGGTACAACAAATTCTTATTTAGCCGTTACGGCCCATTGGTTTCATCCCGAGTCTTGGTTGTTGATGAAACGTACAATTGCTTTTAAATTGTTTGGTTATCCGCATACGGGATGTAACTTGCGAAAAATTTTAAATGACACTTTAATTGAATATAATTTAGACGATAAAGTTTTTACAATTTCACTAGATAATGCGTCAAATAATACTAAAGTTTTTGTAATTTTGACATTTTGAGTTGGTGGAAAGAAAGAGAAGTACAATTTCCAATTTTATCTGCTATGGCTCGGGATTTATTAGCCGTCCAAGCCTCGACGGTAGCTTCCGAATCAGCATTTTCTACTAGCGGTAGAATCATATCGGAAAGAAGGTCAAGACTAACCGCTGAATCCGTGGAAGTATGCATATGTTTGAAAGATTACTTGGACGGGGTAGATAGGATACAAAATGTAACAACGTTGGAAGGCCCACTATTAGGTAACGTTGAAGAGATTATCCAAGATGAAGAAGTCGCATTAGGAATATCACCTCCAACGACCGAATTAGATGAAGGTGAATTTGAAGAACTTGAAGTTGAATCCGTGGATGAAGATGAAGTTTGGGACGACATTCATGGTTAAGTGTATGCGGGTGATGGCTATGCCGAAGCTCGATATACTTTACTACACGATTACATTTCCGGGTGATGGCCATGCCGAAGCTCGAAATGTATTCGTATTTGTAATTGCATTATATAAATAAAAGTTATGTTTTATTTTATATTTTTAGTTGTAATAGCATTATATAAATAAAAGTTATGTTTGTATTTTTTATTTTCATTTGTATTATTTAAATTTTGTTATACAATTTCGAATCCGGAAAAAAAACCCGAAAAAAGTAACCGATTAAAACCGGTTCAAAACCGAAAAAAACCGATTCCGAATATTTAAAACCGAAAAAAACCGATTCCGAAAAAACCGAAACCGATAAAAAACCGGTTTTTTTAAAACCGATTTTTAAAAAACCGAAAACCGAAAAAAACCGATTTTTTTGCACCTCTATGTGTGACTATGTATCAGTTATCCAAATGCACAGCTAATGGACCGTTGTCTAGGTTCATGGACTTGGTTGAGCAGAGCCCAATACATGCAAATAAAAACTTAGCCCAAGTATTTGTTATGTATGTATGTATGTTGCACATATAATGTATTGAACTAATTCTGTATGATGTGTATTGAACTTATAGAACTTGTCATTACATATATCTTATCTCATATAACAATTATTAATAGCTCAGCAACTCATTTTTTTGATTGAATAGTTCAATAGTTCAATCAAACAAATTAATAGTGCATCAATTTGATTATACATTTTTCAAAGTAAAGTTGCATATCTGTCTATTAACCCATATATATATATATATATAGGGGATAGAATTCATCTGCTCTTTCTCTCTCCATTTTTCTTCCCCTGGTGAACATTTATGTGCCTCATTTTGGTTTTCATCTTTCAGTCATATAATTATGTATCGATTCTTTCAGAGTTTCACCCATCTTCAAGTAGCTTATGTCAAATTATACATCCGGGTTGAGAACAGTCACATTCTTTCCATCATAGTCCATATTGATAGTTACCAAACTGCAATTTGTAACTAACTTATTTCAAATACAATCATTTTTAATGAAAAGGGTCAAATCAATCAGTCATTTAAGAGGTCGTAAGCATCCTTAACACTTTGAGCAAGTTTCAACTTATCAATCCATTTTACTTGTGCCGGTCTTAAGCCAATTTTAAGATTTCATCTTTTCGTAAGTAGTATTGCAGAGGGTGTTTAAGATTGCTTATCACTTTTCTGCTTAAAAAAGTATGTGTCAACATGCACATTTTAAGTGTTTACTTTTTTAAGAAATAAACAAATAAGCAGTTTTTGTATTTAGATTTGCTTATATTCCTTAAAAATAAGCGATAAGTAGATAAACACTTAAATAAGCAATCCAAAATATCCCTTATAATAGGCGACAACATAAGCTTTCAAATCAATAGACGTACTAAAAACCAGTTAAACCCAACTACCAGACAAAATATCAATTAGATGATTACTATCATGTCAGTAACACTATATTCATTTGAAATTTCAATGTCAATAGAACCATCGAAAACAACTTAACACATGATATGAAGGCACCAGAGAAAAGGACACAATTACTAATCATAAAGTAATCACAACTTCAAAAGTAAATTAATTGACACCACATTGTGTTTTGTCTAAATCTATCATACAATAACATCATCCCCTTCAACTTCACTCTTGATGCACCATTACGGCCAAGTGATTTAGTCATACTTCAAATTGACTAAACTCTCTAAGACAGTATAAAAACCTTTTAATTAAAGTTAGTTCACCCTGGTATATTGTTGAGTAAATTGCTAGGATGCATCAACAGAAGTAGTTTTCCGTTCTAAAATTTAAATTGTTTTGCACATATTAATTTGATTGATATGTTACCATCATGTCATCGATTTATAAGGTTGTCGGGTCACTGAATCCTCTAACTGGAATATGTTATCATCTTTTAAAGACATAAGTTAAAAAAATATGTCATTTTAGGTAGCTAGTATTTATTTTTAGTGCTGGTTCTGTTAGCTAGTTTCTCTTCGGAGTGCTGGTTCTGTTAGCTATTGGATGCTGTTTTTTTTCAAGGGCAGGGGCTGGGTCGATGGACATGTTATGATGGTTGTTTTGTTTTGTTGTATGTCTTTTAGGGGTTGTATGTTTTGCTCTTCTGGTCTTCACGTTGTTCTTTTTTTCTAGTTGTTCTTTAGTTAGAGAGTTCTTAATGTTTATATTAAAAATTTCACGGGATGCATCCCGTTTCTCCAACCCCCCCCCCCCCCCCCCCCCCCCCAAAGAAAAAAAAAAATAGTATTTATTTTTAGTGCAGGAAAGTGAGAAGTTTTGGCTGGTTTTGTCAAATCACAGAGGTTGTAACGTGCGTATATGAAACAAATATGATTTGAATATTTAAGTATATTGTCAACTGTTGCATTAAAACTGGTTTATATATGAACTTGTATATATACTTTTAACAATGGTTCATTATAAGGTTTTGGTTGTTGCAATATTTGGGCTTTTGATTTGCACCAGTACTGATTGCTGGTGGTTTAAATATTGTTGGGGAACAAAAGACATCTATTGGACCTGATGGAAGCATTAGTAACTCTGATTTACTCGGAGGAGTTATAGGAGGTGTAAGAGGCATAATTGGAGGTATAGCAGGCCTAGTTGAAGGAGGTAGAGGAGGTGGAGCAGATGCAATTGGAGTAGTTATACAAGCAGAACCAGAAGCAGGAGGACACGAAAAAGATCAAAGGCCGTTGAAACAAGTATGCAACTTTCAAAGTTGTAGAAATCATATATATATGCTTATCTTATTATTTACTTATCGAATATGTATGTATGTTTTATATCACTTGAAAATAAGAATGTTATGGATACCTTCATATAAATGTTGTGATGTCATATCGTCCATAATATTATATGAAAAGTGATGATGTATGTATGTTAATTAGTGTGCAAATATGGTGTGCTTTTGATATTTGGCTTGCAAGATATGATACTTTTTACTATTTTTCAACTGCCATAATTAGTCAGAATCCAATGGAAAGATCAAATAGCACCCATCTGTACATATTAGTTTAAAAGAAAACTTGAACTCTTTGTTGTTCAAAGGCCTTCAATGCTATTATCCACCAAGGAGATAGTCAGATAGATACTAACAAGCAGAAATGGTGGGAGAATTTTACATTTATAAATCAGAAGACACGAGTAACATTTTTATACTTGCTGCAATGATGGGGCGAAATTTACATTTTGATTACAACTTTTTTAATTCATGATTTTCAGATTTTATACTAAAAGACGCCTCTTTTAGTTACATAATTTGGAGTGGTACAACCTCAAACGCAGCAGGAGGAGATGTAGGTTTTGGAGGCTTCTTTGAGAACATTGTGGACGACTGTGCATTTGTTGTGTTGTCTTCTTGGTTCTTGTCATGATGCGCCTTTGTGAGCCTTATAACCTTATCTGGGTTCAAAGCCATCACCGTTACCGACTCATACACCTAATATCACAACATCAAAGTCAATAAGTTAACTGCCTGCCACCATTTGTGAGCCTTGTAACCTTATTTTAATGAAAACGGGTCATTTTCGGTTGTATTGTGTCTCTAGCGGGCTGAAAGACAGCTAAAGTATTTTTAATACCTCCTAAATTAGTTTTATAAATAATAGATTATGGGGTTTATTTTAACCTTCACCAAGGTGGCCTAGTGGTAAGGATTCCTGATCTCAGGGGTACCTCAGGGATACCCTAGTGAAGCCGCGTACATCTCAAGTTCTAACCTCATCCATTTTATTATCTTATTTAATAAATTAATTATTCATAAAATTTGAAAAGAATGGCCCAACCCAACCGACCCCTTTGGATCCATAGCTAAAACTACATGTTTTTATCCTTTACCTAATGCACCCACCTCAACCATAATGCCACCTCGAGATTTAACATTGGTAAGCCATGTAAGATACCTGGCATATGTCATCGGATTTCTCGACCCAACTTTTGCTTTGACAAGTAATGATAAAATATTCTTTGCATTCCTTGAATAGCTTGTACACATATTCATTACTTGATATTCTGGCTTCAGCAATCGCACATCCTGAACTGAGCTGTAAATTTTGAACGATTCATGTCATCAAATCGTTAGATAGGCAATGTTTTTGGGAAAACATGACATGAAAACACTATATTCATTCATGTCAACATATATACTTACAAGAGAAATAAAGAGTTGCTCGAAGAAACCAGAAGGTGAAATATTCTCGAACCCATGCAAAATCCCTTCCCTATGAGAAACCATTGCATGTTTCATTTCAAATCTCTGTGTAATACTAATATAAATAGAAAACTGCGATGAATATAATGTAAGAATCTCACTTACACAGATAAATCCTCATAGTATAATGGAGACTGTCTAACAGCAGGTATTGGTTTTGCAGTTTCCCATAGTTCTCGCCACAAATTACCTAATATCAAAAAAAAAATCACAGATAATAAATATGCATAATTTGCATAGAACATGATACATAGTTCATTGAAGGGTAGATAGACCTTCTTTCTGCATACGGATACTTAGTTGTCCTCTAGATGGTGAGATATCACCACCAACCGATTCTTTATTCTCATCGTCTGTTAATGTTTCAGTCCAATCAGGGGGTGAGTGCCATCTTATAAAATCTTCTAATAAACACCCTGGATTTGCAGCCTAAAACATAATAACCGAAATCACAAAGACTTAGCTAGAAGGTACATAATTCATTCTAATTAAAAAGACCTTTTTTAATTAATTACTCACCTTGAAAGCCTGCATATCAGAAAGAAGCTGAGAGCAACCCGCACCAACGCTGACCATATAAAAAAAGTCGATTTATTTTTTCAGAAAATCATATTTCATTCATTGCATAAACCATAGAATCTGATTATCTGAACGCTTACCTTCCTGTACGTAACACAAATTCTTCTGTTTCCTTGATAACGTCTTCTGTCAGCAAAGGCCCTTCCTATAAACCATCACATGAAAAACAACTTAACTAAAAATAGCAAGTGATTTGACAAAAAGAAAAAAAAAACAACTACATCGAGTATAAATATGATCAAACCTGCATAACTGGAGTATATACGGGTTCACCTGTTTCCAAAAGTGTTGTGTTTTCAAGTTGTTTATCAACTCCTAACCGAAGCATGAGATCCCCTGAGCTAACTTTAGCATACAGAGGAGAGCCAGAACGACTCGCCTCATCAACATGAGAATTTGCTTGTTTCAAAACAGATTCTAAAGATTCAGTGGCAATAGCACGACGTCGTTTCCTAGAAATACAACAATTGATAACCTGCAACTGCTGATGTAACAAACATGAATTTAAATTTGGAATTTCATCTTGAGGGACGCCAGGAATATGTTGTCCTTCACACCATAGCCTTCTTAACTGCACATCAGACATTCATAACGCAATTTTTACCAACAAAATAAAAAGAAATATAAAAATAAAAAATCATAAAGTACCATGAGAGATTAAGTATATACATTAGGGTACTATTAATTAACTTCAAAATGAGCGTATATATTAGGTGATAAAAAGGAAACAATAAACATACTTCCATAACAACTCTGGACCAAAACAACGCCATTTTCTTGAGAGTTTTTAAGCTTCCAATGGCTTCAGCAAGCTCTGGAACAAAGCTTTCGGGAGGAGCACCGTGAAGTTCTTTCGAAAAATTAGTAATGCCTGTATTTGTCTCTAAGCGGGATCCAGTCTTCCTTATTGAAATTTGTCCTTCTGCAAATATCTTGCAAAGATTACAATGGAAGTCAAATATTTTCAAGGGGGACTGCAACAAATAAAACCAAATACTTCTTTTCAAGAAGGATTATGGCATGATAGTTAACACCTTTCTTCCATCTTTAGTAGCCATTTTCATTCCAGAATCTTAAAATTCCAATACAATTAGTAGAAAAGCCTCAAACTTTTAAAAATAGTTCATTCAAGGTGATCCATATTCCATACAAGTGACAAGGTCTAAACGTTGACATGGCAGTTTATGCGGTAACTTTGACCAGGTTGACTCTTTTTTTATGTGGTAAATTTTGTTATATGATTCAACGAATTTTGGAGCAAAGTTGGGTTAACTTATAAGCAATTAAGATTGACCATTAACTTAAGAGAAAAATAATTTACCTATATCCAGTAGTGAACGGATAAAAGACGTTACTTTTTCATCACGACCGAATTCAGCAGCAAAATTATCTTCCTTCTCCCCAACTACAAATGACTTCACAGCAGATAAACTCAAACCCGATCTCTCCTTCACAGGTGAAGAATCTCTTGATGATATAATAAGATCCTTCATCGACTTTATTATTCTTGTTGTCCTGCAATTTTGTTTTCAAACAACTTTATATGTACAGCATTCACAAAGTTAGCAAAGTGTAAACGAAATTAAACGAAAATAACTTACTCAACACCTATGGCCAATTGTTTTAGAACAGATGCTGATGGTATGATATCGTTATTTATATCATTAGAAGTTGGTGAATCACCGTCCTTTTCCTATAGTATATGAACATTGTCGTGAAATAATGAAAACATCTTTTGATCATACATGGTACGAAAAACATATAAACAAGAACAAATTGCATTATGTGCATAAAAATGTTACCTTAAAAATAGGAGTCCTGTTTGATAGATACATATTTCCATCGAATATTGGAAACGACATTTTTGTTTTTTCGTTTTTTTTATCTCCCTGGACTCCCTCTATTCTTTAATAAATCTTACGTTTTTCGAACCTTTCCTGCTAAGAGTTGATGTAGCATCAAAATCAACTTCATTTCTTTATGAATATATATTATGAAAACATGCATGGAAAGTAGGTAATATTTACCTTTGTTACGACCACATCCGAAGGAGAAATAGTATTTCCGGATATGGACGATTTTGTATGGGAATCAGATTCGGTTTAAGGTATTAATGAAGATTTAGAGTTGAGATACATATATATGATACGAATTCAAATTTAGTAAGAGATGTTTGTAAACTTCTAAATATAGATTGATATTATGAAAATAAATGGAAACTAAAAGAGAGAAACCTAGATTCATGGAGTGATTTTTTAACATCCCTGATTTTATGGTTGGTGATCAACATATCAAGCTGTTTATTTTGACGAAAATGAAAGCATTTTTTGGAGGGAAATATCTGATTCGCACACAATTGAATTAGTTGCTTAATGAATATGTTTAGTCTTATATATAATAAAATCTAACATGATGCGGGGATAGCTCAGTTGGGAGAGCGTCAGACTGAAGATCTGAAGGTCAAGTGTTCGATCCACGTTCACCGCATAATATTTTTTTTCTTTTTGAGTTAATTTTTTGGTCAAACGGACTCCCTGTGCATCTTCTTGGGCCGGGCCGTATGTCCATTAGAGCTAATATGTCTTGCATTAGTTGTACAGTTAACATTTTTTACAAATTCTTGACCCTAAACAAAGCTATAAGTAGTCGTTTATAAGAAATCAAACAAAGCCAAGTACTGGTTTATAAGAAAAATTTAGCAACGAACTCAGAACTTTTGTAATAGTATAATCCATAACTTGGTTACATTAATTTAAAGGTTTGCCACATATATTGACTAGTAAATTCTAATCCATTTATTAAATTCACCAATAGTTTGTTTCGACATTAAATTCACCCTTTCTGTTTGTCTTTCGTTGTACTGGGCAACAACCTATCGCCGCAGCTCCAGTCACCACCATTTTTCTCACTCCCAATCCATACAACGTCTACATTCATTTCACACAATCGCAAAAAGTAAATTAAAAGGCTTCGATTTATTACTATCTACGTATTACTATATATGTTATCAAAACTGAGTACCTTTAGTAATCCTTTGTAGCTAGACAACATACGATCGATATAAGTCAAATTAAGCTCCATAAGCTTAACTTAAATATCAATAAGCTGCTTCAAATTCATGGGAACCATGTACTGTTGTGTTCCATTGTAAATGATATCTATAAATATGCTTGCAACTGCTTCTGTAGGATGAAAAAGATCCCAAAAAAGATGGTTTTTTCTATTCGGGCAATAGCTTGACGTTGGAATGCATGGTGCATCTGCGTTTAAGTTCCCAAGTCCACAACACGCTTCTTTTATATTTGTAAACCCTAAAATAAAAAGCACATCATAAGTTCATAGTTTCATAACATTGTTCCATTTTTTAATTTCGTAACTTAAAAAGTTAAACTAATTAGTAGATGAATGCTTATAAATACCGTAAGTCTCGGATGTACGGAAGAGGTTAACCATGGCACCATATAAATCAAAGTAGGCATAGTTTAAGCCAAATGATTCTGACTTCAATCCTTGTAGCATAATCTTCAAACCATCATTATATTTGTTAGACCAATAGTTTGTTTCGACATTAAATTCACCCTTTCTGTTTGTCTTTCGTTGTACTGGGCAACAACCTATCGCCGCAGCTCCAGTCACCACCATTTTTCTCACTCCCAATCCATACAACGTCTACATTCATTTCACACAATCGCAAAAAGTAAATTAAAAGGCTTCGATTTATTACTATCTACGTATTACTATATATGTTATCAAAACTGAGTACCTTTAGTAATCCTTTGTAGCTAGACAACATACGATCGATATACTGTTGTGGTGTGTAAACATTGGAGATCGAGGAACCGGCAGAGAAATAGGCGAACAGATCGTTGCTTCCGATAACGATTGTGAATATCGATTTCGATAGGTGAATTTTGGCATTTGATGGTCCCAATTGTTGGACTAGTTTGTGATGGATCAAAGAGAAGTAGTCCACTTGATGTGCTAGTGATATATATTGTACCTGCAATTTCATAGTATATGTACGTCTAGATTAATTAAATATCATAAGCGGGGATAGCTCAGTTGGGAGAGCGTCAGACTGAAGATCTGAAGGTCACGTGTTCGATCCACGTTCACCGCATAATCATTTTCATATATAATTTTCTCGAATTCATTTATTAATCCTACATAGTTTTGACTTTTGACCAGTTTCATTAAATTTGTGGAATTCATTTCACTTTCATTAAATTTGTGGAATTCATTTATCTTACATAGTTTTGACCGGTTTCATTAAGTATGCCTGAGCCTCCAGACGGAAAGCTGACTCCGGTGATCGGTGGTGTCTCTCCGAGGATCAACGATAAATATGGTGGTGAAGTTGGTAAAACAACTTTTTTGGCTGCCAAAAAAACCAATATAATGTAATGTTTATTTCCAGCAATCATGTCCATTCATCCCAAAATCAATTCACATTGTTTTTAAATTTGTCTAAATTTGGAATGATATGCTTGTGTTACCAATGTGCGTTTAACTTGCGTTACCAATGGTACAAAAAGTTGTGGGATCAATTTTAACTTGAAATAAATGTGTATATAATAAGTCTGCTGTGACATGTGAATGTTTGTATTTTTTTAATTAAAAACTGAACTAAAATTATGATAACAATAAGCACGACGTACCAATAAAGTCAGCTGCATTTTCGCCATTGCTGAATCTTCCCGTAAATTTTCCATCAGGATAATCGATTCCATTGTGAGGAAAATTAGCTTTAGCAGCTGAAAGTGGCAAATAATTATTATTTCCAACGTCCACCAACGAGTCCCCGAACATATAAAGCCCAGGTACAACCGCTTGAGCATTACATCCATCAAGTCTTAATGTGGTAAATAACATCAAAATACATACAAACATTCTCATCGTAGCGCCACAACCAATGATGGAAGTAGTAATGGCCATATATGATGTGTGTGTTTTTTTGTTCCTTTGGAAGGTGAGTAAATGATGGGTTTATAAAAGGGTCAAAAGTGCCGGAGTCAACGATCATATCAAATGGTTCCATTATTACGTGATCCCAAGCATGTTTGAGTGTACGTGCAGGCTCTCCGTTACGAATATCAATATATTAATATTTTTATTAAATTTAAGTTTGAGATATAATAATGTCGTTAAATATATAACTAGTATAACATTTATGGTGCGTTTGGTTCTCAAAGTATTTGAATCGAACTTCATCTCACTTTCTGTTTGGTTGGCAATAATAGGAAGAAATGAATTGAAATTCATTCCATTAGCTATTTGATTAAAACACCAAAAAGAATTCCATTATGTTAAATTGAATACTATACTATTACTTAGGAAAGGTGCATGTAATATAATTATATGGACTAAGAAATTCAGTTCGTTTATAGTGTATTATTGATATTATGTTCGAAAACACGTATTATAATGTCGTTAAATACAACTAATATAAAACTTATAGGCGTTTGGTTCTCAAAATATTATAATTAAATTTTGTTTCACTTTGTGTTTGGTTAGAAATGAACTTCAGTTCATTCCATTGGCTATTTGATTAAATTACCACATAGAATTTCATTATGTTAACTTGAATAGAATTTATTAGGGAAAGTGCATGTAATATAATTCTATGACTAAGGAAATATTATGTTATATAATATTAGAGGAAATACTTGATGCTGTCAACTTAAGCGTTACTAGGTAAATAAAGGACTGAACTTGTACATGTTAGAAAATTAAAGGTAAAAGGTGTAACATATAATGAGTTACTTGTAAATTGATTTCTCAACAACACAATCTTTTGTTTTACACACTTTATACCTCCATTATATTATACGAATTACTATATTATATTATACTATATTGTATTACATTATATTATATGATAATTTAATATTATTTCAAGTATTTTATTTTGTATGATAATATTATTTATAAATTTGTTTTATAATATGTATATTACTTTTGCTATAAGTTTAAGTCCATCGTGTTTCAACTAAAAATGCATGATAAATTTAACTTTTTCAAAAACTCGTCATTTCAATTCCTTCAAATACCAATTTTTTTAAATTTCGATTTATTTGACAGTCAAAATCATTACCCGAACCAAATAGGGCCTAAAGTTTGTTATACTTATGTCGTTTGAATTGATCGGTATTTATAGCGACTTAAATTCGAAATAGTCACATAGTTTGTTGTAAAATGCATATTCAAACACTCTTGATAATTAAAATATGACCGAATCTTAGGTCAAAATTAATTAAAAGAAAAAAAGTTTATGTCATGGAGAAGCAAATGTTATGCTTCAACTTTCAACGTATCAAAGTAGTTGCAATTTGCGCCATGAGAGCATATTGTCCCAAATTAAACTACAAAAAGTATGGAAATAACAATAATATAAGATTATTTCGTACAGAATTTAATACATAATTTATGCCAAGTTTTAGTTGGATAGAAGTCTTTCTTTCTTCCACTTTTTTGTCAACTACAAATTGTTTCTATTTTTGTCATTGATGGACACAAAGCTGGGTGCATTAATTGTCAATGTACATGTATCATGAAAACTAGCTTTGTACCCGTGTAAAGCAGCGGTGTCGAATATTCGATTTATATTTTTTCTATCGTGTTTATTATGTGTTTTTATGTTTAGATAATATGTATGTGAGGAACATAAAAAAGCGGGATAATACATATAACTTTTAGCAATTGTATCATTATGTAAAAACATCTAAATTTTTATTCCAAAAAATAAAGAATTTTTTTTGTCGAAAGTATATCATGTGAGATGTCTAATCGAAGAAAAAAAAAAACTCTGATTTTTATGGTGTAATTTTTATAATTTTTTGACTAACTATTTTTGAGATATTTAATTTTAAAGCATGTTAGGGAAAGTGGGTAGGTTTGATGTAAATATTAATATAAATGAAGTGTATTTTAGTCTTTTTAAAAGTGTGTGGGGAAACTTTCCCCACCTTATAATAAGGGAGTAAGATGTTGTACTCAGTAATAAGAAAAGGGAAACTTAGATATTGATAACATAGAATGTGTATGAATATTATTAAGCAGATTTTTCGATTAGTTTACAGTCATTAATTATAACATTTGTAATTAAGCTTAGTGAATTGATCTACAATAAGTGTTAAGTCATTATATTTCATGGAAAACAAATGATGATATCCCATTTCATGAGAACCCTAATTTCTCATGAAAGTATCACCTGATCATGTTTTCATGATATAAAATGATTATATTTTCCTTAAGATATGATAAAATGGTGGGTTACTTCATCAATTGACAGAGTAATGAAATTGGAGTACAAACTGCAAACTATATAAGAACATTTAGTCCATAAATACAAGCAAACCATGTAAGATTTTTTTAATCATTTCCACTGTGTGTTAATTTACCCATATGTAATCCTGAATAAGTAAATTAGTAAATACTGGAAAGACCTATACATGATGAAAGTCGAAGAGCAAAGTTCAATATATCGATTCAACTTGTCATTGAATTAGAGTTAAAAATGTCTACATTTGAGTGTGAAAGCAAGCAGTTTCTTTATGAGTTCTTGTATGATACAAATATACAGTAAATTTTAATCTTTTCCTGTTTGATAATTGTTAAAGGTGACAAAATGGGTCATGAGTGGGTGTGGGTCAGTCGGGTTGGGTAACATGGCGAAACATGTTAGTGTTAAAACAGCTCATTTGTAATTTTTAAGTACATATCAATCAAGTTGGATTGACTCACTAACACTTTTTAGTATAACTTTTTCAATAAATTTAAACTATAAAAGATTAAATGTAATGATTACAAATGGTCAACATCAACAGAACCATTCAAATGCTTCCCTGATTTTGCATGAGAAAGGTTCAAGATGTAGCTTTAACACTGTTTCGTGGTGAACACTGAACACTTCCGGCCGAATGAGATCCAATTCCGAAAGAGACAAAGTGGTTTTCTAGCAACTTGTAACAGCAGATCTATCAAGGTTTCAAGTGCAGTCTCATTATATTTAGCACAGTAGCAGCAGCTACTGTCAAAATCACAATCTTTTTATACATTCATTGTAAAATAAACATGCCGCCTTCAAAATCTTGAACTAGTTGCATAGTAGTAACATGATACAAAATACTGCTAGTTTAATCATATACAATGCTTACGATCTACAAATAAAAATACATATAAAACCCAAACGACCAAACATACTTGCTAGATATAGAATACACTTCTTATAAGTATAACGATTTATAAAATTGTTGGAGTAGGATGTGGTTGTTGTTTGGGATTGTTCAAAACACAGACATGTCCTTTGCAGATGAATTTGGATGTAGAAGAAGGTAAGGAAGTGTGTGAAAAGCAGCTGAAGAAACCAGACAAGAAGGATGCCATGTTTGTGTTTCTGGTTGTGAAGATGGAAAGATGAATATAAATATATATAGGCAGATAAACACGCAGATGACTCAGACAACTCACAACTCCGTGTTGTGTTGTGTTGTCCAGATATTTTATGAATAAATTAACAAAGAGTGGCATAAATTTGACTATTTCTAGCATGCGTATTACTACAATTAAAGTAATCCTTATTTACTTTTTGTTGAAAGCAACACGACAATAACAAAGAGTCAAAGACCAAATCATATCAGCATAATTTCAATTTATTTAGAGTGATTTACTTTGATATGAATGAACATTTTGAGCCAGATTTAGTGGTGTCTGGAAAAGTATTTTGAGAGTCATTATGTAATACGGAGTAGTACTTCTTATTAAGTAACCATAAGTAGACAATTACTTGTGACAGTAAGTTTTAAAAGTATGTCTAAATGTGTTAGTGTTGTATACGATGTAATAATTAGATGATTACTTGCTTGAGCGTTTGACATTTTTAATTAACTAAGGATAATAAGTTCTAGAAAACAGAGCCATCATGTTCCGTAAATGTTAGATCTCTGAACCTACTTATGTAATTTATATATGACAAAGATAAAATTAAGTAGTTTATTTGTCGTTATATATGTTAGCAACGATTCCTTCTGTAACTTAGAATAAATCTGGTGTTCATATTACTATCTTATATGACACTTAATGTCAAGATCAAGTTACAAGTGCTAAAACTGAAAAAAAAAAAAAAAAAAAAAAAAAGTTTCTGAAGCATTTGTCAAGTAAAAAACTGAAGACAAGGAAAGAAAAGTCAACGCTAAAGTGGAATTTGGAATTTTCATATGTCTGACCAGCGATTCAGGCTATTATCCAGCAAGTACAAGGGTTTGACAAATATCCAATATATTTAAGAAGTTTAACGCGCAAAGTTATACAACGGTTGTATATATCTCGTGTAAAGATATGTATCAGCCACTTATATTGCCTTACATATATTATTTCTAGGAATAAAGTCAACAATAATATTATTTCTAGGATGTAATGTCACATCCAAAACAGTAGAAGTTACATTCAACTTTCACCAATATGGTTGTTACACGTGTTAGGGTTTGAAGCATCCGTTCGAGTATTTATCACACTATAAATACTCACATCAACAACCGTATTGAATGTCTAGACATTGCATTAACTTTGATATTTGATTTCAGCAGTCACTCATGTTAGTCAACAATCATTGTGCCAACACTTTTTGTAAGTGTTGAATCACTGATAGTCATTGGTATCCCTAAGCTGAGTGAGTTTTCAAAACTATATTTTTCATCAATTATTGTTTACTTAAACAAAAAACTAGTTTACTTGTCATAATTGTATTCAACCCTGCTATAATTATATTTGTTATTAGTAGTTGAAATAATACATATTAAGTGGACCAATTATAAAGTTTATCTTAGACTTCATATATAGTTTTGTTCTTGCTGGTAACAATTGTCCATAACTATATATCTCGCCTCAAAAGTGTTGGTTGATTTGCAGCATAATTTACTTACCTAAATATTAGAAACTGATCATTATTGTTACAAGCCTCAGTTGAAAATCACACATCCAAACACCTCTAAATCACATATTAATGATGTAGTATCACTTGCATCCTTATACACTCTGATTTTTTAGTTAGAATTCATGAACACGAACTGTTTGCTTAAGCATTATAACCAAATAAAACAGTAGAATTCAGAAACACCAACACATCAAATGTAAATCGACAATGAGTAAATACCATTCATTCATACTACCATCCGATTATTCCCAATTCCAACATAAGAACGTTCAATTGCAATACTGCCCAATTAAGGCTAAAGAGAAGTAGATAAAGGTTTTGACCTAGCAAAGAAAACCATCGATAAAAGAATGTACACGTTCATGCCTTCCTCGGCGATATTTACATCCATCATTCAGCTTCCAAACCACGCACTTCAAAGTAATCCAAACGTGTTCTCTCCACTGTAAGTCATGTAAAGAAAACCATCTTCATCTTTGTTTTCTTCATAGATAGCAGACATCATGGCAGCTGTAGTTAAAATTTCAAAACACCAATGAAACATTTAAGAATTAGAAAAAGCAATATGCAAACAATTACCTACACCAGATCTTAAAAATCAAAAGGGCTTCAAATTTATTCATACCAGTAGGTGGTAGAATGTTCTTGATGAAGATAAAGATGGCCTTTTCGGCACTCAGCTTGATTCTCTTTCTCACGACATAGACAAACTGTCCAACAGTCAGATCAGCAGGTACCAGATATCTGCATCCATCAAATCACTTGCATTTTGTAAGGCTAAAAATTCCAAAATCAAATAGCTTGTTTATAGACTTCTAATACCAATGGACAAATATTCACCCAACTTCTCAAAATACTAACGTAATGATTTAGTAAACAAAACATAAGTTGGTCCATCAAATCCCAAAGACCATAAGCTTTAATCTCAAAATAATTGACCTATGAAAAAACTAAGAGCCCATAAAGAATAAACAAATATTAGAAAGTACTAATAAGCAGCCAATATGCATTATTCAATTAAAAATTTGATCAGGAAGAAGTGACTAACTTCTTCTTGTCAATGTCAGGTATGTCAGTTCTTTCAGCCTTTTCCACAATAACCTGTAAACGAAAAACATAACATAAATGATCAGCACAATACCACAAATAATGCATTTTATCACATAATTTAAAATCTTTAAGTACTGGAATTCTGTCAGGATACTTCTCCCTGATACGAGCAGACTCAGCTTGTCGCCTCTCTAACAAAATTAACACCAAATAAAGTCAAAAACCATAACATAACAAGTGTGTATACATTTTACAAAGATCAACATTTGATTCATATGAATTACCAAAAGTAAGCCACAACTGTTTAAAAAAATAACACCAGTTTTATCAGACTAGCTAAACAAAGATCACATATGCAGTTTGATGCAAACAAACATAAAGATCTTACCATGACTAAACAATTATCAATATACGGCCAAGTTCAAATTAATTTTAGTTTACAATTACTTACGGTACTACTGATATAACGATCAAAATGTAGTTAACCGTTCAAACCCTAATTAAAGGTTAAAACAATTGTATTTTATTTACTTTCGATCGATGAAACCTTAGTAAAGAAATTCTCTATAAATATATCATAAAATCGTGCAATTTGCATGGATGAAAAACACATAATTAACAGAAAAGAGATCAAAATCAACGCAATTGATCAACATATCAAGATCGCATATAATCGAATAACAATAAGATCAGAAGTAACAACCTAGAGGATGTTCCAACTTGAAGGAGCTTTTGGCCATGATGATTCGATTGAAATTGGGGTTGAGAGTTAGGGAAAAGTTAAAAGATAAATGTGAAATAGAGAAGGAATTGCAATTTGACGTATCGTCTGTTATTTAATTGATTTTATACTTTTCTAGGTTGCTTTATTTATTTTTAGGGTAAAGGAGACGACAACACGATGTCGTGGATTGACGGAACAAAGATTGAATTGAGGTATTATGGCCCACCAAAGTCCGGTTATCCGTAAACACGCAAGTTTATGTAGAGTTCCGAATTAACGATCTCCTTGTGATTTCATAATTATCTTCGTAAGTTAATTTTTCTTCTTAATTATATTTTTGTAGTTGTAATCTCATTATTAAATTAGTGTCAGCACTCTCGCTATGTGATGATATAAATAAAATATTATTTTAAAAATTAAGTTTATACTTCTATAAATTTTGTGTTGATTATTTATTTATATAGGATGACGGATTGAAATTTAATATATATATATATATATACTATTAGATAATAGTAGTTATAGATTATTAATGGAAAGCATAATTGTTGAGATAATTAAAATATTGTATTAATTAGGTATGAGCAATATAGTCATTTCTTATGTTTAAATTAATTTTAAGACAAAATGTTAAATGTATTATATGTTAGTATAGATAATTAGTTAAATTGATAGATAATTAGTTAAATTGATGATGTCATTGATAATCCATTGAATGATAAGAGTTCAAATAAAAATAGTTTTTTTTTGTAAAAATAGAAGAACAAATAAGAGAGCTCCAATTTGACAAAAACTCATATTCTCAGCACGTTTTTTTAAAATAAGATAGACAAAAAATTATAAAAATTACATCTTACAATCATCATTTTTTTCTTCGATTAGACATCTCACATGATATATTTTGACGAATTTTATTTTTTTCATTTATTTGTGAGTTTTAAAAACAACTAAATCACCTATAAACAATAAAAATTTAAGTGTTTTTATATGAATAACTCGATTACTAAAAGTTTATGTATAATCTTGCATAATCTAGGGATAAGTAAAGTAGTAATGCCTGAAATGAAATCATGTTCTAGCCTTTTAAAGCAATTAACGACAATAGTTTCACAAAAACACTACAGTTAATCTATTTTACACGCTATGCTCAAGTTATAATTAAATTGGTCAGTGACGCTTTAAATTGTATAGTTATAATCTCATGGAATTACGGGTTATAACTAAGGTGAATTAATGTTCAAATAGTCATTAGTACTTTATAAACTACTTCATTAGCTATGTTTTCTAGTTTCTAATGAGACTGTCAAGTTTTTTCAACCTTATGATGTATTTTCTTCATCTCTAAGAAGTTTTTCCAACCTTTTGATGTTAACTTCCCAACCGTGTGATGTTATTTCTTTCATTGTTTATAAATTCCTTTCGTATGTTGTCTGTTTTCTTTTTTTCTTTTTTTGAGAAAAAGCCAAGGCATATAAGAAAACAAAAAAGATACAAAAAGTTCAAAGGATGAACCAAGGAAGAGTTGTAAAGAAAACTCCCCAAGGGGGAAAAAACAGCACAATCACCAACACCAAAAAGAAGTAAACAAAAATTAAATTAAAACCCCCACTGGTCAAAAACATCACGCATGCTAAGACGCCCACATGACCAGTCAGCTTCCTTCTTAGAACACCTATTAGATATCCAAAGCAACGAGACTCTTAGAGCATCAAGTTTGTCAGGCGTCGAGTGAATAACTAAATTTCTCCATTTTCATATCGCCCAAACCGCAACTAGATGAACCCCGTGAATAAGTTTATCCAAAGATTTGCTGCCCGCAAAAACAACAGAACCAAGCAAAATATCTCGGATAAAATAGGACTGATGCGACACGTTGATACCTAGACTCCACCAACTCCAGATTTTACGCCACACATGTTGAACTTTTGAACAATGGAGCAAATTGTGATCACAGATTCAGCTTCAGACTCGCAAATCGGACAACCAGTGCTGAGAATGTCTATGCCTCTAGCTTGCAAGTTCAAACGAGTAGGTAATCAGTCTAGACAAGCTCTCCAAATGCAGACATTGACCTTTTTGGGATGCAAGAATTCCACACGTTATGATGACCCAAATTCATATTTGAGAACAGCTTTGATTGGATTAACTTCGAAAGACTCTTCACCGAAAAGGATTCAGAAGGAGCCAAGTTCCAACACCATCGATCACAATTACCTGTCGCGAGATTAATATCACCAATAATAGACAACAAGTTAGATAAATCATCCAAAGATCTCGAAACCCAAATTTCCACTCATGACCTGTTTTGAAAAATAAACCTATCACTAATATTACCAGATTTGTTGGATTCGAGTGCATATAGGGGAGGAATAGGTCTTGCAACTGGCAACCCACTTTGCAGCAAATGTCCTCCCAAAACTTAGTAGAACTCCCATTACCCACTTCCCGAGAAAACGAGTTATTAAAGGAATACCATGAAACAAGGTAGATTTTCCGTAAACAATATGCATTACATGATCGTGATTATATAATACACAAGGGCCTACATGGGCCGAATACAATGAAAGTTATGTGGGTTGAACCTATAATATGACACCTACAAATTTATTGAACTAAAACGACAATCTTATTTATTTATCAAAGTTTTACATTGAGAGCGGAAGCAAAAATATATTACAAGCTATACAAAGAGAAAACTATAAATAAACTTAAACGTCTCCGGGTATCATCTGGTCCTACGGTTCCCATCTTGAAGAGCCTATTTGATGTTTCCAGAGATATACACGTACATGTGTAAGCCTAAAGGCTTAGTGATTTTGTGTGTTTGTGTACAAAATATCACACACAGTATGTAGTGATGACGCAGAATGTAAAAATGTAAAAATATACAAAGTATGATGCGATCTCTGTGTCCATCAGGGTTAACCAAATCTCAAGTCGTCTCAGACATCGATTTAGCATAAGGGCTATCTGTGTCACGACTATCTATACCAGCACTACACAGAGTGACAGGTATCTGCTAGTATCGACTTAGTACAAACAAGTGGCCGCTTGTGTACTAATCGTACCAATATATATATGTGGGCCAACGACCATTACGTTTTAGCTCTTGGTAACCCGATGACTGACGTGACATAATATATTTAAAAAGTCAATGTGCGTGATATTAAATGCAATTAAACAGATTAACAAGTAAGCAGTTAATCATGTGGTATATCGCATATATCTCGGTTTTTAAAAATAACAAGAAACTCACCTTGTTAGTTTAGAATGTGATTGTTGATTTAACCTATTAATCAATCATATAAACAATTAAATAAATATAAAGCATTATGATTAATTATTAAAATATCAATAGAACCTAAATGTAAATCACTAATATTATTATCATGATATTAATATTATATGAAGTTTAACATGTTCCTACGTATACTACCATTATTATATTATATATATAGATTATTAAGACTATAAGTATCACAGTTTATGTAACTTAATCAAATAAATTTAAGGAAATTGAATAACTAAGAAGGCATATTACCTTTAATTGGTGTAGGTTGATATGCACGTGAGTGTATGTGTACGTATGAATGGTTTAGAGTAGATTTATGTGTAGATGTGAGTTTTTTGATGGTTACTTAATAGTTCTATTTATAGTAACATTTTAAGTAGCTTGTCATAAGATCTAAACTATAGGGTTTATATGTGGCATGATAATGTTAATCCTTTGCTAACAAGAAATGAAACTCAGCAAGTCTTCATATCCATATTAGTCAGCAAGATAAGTATCCATCGTAATATGTTTATATTAAATAATTACTTATTTTACTTATTAGTCATCTTACCTTTTTTTTTTTTTAACGGATGTTACATATAAATAACATATACATACGATATACATATATTAATATCCCCCCGCATTTTTATCGGGAGGTGAAATCCAAAAGTTCAAACTGGATCTAAAATTTGTAAACAATGAAGTAGGCAACCCTTTGGTGAAAATATCTTCATACTGTGATCGAGAGGGGACATGTCCCAAGGCAACCTGATCGCGAACAAAGTGGATATCGATCTCTATATGCTTGGTTCGCTGGTGTCGAACCAGGTTAGACGACATGTAAACTGCACTGATATGATCACAATATACAATGGTGGCATGAGTAGGAGGAGCACGAAGTTCGTGAAGGAGATTGCAAACCTAACAAGTCTCTGCTACAACATTGACTCCCCCTCTATATTCAGCCTCTGCACTGGAGCGGGTAATAAGCCATGTCGTTTGGATGACCAAGAAATAAGGTTATCCCCTAAGAATACACAATAACCTGAAGTAGATCTGCAAGTAGTCGGGCATCCACCCCAATCTGCATCTGAGTAAGCTACCAACCTGCAGGTGGATGAGACATGTAACTGAAGACCATGACCAATGGTGTCGCCAAGGTAATGCAAAATGTGTTTCAATGCATGTAGGTGTGCTCATGAGGATCATGCATATAAAGGCAGATATGTTGGACAACAAATGATATATCCAGTCGAGTGAATGTGAGGTATTGAAGGGCACCTTCAAGACTACGATATAGAATGGGACCCGCAACAGGTGGTCCAGAAACGTCCAATTTAGTATGTGTATCTACGATATAAAGACGGATTGCATGAGAGCATGCCTGCTCGCTCAAGTATCCTTGTGGCATACTTTGCTGAGAAAGAAATAAACCAGTCGAGCAAAGCACGCATAGCTCTAAAATTCCAGTTTGACTTGACTTAGTTTGACTTTCATTTGGCGCGTAACAGCCAATGACAAACCTTTATATTACATGCTTCAATAATAGTGACTTGAAGCGCCTTTGCAACCAATAAAATAAGAATGGATAAAGCGGGTCTCCTTGGCGAAGACTCCTCTCCATTTTAAATTCTCTAGAGGGGGACCTGTTGATAAGAATAGAGATAGAGGCTGAGTTTAGACATCATTTAGCACCAAATCCCATTTGAGTCATGACATCTTGCAAAAAGTTACAATTAACACAATCAAATGCCTTTTCGAGATCTCCTTTGAATAGAAATAATGTTAGATCTTAGCAAGACTCACGATTTCATTTGCAATTAAACATCCATTCAAAATTTGTGTGCCCGCAAGAAAAGTCGTTTGAATAGGACTAATGACTTTTGAGATCACTTGGGCCAGCCGCAACGCTAATTTTTTTGAGAAAACTTTATAACACATCCTATCAAGCTAATTGGACGAATCTGAAAAGTCCAAAGGGTCTTTCGTTTTGGCCTTTTGGGGACAAGGACTATAAAGGATGGGTTACAGCCATTAGTAATATGGCCCGATGATTCAATATGATTGATATACTTAAGAAAATATTTCTTGATAATGTCCCAATACTTTCTAAGAAAGTGGAAATTGAACCCATCCGGGTCGGGAGATTTAGAAACCGTGCAACTCAATACTGCGTATTTTAGTTCGCACATTGAGATGCTAGACTCTAAGAAATCATAAATCAGATTTTTCCAGCTTTCTATAAAAATCACTGTAGAATTTTAGTCTTACCTCTGATGCCTCTTTAAATCTCGCTGCAAAATGATCAAACGCTGCCTCTTTAATCTCCTCCGGGTAATCAACCATTTCTTATCCCCTTGATCGAGTTTTTTTGCCAATTTCTTATTAACCACAGCATGAAAAAATCTAGAATTTTCGTCTCCCTCTACATTCCACTTAATCCTACTCTTTCATCTTAGAGAATCTCTTTCGATTTGATCTAAGTTTGGAGATCAAGCAGCTATTCTTCTCCTAACTCAAGGTCATGAGAAGTAATCGGATCCCTCTTCAACCTTTGCATCCCAGATTTGAAGATTTTTCATAAGATTTTCTCTCTGATTTCAACCTTTGCATCCCCGATTTGAAGATTTTTCATGAGATTTTCTCTGTTTAGCACGTTCCTTGTATGTCTTCCTGGCCCAATCCTTGATCTTGGATTTTAACTTTTTTATTTTATTTTTAAGTATTACATCAGCTGACCCATAAAGTTTCCAGACGCCCATGATTGTTCAACAAGAGATGAAAAGTCCTCCTTCTCGAGCCAGTAACTGTATCTCGAATGGTTTAGCACGTTCCTCATGAAACTTTTGAAACTTTCTATCTATAGCAATCTCCCTAATTTTAATTATGACAACATATAGTAAAATGAAATGAATTAAAACATCTTCAAAAATAGCACAATTTGATAACATCTTTTGTAACTTTATGGTAAAAGTAAAAGTGACTGCCTAAAACATTTTCATTAAAACATCTTCAAAAATAGCCTAAGAATCATAATAAATCTGAATAACACACATGTTTATATGCTGAATAATGGATGGCCACATCTTCTTATGGTATATGTATGAGGCCTTATTGTCATATACTGTACCAAAACAATATTTACCATCCTACTGAAATAATAAAAAGAAACAAAACAATGGGGTACTTCCTCTTCACCTAAAATAGAGGAGCACCCCTTCAACCAACAACCATTCATGTTCACCATCAAACTCAGGTCATTTTCTTGCTCTCTTAGTTACGTGTACGCTTTGAAGGCGTTTTCTCTATATAACGAATTTGATTTGATGGATGCTATAGATTTGCGGCTTTGATTATATTCTACAACAACTTCATCTTATCAACATCCTGATCAGAAAGATGCATTCCAAAGAGCATCTTCCCCTTCCCCACAACGCCGGTGAACCTCTTTGATTCGATCAGCTGACCGGCAAATCCCACTGCAGCTCCAGTCGAAAGAAGCCACACATATGTTCCCTGCTTGTGCCTTCCATTCACAATCTGCACCCACATTACAACAAATGACGTTCAGATGGTCTACCATTGGCAAAATAGGTGGGGCATGTAATGTCTCAAAGAGGGTAACTCTTTAGTATGGAACCTAAACGGCCGGATCACGTGGGGCCGACTATTAATGAATTAGTCTTTCAAATTTTTTGATAAAGCAACTTATAATATTGTAAGCATTTGAGAACACACTATTGACCTTTTTGAGTCGTTTCCAACTTTCCATTTTAGCTGAGTTCAAAACATTTACCCATTTGAGACAAAATACATCCTAAATCGACCCATCAATAAATGAGTTGATATTAAACATAAACATGTTTAAAAGCTAGACGGAAACAAGAACGTTACCAGGTGGTGTCCCACAACAGAGCCTCCTGTCATCGATATGCTCCACATCCAGTCCAATAAACCATGATCCCAATGATACATCCTCGTTGACGTACTTGTGTAGTACGTGCCTATTTAATTCGAAGGTGGGACAACGGTTATCGTTTTTATAAGAGGTGGCAGGTTGGGTAATGGGTCGAATTGGGTCCAGTCGACCCACTGAGTTATTTTAGAATTTTACAAGTAGTCAACTGTATTTATTATTTAGATATGATTATAAAAACTATACTCTAAAACTGATACTAATTTGTTTAATATATCAATTTAAGAGGTTGAAAAACACTTTGGATCAACCTGTTTCATTTCTAGGTAGGTTTAGAAAAATTGGACGCATTTGACGCGTTAATAAATGAACCCAAATTGACCCATCTTCAAGTATATGGGTTAAATTTGTCAGCTATACGCCTTTTCCAAAAGTAGTTTAGATACTTACTGATTTATCGAGATATAAGTAGCTAAATCTTTAGAGATGGCATATAGTTGGCCTGTGGCGTGTCGGAAATACTTGTTTCCTTCCTCACCAAACTTCCAGTGCTCAGGTTCGTGATATCTCACTCCCCTTTATAACAAAAAAAACAGTCAATACTAGAACCAATGATATATATATATATATTAAAGAAGAAAAGCTATGGCTTACTTGTGAGCGAGCACAGGACCAGACTTCATGCACCCAATGTACACGCGTGGATTCACCTGATGCTTAGCTAATGTTGCTCCAAGTGTAGCTGTCAAAACGGGTCATGTAAAGCAAGTTGTCTAAGGAATAAAAAAAATAACTTTCACTACACTTTGAGTGGCTCTCGACCTATTCTACCCATTAAATGCGTTCTTTCGGCGAACTTTTTATTTTACCTATATGTTCGGTTGGAGATAAAATATAACTTTAATCGACTTTAGGTAAATGGGTTGTAATTTCCATTTCTAATTTAGAGTAAACATAAAACTGGAATGGGTTAGTATAGCTTTACCTATATTCACATGTACATCATCATCAACCTTGACATAGAAATCTGCGTCCCACAGAGCAACAGCGGTAGTAAAATATGTTTTCGTTTTGGCTGACAATTCAAGGTACCCCTCGATATGCTCCTACTCACATACCATTTATGTCAGCAGTCTCCTTACAAGATTTAAGAAGGGAAACAATAAAGATTGTCTTTTTACCAGCCTCAAGAAATCTCCATGCTTTCTATCTTCTGCTTCAATAGCTCTATCAAGAATACCACCAGCTGTAGCACTGCAAAATAAGTCAAAGGTCAACACGACCAGACCCTTTAGAGTTTAAAGCCTCGCATTTTAGTGCATAATAGTAAGGTAGAGAGATGGATGATGCTTACCCATGACCTATCACAAATCGCATAATGATACCCTTTTCTTTCTCCAGTTTTATCAGTTTATCACCTAGAGTTTATAAAAAGAAAGAGAATTCAATGTATAAATTAATTAAAGATCGTGTCGAGGTGGATTCGAACCATTTACTAACAAATGGGTCGACTCAGGTTATTTCTTAATGTCATATCTCAGACAGGTGAAGCAAATGGGTCAGACAGGTCGAAAGTTGCCCAAAATGTATTTTTAATGCTTAAGACCACATAAATAGTTTAATTTGAAATTAAGATTATTACTAAAAGAATATTAATTTTGTCATCATATTTAACACTCTAATTGATTGTCGAAAATTCTAATAGAGGTGCTTTGGGTCAGCCCTATCTGACCCGAATTTGACCTGTTACACGACCCACCGGTTGCCCCAGTCGCTAAAAATTGCAGAAGTGAGAGCAACCTTGTGGCATCCAGGTAGCACGTACAGAGTCCCTTCTCTTTCGGCTGCTGAAAGCCGTATTAATCCCTACAACCATAAGATATTTTCTTTTCTTAATCGGTTCGGGTAGCATCAAATCATCAGATATAGGAGAGCCGGTAAGTATAGAATCTTGCATCGCTCTTGCAGCAGCTAATTCCGTTTCCAAGTCCGAAATCGTTTTGTCTAGTGTTCTACATCCATTAGATCATTAGGAAAAAAGTCAGCTTTCAAAAGTCAAACACAGAAGTCGGCTTTCAGATTATGAACCAGGAAGCTTACTGAACAGCATTATGTGTTTTTGAAACCTCGTGAATAATATCTTTGGAATCCCTCTTTACACCCTTCTAACCAAAACACAAAAGATTCCAAATATATGATCAATATTGGGCTGAAAACATAAAAATAAAATATTGAGATATGATTAAGAACTTAATTACTCACCAATCTTGTGTCACAACCATCTGCAACTACTTGAAGTTGTTCCTCTTCGGTTCCGGTTAGTATTGATAGCCCTTTAGGTTCAGGCTCTGTCCACATTCTAACACCATAAAGAAAGCCGAACCAAATATTAGTCTGGTTTCTAACAACTTAGAATGTAATCGTTAAATTGTTATCTAGAATGCTCTAAAATAAGAGGGGTATCTAAGGAGAAGTATATCCAGTATGAAAGTTAGATCCAACATTATATAGTTTATCTTCACCAAAAAAAACCATCTTTGCCAACAGGAAAATAGATCCAAGATGAAAGACTTCTAGATTTCAAAATGGCTCAAACTCCTCAATCTTGCACTTAATAATCCCAGATAACATTATTAATCAAAGCCCATATCAAGTTCACCAAAATTTACAAGATCTGGTAATCTACAGAAATCATATAAATTCTAAAATATGTAAGGTTTTATAACTTGTAGAATTCATATCTGCACTGACAGTACTAAATCCCTCGAACCCAAATCAGAATCACTCAAATTTACAAGATTCAAGAAACTATATACATGATAATTTGACACAGATTACAATTATTATTAAGATAAACAACATATATAAGTACCTAATGATTTCACTATAAACCCCCTATTTTTTACAAAAATAAAAATAAAAATAAAAAAATGGTAGGTGGGGTCAGTAAAAGAAATAGAAGAAAACCTGTCGGTGAATAGCATTCCGGCAAAAAAGCAACCAGCACACAAGAATATAGTCAATTGCTTTGACACCAAACTTCTTGAACTTGAATTCTTCCAAGACATTTTCACAATCTTTTTAAATTTGTAACACAAATTAATGAAAAGATAGCTAATTTAAGGTCAAATCCATGTCAGAAATCAAGTCAAAGCTCAATCAAGAATCTGAAAAATAGATCCAAGCTTTGTCTTCTTGACTTCAAAGTTCAAGAAAATGAAGATTGAGGAATAAAGATTCGATTTTTATTGTGTAAAAGAAGTTTTATTTTGTGGGGTTTATTTTGTTACTACTACAGAAATATGTATGTATGTATAATGTATGTATAGGTGTGGGGATGCGTGTCTTAAAATTAGGGGAAGAATGGTGGTGGTGGTGGTGGTGGTGCGGTGGATAAATGGCAATTAAGGAAAGGAAGAAAGGAGACCCACCAACATCGATACAACACAACACCAACAGAAAGTGAAAGTGCAAGTGCTGCTTGTCTTTCTCTATATTCTTTTGCCGCTACAACTTGTAATAAAATGAAAAAATAGTATAAAATATGCATTTCAGAAAAATAAATATATAATCATTTAATTCAATAAATTTATATATATATGTATAATTGTCAACATTTTATTCAATAAATTTCAGAAAAAGGTATAATTATCAACATCTAAATTGAAGGAACCAGACATGCTATTTAATTGAAAAAAAAATAGTTTTATTTTTATTGAAAAAAAATTAGCTTAATGCTTATTTTTTAAAAATGAGGTATTCAAAAAAACCAAACATGGCAACAACAAAAAATACAACTTTAATTGCATATTACCTTTTTTGAAGTTTTTAAACTCATTTTAAATATGTTTATAGTGATCATGCTTTGTTTTAGGAACTTTTGTTAACTACTCACTTTTTATAAAAATAAGGGATACCACAATTGTAACTTGTAAGGGTATTTGAAATCGTGTTTTAAAATATAAATTTATCAATTAAAATAGTGTTTGAGAAAGAGAAAAAAAAAAAAAAAGCATGTCTTTAACCTATTTTTTTAAATTGTATTTTCTCCGTAGCAAAATACAAAAAGAAATTATTCTATCTTTTGTAATTATATTTATTTTCTAATACGATAATCAGATAATCTCGTTAAAGCGGACTTCCAAACAACCACTGTATATCAATTAACATCCTACAAAATTTACCATCAAACGCTTGTTTTCTAAGTACATTGGTGGTGTGGTATCATTCTTATAATTCACGCATGCAATTCAAAGGCCACGTTTCCATATTTTCTTCATTATAAGTTATATAATAACACTAACATTTTGGTTTTTTTATTTTTCTAAATAACAAGTCTACAAGTTAACTCATAGATTATTTACAATTACGGTAAATATATATACTCATTATCTTAAATAAAACTTGAAGCTACAATCTCTTTATTGATAAATTTCTTTTATATCATTGAAGTAAAAGCCCTTAAATATATGACACTAACATAACACGAGTCATTCAATTGAGTCAAGTTTCTTGAAATCTTTCAACCCAAACACTATTCCTTCATTATATCACATCAACTATTTCCTATTTTGAACTTTTGATTAAGAAACTCGTATATTAACAACGTTATTCATCCAATCAAATATTAATAAAAGAATAATGAAAATAATAAATAATAATAATATATAAATGTATACCGGGGTTGATGTTGTTTATACTATTTTGTAACGATAACATAATATAATACGTATAAGGACTATCATTCCATTTAGGGTACGATGAACAACTCTTATTATTTAGTCTCTATGTAGTTATGTATTTTACTTTCTAAGCTTTCATGTCTAACTTTTTCAGATCATTATATCAAAATGAAATAACTAACTTATTAACTAGTAAAAGTTGATCCGTACCATTTTTAAGATTAAGAATCAACAACATTCAAAAGAGAATATCGTATGGCTTACTTTTTGATAAGAAAAAAAATGGTCCCTAAAAGTACATGAACGTCATCTAATATTTATTATCATCGTCATTATATTCATAAATCTAAAAAGTGAAAGAAAAAAAATAGCTTTGTGACTTGTTCACATGCCACATGGTTTGCACGAGCAACAAAAAATAGCTATGAACGTGATTAAGTACTACTACCAATGTTTAAATGAATTAAACTAAGCTTACTAAAATATGTATGTGGCGACCATATACGAATATGACGACTTTAGCCATTTAAACATACATTAAGGGACAGACGTCTCTAAGTTTTTAAAGGTTTTAGACGAAAAGATTTAATTACTAAAATAAGAATACAAGAAAAAGACTAAATAAAAAATCTTAATAGATCGTAAGTAAAATTTAGATAACTTTAATTTAGAAAAACTTATTTATATTGAAGCAACACTCATGAAAATAGTTAATAGAACTTTATATTTAATTATATTGCATTAGTAGAACGATCCAAATGTTTGATATTCATCATTTGGTGCACTCTCGAGACATATACAAACATGTATAATCCTTTTGAGATCCTTTATGAAATCGAAGATTTTAAAACGGTCGTATGTTCACTCTCAGTTCCTTTAAATGAGCATTATGTAATTGTAACACTCCATTTTCAAAAGCAAAAATCGAAGATCGTATAGATGATATACAAAAGAACGAAATACATGTTATAAGTTCTTTAAAATAGAAATATGAACAAAGTCTCTAAAAGTAAATCAATCGAAATACATTGCAAGGTTTTGATGCGAATTAGTTCAATAGAAACTTGATAAACTAATAGTAATCAAAAGCTTGCTAGACTAACATCTCTTGTTGCACGGATCCTTGCTCCTGACTTCTTCCTCTTGCCACTCGATCACTTACCGCATGGAAAGAAAATGCGATTGAGCCAAAGGCCAGTGCACTGATACAAAATAAAGCAGTACCAAAGAAAGACATTTAAGATGAACATAGTAGAGATGATTTATCAATGAGGTCTGAACAACGATACAAAGAGTCCAAAGGGGTACGTCAAACCGAGCTTCTAAACAAAATCAAACGGTACATAAACCTACATATTCAAGTGCACCCGCAAAGGTGAATGAGACATTGAGCACTACACCTCCATCCACAATCAAACACAAAACAAAAACTATGATTAACCAATACGCCTTATAAAAATCCCTTATCACAGCATAAAGAGTAGACGTCATAACTAATCACAGAGCTACAAAAGTGTCACACCATCGGTGCCACAATGACATGCCTATGGTACCTCCATATGTAAATATAGCTCGCATACCTAGAATAGAAGAAAGGTCGTTAAACGAACAATGGCATATTGCAACAAAGTTCTAACAAAGTACCACAACGAAATCAAAGAGTCATAAGTCATAGGCCAATAGCAAATTGCAAATAATGTCACCAAAATTATTCAATAAGGCAATTCTAATGAGTCCATATTGATGAGACTATTACAATAAGTTATTAGGAATGTCAATAGACGTGGAAGGAACCCTTATCAAAGAGCAGATATCCGAACAACTAATCAAACGAAATCAAATGACATCAATAAAATGAAAATCCATACAAGTATATGTTATGAATATAAGAAATCTTAATAATAAAATTAGAGATCCATACCTGAAATAATGTCTAAAAGCTTCTCAGGTTGAAAAGATCGTCACAATTCACAACAAGGTACACGTGAAACAAATTAACTTTCTTAATTTAAATATTAAAAGTATTGTTCTCATAACGTCCGAACTCCCATCTAATCTAAGTTTATGTCTATAATCATTAGATATGATTGTTTCTTAAAATCATGACAGTTTGATCTGAATTTAATGACCAAAAGAGAAAACATAATTGTTTTAAAGGTAAGCTCTTAGATGAATATAAAGTCAAATTAAAGGATTAAAAGTATATTTTCAAAAGTAATCAGAAGATTAATTCGAAGCATATATATTTCGGGGACTAAAATGAAAATAGAAATTTGACTCCACACATAATCATTTCTTCCTTACGTACACCAGGAACATTCGAAATCGTTTTCGTTTTCCTTTGATTTAAATCAGTTTGGTTATAATATCAAGTAAATACTTAGAGTCTAATATTACTAAACATATGACTATTAAGTTTAGACCCTGATGATGCTAATAAACCATATTTTTTTGAGACCTAAAACATTCTGTTTAGTCGCTCACAGTAACCAGTGATGATACGGTGATCTCCTGTTACTTGTGATCCAAATGAAATGATTAATTCGATTAAGAACAATAGACAACAGGTTATGCATGATCGACATCCGAGTTTGGTTAAGTAATACCTCTTAAACAAAATCAACTTCGAACCAAAGGTGAACTCAAACTTCTTGTTTGCTTCTCGATGTACTACCCTCTACATGTGTGTTCTCAAATAGATTTTCTAAGCGTTGTTTTTAATTTTAAATGGACTCAATGTATATAGATGTATTTAAAATTAATTTTGACCGATAAAAATGAGATTCGATATTCACCGTGATCACATTTCTAACTCTTAGAGTAGACCAAATCTTCAACAGCTGTTTATATATTTTTTTAAAAATTTATTAAATTAATTAATAGTTTGCTTATTTTAATTATCAATAATATCAATAGTAGTATTATTATTACGTGTTTTAAATATCACTAGAATAATACATGTGCAATGCGACGGTAGAAATAATGATGGTGGGTGACAGTGGTAGTAGTGAAAAACTAATAATTGTTTAATTATTGTATGTGTTTTGTATGAAGTATTATTTTATTTAATATAATAAAGAGTTGTATTTATATATTATATATTTATATGTAATAATAGATTATTAATAAAAAATGATTTTGTTAATGAAAATATTATAAATGCGTTAAGGGTAATTTAGACATTTTCTTTTGTTGAGACTAATTTAAAATAATGATAAAGATATATTATATGTAGTTAGAGATATGGATACAGATAATCATATAGAATTTCGAGTATTACATTAACTTTTTTAGATAAGGTCCAACTTTATGTCATTCTTTGAGTAAGATTATGAAGGGAAAAAAAGTGTATCACAAGTTTTAGCATTTCCTGTGATTTACATTAAATTTTAAGGAAAATATACAAAACGTAATAGTATAGCTACTAATTAATGATGATTAAATTCTATTTTATTTTTAGAAAAAGATTAAATTTTATATGAGTAGTGTTAGTTTATACTTGTTTATTTATTTATTTATATAATAATGGAAAAAGGTAGGAGGGCTCATTTTTTTGGTGGACTTCGGAGGTAGACGACTTACCAAATACCATGTGACGACAATAGAATACATTTGAGATTTGAGGTTATGGCTTAACCCCATGTGGTTTGGTTTATATCCAAAATTAATTAATATAACAATAAATATAAATATCTATAATTCTTATAAGCCGTTTAGATTATTAATCTTAACTTTAATTTATGAAGATGCAATATTATTATACTATACCTTTCATTTAAATTAATTAATATAAACGCTATTTCATTAACTATTTTACCATTTAATTAATTTATTAATTTTTCTATAACATTACTTATTGACTTTTAATTTTCATTTTAATAATACAAAATATTAAATTATTTAAACATTAAATTCATATTTAACGTTTATATTTCATCTAAGTTTTTGTTTGACAAATTAAGTTGTTCAGATTTTAAAAGTCATTTATATTATTTTGAATTTATAAATCTTAAACACAATTGAACGATAAAACAATTTATAGATGTTAGTCAAAATACACAATTTATTAAATATTCATCGGTCGAGAAAATAACAGTCATTCATATATACTTCGTATGTCGCTACGACCTATCGTGAAAGAATAGATGTACATGTCAAATAATTAGAATTAGTAGTATGTTTTTGAATTTTAATATTTGATTATAAGTTTCTTCATATTTGTGCTACATTAATTTAAATGTGATTTTATTTACTCTATGCGAATGTGAATGTAAGAGTAAAATGTTTTAGTAAAGAACATTGGGGAAACTATCGGTGTTTACAGTTTGGTTTAATTCGATTTCATTTTTGGTCAAAATTTGTATTATATTCAAATATTTAAGTTTTTCAATAATCAAAATTGTTCGTTCGGTTTCACTATGATTCCTTTTTTCTTGGTTTTCGGTTTCAATTCCATTTTTTTATAAATTATTTCGATAAAAAGATACCATACAAATTTTCATTCACAATCTGAAAATAATGAATAGTCATACTTATTTAATGATTATTACAAGGTCAAACATTTCATACAGTCTATTTTCGTATATCTCAGACTTTACACATACTTTGAAAATATACATCTTTTTCAAATATATTCTATATATTACACAATCATGTCATTAAATCACACACATATACACACAAAAGGATTAATAATTGTAACACTATATAAACACATTTATAAACCTATAAAATTATACATTAGATTTCAACATTACACTTGTATATAAAACTCTTTAAAATGATTTTAGAAAGCAACATAACTTATGTTTTCATTCCTGATAAAAATTCTTACAATAGCTAATCAATCATTACATGATCGACATTAAAAAAAATTTCAGTGCATAATACAAGTCATTTAATGGTAGATAATCGATTCATCTAAGTACTCATTCCATTTCTGCATAGCGGAATCTCTAAAGGTAACATGTATCTCGGTCACAACAAATATATAACTTGTATGTTACATTGTTAATTTATGTTGAATTTAATTAATTAATTTTTTAGAAGATAAAAATTGAAAACATTGTGTTAACATAGTTCCATTTTTGTCCTTTTTATTGGCCTGATAACAGAGGGCCATAGGCTATCCCTACCTGTTTAGTCTTTCAAACGTTTTTGATATTTCTCATATGTACATGTATGAGTGTGTTTGAATAAAACCCTCACTAAAAACGGTGTTACTTGATTCAAATAACCCGGATTCAAATCAAAGATGAGACCTTTGCATCACTTTCAATTACTTCTTTCCCATCGTCTAACTAACAATCAATTGTCATGAAATCTTACCGAGTTCTTTTATTATGAAAATGTATTTATTTTTTAATATTTATACAATTTATATGAAAAAATTATTGGTGTTGTTAATTTAGATACTGTGGGATGTTGTTAGGTTAAAAAAGAAGACTGAATATTTGTATGTTAGAAAGTTAAGAGATATAAAGTGTAAAACAGTAATGAGTCTCTTGCAAGTTGATTGATCAATAGAATAAAACGTTTGTGCAATCAATTGCATATTTCATATTTTCAATTAATTTTTAAATCCGTGTATATATGGGTGATTTTAAATACAATAATATTAAATTAGAAACTAATAATAATACACTTAATTGATAATACAACAAATAATATTTTATTTGATAAAGGGTTCAAGCTACACATTAATAACTTCAACATAACTTGCTTTAGGTAAAGAAGTTTTTGTAAATCTAGATAAATACCATTATGCTTTTTAGATGGGTAAAAAAAAAGAGTGTACGGAATGTGTATTGAAAATAGGATATTGGTAGATTAAATATTAAATATATATATTTAGATATTAATATTAATAAAAGAAAATTGATTGACTAGTTAAATAATAAATCATCTTCTTATATCTTTATCTTTATATATAATTAAAAGGGATACGATAGAAAAATCTTAACCTTTCATTGTTTTTCATCTTTTACGATCTAACAATCTTAATTTCTTTAATATAATTACCCATTTGACCCCCTAAATATTTGATGTATTTATTTTAATTAAAAATTTAGACTAAATATTTTATTCATTTATAAAAATTAAAGAGTCTATAAATTATATTAAAAAATCGGACACAATATTTTATTCATTTTATTAAAATCAAATTTGTCCCGCATTATAGCGGGTCTATAAACTACAAAAAGAAATCGACCAAATAAAAATTAAATTTGACCCCCATTATTCCAGGTCTATAAACTATATAAAAAACCGATCATAATAATTTAT
Source organism: Logfia minima (assembly GCA_963921325.1). Taxonomy (NCBI): domain Eukaryota; kingdom Viridiplantae; phylum Streptophyta; class Magnoliopsida; order Asterales; family Asteraceae; genus Logfia; species Logfia minima. The sequence continues at coordinate 3,949,301 of OY992763.1, read as the reverse complement.
TCATTTATAAATATTAAATTCCTCCCGCGTTATCGCAGATCAATAGACTGTATAAAAAATCGACCAAATATTTTGTTAATTTATATAAATTAAATTCGCCCCGCGTTATCGCGGGCTATAAACTAGCAATGATCAACATTTTTTTTCGTATAATTACACTTTTACACCTTAAATATCTGATGTATTTGTTTAAATTAAAAAAAGTCGGCCACAATATAAAAAAATCGACTAAATATTTTATTAATTTACAAAAGTTAATTTATTCGCGTCTTATCGCGGGTCTATAAACTATATAAAAATCGACCAAATAAAAATTAAATTCAAAATACATTATCACGAGTTTATAACCTAATTATACTTAAAATTAAAATATTTATTTATCTCTTCATAAATAGTTTTTGTTTTATTTTTTCTCTCGAGGAGAAAGTGAGAATAAGAAGAAGAATACACAGGTCACACCTAGGCGTGAACAAAAAAACCGAACCCGAAACCGAAACCGAAAAAAAACCCGAAACCGAAACCGAGAGAAACCGGTTTTTGGAAAAACCGGTTCGGGTTTTTCAAAAACCGCCGGGTTGGAAACCGGTTTGTATTTTTCCGTTGCAAAACCGGGTTGAAACCGGGTTTTCCAAAACCGGGTTGGGAAACCGGTTTTTAAAACCGGGTTGAAACCGGGTTTTCCAAAACCGGTTTGGAAAACCGGTTTTTAAAACCGGGTTGAAACCGGTTTTTAGCTGTTGGGACACTAGCCGTTTTTTTTCAAAATTTGACCGTTTTTTTGTTGTTTTTTTTACAATTTTGCCATCCTAAAACTAGTATAAATAGATACCTTGGGTTTGGTTTATTCACAACACTCAATCTTGCTTATTCTAGTCTTTAAACAATCAAAACACTTACGATTTACGTACGAAACTCTCAAAAAATTCTCTACTCCTCTCAAAACGCTCTCGAAACGCTATTAAAATGGCAACTCAATCTTCTTCAACTTCCACCGGTGTTGGTTCTTCAAATGCACCAACTATTGTTCAAGTTTTGGTAACCAAACGAAATCCGGAGATTTGGTGTAATTTCGACAAAGTGTTATTGTCGGATGGTTCCACGAAGGCATTTTGTAAAAATTGTGGTAAATTTTTGAAAGCCGACTCAAACACTACTTTGAAATCACATACCGCAAAGTATTGTGACGGACTCAAAAGTAATCCCGAGTCGGGTCAAGCAACTATGTCACGGGATGGGGGTATTTTTGCATATCAAGCGGAGCGGTGTCGAGAAGCATTTGCCGGCTTTGTGATTCAAGAAGCTTTGCCGTTCAACCACTTCGACAACCCTCGTCTTACTAAGGTCATTCAAGATACTCTTCAACCGCGATATAATCATGTAAGTCGTCTTACTCTTAGACGTGATGCTCTTAAATTGTGGAAAAATGCTAAAACTCAACTAATAATTGGTTTTGAAAACTTAAATACAAATGTATCATTAACAACCGATGTTTGGTCGGCTCCTCATGGTTTGCCCGGTTCGTACCTTTGTGTTACCGCACATTGGGTTGATCCCTCAACTTGGCAAATGATGAAACGTACCATTGCTTTTGAAAACTTTGACTATCCTCACACGGGTAAAAACTTATTTTACATGTTACGAGATGTAATGAAAATGTTTAAACTAGAACCAAAGGTTTTTTCAATCTCGTTTGATAATGCAAGTAATAATACAAACGCCGTTCAAAGGTTAATTCTAAAATACCAACCACCTTTGAAAGGCATTTTCTACCATAGTAGATGTGTTGCACACATCATTAACTTGGTTGTGCAAGACGGACTAGCGGTTCCACAAATAATGGTTGTAAAAAATGCGTATAAAACTATGTTACAAGATATATTTTGTTCGGGTAAGGCTAGATACAAACATTATATGAGATTATGTAAAGAAACGGATTCCATTTTTTTAACCCCTAATTGGGACATGCCCGTAAGATGGAATTCGACTTACAACATGTTTATATGTGGTTTAAGGCAACGCGACACTTTAACCGTTTTTCATGATCTACTTGTTCAAAAAGGTCTTGCAACATCATTTTCCTCCGAATTTTGGGAGGTTATTCAAAAGATAACCGAATTGCTCAAAGTTTTTAAAACGGCAACTACTTTATTATCGGGTGTTTATTATCCCACGAGTCATTTGGTACTTAAGCAAATATATTTAATGAGTTCAAAACTAAACGAATACGAATTTTGTGGTGATGTATATGCAATAATGGTGGCTCCCATGAAAGAAAAACTAAGAAAATATTTTCAAGAAATACCACCGGTAATTACTTGTGCCGCCGCCTTAAACCCATGTTTGAACATTTCCGGGGTGGAATTACTTATCGGTAACATTTGTCATAATCTGGATTTGAATGATGCGGATCCATTTTTTGCACAAAATACAATAAAATATTTTAACAAATCTTTTAAAGAGTTATTTGGTCATTATTTTCAAAAATTTAGTTCAACAACAATGGTTTCTACAAACCCGGCTTCCACAATGTTTGCTTCATCTTCATCCCAAGATCCTGAAATTAACTTATATAATAGTTTAAGACAAGAAAACCATAAACGGGCAAGGGGTGATGGTGACCAAAGTGCCACTAGCGAATATGGGAGGTATACCGGAACGGACTTTTTGTCCTCAATACCTACCGAAGAATTCGCAAATTTTGATATTTTGGCTTGGTGGAAAAGGAGGGAATCTCAATTTCCCATTCTAACCATCATGGCCCGAGATTTACTAACCGTCCAAGCTTCTACGGTAGCTTCGGAATCCGCTTTTTCTCTTAGTGGCAGGGTACTATCTATACGAAGAACAAAACTCACACCGGCCTCATTAGAGATGTGTATATGCTTGAAGGATCACTTAGACGCCGCAGAACGTATACAAAACGTTTCAAATCTTGAAGGTGAAATGGAATACGAAGGAGATATACACGATATCGAGGTGGAAGCGGGTATGGCAATATCACTTTCCGATGAAGAAATTGCTCTCGATGAAGCTTCGCGAGAGGCTTCCTCCGAAGAAGATTTCGACATTTGAAGACTACCCAAATTGAAGATGTTAGAAGAATTGAAGATTAATAAAAGTTGAAGATTTTTGATGATTTTGAAGATTATGAAGACTTATTTGGTTCAAGAATACTTTTATGAAGATTTAGAAGACTTTGTTTTAAGTTATTGTCAAGACATGTTTCCATTCCTAATGTACTAGCATTCTATCCAAACAAATTTGAAGAATAAGTTAGTTTTCTCTAAAACGCTTAACGCTCGAACAAAATTGAATTATATAGAATTATTGGTTTCAATAATATTTTTATGAAGATTTAGAAGACTTTGTTTTAAGTTATTGTTAAGTTATGTTTCCATACCTAATGTACTAGCATTCTATCGATTTTTTTTTGAAAAATACATTGTTTTTCCCTAAAACGCTTAACGCTCGAAGAATATTGAATTATATAGAATTATTGGTTTAAATAATATTTTTATGAAGATTTAGAAAACTTTGTTTTAAGTTATTGTTAAGTTATGTTTCCATACCTAATGTACTAGCATTCTATCGATTTTTTTTTGAAAAATACATTGTTTTTCCTTAAAACGCTTAACGCTCGAAGAATATTGAATTATATAGAATTATTGGTTTAAATAATATTTTTATGAAGATTTAGAAGACTTTGTTTTAAGTTATTGTTAAGTTATGTTTCCATACCTAATGTACTAGCATTCTATCGAAAAAAATTTGAAAAATACATTGTTTTTCCTTAAAACGCTTAACGCTCGAAGAATATTGAATTATATAGAATTATTGGTTTAAATAATATTTTTATGAAGATTTAGAAGACTTTGTTTTAAGTTATTGTTAAGTTATGTTTCCATACCTAATGTACTAGCATTCTATCGAAAAAAATTTGAAAAATACATTGTTTTTCCTTAAAACGCTTAACGCTCGAAGAATATTGAATTATATAGAATTATTGGTTTAAATAATATTTTTATGAAGATTTAGAAGACTTTGTTTTAAGTTATTGTTAAGTTATGTTTCCATACCTAATGTACTAGCATTCTATCGAAAAAAATTTGAAAAATACATTGTTTTTCCTTAAAACGCTTAACGCTCAAAGAATATTGAATTATATAGAATTATTGGTTTAAATAATATTTTTATGAAGATTTAGAAGACTTTGTTTTAAGTTATTGTTAAGTTATGTTTCCATACCTAATGTACTAGCATTCTATCGAAAAAAATTTGAAAAATACATTGTTTTTCCTTAAAACGCTTAACGCTCGCAAAAACCGACACTTTATAAAAAAACCGGTTTTTGAACCCGGTTTTTGAACCCGGTTCCAACCCGGTTTTTGAACCCGGTTTTTGAACCCGAACCGGTTCCAACCCGGTCCAAACCGGTTTCACCCGGGTAGGGTTTTTCCCCCTCCAAACCCGAACCGGTTCCAACCCGGTTTTTGGAAAAACCGGTTTTTGCTTGGCTTATAAAACCCGGTTCGGTTTTTGAACCCGAACCGATTTTTCGGGAACCCGGTTTTTGTTCACCTCTAGTCACACCGTCACAGGCCACCTTCTGTGAATTATGGGCTTAGAATCATGGGGCTGGTTGGTCAAAAAGAACATATTGGTTGGATTTTACTTTTCTGAGCTCAATCTACTATTTCGAGCCTATTCACCCCTAAATGATTATGTTTTTCAAGTGTCCAAACTCCAAAACAATAAAATAAGAATTATACCAACAAGGCAACAATACTTCTATGAGTTACTAATTTACTATTACATACTTACATGTCTCATAAACAGGTTGTAAGAATTATACCTTAACAGGTTGTAAACCGTAAAAAAAGCCCTTCATTTATTTAGGCCTTCTGATCAACGCAAACATGTCTCGTATTAAACATTGGGATCCCGTCGTTAGTAAGTTTAAATCTAGACTTTCAAAATGAAAAGCTTCTACATTATCGATTGGAGGTCATTCTACTTTGGTCTCATCGGTTTTAGGGGCCCTAGGAGTTTATTATTTATCCTTGTTTCCAATGCCGATTTCCGTTCGGAAACAATTAGAATCTATCCGAGCCAAGTTCTTTTGGGACAACATTGAAGAAAAGACGAAAATTACTTGGATAGCATGTGACTCAGTCATTGCTCCTAAACAAAAAGGAGGTATAGGTATCGGAAGTTTATTTGCTCTTAATCAAGCTCTAATACAAAAATGGAGATGGAGGTTTTTAAATAACCAATCTTCTCTTTGGGCTAAGGTAATCTCAGGAATTCATGGCCCTCCAGTTGATGGTTCTCTTCTCCAGGCCACTCGTATTTCTGGTGTATGGAGAAGAATAGTTTCCTCCATCATGAAAATGCATGAGAAAGGTGCTATTCTCCTCTCATCTATTCATCGAAAAGTAAACAGTGGAACAACAACCTCTTTCTGGCATGATATATGGCTTGGTCAATCTTCACTCAAAGAAAGGTTTCCTAGATTGTATCATATCGAATCAAACAAATCTTGCATGGTTCGTGATAGATGGGCTAACGGTTGGATTTGATCTTGGACTCGTAACACCTCAGGTTGTTCCTTATCCTCTCGACTGAGCATTCTTACTGAATATCTAGGAAATAAAACATTCACAGACGAAGAAGAAGACGTTTGGATTTGGAATATTGGCGGGTCCAATAATTTCACGGTTAAAGATACGCGAATTCACATCAAAAATTTCTTTCTCCCTAGCTCTCCTATAGATATCAGATGGAACCGGTTCATTCCAAAAAAGGTGAATATTTTCATTTGGCGTGCTATAAGAGATTGTCTTCCTACCCGTTGGAATTTAAGTCTGAAAGGGATTGGCTTTCCTTATTTATTATGTCCAATATGTTCGGGTAGTATTGAAGTGAAAGATCATATTTTGTGGCTGTGCAATTTTGCAACTTCTCTTTAACTCAAGATTTTCACCTGGTTAGATCTTCACCCTCCTGTGCTCTCTTCTATTGATGACGTTTTTGCTTGCATCGATGAGTTACATCTTGATCATTCAAAGAAGATTATCTTGGAGTCCATTGTGGACGTGACTTTGTGGTTCATATGGAAATATCGGAACGATCTCATATTTAATAGATGCCCTCCCGCATGTAGAGATTTTTTTGATAGTTTAGTTGATTTATTGTTCATGTGGTTCTCAAATAGATGTCGTAATGCTATGATCTCATGGACCAATTGGCTCCAAAATTTATTGTTAAATTATTTTTTGTAATTCTTTTATAGCTTCTTGCTAGTTTCTAACAAAATTTAGCCGTTTAAAAAAGCCTATTAGATACTTACAACTTACAAGGGACTTGAGGTATATATATTTTAAATATGGATTGCTAGTTTATTTATTTGAAATTTTGGACTATTATATAAAAACTAATAATAATAATAACAATCCTAAATCCAAAATAAAAATTAGGTTGCGCTTCAAATCGATTTATAATATCAAAAATTTAAACTATACAATCCAATTTAAATTGTTCAAGTAGGTAATTCGATTTTGTACACTCAATGAACACCTCTTTTGTTGTGATCACCATCAAGGGTTCCTTGTAGTATTGAAGATAGTGGCTTTAGTTCATGAAAAATTTTAGTCAACAAATGAATATTATAAATAATATATATATTATTCAAATTGTATTCATCGAGTAGTCATGCATGTAGCATTAACTAATAATAATGATATTATTAGCAACCCAACTATTTTAAAAAAGATGGCAAATTGATTAGACATTCGATTTTCTGTGGTGAATGAAGTTACGGCGATTTTAGGCTTGATAGACTTAAGTTCGTTAGCTGCTGCAAGTAAGAAGATTATCGAGGTGGTTGTTTATACAACCACTTGGATGAAATGGCGTCTTCGGAATAGCATTGTCTTCCAGTCTCCGATATGAAGAAATGTCACATTTTTTATCTTATTGTTGTTCATTTCTTTAATTGATATTTTCATAGATGTGCTAAACGAAACACTTCATGGACATTGTGGATTCAAAACTCAATGTTGCATACGTATTTGTAATATTGTCAGTTTCTCTCTAACTTTTTTTTAATATATTCGTCTAGTTGTTAAAAAAAAAAACTACGGTTAAAAAGATAATAGATTTAAAAGATCACTAACAAGATGCGAAATGATTAGCTTAGTTTAAAATACCATTTTGTTAAATACCTAGGATAAAAGGTGTTCGGACTTTGGAGTCATTATTAGTTCCCAAAGTCATTGTAACATCTCAAATGCCAACTGTTCGTATAAGTATAATTATCTTCTTTATAGAAAATAAAAAGAAAATTGAAAAATTTGTCTAAAAAAATATTTAACAAAATTTACTCTAAAAAAGATTATATCAATTTGTCTCATCCGGTAGCAAATCGACTAGCGACCGGACATTCCCGATCACGTGGCTGAGACACAGTCGAGTACACGGATCACAAGTGACCTTGCGATCGGGATTTGCGACCAGTTGCAAGACCGGTCGCTAGTCGCAAGCGGCCGGTCACAAGGACACTTGCGACCTGCGTACTTGGTTACATCTCGGTCACGTGATCTGGAGCATCCGGACGCAAGGCGCCGGTTGGTTTGCTATCGAATGGGATAAATTGGTATAGTTTTTTTTTTTAGGGTAAAATTTTCTAAACATTTTTTTTAAATCAAAATTTTCGATTTCCCAAAATAAAAATAATGTCAAGCTGTATATATGAAATACTGTAGAAGTAAATAAAAATGCAATTCTATGTGTGTATATGTATAACTAATAGATTGCAATAATTTATAATAGTTGTACAATGTCAAAATAGTAACCTCATAATATATGATATAGGTTAAATGTATAGAGTATTGTTAATTGGTAGTGATCTTAACTCCAAAGCGTAAACGTTTTATATATTGCATGAGATGGTCATGCTTTCACCACACTTCATGGTATTTTAACACACCTTGTACGTATATAAGATCATGTCATGCAAAGATTGTTTAATTTACCATGTTAATCAATTCTTACATAGTAAGTTTTGCATGCATGGAAGCCACCTACAACTACAAGTTGATAAACACTTGAGTATCACGCTTAGTCACCTGGCTCAACAAATTATAAATACGTAACCAATGTCCAATCTCTTCATCTCAATTCACCCCTTTCTCTCATCCTCATTACGTATACATACATATGCACTTTAGATTAGGAAAGTAAGGATGGAATTATATTACAAGGAAAGCAAGCTAGAGCTAGTTACAAGCATCTTAAGCACGATATAGAAGATTATAACGTGAGTATTATTGTTTCTTTTATAAAACTGAGACATGTACCATTATGTGTTAATTGCTAGTTGATTAGATACGAGTTATGTGCATTGCATTATTAGCATTATCATTGTATAATATTTTAATTATATTAATAGCGGAGTGAATAGGGGGGTTTGGGGGTACCCACTGCCCAGTCTCCCCTAATCAGCCCAACTATCATGAATATGTTTAGCCCATTTCTCTTCAGTCCAAATAGTTTATTGTATTTGTGCCTCCTAATTTTACACATATATAAAAATATGCGACCACAATAAACTGAAATATGATTCCGTGAATTAGTGACATCGTCCAAGTAAGAATATATTGTTTCTCTTTTCTTTTCAAGTCCCCTTTTTTCTCCAAATGTTTTTGTTTATTGTGATATCTTGTATTTAATTAACTTTAATTATTATTTATTGAATATCCTAATTGGACTTTTAATTATTTAATTTGTTTTTATCTTCATTTCCTTATTTTTGATTTTTTAAAACTGTAAGCTAACAAGTGTATTCTGTAACTATAATATAATTGCTTTATAAACTTAATTTATAATAAAATACCTTTGATACTTAATTATTGTTAATTAGAAGTAAATGTATTGATTATATATATATAAGAGTTCTTCATGACAAATGGATGAAAACTTAATAAACAATAGAATACTATTGAGAATCATCTTTGAGAAAACATTTATATTAGTTTGAGAGAGTGAGATTGTAATTATTTTAGTAACATTTATTGTTATTATCTTGTACCAAATTATGCCTCTCCTAACTCAAAATCATGGCTCCGCTCCGCTCCTGTATACTATAAATGTGTTATTGTCTTCCTAACTTTGAATTAGGTTTAGTTTTATGAGAGTGAGAAATACGGGTCGAATATGATTATCCGATGTCACGAGACTATGTAAATATATAAGAATTAAGACTCGAAATACGTTAACACAGACGTCTCATTTATGCACGCAGAATATACGACCCTCACTAAATTATTAGACTTACATATATTACTGTATGTATCTCAAGTCATCCGTTTAAAGTAAAATAAGACTGATGTTATAATATTTAATATTGCCAAAGCAAGGTAGACTTATTATCATTTTGAACCGGATCAAATGTTATTTTAAATTATTTAATGTATTGACTTTGGCTATATTTATGACTACATTGTTACTACCGGAACACGAGACGTCACAGTCATCATCAAAATTAACACCTTAAAATTTAGAAACATCTTGTTATTGAAGTTGTGAATTCAGTTTAGAAAACCCATAAAGAATATGAAACGGCATGAAATATTCAAATAAATTTGTTGACAAATAAAAAATAATAGATAGATCTATTTAAACAGATTTTAAGTAGGTTTAAAAATTAAGAATCTCATACGTCAATTTAAACTAATAAAATTTTAAAAAAAATTATATTAATCAATAAACATATTAAACTTACTTTTAAATTCATATCATTTAAAAAAGAGTATGTATTACTTTTTTTAAAAACATGTCTTTAAGCGGTGATAAGATAACACATTAGCATTACATTTTCTTCTTCATAATTTATGACAAGATGGCAACTTCACCTCCACCAACTTGTTATGCTTTTTTTATTTTGCAAAATCATAAATAAACAAACTCAACCTATTTTCATTGGGAGCTTTTTTTATTCCCATTACACTTCTATCTGTACACTGTAACATTGGTTGTATCTTGATTTAACGGTTTACGAAATATATCAAATATATCAAATTTTACATATTTTAATATTTTATATATTTAATTTTAAATCTTTCTATTTTATGTATAGAACTTACTATTGCATATATATAACTTACGAAGAAAACATCCAATATATGTAGTCAAAAACATACAAGACGGTTTTAAAACTTAAATATATAAAATAAGAGGTTTCGAAATTAAATACATACAATAACAAAAGGTGTAGAATTCAGTACATACTTAAGTATAAACCCTTAATTTAACTATATGGTATTTACCTAAAAGAAGTATATTTATAAGGGTTTATCAAATTCACAAGTTTTTAATGACTCAAAAGTTCTAGAAAAGTATCTTTTTAAATGACTTAATTGAAGGAGAAATAGTTAAATCCTCTAAAATTGATAACTGAAAAGTACAAGTTTATTTTCAGCTTCATGGAATACTTTTAAGTGAAAGTAATTAATCCTTTCTTCCAATAAAAAAAAACATTAATCAAGGACTAAAAATGTTTTTAATTCTTATAATTAAAATAATGACGATGAACAAACGAAGAGGTTCAATGTATAACACTGCGAGAAACCAAAACAAAATCTACTTTTGCTTCACTGATCTTGGATATGATTCACGTGTAATTCATAAGGGTTAGAATATTCACATGGGACCCATAAAGTAAAAAATAAACAATGACAAATGAAACAAACAAAGACATTTATTAGCGAGAAACAAGATCAAACCATAAAAAAGAAAAAAGAACCGTTCATAGAGCCTTCACGTGTCTCCGATTTTGACATGTTGTCTAGATACGTAAAAATACCACTTTCATAATTCTCATAATTTGAAGTTAACAAATCATATGATAAAAACAACAAAAATCTTGATGCCCCAAGTTTCCTTTTTTCCTATGAACCAAAGTTAACACTATCAGATTTGAACACACATAGATCCACAAATCTTGATAACTTGATGCAATAACTATTTGGGATTCACAACACTCACTAAAGGTTTTGAAAACCTATTGATGGTGACAAATAATGCATATACATGACAACCACCAATTGATGATGATGATATCATATATTTTACAATAATATCCCTCATTGCATAGTAGAACCCACATACGATCATCTTTCCCTTTTTCAAGACATAATGGCAAATGTACTTTATGCATAAAATGTAGTATTGCAATACATGCATCATAAAGACAAAGACATTGATTACTATGTCCATGATTAATAATTCCAATATCTTAATCTAAGCAAAAATCCATATAGTTACACAACCTAAAGAAAGGAAAGAAACAGAGGAGCAATAGTTTATGCACATACAATACCACCATAGAAATTAATGGGACCCATTATAATTATCACAATTATCAATCATACTGATGATGTTACATCATCATGATAATGATAATGCCTTTTCTTAGATATACTTTTTTCTGGGAAATTATGAAGATTATGTATGTAGAACACAGAAAATTATTCAAGAAATCCAGTTTTGGTCAAGACAGCATTTCTTACCCTACTCAGATCTCTGCCTTTAAGTGTTCTTCCAGCACCTTCACATACAGAAAATGAAGAAATTTGACTTCTTGCAAGCTTCTGTACAATCCATTCATGGGGAGGCATCATGTTCCCATCACCATCATCATCATCACTGTCCCAACTTCCTTTTCCATTATGATCACCGTAAGCATCATCATCATCATTACCATAATCAAGAAATGCAGAATTCTGTGATGATCTCTTAGACTTTCCATAAATCTTTGACCAATCAGGAATGTTCACAGGTGCTGATTGTCGTTGAGGAACCCGAGATCCAATGTCAGGATTGTTAGGCCTAGGAATCATTCTGGCTGTACTTGAATGAGAAAAACTTCTTGAAGTCAAAGTAGAAGATGATCCTTTTGACTTCACAGGTTTTGAGTCAAAATCGTTTCTTTCATTATAAACAGACCATACATCAGTTTCTTGATATTCTTCATTACCGATCATGTATGACCACCCACTGCTTCCTTTCCTGTACATACCATACTCATCTTCCATTCCTTCAATAGAACCTTCATATTTCAAAACATAAAGAATATATTCAGCGAATTTAAACGAAAGAATTATCTTCAAGAAAACAAACTGTGGAGGTATAACAGCTAAAGATTCACCTTTTTGGGACAGAAGAGCTTTCGAAAACTATAAATTCAGAAAAATTTCCAGAAATATAGCTGAAGTTTATGATCTATTTACACTTTATCCAGATCAAAATTCCAAGCTTTGAAGTAATGGGAAAAGGGTCTCAGTGGTTGTGGAGTTCTTGAAATGTGTACTTTATAAGGTCATAAAAGAAGAAGAAACTGAGCTATCTCTAAAGTCTTGATCTATTGTTCACAAATCACAAGTGCCCATGTTCTTTCTACTATTTCAAATGAAATGACCCAACTTTAATAAAGACTTCTCGTTGATGATCAAATAAAGTTTCACAAGAGAAGTTATAAAAAACCTGTAAAGAAAAGCAGGCTAAATTTCGAATAAAAAATTAAAAACAGCCACGCGAGAGGTTAAAGTTTCAGATTTTATATCTTCAAACAGATGTCGAATTTCATTTTCGCCTCCTCCTCAGACGCCTCGTTCAAACTATGTTAGTAAAATAATAAAGAGTACATGTTTAAACAAAATTTCAATACCCCTTCATAATTCTTTATAACAATAGGGTATTCAATTATTGGACTTAAAGGGTAATACCTTTGGTAGTATTTTAATACTCCACTTGTTCCATATAAGTCCAATGCATCTTTATTGTTTGTGTAGCCTTTATGATTCAAAGCTCACAAACTTCTCACTGACATTTTATTTTGTAAATAATAAGTGAAAACAGCAGTAACGATCGTACACAAATTACGTTGTATGCTCCAATTATTGAAGCAAAGAACATAGTTTTAACCCATAGGTTACATATACCAATTCCATTTCATGATTTAATGTAAGAAAAAATAAAAAATGAAAATGAGAGAAGTGTATTTTTACGAAAGCTTCTTTCACTAATGATTTGATCAACGTACAATTATATTAGTATTAAAAACATCAATCAACCTTTTTTGGGACTTCCAATTTGGTTGACGGACTGCAGTCATTATTCAATGTAATAGGCTAGAAAATTACAGTGACAATTTCTCTTTTCAATATCAAATCATTTCTTAATTTGTTTAATGTACTGCAGCCGTCATTCGATGTATTTGGACAGACAAATACAGTAACAGTATCTTGATAACCAATAAGCTCTATGCCGTTTTTTAAACAAATTTCAACCGTTGGAGATTACTTTTGAAGAAAGAAGAGTGATAATATAAACAAAGATAAAAACGAGGTGTTTTGGACTCTATAGCAGTTATGCTCGTAAATACAGTTGGTGTCTGGTGGGACCCAAACCTTAATGAAGTTAACACTAAAACATGTATTATGATTATTCATATGATGATCTCATATGAAAGGGTCCCGTAACACCTATATTCTGTATAAGGAATTCATGAAGGCAGTCAATGCTATTAGTTTAAAGTACTAAAGTAGCTTACTGTTGAGTTAGGCGTTCTTTACCATAACCTTTTTTATGCCAGCACTTCTAGTTACTGTGCCATAATTTTGTCTGAAGAGAAAAAAGAATTACTAAAGAGTGAAAAAGTCATTTTGGCGTTTCATCACTAGTGTGAAAATGCCAAAAAGAACACAATACTTTGCAAGAGTGAGCAATTGAAGACAACCATATGGATGCATATGTGAAAAAGAAAACGAAAAAACAAAAATGTCTACTTTGCAAAAAAAAATTGTCCCAAATTGCTCGTTGTCGCAAAAAATTTATGCGTTTTTTCAAGGAACTACGGTTTGTCTGCAACAAAAAGTCAGGTTGATGTTCCAGAATTCATTCACTCTTATTTTCCTTCTATGAAGTACAGCTTGGACCAAGTTTTAGTATGCATTCAAGAATCTTCCTAAGATTTGCACGTGTGAAATATTTACTAACATTTTCTTCTTTTGGTTACATAAAATTGGACATTTTAGGTAAGGTTAATAGTCATTTTAGTAAATTTAATATACCACTTGTTCCATATAAGTCCAATGCATGTGTATTTTAATATTCTGGCTTTACTATGATCTACACCTATAACATTGTTTCATCTTAAACCCCATTATTTAGGACAAGTGGACAACCTATAATAATTAAGAAAGCACGCCTATGAATCAATGATAATGACTTGCAGATACTAATAGTAGTTTGTTTAGGTTCTAAATTAATCCTGGTTTCTAGATTGCGTTCATATAATTCAATAAACAAAAGTACCTTTTGTCAAAACTTAAGTCTTTCAAGAAGCTACTTTCTGTCCAATGATCCACTGCAACGCTCTTTCAAGAAGCCTATGAAGGCAATAACTTCAAGACCGATGAGTTCTTGCTGGTTAATTTAAACAATTTCAAGATTCCAAACCAAATATAGGGAGAAAGGAAGTTAAGTTGGAACTTACCATGGTTATGCTCGAAATTTCAGTCCACGGCAGCCTTCAAACACGAAGTGGGTCCCAGAAGTTTCCGACACATGTCATAGTCAATTCAAACATGAATCTTATAAAATAAAGTTCCTGAATGACTATAGTTATAGACTTTATATGCTCTGTAGTATAGTGTACTTAATACAACCACATTAGTTGATTCTATATTATATCACAAAACCAATTATTATCTTTTAAGAACGGCAAACCTATAATCTAACACACATACTATGTACAACCACCACGAATATTAACAACTCACTGCCTCAAGTGAGGCTTGAACCCCTAACCTCTTGGTTGAAAGGTTCCTCTCATACCTCTAGACCAAGGGCCCTTTTGTTATCACAAAAGCAATTATGCATAGATGCAGCAGCTGTTGGCTGACTTCCAGAAAATTAATATATTAATTATGAGTTCTGATGAATTCTTATTTCTCCAAATTTCTAATGGGGTTGAGATTACTGGTAACAGAGTTCATCAAAAACAATATCAATCAAACCTAAACCAATGAAGTTAGAAGTATTTGGTTAGACATATATGTGTGACAATATCAAGCATCGTCAAGTATGAAAATGTTCGCGAAGGTTGTCATCCAAGCATTCACAAAGTTATAAGACTATCAATAACTACTCTTGATGTAGTTATAGGTCTAACTTGCAAATTGCTAATACTTTCTAAACTTTAAAGACCTATTTGAATCTTGTCGTCTTTGGACATGCACTTGATACAATGTAGCTAAAGAGTCTTAAGATATACTTGCACTATAAATTCATAGAATTTGACCCTGAAACTCAATAAAACAGGAATCGTGTTCTTGTTTTAACCAATACAATGCAACATGCATAAAGTGCTACAATACAATAACACACAAGATATACAGACAAAATTCTATAAAGCTTTTGAAACCTTTTATCGTCAGTACCAACTAACTGTGCAAATTTTTACTCATCTGTGCTGCAAGCACAAATGACTTTGCACTAGTATTTGTTGTCACCCACTCTCGCTCTGCCCGTCGTTGTCGTTGTCTGGCATTTTTGGCTCGTTTTGGTGCCAATCTAGCATCTCTCTCAACAAATGCAAGTCTAAATCTCTCAGCAATTGGCAACTCAATTGAGCTCAAAACAGGTGTAATTGTATTAAGCCTAGATCCTGGAACCGTCCAAGTTTTTGGGTCGATGTCTTCCACAACAAAGTCATCCAACGCTACACCAGGTAATGCATGCCTAGGTATATCAATGCCTTTGTGGCCAAAGAGTGATGGTTTAGGATTCACTATAATACGTGGGCATTCCATCGATAGAGTCTCCAATGAATCTTCATCAACTTTTGGCTGAAAGACAAGCAATAAGAATTACTGTAAGTAACTTAGACCAAAAGGTCATAAAATGGAAAATTCCCCAAGTAACCAAGTATCGGAGTTCAAAGAACATGGGAAGAATCATTGTACACAGAAGTGAATAATGGGTGGATTGGGCAGGTTGGCTAACATGTCAAAACGGATAACTCTTAGTGTCAGGTGGGATGGGCTGACCACAAACTCTTTTTAAGTATCTTGTAGAACTTCTATTAAATAATTATTGTGTAGAATATGATTTAAAAAACCATATCATTCATGTATAGAATAATTATCTACTTATTAGTTACACTTTGGATGACTTTAAACCATTTTTACTCATGTGACGTTGTGTACTTTCAGTTTTTTTTACTTCACTCATTTGACTCGTAAGTGATATAACCTAGCCAAGTCAACCCATTTACAAGGTAATGGGCTGAAATTGCCACCTCTAATGGTATATGTAAAGATGCATACCCATACGAGCCAACGTAATGATTGTGCTCCATGTACGATCTCTGTGGTATCAAGTTCCTCCCACGAATCCCCTTCAACGTTGTTTAATGTTGGTTTTAGGAAGCTTAAAGAGCTGTGTGCAGTATGTTCACTCCTTGGGCAACCTCTGCAATATTAACTGCGTTCATAGCCCATTATGAGGTATAGCAAACCCAATACATCGGGCAGTTCGTATTGTGGGATATAAGATAACATTCTTCCACATCTACCACTTGTAAAGAATATAATGTGAAAAGGATGCATACATAAAACTTACCCCCATCTCAATATCTCAAGACAATGACAATGCTTCACAAGTTCTGAAACACCAAATGAAGTGATTTTGCTGCAACGACTGCATAAAACAATTTGTATGAATTCAAATAGAATACGGAAAAAAGTAATTCATCAAATTATAGAATGAAATCCACCCATAATAATCATCTTATTTCACCTTATATCAATCGCTCTAACATGACTGCAAATCTCTATCACCTTCAACAGGCCAATATCAGACACTTCTGAATCCGACAAATCAAGAACTTCCCATGAGCTCTCTGCCAATGCAACGACCACGTCATCATTAAGCAACTTTCTTCTTCTTGCAATGGCTGTCATGGTCATCTGATACGTTGACCATTCATTTTAAACTTTCAGACTAAACCACAATAAAAACCTACCAAGAAATTAAAAATAATAGTCCTAATTGGGCACCAATCACTACATTGCAGATTGCTCTATCTCATCTGGATACAAACTCAAGATTTTAATCGGTACACAAATATAACACCTTACCTTGATGTCAGGCGGAAAACTAGCTAAAATCTCTAAATCCTCAATAACATCCTCAAGATGCTTGCCTATACTTCCAACACACAAGCTTACCAAAGCAGGAGGCTTTTTCTTCCCTAAAGCTAACCCTGTAACACCACAAAAACAATTTATAATCAAGCTGAAAAATCGAACACATATATCATTATATATCATTAATTACTGTGAATGCAACACATTGGTTATTGCTCTACAAATTTTAGTTTTGCATAGATGTTTTCAAAAGAATTAGTTTTGCAATCCAGAAAGGCTAGCTGCGCAGTTTGTTTGCCTTCCACCTCTATGTAATGTTAATTAATGGGTATAAAGTGAAAAGGAATTTATAGGGATCATAGTGATGATACTATTGATCCTTGTATTACAAAATAAAAAAAATTTAAAACAATTATTTTCATCAACAATTCATAACATTTCAATATCATAAAGCTAATATAAATTCATATAGAGTACAATATTTTGCGTATCAGTGTCTACATAATAATGAAAAGTAAAATAAAAAATCAGATAGAAACTTACAGGATGATTGTGGGGAAGTATTATAACAATTGGCAAATTTGTTAGGGTTTTTGGAATTGGAATTTATATTAATATTTTGTATGGATGTTTGTATAGATTCCAAACCCTTGCTTTTATCCATTAGACAGAGTAACAAAAGACAAGTCGCCGGAATCTAATCGGAGCTCCGGATAGATATACGTGGTTCAAAGGATTTTTTTCGTCCTTTTCTAGTTTTCTTTGGTGTTCCCGGTGACCGCCTTTTTGTTTTTATTAATTATGTGCATGACTGACCTTCTATAAGTTGTGGAAATCAATACCAATCCCTCAGATTTCAATATTTACATTTTAAACCCTCTATTAGTTGTAACTTGTTCCGTAATGCTAGTATTATTTAGATATGTTAAAAAGGAAACATACATTTGAGAATCCCGATTCTTAGGTTGGCAACATAATTTATTTACGGACATCAGTTTTTTTGAATCAACATGGAACAAAATCTGGTTGTTGTATCTTCAGAAAGGAACGATGAATTAAATGACTAAGATATCATGTTTTACTTAATTATTTGTTGTTAACAATAGAAAAGAATTCAGTTAGTAATAATATATAAGATAATTATTACTCCCTAAACATGTTATAGATGCTTTTGTGTAAATGTTTACAGACCCTCAAACATTTGTAGTTTGCTCTGCAACACTCACATTTTAGATTTGTGAACTCAATTTGATGACTAGGTGTAAAAATGCA
The DNA here is from genome assembly GCA_963921325.1 of Logfia minima. Lineage (NCBI taxonomy): Eukaryota > Viridiplantae > Streptophyta > Magnoliopsida > Asterales > Asteraceae > Logfia > Logfia minima. The sequence goes on along the minus strand of OY992763.1, from coordinate 3,930,819 downwards.
TAATTAAACATCTTTTGGGTGGGTTCATCATCTCTTGTAAAGATAAGATGAAATCAATATTGTTAATGACCCGATCCGAAAAGCCACACATGGCACATCCATTGCCACATAAATAATTTACCACCTTTGTATATAAACCATCTTCATGTCCTTATTTTCCCCCTGTCCCATTCTTCAATCTTTCTCAATTTGTATGATGGAGGATATACAACAATTAATATCATATGTAAGTTTTATTGTATTTTTGTTGGTGGTCATACATGTTTTTTCATCCTTCTCATTATCTTTGCATTAATTCTCGATTTTATGATCCGATGATGAGAACAAATGATTATTTGTGCATTTATTATCATGTTCATGTTTTTCCATGAAGCAATTCTAACCATTTGAGTCAATCTAACATTACTTTTATTCGTTAGCCATCTCAAATCTTTTGATTTAAACGTCACAATAATTAGAATAAAATTTAGTATCATTTAGATATTGATTTTTTCTATGTTCATTGTAGTCCTCCAATTTTCATTCAACAAGCTCATAGTTGAGACAGAAGTTTAGATTCCATATGCTTTTCATCCATTTATCGACATCCACCGAGATTTGGTTGGGGGTGTTGGAGGAAGAGAATACATGCATATACGTTTACAACAAAGGAATGGGAGGAAAAACTTCACGACGATTCACGGATTGGGAAACGAACTCAGTTATGAAAAATACTAAAAGATTAGATAAAAGAATTTTGTTGCAATGGGACCATTATGCAAGATAAAAAATTGGGTAAGGAGATTTAACTCCAAGGTGATCAACGCAAGAACATATTCACATTCCTGACTTGTGTTGGGGTGGTGAAGGACCAAATCAAGATTCATGGTTTTTAAACTTATGAATCGTTATGTTTGAAATTTGAATTGAGGTTGAGATGATTATTTCTTGTGTCTTAATTTCTTGTTGAAGGCTACAATTGTTTGGTTTTTTGTTCTTGTATTATGCTTTCTTGTTGAAGTCATGTTTTCATGTAGCCGGATTTTGCAGCCCACTTTATTTCATGATAATGGAATTATTGTTACAATAACTCTCCATTTTGAGGGCGATAGCTAGTGATACATAACTTTTTGATTGTTGACCAGATAACTCGAATTCAATGTCATGACAAAATTGTAGTAGAAAAATGTATTCCATTCAAACATCACTCACATTCAAATGCACATATCAGTTTGAAATATTATTGTATCACAACGCAAAAATGTAACGTTTAAGTGAAATTCGAATTTGGTTAAATCGAACTATGATTCATCATCGAAACTAAATAACACGAGTATTTATTTTTTTCTGTAAGTGATCATACAAGATCCAGAGAGTTTTTTTTTTTTTAAGAGCGTGGGAATATGATTTTTCATTTATATATTCAAAAAGGGAGAAAAAATAAAAATGGATTGATTTTGTAACTGTCAAAAAGAAACTATACATTACATTAAAGTATTAAACCGAAATAATAGAAAACTGGGGGTGCCCAAGTGTAATAATGTAGAAGTTGAAGGATCATTTCTACAGTTTTGATATACCAACGCAAGTCGATACTTTCATCAACATCCGTCATTTCTGAAACCCTAGACAGATCCTTCGTACTCTCTCTATATCTGTTCTTCAATTCTGCTATATCTATAGGTAAGTATCAATCTTCTGTTCATATAATTGATTACATTACGTACATTGTATGGATACATATATTCTATTTTGACTTATTTAGGTTTTTTATTGCGAATTAGATCCGTAAAATTTCATAATTTCTGATTAAGTTTGTATCCTTAATGAATAATTTTTCGATTTATTGATTGATTGTTCATACTACACTAATGAATTAGGGGTTTTGAATAGTTTCCCCAAATTTTACAATTAAGGTTTGAAATTGAGTGTGTTTTCCCCCAATTTTTGGTACAGGTGTTTCTGGAAGCATTTTATGTACTGAAAGAAACAAGCTTTATGCTCAATGGCACCACTGATAAACAGGTTTCCATTTGTAGCTACTCATTTGAAAAGAATGATAGCTAAGCTCAATGCGAATGACGAGAAACACATGATTAAAACATGGTCTCGTGCGTCTATGATTGTTCCGGAAATGGTCGGTCATCGGATTGCTATTCACAATGGAAAGAAACATCGTCCTATTAATATTAAAGATGCTATGGTTGGACACAAATTGGGAGAGTTTGCACTTACACGAGCACGTAAACCACAAAAGGTACAAAATGTGAAGAAACCTGGGAAGAAGAAGTGATCAGGCTTGAAGATGACAACCGCAAGAACAAGTTTGTGTTTTTCTAACAGATCGAGATTTATAGTTTCTAAAGCTTCTCATTATTAGCATTCTGGTTATACTTTTGCCAGGTGATCCTACTTCAACACTTGTTAGTTTGTATTTTGCGTTTAGTTAATCGAGTATTTTTCCTGGATCATCATGTTCTGGGATTCTAAGGTTATTCCCCAGGTTCACAGCTTATTTCGTAATAACGTATATTTGAAGTTTTTGGTACATTTGAACTTGCATCAGCATTTCTTCTTCCATTGTGTGTTGCATATCATGTTGTTTCTCGTTTTGCTCGATAACACTTACACAGGAAATTTCTTGTTAATGTGTTTTGCTTGTCCTAGTGCGTAGGTATAGACACCTATAAAATGGCTTCTTAAAATGTCATATGACTTGTCATAATATTAAAACCTCGTTTGTCAAATAACTAAGAATACACAAACAGTATAGGCTTGTAGGTAAATTTTGTGAGGACTTGTTATAATAACATAACCTTGATTGTAAATGAGTAATGAATTCAAAATTCTTATTGAATTAATAGGATACAAACTATAATTGCAATGTAGGAGTGACTGTAACTATCACCAAGATGGCCTAGTGGTAGGGCTTACTGTTTTCTCACAAGAGGTCACGAGTTCGAACCTTGCTGGGTAAACATCTTGGGGGTGGCCAGGGAAAGGGTCGTAAACGGTCACGGGATAGCCGGTTAGGCTGCGTACATCTGAGTAAAAAAAAACTCGCCCTCCGCGGGTAACCTGTACAGGGAAAACCCTTTCCATTTACTTTGTAGGAATGACCTTTATGCCACTCAGGACAGGCCATTCCAACAGCTATAATGTTGCAGAAACAAATGAAATTTCATACTGAGCAATTAAATTGAATATAATACAAAGATGTTTATGATACTAGTACTCGAAAAATGCTGGAAAGCTTGAAGCTTCTTGTTTTTCCGAATGCTTTGCTTCTAAAAAGTCCTAGAACAGCTTGCCCGGTTGGGTTCCACTTCTCATCATTGTGCTGAACTCTTCATAATTTATTTTCCCATCCTGTAAAAAACGAGTGACCAGTAACTTTTGCAGACTAAAATGACAACAGAAAACTTCGATTATTGGAAAACTTATTATACTGGATAACTTTTTCACTATAAAGACAAATGACAACCGAAAACTTACATTATCGGTATCCACTTCTGCTATAATGTCTTTAATGGTGGCTTCATCACCCATATTATAGTCTTTCATTGCTGTTTCTAGTTCATCTCTTGTAATGAACCTGATCCCAAATGTCACAACCATAATTAGCCTGCATTACATGATCATCAATTGATACAATCAAATGTGTCTATATGTACATACCCACTATTATCGGTATCAAAATGTTGAAACGCTTTGTACAAGTGTTCCTCCCTTTCTAATTTGTGACTATGCATTGTTGCTGTGATGAACTCAATGTAATCAATTGACCCGTTTCCATCAACATCAGCCTGAACATAAACCAAGTGTATAAGTAAGAGGGGTATGCAGAAAAACCAGAATCTTAAAGTTTTCAAACATATGAAACATCTTACAGCTTCCATGAGTTGCTTCACTTCAGTCTCTGTAAGCTTTGACCCCAGTCGAGCCAATCCAGTTTTAAGTTCTTCGTATGTGATCGTCCCACTATTATCTGTGTCTATGTTCTTAAACATTGATTTCAGTCCTTGAATTTCCTCTGCTGACAGATTTTCCGCAATGACCTAGAGTTTATAAGTGATATGTGAGTAATGAAGTAATCGCTCCCTACTCACAGTTAAACTTGGAGGTGTCATTTTCAGCTCATTACTTGTGGACGTGATGATTAAGGTTATGTTTTATTTCTAATGGTTCAAGTGGATAAGAATTAGTTTATAAGTTTACGGGTCAAATGGGTCAAAAGTCGTCCCAAGTGTCATTTTATTCAATAATATATATCATTTTGAAACAATATAGTTTTGTTAATCATATATGACACATTAATCATTTGTAAAATTAGTTAATTTTTTTGAGAAAGAAGTGTTTCATGTGATGGTCGACCCAACCTAACAAGGCCCATGCTGAAAACTACCGGTCTTGACATGTTACCCAACCTACTCGACCTGTGCATTTTAGCATCTTTAGTTAAATTAGAAGGCAATGTGTTAGCTGTTTTTGGTACCTTGAGAGCAAGTTTCTTGAGCTTGTTCATAGCTCGGAATTGTTTCATCCTAGAAAGAACAGCACTGTCAATTGGCTTGTCTGATGCTTCACCCCCTTCTCTTATCCATGGATGCTCTATACCCATCGAAAACATACATATTATGAGCATGTGATCATATCTGCATATATGCATATGTTATTGATATATAATGATATATGAACTGATGAGCATACCTAGAACTTGAGTGGAAGTTATACGCCTCTTTGGGTCTTGTGTCAGCATCCTTCGAACAAGGTCTTTGGCACTTTTGGAAATTGATGGCCAAGGATCACTTTCGAAATCAATATATCCTTCTAATACAGCATCAAAAATTCCTTTCTCTGTCTCTGCAACGTAGTAACCAATAACTTCTAATTCAACTGATTATATCAAATTTATATAGACCAAAGAAAATGACAAAGAGACCCTTATATTACCTGCCCAAAAGGGAGGAACACCACTGAGCAAGATGTACAGTATAACACCTGCGCTCCATATGTCTATTTCCTTCCCGTACTTCCGCTTTAACACTTCTGGTGCAACATAATACGCACTGCCAACAACATCGCGGTATGATTTTCCTGCAATTTTTTGTTCCCAACGTCACAATATGGTTGTACAATCCTATATTGTAGCTCATAAGAACAATGTCCTAACGCAAATCTAACAAATTCTCTTTAGTATGTTTGATTACTAATGATGACTATGAGATAAAACTGACAATGGAGCTCTTAACGGTCTAACTCATACAAGCTTGCTGGAACATTAAGGGAGTACTTGTATAAATAAGATAATCATCATCTAATGTGATAAAACAGGTCTGTATGAGATGGTGTACATACGTTTTTTGCTGTTTGAACATTAAAAAACAGATCTTTTTGCCTAGAATTCACAATAATCTAACAATCAATTTTAAAACGGCCCATCCATTGATTCTTTTGGTGCGGTCATATTTCGAGTCCCATATAAGTATGTTATCTATCCTAGCAGGTATTATCAACGAAGAATATGATTAACAGTAGAAAAATGATATATACGCCTAAACTTGTAGGCCTAAATCTATATCTACAAATGTGATTGGTATGAAAAATTGATTGGAGGAGATTAAGAGAAAAAAATAAAATTCAACCAATAAGAGAATTATGTCTAGTTTTCGGTCTATATAAATAGGCATATATAGCATTACTCCTAACAGTCTCATGTTACTAACTGGAACTTTTGTTAGCAACATACCTTCTTGAATGTAGACTGATAACCCAAAATCTGTAGCTTTCAGAAGTGCATTCTCACTCTTATCCGAAAGCAAGAAATTCTCCGGCTTCAAATCACGATGCATTACACCCATAAAGTGACAAACATGAACCACATTAACAATCGACCTACAAATTGATGCTGCAGCTCGTTCACTATAATGACCCTTTGCAATGATCCTATCGAAAAGCTCACCTCCTTCACAAACCTCCATAACCAAATGCACTGATTGCTTGTCTTCATAAGCACCTTTGAACTCAACAATATTAGCCTGCCCACTCAAATGCTGCATAATCTGAATTTCTTTCCTCATATCATCCTTATCACTCTTTGTTACAAGTTTCTTTTTTGATATTGACTTGCAAGCATACTTTTGACCGGTTGACTTTTGTGTACAAAGATATGTAACACCAAATTGACCCCTACCCAATTCTTTCCCCATTGTGTAGTGTTGTTTAACATCCTCAAATGGTTTTCCAAGAATTGTGTTGTAAACCCTTTTGGGACTTGCCGGTGGTGGCTGCTTTCTCGCCGGAATTTGGGCTGCCGGAGGTGGGGATTTGCTGTAAACTATATTGGGTTCATTTGATCTAATTCTATGTGCATTAGGATGTGTACCTCCACCCTTGCTTTTACTACTACACATACCCATTTTCAAGATTTTGTTTTTCTTGATCAAAATGTAATAAAATCGAGCAGGAAGACCAAGAAACCAATACCCAGATGGAAAGTTTCAATCTTTTCTCTGATTATGGATCACAAAAGGTACTGATGAAGATGGTCAAAGGTCAAAGAGGAAAGTCAAACCTTTAAGACTGCAGAAAACGCTGAAGGAAGGGACAATGAAAAGAACGTGGTCAGCTATAGGGAATACTTGAAATGGTCAATATTTAAAAAAGAAATAGAATCTGCGAAGAAACGCGGTTTCAATTCGGCAAGAAGTAGGGGGAGGTCAGATATTTTGACTTTTTAAAGTCATCATGTTGTCCTCCCCTAAATGGGTACGAACAAATGTGCTTTGTTTTGTGACCATTTGTCCATTTGCGAGTCTGCCAAATATTAGGAGCTTCGTTTCTTTGTCTTTGAAAAAAAATGCCTAACTTATATAGTCCATTATTCTAATTAGTGATCCGCTATGGAAAGGTAATAAATAGAAATAGTAGTAGTTAATGGTGATAATTGATATTACGATAATAATTATATTAACTTAGATTTTTTTTCATCAATTTCATTTGTTATCATACTAATTACATTATAAATAATAATAATGATAAACCAACAATTATTAATTCTTTAAATATAAATTTTTTATAAATGTTTAAACACTTTAAAATATATATTAAAAATAAAACTTGACTGATCATTTTTTTCAAATAATTGAATTTTATTTATTATTTTATACTTTTAAATAAATGAATATGAATGTAAATATAATTATGTCATAAATAATTTTTTTTTAAAAGTAAGTAGTTATAAATTGATTTGATATGTTATTAGTCTTCATATTTATGTATTATTGAAAGAGACGTAAATGTAATTTTTAATTTTTTAATTTTTAAACATTAAACTTTATAACAAATATTTTACTAAGGGTTTAAAATTATAATAATTGAATAATAATTTTATGTTTCTCATTTTATTTCTTTTTAAGTCTTTAATTAATTAATATCGTAACACTCATATGTTATTATACAACTGTAAAACAAACTGTGCCTTATGTAGTTTCATTGTGCGTTGTCACTCGGCATCAATTTTGAAACCCAAAGTGGATGGTCCTATCTTTGTTTTATTTTTGAGTGAGAATGATAATTCTAATGAAACAGAATAATTAGAAACACATTTTATACCTATAAATTCACGATAAATATTTAGGTGCATTTGGTACACAACTTAACGTTGTTTATGCAAGTTTAAGTGTACTTTAAAAAAAAATGTTTAAAGTTCTATTGTTGTCTGGTTGAAAAGATTTTAGGAGTCAAGATTTTTTAGAGTATATTTTTTGATAAAGCAGTAGATCATCAAAAACATACTTCTTTTGTTCTATTTTTATTATCTACGTTATTATTTTTATTTTTGTCGAAAATACAAACTATTAAAGATTTTAAATGGGCCAATACTTATAGCTCTTCAAATATTGACCCAAATATATGTAGTAATCTCTGTTCAAGTGCTAACTATGAATTTTGAATCCGTTATATTAATTCTAAACACTTCCAAGTAAACCCATAGTTTAGAATTTGCACTCACAACATTTTATTTTATCGGATCCCTGGTCAAGAAGCACCATTTTTATATCACACTTGTCTAATTTTCGCTCGTAACCATCTAATAACGATAATAAGGATATGCAGAGGTAGCTCAAGGGTAAAGCTAGTAAAACTAACGCTTTAGGCCCTTGATCTTATAAGGCTTTAAAATTTTAATGTTATGTATCAGATACAGAATAATGACAACAACCTTCAAGATATTTTAACCTTCAAGGCCTCAAAAAATATAATGTCTAAGAGATTAAATCCACTTTATGTGAAAAAAAATAGACATTGTAAGGTTTCAAAATAGTAGAAGTCGTAAGATATTAAGCCAATTTTATCTGAAAATTGACTAGGCTTATTTTTTGAAATTTTGTTCTAAGTGATTTCATCTAAAAGTTTTCGACGCTCTATTTTGTGTGTCTTCAATTTCAGTACTTGTTTTTCATTAGCTATCATTTAAGTGATTTTCTCATAATCTTTATTTTTTGCGATTGAATTTTGCAACCGTATTTTTACACATGATCATTCATCGTATTGCTCAAATAACCGACTCAATCATTTCAAACATGACTCGATTTAATGGATGATTTATTTTATATTGCATATTGAGTTTAAATTAATCTTTTACTTAGTAAATAGTTGTTAAATATCACATAAAACTCGACATTAAGTATATCATGTATTATTTTTGAAGACAAAAGCAACACATAGATGTTATCAATACAATTATATTTAGTAAACTATTAGGTTACACATGTAAATATTGTTGTAAATTCTATTACCAGCTAAAAACTTCGATTGAACCTTTATATAAATTAAGAGTGAAAAAAGTGTAAATCCCTAAATCTGTAGTTAGTTGATATCATGATTCCTTTTAAAACTCCAAAACTATATATATATATATATATAAGTAAAAGATTAAATGTGAACTTTTTTCTAAATTACACTTATTTTGGAAGATTTTTTTTCCTTTAAGTTAGTTATCAGAACGTACTAAATTAGTAACAAACTTATAAAGTCGACGTACTATATCACAACGGAATGAGTTGCGTTACTCTTTTAAATGTAGAAAAGTAGATTTTTTATTACCGAACAAATTTTATTGAACTTGCAAAAAATAACTAATAGTAAAATATTAATTATATTAAAGCGATAAAGTCTCGTATTTTGAGTTCGTTTTAAGTCCCGTAAGACTTTGAGCTACTTACCAGGACATGTAACACACCAGCCGAGTATGGCAAACAGTTATGTACCTCATTTTGCTTTTCACATTTCGGTCATATAATGTAATGTACTATAACACAATTATTGTATGTATCAATTTCTTTCACGCATCTTCACGTAGCTTATGTCAATTTTTTTACATCAAGACTGGGAACAGACAATCTTTCGATTAGTAACGTGCAACATCCATCATATTCTTTATGTCTACAAACTAGGATGTTTTACCAGTTTATCTCTTATACAATCATTACAATCAAATTATTTTGTTTTCTTGCATAAGTCCAAAATAGAATAATTTTTGAGGTTGGACATAACACTTTAAGCAATTTTCAACATGTTCAGTACATTTGACTTGTATCTTAAGCCAATGTTTAAGACTTAATGTTCCCACAAGTAGTATTGCAACTCATAATGGGCAAAAACCTAGTCTATCAAAAATTAAAAGACGTACTAAAAACAGCTTAAAACATGTTTAGTATTTTACGAGTGTTTTACTTTGTACGTTTTCGTTATTTTCCTTTTTTCTTATTCTAAAATGATAACATTATTGTTTTAAATGAGTAGATAAAAGCTGAGTTCGACTCGATGGTGTTAGACTACAATAGAAAGTCAGAAAAGCTTAATTAGTTCAAGTTATAACGGGGATACAATTATGTCGTCAAGCACCGCACGAATCTTACAAGTTATTACCAAATCCACATTTAGATATTTTATACTTTCAATCCGTCAACGTTTTAATACGCACACAATCAATCCTCGTTATAAAACTAACACCGCATATGATTGCATGTTGTTAATACCACGTAACACTTTACCAATTATAATTATTCAAAATTAGGATAATCACATCATTATTCAAATCTTGGTTTTCACGATGTAGCATTGCAGCAGCCTGTTTAAAGAAACCCCGTTCTTAAAGCCATCACTCTTCAAACACTCAACTAATTAATGCGTATCATATCATATCGATACGTCACTTTCTACAAGTTGAACGTATTATTAAAGGAGTCAAAATCATTTGAAGTAGAACATGCATGTATTTAGCATGAACGATAGTCATTTTATTATGCTACTATACTCAAGAATAAGTTAATTTCATAATCTTTTTAACATTTGTTTTAAAAAGATAAATATAATATTTTATTTAATAACAGTATAATGATTGCATATTTTTTTACACAGTGTGCATCTTTAAATTGAACATTTTAAATAGAATGATTTGACTGATAAACTTAACGACATGCGAAAGTTTGCATTTACGTAAACAAAGAAATTCACTTAAAAACGATCGACTCCTAAGTGTAGTGCTTAAAGCTTTGTTTAAATGTTTAACTGTTGTCGTATTTAATATCTATGAGGAATTTGAAAAGCAAAAAACATAAAATTAGTCGGTTCAAGTGTTCAACATGTTGTAAAAAGGCTCTGCGTTGACTCTTTGACTTTCTAGTTCTTTTCTGTATCTTTATTTATTTTAAATATGACAATTTATTTGTATACTATTTTTAAAAAACTTTATTTATATGCATGCAGCCATTTATAACATAATCAAATTTTAACGTAAAGTGATTGTGAAATTCAGAAAAGAAAATAAAGAAAATATATTAAACTAAAAGCTTATGTTAATTTGCCTTTCGATTAACACCTATACATGTGTATACATCATTAATCCAAAACGGCGTTTGATAATCATATCATCTCAAAATTCGATCCGTTTATGTCATCTGACATCACGTCTTTAATATCAATTCTATAAATAAATACTTTTTACGTGTTCAATTGATATATTTAAACTCGTACCGTACAAAACTAAATATAATTTTTTTATTATTTATTCTAAATGAGAAAAAAAATATTTGCATGTTTCGGGTTCAGAGCCTCATAAATTTCTCCTATGAGTTTGTTAACATGTCTAACATCAAAAGTGACGTCAAGTCCCCTTTTTTTTTTTAATAACAATTTGTATATAGGTTTGAACGAACGAGTGGAGTCCGAATATGATAGAATCAGCTCGTTTAAAGTTTATTAAATTCGAGTTCAAATTTAACTCATTTGAAGTCTAATATATAAAGTTCGAGTTTAGTTCGTTTGAAGTCTAATATATAAAGTTTATTATATCAGTGTAAGTTCAGCTCGGGCTCGAACTCGACTCTTTTATTCCATTATATTATTTATTTTGTTACTATTTTATTAATCTATAATACTTATTATCATTTAGGTAGTTTTTTGCTATACATATTATATTGAGTATTCAAATCTTGGAGAATGAGGGAAGTAAATCTTAACCATTGATTTTTTTATAAATAAATATTTTTAACATTCATTTGTGATGAATGTTAAATTTTGAAATTATTTGTGATTTTTAAAATTCATTTATGATGAAATCAAGGGTTGAGATTTGCTTCCCTCATTCTCTAATTTTTTTTGCTTCCCTCTTGATCCCCCCCTATATATATGTGATAATTATAATTATGTAATTATATATTATATTGTTATATAAAAAATAATTAATGTATATAAATGAAAAGTTCGTTTACGCTCGCGAGTTTTTCTAGCTCAAACTCGTTTATTGAATGAGTTCCAAACTATTTTCAAGCTCGGCTTAAATTGAGGCTTTAACGAGTCGAGCTCGAATAGCTCGACTCATTTACACTCCTAATTGTACATCTCCACGTGTTCATGATGCTTTGTAAATGGGATTAACGTAGAGAAATGATTTAACTATAACACAATTCACAAATATAAATTCGATTATTACAATTATTATCATGTTTATCACGACCTAAATCTCTAACGTGCTCTTCTTTATACATAGTATGTGTGGTCATTCATTACATATATTTTGTGATCGTATGAAAGTTGGGGCCAATACTGGCGCAAAGTAAACACACGTTCGAGTGGTTCAAGCTAGGGCTGAATTTAGGCCACAAGTCCATGAGCATGATAGAATTAGAATATAACCTTCTCTAAATGGTTGTCTTGACCGCCTTAATGTTAATGAGATGCCATTATAAATATTAGCGTTACGGGAAACTGCGATACATTTGAGGTATACATTTATTTCGAAAAAGATGTCTTAATTGATAGACTAAGAAACAAAGTGAGTCATTGAAGAGTTGACTGTGAACAGTGGATCGATATGTAATTTACAAAGACTTAATTGTTAACGTTGTCTGGAGAATTGATGGTAAGACAAAAGAAAGAAGAAGATCGATTGATCACATTAAAGAGGTAACTATTAGTTCGAATGCGAAATAAAAGCTCATAGTATTTCACTTAAAATCATGTGTACTTTACGTTTTAGTTACCACAAACCACGATGATAAATCAATTGGAGCCCCAAAGATTAAATTTGTCTTTGGACCCACTAAGATTGAGTGCTATATGATATAAAACAAAATCGTCATCTTGAACTCTCTAGAATTCACATAATTAGTGTTCAAATGGTTAATTACACCAATAGTCTCTAACTCACTAGGAATACAAGTGAATTTGACAACTGGAATAAATTATATATTAATTATTTTAATTTTGTGAACTCAGTTTTACAAGTATTGCTTTTCATCAACATAATTTAAGAGCATAATGCAAGTCATTTCATTGTTTGTTTCTATTTTCATGTAAACTATGATTGCTTATGCTCCTTAAAAACAAAAAAGAATAATGCATATCCTTTGGTGATCAATGGACTGTAATAAATTGTTGGTAGGTATAGTTTTTAGGGTAAATTGTTAATGAGGATAACATAAAATTCAAGTTTTGTTAATGTGAAGTATGTATTTATATCTCTATCATGTAACATTCAAATTTGGAAAATCATTCTAAAAAATATTATAATGGGAAAACTAATTTATCACAAATCAAAAAGAAATTTTTCTGGTATAAATTGAGGATTTAAACATAGTCCACTTCTGTACAACTGTTGGTTATTAATCTCAAAAAGAAAGAAAAAAATATCTAAATTATTGTATACTAATCTGATATCATTTTGAATTTTATGTTACATTTTTTATAAGGGAATTTGCCTTAAGCTTTTACCATCAATTCAAAATAAAAAGGAAAAAGTACATAGACAATATAAGTTAGCTTTAAGATCTAGTATCAAATTTATGTATAAAAATCTCTCTGAAGAAATTTTTTCTAGAAATTAAAGAAACATGGTTTACCCTTTTCATTTTAAACCAAGTAGATGATCATTTTTTGAAAAATATTTGATTCTACTTATCTGATGTCCGTAAAAATAATAAATAAATAATTAAGTGCTTAATTAAGTAATTACAAACGCTCTCTTAACCAAAAAAGTTTATAAGAAGGAAGAAAGTTCGAGAGGGCTTAATTGATCCATGATTTATGTTTCATCTTTCGTTTCCTTTTCGTTTGTTTCTTGAAATATATTGATCAATTCTGATTTTTCTTTTCTCTTGATTCTATTATGATCTAGATGTATAGATCTTGTTCATGAATTAGCGACAATGTGAAAAAGCTCTATTTGCCTCTGCCATTCTATCAGTCTCTTCCCTTTTGCATATGGCATCGCCACTCCCTTTGGCAACATCCACTAATTCATAACTTAATTTGAAAGCCATATTTCGACCTGAACGTTTTCGAGATGCCGCTAATAAGCACCAAATGGCAAGTGATTTTCCTTGTGTGGATCCTATTTCAATGGGAACTTGATGCGATCCACCTACAAGTCTTGCTTTTACTGCTACACCTGGAAGGTTCATGTATTGCTTGACATAAAAAAGATAGTAGATTTGTTTATGTCTTTTGTTGAATCTTTTTCATGGCTCAATAACAAGCCAATGATTAGTGTTTCAGAATAAGGTTAACCCACATGTTAACTAATCGATTACGATAAATTTGATCAAATTTTGCAGTTTTTTCTTCTATAGTACCTCAACGTGACATGAGCGTGAAAGGGATTCAAAAAAAATTCTTTTGTAAGGGCTAAAATAACTTATTTTGGCTTTTTTTCCCTCATATTGTAGGGTGGATCTTGAAAGATATGAAAGATCTCTCTCCAAGTCGTACATACAACTTTCATCGATTATGACTTTCCGCAGAATTATATATGTATATATGAGACCGAGTATGAAATTCTATTTACTCACTTTAAATTGAATATCCGGTTCCCTCCTTTTCCTACTAGGATTGGAAATCCCGTATTTTACGATTGAGTCCTTGGGTTTCCGAAATAGTGTAAAAAGAAGTGTTTCAAATCATTGTTATATGACTCGGACCTAATCTAAATATTTGAGGTATTTTGAATTGTTTGTTGACACGGACAAAGTCAGCAAAAACCTCTAAAAATTTTTCAATAAAGAAGATCTTTTGTCTCATGGTAGCCTGCTCCAGTCCCCTTACGAAACTTCCGTTATTGGGTTAGCCATACATTTCACTTTTTTCTAGCGATTCACATGGCATCATCAAATGATACAAGTTTTGGATAAGAATCTACAACGCACTGAAAAAACCCTTGTTGACGATCCTTTACTCCCACGACATCTAGGGTTCCTCGAACAATGTGATATCTCACACCGGGTAAATCCTTAACCCTCCCCCTCTCACTAAGACTACATAATGTTCTTGTGAAATATGACCAATACTGGGTATATAAGCAGTGAAGGTTAATCGTACTCTGGCAACTTTAAGGCAGAGTTTGATTTTTTTTGGGTGATAGTGAAAATTTTGACAGAGAAGTCACCCTTCTTGCCACTCTACAAAACCATACATAAGATTTTCACCTCATACGCCTCCTCGTTCAATTCTTTCGAAGTTATTGGATCCTTTTCCGCATTCGAGAATCCCCTCCCTTCTTCCACTCCGTCCTGAAGAGTTTTATAAGACCAATTTAGTCACTTTTTAATGTGACAAATTGAACACTTTCCGTTTTTGATTATTCTCAAAGGAGAAGATTATTCTCTTTACCTATCATATGCGGATCCAATCACAATCTTCTAATAAGAACAAGATATCTTTTTCGATCAATCCCCTTGCCCCTCATTCTTCGAGAATCAGAAAGATCCTTTTCAAGTTTGAATTTGTTCATTTGGAATCTGAGTTCTTCTCCTTCATTTTTATTTACTTATTTTATTGATTCATTTTTATTTAATATGAATATTTTTCCGTCTCTTTTTTTATTTTTATTCCTTAAGTCCCGTATGTTTGATCCTTTAGAATTGGACTCATTTTCTCATTGAGGGAAGGGTACGAAATTAATTAGATTGATCAAAAGCACTATGTGAAATATTCGGTTTTTTGCTCTTCCTCTAGGTACAATGTTTGAATCAATCGAGAACCTTTTCTTCTGTCTAAATCGATATTATCTACTTTTTACTTGTTGAAATTGAGACTTCAGATAGATCATATCTTGTAATTTTTGAAGCTTTTGTTCTATTTTTTGTGCTCCTTAATGACCAATAAAATTGGATCTCTTATAATAATAATAAATAATAACTAGCTAATTTATGTCATTTTTGCCACTCAATTTTCACAATTACATAGAGTCGGCGAATGAGATGGGTTCATTAACAATTCAGAGACAAAAAAACGAAAAAAAGAAAAGAAAAAAAAACATTCACTCTTCTTATATATCTTGCATCTATAGTATTTTTGCCCTAATGGATTTCTCTCTCATTTCAAAAAAGTATGGAATCATGGGTTACTTATTGGTGAGTAGTAGGCAATCCGAGAATTTTTTGAAAGATATTGAAGAAAAGAGTATTCTAGAAAAATTTAGAGAATTGGATGAACTCCTCTTCTTAGAGGAAATGATCAAGGAATACTCGGTGACACATCTACAAAACCTTCGTATATGAATTCACAAAGAAACAATCTAATTAATCAAGATATAAAACAAGAGTTGTATTCATACGATTTTGCAGTTCTCGACAAATCTAATCTGTTTCATTATTTTAAGCGGTTATTCTATTTCGGGTAATAAATAACTTGTTATTCTTAACTCCTGGACTTATGAATTCCTATATAACTTAAGTGACACAATAAAAACTTTTTCTGTTCTTTTATTAACTGATTTATGTATAGGATTTCATTCGCCTTAGTTGGGAATTGATGATTGGCTTTGTCTACAAGGATTTTTGATTTCTTCATAATGATCAAATTATATCTGGATATAACTACAAAAAGAATCTATTTAAAATATTTGAGGACAAAGTATATTTTAATTTATAAAGTCATACTAATTAACATTTATAAACAACTCTGTTATTTGTAAAGAGAAGGAAAATAAAGAAGAAAAAGACCTACTAAAGAGACATAACTAACCATTTATAGGTTCCGTCACCAAGCAAACGTATTTCACTTTTGGTTATTTGATGTCTTGATTCATCGTCTGTTTTATTATCTTTCTTTTTTGAGCAAATCGTCTGTTTTATTATCAACAAACCATTTTCCATAAAGTATAATAACAAAAAGATAAACAAATAAGAATATTAAACAAACATTAATTAACAAAGTAACAAACTGCATCAGCACTTAATGCTAGTAAAAAGTAACGATATCATGCATTTATCGCCATATAAAAATGTAACTCTTTTCTTTTCATCTTTACACACCTAAATTGATGCCAATTGTGCAACTACAATTTAATAATATTATTATTATTATTTTATCTTTATAACAAAAACAGAATTCTATAGTTTAAAAATTCTACCAAATTTGAAAACCATCTCTGATATTAAATGCATTCTCCCCTGTTTTCTGTACTCTTTTCTTGCTATAAATGCTTATTTCCTTCTCCTTTTAATGCCAATCAACTCCCATTTCTCTACGTTTTTCCCACCGATCCTCACTCCCCGGCCACCTTTTATTCCGGCCAAATTCATGGCTGATTTTGAACTTAAGGCTGTTTTAAATGTTTTAAACAAAGTCTTCATGGCTTTGTTCACTTGTGCCGTTGCTTTCGGTTCGTTTTTTTATCTATTCCGGTCAATATCAATATCACACATAAATTCCGATTTATTTGTTTTGTTAATTGCAAATATTCATCCACGCATGTCCATTCTGATACGACTTGAGCTCACAATCTTTATCTGCTGCAATGATAGTCAAAAGCCTGTTGGTTATCAATTTGTAAGTTTTTACTAGTAATATTTGGATATTGGGTGCAGGAGGGGCGGTAGTTGGGATAATCATTGGCGCATTAAAAGGGCAAACGACAGAAACCGGAATGGTTCGTGGAGCGGGTGTGGGTGCAGTCACTGGTGCGATCACAGCGTTGCAGCTCGTGGAAATGATGGCTAATGGCGAACATTTTTCTAAGGTTTGTTTTTGTACCTCATGCAAAGCTGTTTCATTTTTGAGGTAACTTATTAAAACTGTTTATCTGATTATTTTAAAATTAAATAAAGCATTTTTTGGAATAAGAAGTTGTTGTTTGATGGAAGTTGGTTATTAACATGTGGTGGTTTTACACAGGTAGCACTGTTAGATAGCCTTCTGAATGGGAAAGTGTTCATTGAATGGGTGAGTCCTGCTGTGCTTAAAGCTTATCAATGGCAGGTAAGTTGTAAAACATTTCTATAAATATGATGAAAATATATACACATGGTGGGGTTGGTTTTATTGTAATTTGTTTCAATGATAAAAGTAGTCAATAGATTCTTGAATATCTTTGTATAAGCATTAAAGGGATCAGAAAATGTACAACAAGACGAAATTTTAATACTTGGTATAAATAAAGAAAGTTTAGTCGTTTTGATGGTAGGACCAAAATTATTGTCATTTATTACTATGTTCTTACTTCTTACTATACTATAATTGTCACATTCTTCTTACATTAACAATAAGTTCACAAAGAAATTGTTATTATTAAGTATAATCAAAATATATTCTATGAAATATGAATTAATAAAGTTTTTTAGTTTAATATACTCGCACTTCATAACTAGAGTACCGACGATAGGGGCATCTTCCCCCTAGAAAAAATTTAAACAATTTATAGAGAATAATTTGTATTATGACTAATATAGGTATTTTTCACCTTAAAAATGATTTTTTATTCATTCATTTCAATTTTTTATAATAATAACTTTTTAACTCCACCATGTTCATAACTCAGTTTATATTTGCATACAGACTAGTACCACCGAGATGACTTTTACGGACATATTTGACGTCGATAACAATGGGACAAAAGGATTATCCGAAGACTCTATAAACAAATTACCAAAATGTACATTCGAAAATCCATCCAAAGTGGGTGATCGAAGAGACGAGAAATGCGAAGAGACAAATTGTGCGATTTGTTTGCAAGATTTCGAAAACAAAGAAGAAGGAAGAAAGCTACCAAGTTGTACACACGTATTTCACCTAAAATGCATAGACGAATGGCTTATTAGACAAGCTTCTTGCCCTATTTGTAGAAGGGATGTTTAGCCTTTTAATGAAATAAAAACGTAAGGGACCGGTTTGTCATATTTTGGAAATTAGAATTGCAAACGAAACTTAATTTTTTATACTTAACTTAATTTAACTTGTCCCGTGGTTTGGCCCAATGGTTCATAAGACAGTTGCGTACGATATTACTAAAACCATAGATGTTACTATTTTCTTTTTTTATTTTTCTTTAAATTTGATGCTCGACGTAATATCCAATGCTGCTATCAAAGTTTGGTAACTGTTTTGTAGTATTATGTTATCCTTGATTAGACATAAAATCTTATAAAAATAGTATTATAGACTCGTCGTTGCGTGGGTTTAGTCGGGTGATGTTCTTAAATGGTTATGTGTTTTATTTAATTTGCTCGGTGGAGATAATCGCGAACTTAATATAACAATGGAAAACTGACAATCGATGATGTACAATAGTATACGAGTCAACTAATATTAAATAAAACAATGTTGTCCGTGACATAATAGGAGTCAACACATTTTGTTTATATGTGTTATGTATAACGTAATTTTGTCACCATTCATGTAAATTTCACGTAAATAGTGTGGCTTGTGTCATTATAAAAAGTTAGTCTACAATTAAAAGGATACAACAACAACAACCATTTAACGTTAATTGAAACAAACTATGTTTAACAAACATTCAAACCTAATATTAAAATGACAATAAAAAGCAATTAATGAATAAAATCAAGATTTAAAAAAATTATTAACATATAAGAAAAAAATACATAAGCAAAAAATCCTAATACCAGATGTGATGAAAGAAATCAATGATTTCTATGTAAGCATAATAACGATAGTATACATGTATCAAATTATCAAATATGTCTGGATCAATAAAGAAAGCATATACGGTTTTAAATTCAAACGTCCGAAAACTAAAAAGAGTGTACAGGGAATCATTGATCGATTAAGATGATTGATTAGGTGCGTGTTTGGTTGATGTTGATAAATGTGAGTCGGGTTGTGGAATAGAAAGATCATAAATGACTTGAAAACATAATGTCACGATGATATGATATGATATGAAGTCATGTGTACGAATGACGATATGCCTACCTAAATTAAAGAAATTAACATGTGGCGAGAACCCATCTTAAAAATACTAAGTTACCCACACAAAGAAAATGTAAGTTTTATGTAATGCTTCATGTCATGATGATTTTAAGATGCATAATTTTATATCATCGTATAGTTATTGAGAAACAATGGATATATGTTTTTATTTGATTTATTTAATTTTTAAGATATTTATTTTCCCTTTCTTCGTTAACCAGCATAAATATTTTAATTGAAGCAATATCCATTTGATGATATATCTTGTTATGGAAATCATATAATAATAATAACAATAATAATGTGATATAGTTAGAGTTTGAATAAAACAAAATTACTTTTTAGATAAAATAAATAAGATAGAATGTTAGATTGACAAGTGTCCTTTGAGTTTTAATTAAGTTTAAGAGTACTTTGAGAACTTTGCTTTATCTTTTTAGTGTCATTAATAAAAACAAAAATATATATATAAATAATACTTTAAAACTTGAGTTTCATGATTTTAATGTGAGGTCTTAATGAAACTAAATCCATAAATATGAAGTTTTAATGACATTAAAAAGAGTATGGATGATTAAAAATAAGAATCAAAATTTTTTTTTTAATATTTCATTTCTTTATACATAAAAAGGTTATAGTAGTTTAATTGTTTTTGTAGGTGGAATTCTTTTAATGTCTTAATATTTTTATTACGATGTTAAAAGTACTTATCAACAATGCCAAAATACGTTTTCAAAATAGTTAAATTCTTTATTTTGTCTAAGTTCTCAAAGATAATACAACTTTTAATAAACTTTTAAACCTTTAGCTAGCGATTATAACCTTAGTTGTTTGGGGTAGATTGAGGTAATTAAAACATTAGTCAAAAGTTAGCTCAATTTTTGTTTATTTTTTTACATTGGTAGATACTAAGAATTCTTTTTGGTTTTGTGTTCTATTAATAATCTTAAGTTATGTTGAAACTGTTTTTGGATGTTGTTGTCCATCGATTGTAAATGTATTGTTATTAAACAAGATAAAAACTTATCAAGAGGTACGTAGTATTGAAAAGAAAATTGTACCACAAGCTATTAATAAACACCGATTTGGTGCGACTCAACCCGACCTGATCGTTATCAATTAACAAGTTATACTTAATAACTTGAACAACCTTTTTATCCATACTTTTAACTCTATATGCTAAACATCAAATTTAAAAAATATATATATAATATGTGTGCAACGCACGGGTCTGACTGACTAGTATAAATAATAAATCACCTCTCTCTTTTTTTATCAGTTACCTTCTCCCCTTACCCCAAATTTAATCTCTAAACCTCCATTACTTGTTCAAGCCGCCATCCATATTATTTTTCCTTTCAACAACGAATTTTTTAATAAAATAAATTTAATGACCTATAAAATCCTAATCCCAACAAAAGCAGAACCCACAAATTCAACCCTCAAGGCCCCAACACAAGCAAAATATTAGATCGGTAAATAAATGAAAATCAAGATATGAAATCGTAGGTTCTTATTATACACAATCACACACTTTAGATTATAGGGACTAAGTTGCAGGTTATTCGGTTAACTAGTTATATGTTTTCCGACAACTGAGTTGCAGATATTGTTTTCCATCGTGCATCATCAGTCTCCGGTGTGCATCAAGTGTTTCCGATGTGCATCAAGTCTCATCATCGTTGTGCATCAAAGCTACTAAAGGTTATGCATCAGGTCTACTAAAGGTTGTGCATCAGGTCTTGTATTGTTGTGCACCGGACTTTGATTTTCTATTGTCCATCAAGTATTTCCGACGTGTATTAATTTTTTCGGCGTGAATCAAGCATCCAAGGGGTTACATAATGTTTTCCCAATTAACCAAAATCGTCAGTTGGTGTTTAAAGTGTGCATCAATTGTGCATCAAATGTGTATTTGTTTTAGATTAGTCTTGTAAACTTCCATGCATATTATTTATAAGATTTTGGTTTGTAACAGTGTTAATTTTTCAGATTACCGGGTATGCAATGTGTATGTTGATTTTTCTGAATTTTTGTGTATGTTTGTTTGTTAAAATATAAAATCGGGAAATAATGATTGGCAAATGTCAATTGTGCCCTTCTTAAACATGTAATATGCATTTGACTTATACAAGAAAACTGATCCCATCTCGATCCTATGGTCCAGATTCTAGTCTATTTGTTTTATGTTAAAATTTATTTTACAATTATCATCCCATATAACATTATACTATTGTTATATTTTTCTTATATATTATATATTTGTTACGTTTTTCTTTTCATTCAAGTATGTTTGAACATGTATTAATGAATTATGCTTTTATATGAATAAAAGTATATAAAATTTATAAGAAGATGAAAAAAATGTATTACTCATTCTATAGAATGTTTTTTTTTTCTTTTTATTCAAGCATTTTTTGACCAAATTTTGAAATGACTCGTCATGACCTGAGCTCATTATAGTTTGAACCCGTTTTAACTTAAATCCATTTTAACCTAGTAGCCTAAACCTGTCCGTCCGCTATTTTTTTGCCTATATTCTTTGCTTATACAACAAAGCATAATAAAGTTTTCTTTGAGAAATATGCATCTGTACGCTTGATTGGATTGATACATAGGTTCACGTATGTGCATAACACAAACCAAATTAATTTTGATTAAATTAAGGTTTCTAAACCAAATAAATCTGAAAGTTTGGTGAGCTAGCAAATCTAAACGTTAATATTAAAGTCTTTATTATCGTTGCGGCTAACTTAAATGCTTTTAATTAAAAGTGTAAATGAGTTGAGCTACTCGAGATCGATTCGTTAAAAGCTCAATTTGAGCCGAGCTTAAACGAGCTTGAACCCGAACTTAAACATATATTGGTGCTCATTTAGTAAACGAGCTCGAACAAGCTCGCGAGCCTAAACGAGTCTTTCTTTTATATACATTAAATTATCTTTTATATACCGATACAGCATATAGTTACATACTCATAACTAGTTTCTACATAATACTTAAAATCATTATAGTAAATCTTAATATTCGTGGTTAAAAATTAAACGGAAATAAAATAAATATTATTGATAAGTTAAATAATATAAAATAAACAATATTATATAATAAACGAGTCAAGTTCGAGCTTGTATGATATCAAACAAGCTAAATTCGAGCTCTTTGAATTTTAAATTATCTGAGGAGCAGAGCTCGAACTCGATTCGACTTGTTTACACCTCTATTTTTAACCGGAAGTAAGTTACTGTACGGTGTAAAAGCAATAACTTGTAACCAATATGGAACACGAAAGACACGCATAGGGACTAGGCGGGGAACACCGATAGGAAAGTGTGGGGACGATGGTCTACGAGGTTTAAGAGACGCTATTGATGGTGATAATGTAAGGGTAGGAAAGAGGTGTGTCACATTAATATGTGATTTACAAGTGACACAACTATATTAAGTGGTTTTACGAATTTCAAATCTCAAGAAGTTAGTCTCTAGTTAGTGTTTCTAGTTATCACTATTTGTATTAAAGTTGAACTAATGGTACTTTTATGTTGGTTTAGCGTAACAAACAACAATATAAAAGGTTGGTGCCTTGGTGGGTATTTTCCTTTTCTTCTTTTTTGTAGTTTTATATTTATACAGATTTGAATGTTAAAGCACTTTTACAACTTTCATAACCTTATTATTATGTATTACTCCCAGATTCTCTTTGCTTCATATACAAATCTAGAGTTTTCCAATTTTGTTGTCTTGCCAATACCATCTTTTCCTTTCTTTTCTTTTCCATTAAAATGAAGGTTTTTAGTTTAATAAATACACATTAATACGTGCTAACCAAAAACACCAAGTAACTATGGACTTCTCTTTTATGCGTATATAGGTATCAATGTTTCATATCCATTCGGTGGTATAAAGGGTTTCCTTAGTAGTAAAAATAATTCGTGTATAAGTATGCATTATGGTGTTCGATTAAAATCAATAGCCATAAGACAAACAAAACCAAGATTAATTCTCTGATGTGGTATAAAGGGTTTCCTTAGTAGTAAAAATAATTCGTATCTAAGTATGATTATATAGTGTTCGATTAAAATCAATAGCCATAAGACAAACAAAACAAAGATTAATTCTCCGATAAAATGATGAAAAACGCTTCGTTGATGGTGGTGTCTTTTACAATCTTGCTAATGAATGGTAACTTGTAGTAACTCTTCTACTCTTTACAACCACACTGGTATTGTATTTATAAGTACAAGCTATCGGTCGTATATAACAAAATCACATTTAATTACAAATATTAGGATTGTATGCAACTCTCTAATGATGGTTGGATTAATAAAGATTATCGTTTTATGTTTCAGGGATTTCACACTCGAGAGGTGCACATTCATCAGTTAATGTTGAAGTTCCGGTTGGGAATTCTATCGGAAAGATGGTAAACATTGGACAATTATGTCACCATGATAGCAACTGTGCATCGACTTGCCCCATTTACAGAATATATGCTTGTGTCTAGGCGAATGATTTTGCTACGTACCTCCTAAATGAATATTTGTTGGTAACTTATCATATGCGATAACGATCATAATGTATAAACAGTAATTAATAGTGATATAGTGTACTTAGTATTATGAACGTATGCTTTCTTTAATCAGCTTGAGATGTTTACAAAATAAAAATTTATGACCCATTTGTTGGAACTGAAACTAGTTATTGCTAGTTTCAATTTCAATAGTCACATTTTCTTGCATAATAGATGAACAAAAAGATATACTGAAATCTAAGGGCAACAAATGCATTATCAAGTTAAACGCCCTCTATATGTACTATGTATCTCTAGAGCTAAATCGTAACGTGGCACATTAGCAATCAGGGTGCATGTATGAAAAATAAAGATTGATTAGTGTAATGATGAATTGGTTCTAACAGGGTTAAATTGGGTTGATATACAAATACTTTCATACTATTAAATATATTATATAGAAACACATACCATATTTACAGTGATTACAACCACAATCCTATATGAGTACCAGGTATTTGTGCACTCATTTCTTCTTGTTTGTAGCAGATTTCTTCTTTGCCTTTTTAAACCCTGTTCCGCTCTCCTGGCAAAAGAATGCAACTTTCAGCAACGCTAATAAAAGAACTTAGCAATATTCAATAAGAGCTACATTGCTTAAACTGATAACTTCCAAAAACCAACATCGAACGAATGCTTTTTAATTCAAAAGGTAAAAAGAGAACAGAGAGCACATGCAAACACAATTACCTTCTTGTACTGCCAGTATGCAACTCGGCCAGTCAGCTCCTGACCCTTTTTACCAACATAGACCTGAATGTAACAACCAAATAGTGCAAAATATATAAATCAAGTATGAAACATAAACCATATAAGTGCAGCTTAAAATATTGAAACGATAAATTTATCAGTCTTCCAGTATTTTAATTTTCCTTGACTCAAGTATGACATATAAACCAAAAACATATTACATTAGGCTCTTAATGACCCATACATCTGCACCACAGAAGACCTGAAAGCAGCGGATATACAAATGATCGACAGAACTATAAACAAAACGGATGGTTTCCTATTACCCTTAGATCTACAGTGACAAAATGAATGGGACAAATAACTGGTCAATAGTAGTTTTTGGGTGGACCCGTAAAGTTTTTAGTTCAATTGCTATATATGATCAAGGTACTAATTACTATAAAAATTACAGATATTTTTGTAGTACAGTACTTTTCTTATCTTTTTAATAAATTACATAAAGAGGTCCTATAAGCATTAAAAATACACGTCTGGTAACTTTCAAATCATTTGACCTTTTTGTGACAAAATTATTTTATTTTACCCATGTGATTTGTTGGAGATTGCCACCTCTACTTAGATCCAAAGCGCTTGAAATGACTATTATAAAAAAACTGGATATCATTTGACATGATAATCGATCCAGATCTAGAAGGAAATCTGAACTCTGAACAGACAATTATAACATACCAAGTAAAAAATTCAACTCACTTTCTTTCCATCCGAGCCTGTTAACCAGCACCCAGGAGTTTGATGAGCTCCATGGACGTTTCTCTTCGCAACTCCTTTTGTTGCCACTTTATTAACACCAAGCTTCGGATTCACCCAACCTTCAGACATCTCTTCAGTCTTTGATTTTATTGAATTTCTCCTTCTACTAAAGCTTTTGTTAGCAACGTCTTTTGAGCTTTCACCATAGCTAAATTGTCCCCTGAATTTTGATATACAAATGTGTCACTGACAAGAATACACTGTAAACCATTAAGAAAATCATAAAGCGGGGCTGAGTTTACATGTAATCAATCTTTGATGTACAGGGCTTCTCAAAATCTCTGTTCGGCATGTTATCCGAAGGGGAAAAATTAGGTAAGCGACTGCGAACAAGCTCTTGAATCCTTGGGTCGTCATGAAAAAAATAACAATGAGCAGGGGAGAAATGTTCACGTGGACTTCCTGTAGCAGACAACTCAACTGATTCAACAACTTTTCTCTTCTTAATTAAACCTACATGTTGAGGAAGGTCAGACTTCTGCTGATTAAAACACGACTCATATCCATTACATTTCCTACTAACACAAGGATCATCAGAATCTGAGCCAGAATCAATCAACCTAAAGCCTCTAATAGGACTGACTGCTAACTCCAGAAACACCACATTTTGATGATCATCTGATACCAGCAATAATAAAAACTCTGACCATCAAAAAATGTTGCAACGTAGATAATTTAACCACAAAAAAAAAGTATTTTCTTTCATTAGGGCATGTAATTGGCTTCTATACGTCACTTTAAAATAATACTTAGTTCAACAGATTACAAATACACACGATAATACATACATATAATACATGAAGAAAGTTTTTGAAAACATCAAAAAGTTAGTGTTGTAAGAACCAAAGGGGCCTCGGCCTAGCGGTATAAGAAGGACCCATCAACAAAGAGGTCGTGGGTTCAAGCCTCACTTGAGGCAGTGAGTGTATATTTGTTGTTCTACATAATATGTGAGTTAGGTTGTAGGACTGCCGTTCTAAAAAAAAAAAAGTGTTGTAAGGAACCCGAAATTATGAACAATTGTATATACTAAATCTTAATTTTTGCATAAAGTCAAAAAATTTGCATAAAATTAAAATATATCGTATATAACTAATAATATCGCATGAAATTACCAACTATCGCATAAAACTAGAACAAACGCATAAAAAGAAAGATCTTGCAGATAATTAAAAAATACAGCATCAATTTAAATTTCGCATAGATAAAAATAGTTAGCGTAAGAAAAAAAATTCTCATAAAATCATACAATTACCACAGCAGTCATCAATAACCGCCGTAGAGTGCAATTCCATCTCAGCATTGCCCGGAATCGGTAATGACGTGGCACCGACGTTGAGTACACGTCGGAGTCGCTTCAGCTCCGTATGTTGGTCCAGATATTCAGGCTCCGAATCATCAGCACTTAGGGTTTCAACATCGTCATCGTTATCTTCGACTGTTGTCGCAGCAGCTACAGAGAACTTATCGGACGAGCTAGTGTTTCTAATTAAACTTGAAGTACTGATTTGGGGCTCCGAATCGAATAGGCTAAAATCAAAACCTAAAGAAAATGAAGGTGCTTCAAAATCAGCCATGAATCAATCCAAATGCGCAACGTCAGTGCCGTTTATACAAAAGCTGGTGGAATACAAATGTGATCCCTATAATACGCGACTATTGACAATTCTAGTCCGTAAATTATAGAATGTTGATCAACATTCATTTTCAAGTAAACAGTTTGTATCCTGATTCGTCTCATGAACATTTAAATTGGAACGAGGAAACTAACCGGAAACGCACTACAGCCTCGCACTTTAAACTACAGTGGGCAATTTCTAGTGTGCATTTTTTTCTTGTTAATCCAAATGAAATATCTAAAATTTCGAAATATTTTCTATCAAATATTTTGATAATACTCACATTTAACTCTACATTCTTAGTTGAATTAAATATTACAATCATTATTTATCGAACAATTCTTTTTATCAAGTCATACATCTTTATAATATAAGTGTTTACACTGATATAATACTTCGTTAAACTTAACATATAAAACATTCATATAATCAAAAGAAACTTGTATCCCCAAATGAAAAAAATCTTTGAAAAGTTTTGTGTCCAATACATACACACACAAACTCATAAAAAAAAATTTTTGACAATAACTTAATTTTTGCAAGCGTAGTAAACAAAAACCTCAAAAAAGAACCTAAGATTTTTATTTACTTAAAAAATTTCTCATTGGAAATTCTCTCATTATCTTTTAATCTATTTAAGAAGTTTTTTGATTTTCAAATTTTATTGAGTTTATATAAATTTTGAGTTAACTCCTATTTGAATATTGTTATATTAAGTGAGATGATAAATAATGTTAAATATCTTTATTTACTTAAAAGATTTTCCATTGGAGATGCTCTTATTTGTTTTTTTTTTCTTTTTATCTATTTAATAGTTTTTTTAGTTTGGCGCAAAATGAGATGATAAATAATGTTACATTAAATATTTACACAATTTTAATAATACAATTTACAACAAAAACCTCTTATTATATTATTTTAATATTTTAATATAGCCACTATAATCTATTTATTTTAGAATGTGCTCAATCTATTTTGTCGATACTACAACTTTACATGTTTTTTTCGTTCATATGATTTAACCAACAAAAATTTAAGTTAATTTTAATACTTTTGTAAAGTAAATTTCATAACTGCCATTTATTTCTTCCTATAATAATTCATAACTAGTTTTTGAAATACTTGAACGATAAGAGTAACAAACAAAATATCATGGCAACAATATTAACAAATATAAATAAAGCTAGTCACTTATTAGTTATATATCATTTACCGAAATTAGATTGTACATGTATGTAGGATTTATTGTATAATTTTTTAAAAACTGTTAATCCAAATATAATAATGAAGTGGAATGAGAATCATAATCATTTTGAAACTCATCTCAAAGACCTTAATTTTGAGGGTTTCATTCTCAAATTTCAAAAATTACATCCCTACAAACACATTCAACCTCTTCGTTCTCATTCTTATTCCCACGTATCAAAATCCTTAATCCAAACTCACCATAACTGATATGAATAATAAACAAACTATAATAATAACAATATTAAATAATATAAAATAAGTTAAACACTTCTCATTGTCATTTCCACATACCAAAATTCTTAACTCAAACGCGCCATAAACTATTACATAAATAATATTAACAATTAATATAAATAAAGTTAATCGCCTATCATCATATCATTAATTTATTTTTAATTTTACATACATGTAGGATAGATTATAGAATTGCATAACCGCACAAATTTTCTTAATTCCTGTATAGATAATCAACATGTCTGTTGTTATCAAATTCTCACATATCAAAATTCTTAATCCTAACACACCATAAATGATATGAATAATAAGCAAACTATAATAATACCAATACTAAATAATATAAATAAAGTGAATCACTTTTCATTGTCATTTTCAGTATCAAAATTCTTAACTCAAACACATCATAAACAATATGAATGATTAATATAAATAAAGTTAGTCACTTATCAATTATATGTTATTTATTTATTTTAAATTGTATATATGTGAGATGTGAGGTATATTATAAAATTATAAAAGAAAACAAACAAACAAAAAAAAAAAAAAAAAAAAAAAATAACTAAATGACAAAACGATATTGTCAATCAAGTACCCAAATATTATTATTTATCACTGTAATGCAATTGGTATTCTTTACACCTATGTATAAATCAACATAATTTATTCGCAACAAATACGAAACACCTAATAATTCGCTACAAATTCTCTTGCTTACAAAAATCGCCCTTAACCATCACATTACGTGAATCAAGGATGGATAGATTCATAATAAGAGAAAGCTATCTTATCGATAACAGATTCTTCACATTAATTTCAAATAACATTTTTATTACCGCTAACTTTCTGCTTGTAATTTGACGCTAATCCATTATCCAACAATTGATCAAAGGACACACTTTCAGAGGCGAAAGGCCATAGGGAGATGGCCTAAGCAATCCATGGATCTCCAAAAACAGATTATGGGATCGCAATATACTAAACACCCTTTAGGAATTATCATACTTGATGAGCGATCACAATATCCAAACACCCACTTGGCGATGGTAGTTGGATGATAAAAAAAAACCCCATCATGATATACAAAACAAATGTAACTCGTCAAACCCACGTGTATTCGTATATAAGTTTTAAGAATTCTAGCAACAATCCATTGTGTTCAGTCAATAGGAAATGGACATCAATACACATCAAATTCAAATATTTGTCAACACTCCATTGTTTTCCTTTCTCCTCAATTCACTATATGCTTGCCATAACCCCAACCAACCATTGGGTTTTACGCTCATCACAAGCTTCGCAAGCTGACATGCGAAAATGTATGTTGAAACGAATAAAGTTCTGCTTTTCAGCCTAGTTTGAGTGCTGCAAATGACTTGGCAACGTCTATTGCTTCATCTACATGCTTTATATCAGGTCCCTGGAAAAGAAAACAAAAAAACATATCATCATGAGCAAAGGTATGGCCAATCCCAACTCGTCCACAGCACCCATGTTGCCAGCTATTATGGAACTTAAACAGTAAGCTAGAGAGTAAACAAGCATACCTGGCCTTGAGCAAGACCGCCCTTCCCTCCACCACCTTTGCCTTCCAGTGGCTTCAACGCCACCTTCAGCCACTCTAAAACCTTCAACTGGTTGCTTTTATCACTTTTTTCCGGCACACCAGCACACACTAAGGCCTTCTTCAATTGTTCATCTGTGCTAAAAACCATCACCGCTATTCCCTATCCACCACCAAAAAATGAAATATGTTCATAATATCAATACATTAAAAACCAGATAATATATGGATTTTTCTACCAACCTTCTGTTCCATGACTTTCACAACTGCTTCACGAATAGCAGCAGTATCGGATCCTACAGCAACATGTGAAATGCAGAAGGGTACCCCTTCAGAAGAAGCAACTTCTGCTGCCTTAATTGCAGCTTCAACAGCTTTGTGAATGTTCTCTTCAGCAGTCTTCTTTTTTGCTTTTATTACTAAATTCTGAAATTAAAACACCCCATTATCATCTTTTAACGATAGGTGACAGTGGCAGATTAAACTTGCATTATAAAAGGATAGGATTTACCTGAAGAATAGAGATTTTCGCCTTTAAATCAGACTTCTTTGCTGACGGAATAGAGGCAGACTCTACTTGACCATTTAAAGAGGTCACTTTCTGGAATAAAAAAGAACCGTACACATCAAAATCATAAAACTTTAAGAAACATATTTTAAAAAACAAAATACGAAAGCAAAGAGAAACACAGATAAAGTCTAGAGAAGAGTCAAGTTTGCAGTTAGTGTTGTGAACAGAGAAGGTGAAGACAAAAACTAATAGGTCAAAACAAACCGATTCTAAAGTGTGTCAAGTGGGTCAAGATTAGGCCTGGTTGACACACCTATCATTTTCTTTTGACTCCATAAAATAAAATGCAACTCTAACATTCTATTAAATATCAATTAACTAGATATATAGAGAATTGTACGATGAGAAAGTTCAAAAACTAATTAAAATGGTGATGATTTGGCCTATGGGACAATAGTAATAGATGCTTACAACCTCTCCTAAATTGCTATGTTCCACAAAAAAATGATTGCTCCTACTATTTTACAAGTAGAATTTTCATAATGAAATTTCATACTCAAATATTTATGACATCAAATAAAAATAACAAAAAGTTTTAGTGGGCCAACACAACTCGACCTGGATCATTTTGACCTGCAAACACTTCTAAACCTTTATAGTATATACCTCTTTGGATCAGTTGTTTCACCGAGAGAAAACCTAATATCACCCAGCACTGTTCATTTGGGGCAACATTGCCCCTTCTATAAACTAAATGACCAACCTGTTCAAGAAGGCTTCCTTCCAGCTTCGATGCCTGATCAACTTCCTGCTCGAGTTCAGCTGCCTTTTTAATAGCCTCAAAAGCATAATCTGTTGTTACAGCAGTAACTCTTCGAATCCCCTTGGCAATTCCCTCCTCAGACAATAGCGCAAAAGCCTTCGCCTCTCGTGTATTTGAAATATGAGTCCCTGGATAAACTCATAAAATTTAATATTCAATATAAGAGATAAAACAAGCTTTATATAAGTCACCGGTATTCAAAATACACGTACCTCCACATAGCTCTGCAGATATGGACACCCATTCTTCATTTTCAGGATCAGCCAAAAGATCGTCCACTTGTCGACCAATTGCAACAATCCGAACTGGATCAGGATACACCTATACCACAAAGGAAAGTTCAGTACCCGTTAGATGCTGAGATTTCAAAACAGTGCGCTACATAAAAGTGGGAATTTTGGACACATTTGTATGGCAACGGGTCCATCTGGTTTGCTTTTTACTGGTAGCGGATCAAACTTGGAAAAATAAAAAGTTCAATGAAGCCAAATATATGTAAATAACTGAGCGGGTTAAACGTGTTCTCAAATGCCTATAGATTCATACATCGTTTTGTTTAATACAAATTATATAATTACTCTAGCAATACTGTTTTCAAATAAAGCTTAAAACATTAACTAATTATAAAAATATGTCGGTGGGTTGACCCAACCAAACCCGTTTTGACTCAAGACAAAATTTACACACTTGTCCTAAACCTATTTTGGCCCACCAACCATTACCCAACTTGCACGACAAACCCATTTGTTCCCTCTAACACTACAAATATAAATGAGGATTTCAAACTGCTTACTTCACCAAAAACTGCCCGTAAACCATTAACTCGCTTAGCATCGGCCAGGCTCGCCTCCTTTGCAGAAACATCTAATTCAGCTGTGATTTGTTTGTTCACAATGGATTCAATTCTACGGAGGTCCTCTGGTTTTACGGGTTTCCCTGAATAAAGTTTCAAAGTATTTATACATGATTGTGGTTACAAAATAAAGTGCTATTAGGCTTACCATGGGAGAAGTCAAATCTTAATTTTTCTGGAAGAACAATGGATCCTTTCTGATCGACATGAGTCCCAAGTACTTCCTGCAAATAAATTGCAATGTTAGGAATACAAAATGATTTACCAAGGTGACAATAAAAATTACTTAAGTTTCATTTTGAATTACCCTGAGAGCAAAATTTAACATGTGTGTACAGGTATGATTGGGAGCAATGCGTTGACGCCTTTCATAGTCAACCTATACGAAGATTGCCAAAAACATTAAGCAAAACATCCAAAACACCGTAAATAGAGGTGGCAAAAACCCCTGGGTCAAGCAAGTTAGGTAACGAGCCAAAACGAATAATTTTTGGTGCTGGTCAGATCAGCCTGGTCGCATAAATCCAGAAGCTTTCATAGAGATTTAGCATGTTGAATATGATGGCAGAAAACAATTTATTTTAATAATAACCCTGGTTTTTCAGAAAATCAACATCCATTAATAATACACTTTAACCGACTTTCAACCCGTTAGACTCGTTTCCTTTTAAACTTTTCTTTGTCCTGTTTGACTCATCAGAGAAAATACATACCCAACTAGACACATAAGTGAAGGAGTTGAAATTGATATTCTGACCATAAGCATCAGATCTGCTACATACATCAGCCTCTTACCTTGCAAATTACTTTATCATCCACATGAAACTTGGCAGACTCCCCAGTAATTTTACCAAGATGTATCACAAAACCACCATAAACTTGAACATTACAAACTTCAAATGATCCAAAGGAGCCTTCAAGTAGTCCAGTATCAAATATCTAAAATACCAGTAAACCGTGTCATACTTTGAAGCACATTTGTCCACAAAAAGAAACAAGTAAATAGTATGGAACACCAAGTTTAGAGGATAAACAGCACTAACCTGACCACCTTGCTCAGCATAAAAACTGGTGCTCTTAAGAATTATACCAACATCAACACCAGCATCAGCACATTCCACGTACTCGTTGCCTGTGTAAATGGCTTTTATCTCACTTTCATGCTCCTGAAATTGGGATCTATCATCATCCTACCTCAAGAAAGTTATACTTGCAGGCAATCAAGTTTTTAGCAATATGAACAAAATTTGTAAAATCAAACTGTAGAAGGCCTAACAAGATAAATAAATAAATACTTAATCATCAGTGGATAAGAATATAAGTAAACCAGCTCGTCTACATACCTTAAACCATTCAAACTTATAACTATCATTCGTTGTAGGGACCCCTCTTTTACGCAGTGCTGAAGTCGCATCTGCATCCATGACAATTGCCACAGCAGCTTGCTGTCACAATACCGTATTGGTTAATTAGAAAGCATTAGCAAAATGGCTCCCAGTTTAAGTAACACTCTTTAACATAAGTGTCACTGTAACTTACAGCCCTTAAGCTGTTCAAGATAACAATACAAGCGGATTTTTGTCAATAAGCTACTTTTTATGGACATACAAAAAAAATTCACAAAGCAAAACAATTAACCTTATTCTGAGCATTCCTCGATCTTTCTCTAGCTTCATTCATAGCAATATTGAATCCATCAACATCAACCTCTAATCCCCTTTCTTCTGCCATCAGCTGACATAAGAAACTATAGGTTAATAGAATAAACATTATATGAGAAAAAACATAAATCTCAAAGGAGCCAACACACACCTGTGTCAGATCCAATGGAAATCCAAAAGTATCCCACAACACAAATGCATCCTGCAACCAAGAGATACCTTCAAAAATTAGAAACAAAAAAACATCAAAGTAAGACTCCAGATGATGAAAAATTAATTAAAAAAAAAAAGAAACTCACCTGTCCACTAAATTTCTTCCCCTGAACATCTTGAACTGTCCTCTTAAACTTCTCGATTCCCTATCGTCAACCATGGTCATTTTAGTCATTATACACTATTAATATTTTCTCCTCATTCCTTATTTACTTGGGACAAATATATATATATATATATATAATTCGTTCATAATAGAACAGAACCCCATTAAACATTTTTTCTACATAAATGCAAATCAGGGAGTAAGGTCAATTCGTTGAGTACCTTTTTCATATTCTCACTTCTATTCTAATTACATTCGGAGCAAACATTAATTAGTATCAATAAAAACCAAGCTTACATGAAGTAATGTCCTCCCAAAACTTGCTTCCTCTTCAGCTATAATCTCTCTAATGTTTGCCTCTTGTTGTTTTAGCTCAGGAAAAACATGCCCCATTGAATCCACCACAACTTTTACCAATCTGAATCCATCATCACAAAGAGTTACCACAAATCATAAACCTATAGAGCACGTATATTACAATAAACTGTATAATTAATGTGAATCAAAACGTTATAAGCTACCCATTGAAAAATCCTTGCTGTGCTTTCAGTACTTCAGTTCCATAACGTACAGCACGGCGAAGAATACGACGAAGAACATATTCACGCCCTTCATTGCCTGTATATCAAGAATATTAACAAGAAAATTAGGGCAAGTTATGTGGCACAATAGATCATGCTAATTGAGATATGCACATGAAACAAGTTTAAAGTACTAATCTTTTGACACCGTGAACAAATATGAGGAAGTAAAATGGAAATTTTTTTAACACTATAAGACCGCAAAGTACATTAAAGCAGGTTTAGATTCAACCTGGACGTGAACCATCTGCAATGGCAAATGAGAGAGTTCTAACGTGGTCAGCAACAACTCTGTACGCCATGTCAATTCCGTCAACATCATCTGGACCCACTTTGCCTGTATATGGTCTAGCGCCAGTTGACTACCCAAAAGCAGTCAAAAATGCTCAACAAAATGCATATTGGAACTAACGCATGTAAAGAAGAGTACATAAAGGTATATTTATATTACATGCTGGATCGCATCAAAGATAGGTACGAAGACATCAGTATCATAGTTGCTCATCTTGTTCTGAAGAATTGAAGTCAATCTTTCGAAACCCATACCAGTATCCACGTGTTTGGCAGGTAAAGGTTTCAAGGAACCATCAGCTTCCCTGTTAAACTGTGTAATAAGAAAAAAAAAATCAAAATGTATGATAGATAAAGCACAAAGGCTAGGCATTCTTACATACGAGAAAACAAAAAAAAAGAGAAAGAGCTTTACCTGAATAAAAACATTATTCCATATTTCGATCAATGTAGGGTCATCATTGTTAACCAAATCTGCACCATCGCGACCACCAATTCTATCAAAGTGTATTTCAGTACACGGTCCACATGGCCCAGTATCACCCATCTCCCAGAAGTTGTCCTACCATAAAATTAACAATTGATTAAACTGGATTAGTTGGCTCTTTTGGTTTACAAAATATTGGTGTTTTATAAACACTTAGACAAATGACGTGAGAACTTACTTTACAGCCAAAAGGCAAAACTCGTGCAGGTGGAAGATATTTGAGCCATATATTTCTAGCTTCATCATCAGCAGGAAGGCCCAATTTCTCATCACCGCCAAAATAAGTAGCATAAATCCGATCAGTAGGTAGCTTAAATACCTGCAAATCAATAGGCAATAACCAAATAAACATTTGGAAGAAAACTCCAAGAGTACTAAGCAAGTTTGAGCATAAAATGGGGTACAGCATTCTGTGGATACCCTTGTGAGAAGCTCCCATGCCCATCCAATGGCTTCCTCTTTAAAATAATCACCAAATGACCAGTTACCAAGCATCTCAAAGAAGGTGTGATGATAAGTGTCTTTGCCAACATCATCAAGATCATTATGCTTCCCACCAGCTCGGATACACTTCTGTGTGTTGCAGGCACGGGTCAGTTTGCTCAATGAAGTGTTAGGATCAGCAGTACCCAGAAAGATAGGCTTGAACTGATTCATACCTGTAAATTACAATAAATAATAATGATAATAATAATAATAATAATAATATAATAATAATAATAATACTAATACTATTAAGAATGATAAGAATAATAATAATAATAATAATAATAATAATAGTAGTAATAATAATAAGAATAGTAATAATAATAAGAATAAGAATAAGAAAAAGAAATTATAATATGATACCATCAATTCAAACCCTAAAAATCAGCAACAGCATATATTACTGAAAGCAAAATAATCATTGCTCTTAATTAAACTAATTTTGAATGTGATTTTTTAACTATTTAGGATCAGAACAATCTAAATTTGGATGATTAAGATAGAGTTTCCGTACTCGCTTTTATGGTACCTATACCACCTACAAATGTCCCTAACATACCGAAAAAGAATTTCTTGAAATGTCTCCAGTATCAATTACAAAACACTCTTTCTTCAAAATTTTAATCCACAAATTAATCTTTTGATATCTAATATATTGCTCTTTAATCTCCGAAATCCAAATAGATAACTACTTCACAAAGTTCAACATCAACATGTCCTTATCCATAAAATGTACGTATTACAGAATTATAAACCTCAATCCCTAAAGTACTAGATAGTTCTCATTAATTCGATCAAATTGTCAAACTACACATCTATTTCCAAACTTACCTAGTAAACGTACAAACATGTATCTAATGTGTATATATTGCAATAATAAATCAAATGATATGAAGAGGTTTAACATACCAGCATTAGCAAACAGAAGTGTGGGATCATTAACAGGAACAACAGGACTTGATTTCCAATACACATGATTCCTTTCTTCAAAAAACTTCATAAAACTATCTCTAACTTTATTCGCCGGCCATTCAACCTCAATCGCCACTTGTGAACCCATACTCTTCACTGAATCAACAGAAACACCAGTTGATGAGTTAAACCGACCTAAAATATTATTCTTCTTAGAAACCCTAAATTTCGAATAACCGACGATTGTGCGGTAACTCAACGCTAAGTTTAAATTACGAGCAAACTGAACCTTCATCCATCTGTAATTATTACGATTTCGAGAAAATGAAAGTACGGCGGTGATAATCGTTGACTAATTGACGGCGTTTTGTGAAATGATACGGCGGCGTTAGAGAGTGAGGGTTTAAGGGTGATCGGATAAATAACTAGAAGTTAGCCACTAACTTGGGTCTTCTATGTTAATTTGAAACGACGTAGTATTGTGTCGTAGGCTTAGCGTCCGTATTTGGGTCTCGAATCGCTAATTAATTGGTCGGCCCAATTAAATTGTTGGTTTTGTATTCGATTTGTTTTATTAATTAAGATTAAGATTAAGAAAGGAGAAAAAAAAAATTTGAGAACATCAAGAGGCAATAGTTATTCGCAACAATATGTAGTTTCCTTTTCAAGAAAATAACGTTCAAATTTTCAAGTTTTAAGATTTAAGAATAAAACCGATAATGATTTCATTTTTAGACAAAGTGGCATGATATAATTATCAATCGTACGTTGTCATCTAATAATTTTGAAATGATAATCATCATAAATAGTAGGTTCATGTTAATTCGGTTCGAACATGATTAGTTTTGAACATTGTTTGCCCACCTTTGAACAGATCTTGAGTTGGTCATCAAACAGCCTAAAGTTAAAACAGTGAAGTATAAGAAAAGAGACACTAAATACATGTCGAGTAAGTATTAGCATATGACATTCTTTAAACATGTGAACATGCTACTTACTTGTATATGTCTTTTTTGTGCTTTCAATATTGAACAAACTTCATTGACCAACAACATAAGAAAAATAAGGAATAATACAACATGACAATTCTAAACATATGTTATAATTTGGTTTTCTCCTGAAAGTGGATGATATTAGATTACAAAGGTTTTGTTGTTTCACATCATAACCACGTAAGAAAATGTAAACGGAGTACTACTTTATTAACGAGACACTATATGCCATGTGGTATGAATTAAGAGTGATGTTTTTCATGATTAAGATTATTTTAAGTTATCTGAAAATTAGTTTCTTGTAACTTTACATGATAGTTCAATAAGAAAAGGTGTTGTAATTGTGTGAGGAACTGTGACTTGTTTAGTTATATGAACCGGTGTCTAAGTAATTGGAGTACACCTTGAAATGGTTAATACGATAACTTATAAAAGATGATTGTAAATATTTACTAGTACGTCAACTGGTTAATGCGGATGATTTGAAAGTTGTTGGTCACAAAAATGCTCAAGTTCGCTTATTCTAGAGTTTGTTTCAACATCAAGCAAATTTGTTATAAGATGTCTATGAATACGCCTCCTCTAATTTTCTGATGAAATTACTCCCTAATCAATATTTTTCTAAAAATAAATAAATTTGTAACATATTTTTTGTTTTATTTCTATAAAAAGTTTGTGAAAAAATATTTTTAGCAATAAAGTTTACAACAAATTTGTGTTTGTTTATTTTTATTTAGACTGCGCTTTTTGTTGAGTTGCAAGTCTTAGAATTATTTGTTATTTGAATTTTGTTTTATAAAATAATTTTTAATTATTATATTTCACAAAATCAAAAATAATATATATATATATAAGCATGAGATATAGTAAAAACACATTGTTTAAATAAAAACACTGAAAACGGAAATAAAGTTTCACTCCTTCGTAGAATTTTGTGAAGTCAAAAAATAATTGTTGGTACACTAAGTTTGTATTAACTAACTAAAAATATAAAATTGTAGAAAGTGGTTGAAAAAAAATTTTCTCGAGTTTAAAGTTTTATTGATTTGATAATAACTTTACAATTGTTCACTGCGGAATTAAGACAGTTGAAGCTAATATAAGTAAACAATATTTGATGACAAATTTAAATACGATAAGTCACTCAGCACAAGGAAGTTGATGACTGTCAGTGATCAATACTAACTTAAGTATTGACATAATGTTCGTTGGCTAACAGGAGTGACTACTCAAATCAAATATCGTAGTTAATGCTTTTTCGGACATTTAATATGGTTGTTGAGATGGGTATTTATAGTGTGATGAATATCCGAACTGATACTTCAAACCCTAACACGTGTTTCAACAGATGAAGAAGGTTCAATGTAACTTCCAATGATTTAGATGTAACATTACATCCTATGAATACAATTATTGTTGTCCTATAATCATAAAAAGTGATTTACTTTTTCTGTAAAGGTAATATTAGCGGTTATACATATCTTTACACAAGATATATACAACTATTATATACATTTGTGTGCTACTCTTCTCAAGTCTACATGGTATTTGTCAAACCCGTTATACTTTTAGATAATACACTTAATCGTTGGTCAAAAGATGAGAACACTAAATCCCACTTCAGTGTTGACTTCTCCCTCTTTGTCTACCGTTTTTGACTTAGACAAATGTTTCAGATGGTATTTATCGGTTTTAGACTCTTTAACCTGGTCTTGGAGTAAAGTGTTAAATCAATAAGTGATATGAACATAAGATTATACTAAGCTATGTTGCCGCTAACATATGCAGCGATATTAAAACAAAACGGATTAAAATCCAAAAGTCAATAATTTATTTTATCATAAGGTTTGTTTCACAATAATCAACGTCAACATATATACATATATATAATGTTGGGTTCCAGTGAAAACAACATGTTAGAAAAAACAGTGAAAACACATCCTAGCCATCCATTTTAAATCAAGGTTCGAAATGGATGTGACATTTTTGTAATTATTGAGAATTTCAGGAAAAGAGCAGTGACATTTTCATAAATAATTAGAAATTCAGTTAACATTTATCTTTCGCTTTTACTATGAATCATTATCATTATTTATTTATTTTGTTCAAAAAAGTTCTTAAAGAATAAAGTCTGTCTTTTTTGTTCACGGAGATTAACCTTTGTTTTTTCCAGTTCACATTACTTTCTAAAATTATACAACTTTATATTTAACATTCACAGTTTAGGATAACTTGTTTGAACTAATAAAAAATAAACATTCAACACTTCAAACATGTTGTTAATAGATAAAAAATAAAAAATACTTCATCATTTACAAACTTTTTGTGAACAAAAAAATAAATTTTCATGGGTTTCCAAACTTTTGTAAAGGTTAACTGAACTTTCTAATATTTACGAAAATTCCACGGCGTTTGAAGTTTGAACTTTAATTTACAAAAATTTCATCGCTAAAATCATGTTTTTTCATCATAATGGAAGTCTAGGATTTGTTTTCATTATTTTCTTACATGTTGTTTCACTGGATCCCATGCGTATGTATATACATATGTCCATATATATATGTATGTGTGTGTACATATATATATATATATAGGTTCAGCTGTATATGTTAAAATGAGAAGACTAAATATTGTAAAAACGACTTTAAAATTGCATTTTCAATATAATCTCATACATGATAGGCTTTTGTCATTTTGAGAACTTTATGGGGCAAAAAATCAATAGATTATACACAAAACGACATTACGTGAAATTCATAACAACTATTACGAGAAAGATAAAAATAACTATGACTCGATAAGGTAACCAGTGACATGAGTAACCAGTGGCGGATCCAGTGAAGGGTAACTAAGGGCCAATGCCCCAGATGCCCAAAAAATTTATGCGAAACTTGCCTTCTCATCCAATGTTTCAAAGGTTATGGACCAATTAGTCCCTGACCTTAAAGAAACTTAGCCCCCAACCTAAAAGAAATTGGTGCTTAGATGGAAAGTATACAAAAAAAAAGCAAGAAAATTCAATAAATTCTTTACGTCGAGTTTATTTAAATAGAGGAGAGGAAGACTGGAAATTTTTATTTGGTGGCGATGTGGGATATTTTCCCGACTATATTTCAAACTCTCTCATTTTATAGTGCTAATGAACAAATCAAGAGATGATTCTTCTAGAAAAATTATTATCATGTTATTATTCAATACAAAACTTCATTAAAAGAAACTTAGTACAAGAACGTTACCCTTTTTGCTCGTGTAAATACGATGCCACTAGTATACTTTATAACTCTTCTTTTATAAGAAAATATTGGTAAAATGTTAAATTTGAACGGGTTCAGAAGCTTTAGGATACACGTAACATAAATTTGAAACAACTAAAAACAACGTTGATTGAGCTTAGTTAACAAGTTTATTATATATGAAAATTTGAGAATGAACATCGACTTTGCGGGTCAACTAGACCGACCCATTTTGACATGTACTACAAACTACTCGTTATAGAGCACC
Organism: Logfia minima; assembly: GCA_963921325.1. Taxonomy (NCBI): domain Eukaryota; kingdom Viridiplantae; phylum Streptophyta; class Magnoliopsida; order Asterales; family Asteraceae; genus Logfia; species Logfia minima. Next base: position 3,888,975 of record OY992763.1, on the reverse strand, counting down.
CTCTATAATAATATTTTCTAAATCCTCATTGTGTATAACAAATATATGAAAACTTTTTTACACATATATTACGTTAACTTATAAAGTATACGACGAATAGTCGAACGCAACTAATACATTCATCCATTAAACCTAACAATTTGATAAATTTAGTTGTAATCAAATGAAGAGCCATCATGAAATATAATTACTCAATAATTCCAATTTAACTATTGAACTAAAATTAATTTGACATGCTTCTAACACTAAAACACGCATTAAATGTTAGAGGATGTGACATTGCCATATGTATGTACTTTTGTGTAGGACCAGTATTGTAGTTCACCAAACAAAAATGGACTAACCTGCAAATATCTAGCTTCATGGGGAGGCAAAGTACAATTTTACCCTTAAAACATGAAAAATGTTATGCCAAAAAATTAGAAACACAAATTATCGATATTTTTGTTAATAAAACGCCGTAATTAGCTCCAACCCACATTTCATTTCACAGTCTCCTCACTCTCAACAACACCAAAAATCTAGGGTTTCAAATCAAATATGTCAATTTCGCCTTTCATCATCTAAAATCCTAACGGTACGCTTGTTTTTTTAATTCACATCATAATATCCAGCATATGATGTTTATCAGATGTTATTGTCCAGCATTTCGATATTAATTTGCTCGTTTTGTACATTTCCTTATATGAATATAAATTAGTTGTTTAATTCTCAGATTGATGCATGGATGAATGATCTGTACAAGTAATAAGGATCGATTTGGCATAATTTGCACTTAAGTGAGTAAAATTTGTGTTTTTTTTATTAATTTTATGGTAATTTGTGCTATTTTGCATCTTACTCCATCTATGCTACTCAAATTTTTGTATATACAAACACACATATACCTATATATACGTATATGTATGTATGTATGAGTAAAATTTTTATCTTTGTCATTGATCTTATACTAATTTGTGGCATTTTGCATCTTACTTTATTTTTGCTACTGATATTCTTGTGTATATGGTTGACTTTGTTCATATGCTTTCATTTCACAAGCGGGTGCACATATATATATGTATCTATGTTTTTCAGTACTTGATCAATGAGTATATAATGTGATTGCGAGTTAACTTTCATAGTATAATTTTCCTATATGGCGGTAAATCTTTGCAACAGCAGTAAGACTAACTTAATATGCTATTTATTCATTACTCCCACATTTATGTATAACAGATAGATTAATTGTTAACTTATGAATGTTTGCTTTGGCTTGTTATTTATAGGAATTTCGTATTCAGTACAATAACAATCTTCGAATATGTGGTAGGGTTTATCTTCTTCTCTTTGGTTATGAATTTGTGTATTTATTATATGTACAGATAAAAGCTTGAGGCATTTCAGCAGAAAAATCGCATATACTGTCATAGCTGCTGAAGATGGACCCAGCAAACCAAGAAGTAGCACCTGATGTATCACTAATGGCTCCTGAAAAACGAAAACGTGGTCGCCCACGAAAGGATCCTAGTGAACGACGAGCGCAAAGAGCGCGTTCGCAAGCTGCTGCTCGCATGCCTCCTGGTTTGATACAGACAAACAACACTCAACGGGTTGACCCAATCAATGATCCAAATGAAGTTATGATTGGACAGACTATCACTGGTGTTGTTGAAGCAACTTTTGATGCTGGTTACCTGCTCGCTGTCAGGATTGGGAACTCAAGTATCACATTAAGGGGTGCAGTTTTCAAACCGGGCCACACTGCTCCCGTGACTCCAGAAAATGACGTGGCACCTCATGCTGAAATGATTAAAAGGACTGAAATTCCATTCCCAACAGAACTTCTTCCTAAACGTAGACGTAAACGACGCTCAAAAGAGAAAAATATGCAGCTTGTTACGTATGTTGGAAATGGGGTTGACCAGGGTCTTCAAAATTCATCATCTACAGGGAACTACGTTCTAGCCCCCTCGGTTCCACCAGTTGGTGCGAGAGGAACCGTGGTCCCAGTCGTCCTTCAACCACTGAATTTGTCAAATGGTCTATCGACCAATCAACCTGCTCCTCATTTGAGGGCCTCACAAGGCAAGCCGGTACACTCAGTTTTGCCGTTGGCTGTTTGCCCACCGAATGGTTCAACAAGCCAAGCATCTGAGTCTCAAACTAGCTCCCAATTTACAGTTACACCCACGGGGTCTGGAAATGAAAATGCTTCTTTCAAACAAGCGGAAGGGGCTAAGTCAATAAAATCACATGATGTGCAGGAGCGAGTTGTAAAAACAGAATCGGACATTGGGGACATGAATGAGCCTCTTTTTGTTGAACCTCTGCAAACTCGACATACAGTTCACCATTTCCAACCTCCACAAGTAATGGGAGCTGTCATGCATAGTGGACCTGGGAGGATGACAGAACTATTGCAGGTAGAATGTCTGAATTCACTATTTTTATACTTTAAATGTGTTTCTTAAAACAAATTTCTAACCAATAAATTTTGGAATTCCAAATTGGAAAGATGTAACAAACAATAAGGTAAACAAAGACTTAAATATTAGTGTTTTAGAAGGGGCAACTGCTATGAATGGTTCAATTGGTGTTATGTTTTATATTTAATTAATGGGTCAAACAGGTTAAACACCCCCAAAGTTTATCCTAATCCATAGAACCTCTTGAATCATTTTATTCAGAAATTTAACTCAGTATTGAAATATTTTGACCATTGTTTTCATTTTTGACACACTAATTTATTGAGAAAAGTTACTTTTGGAGAGTTTTTTGGGTCAAACCCCAATCAACAGGCGTTCCAAAATTACCTCTTTTGACCCTTTACGGGACCCACCCATTTTGCCACAACTAATATATGTCTATATTTTAAATGTTGATGCTGATGTTAAAATTGGCTCCAGGCTGTTCAGCAGAACATCGGTGATGACCAGGGTGCTCGAAATGGACATCAAGCTGGAGCTTATAATGTGAGTCGTAGCAGAGACGAGGAAACTGGTCAGGCGGCGGGAAGGATGTAAGTTGAGTCAGTCTTGCCGAGTATGGTACTTCCAAATACAATGGAGCTTTGTTTGGCGGTGGGACACCAAATGCAGTAAACGTCTGTGGATCTTGTTTTCATCTTACAGCGCAACAGAACAGCTAGTGTTAGGATCAGTTCGTTTATCGTTTCACAGAAAAGCTACCTTGTTTATGTTTCTAAAAAGGGAATGATTGGGTTGCTAACTTTGTTAAAATTAGAAATTTCGTAAGTAATGTGCAATGGAACATGGTTTTGTGTTCAGTTTTTGTTATACAAGTGTTCTTTGCATCTTCCCATGCAGTCTGGATGTCATGTATATGTTGTGCACCACCACATTTTCGGGTTGATATGTGCAGGGGAGAGTTGATGCATTCCATTCCATAATCATAAAATGAGCAGTTGAATAAAAACAAAATGCAACTCAAAATTGCTAACAAAGATCAATATGACCATTCTTTACCCATCCTGTATTTGAATTACATAAAGAGCAAAACAGAATGAAGGTGGCGAACCCCTTGGTCCCACCAAAAAATCATCACAGTAAAGAAATGGAACCCACACCGTAAAAGTGAAAAAAAATTAAAAAGTAAAAAGAAGTCAAAACTTGATGAAGACCATTTCATCTATCTAAATATAAAATTCTTGAATACTCTATCTCAAATTTAAGAAAACTTTGATACTAAGAAACCGTGTGATCCAGGGACTGGGACCGGGCGGATCACAGGGTAAGGTGGTTGCGAAATGGGAATGTGACTGGCAAAACAAACGGTGCCTGACCACCACCACCCGCTATAAACGGAGGATTTGCACATAACTGAAATGCTTGACTCGGCGCATTACCTGCATTAAGATGAAACAATTAAGGGTGTTTAAATGTGGGTTCTGAATGTCGCTATTTCATCCTGCACAAAACGGTGTTCAGACATACCTTACACGTTTGAAGTTGTAAGAATAATATAATCATATATTTTAGTATTTCACATATTCTGATTATTTGATACGTTAATAGATAGCATCAACCCCAAAAAAAAAACATTCAAAGTCCTTTTAACAACGGAAATACTAAACCTTGGTGTTTAGGAACATGGACTTGGTGCGGAGTTAAGATAGAGCACGTAGACATTTGAGGGTAGCCAGTTGTGCTTGGGATCAAGTCCTTCATGAGCATTCACATATTCATCAAGTTTGAACAGAGCACATGAATAAAAAAGCGAAATATCGATAATGGATAATAATGATTAAAAAGAAGACTTATGTCTAACTGATTAAAGCAAAAATCTTACTTGAGAAACTGGATGAACATAGACAACCGGTCCTAATCTTCCAACCATTACCTGTAACAATCCATGCAAAGTTACATCAAATAATCTGTCTCGTTTTCAAAAACCAAAAGTATAGTAACTAAAATAAAACATATTCGTTACATTCTGAGGGCTTGGCTGGACATAAGTAGGCGCTGTTTGAACTGGATGATACTGCCCACCGTATCTAACTGGTTGACTCCTATTTGTCATATAACCAACAATCTACAACCACAATCAAAAACATAAAAACGTAAGTGCAATTTTCATCTAATACAATTGATGTAGCAAAATGCTGCAGTCAGACGAGTTTGGTAACAGGTCCAAACTGGTTCAGCTCAAAAAGTGTTACTATTTAATACGAGTTGAAATAGGTCAAGCTGGGTTGACACAAAACGCTTTTTGTCCAAAATTTTCATTTTAATTGTAAATAACTAGTTTGTAAAAGTGATTTTGAAAGTAAGAGTATATCAAGAATAATTGAAAGAATAGAAGGTTTTATCATTTATACAATAAAAATACACTTTGGGCGACTTTCAACATGTTTAACCAATTTGAGTGGTTTCATTTTAAGTTGAAAATTTTCAGATTTTACCAGTTTGACCTCTACAGAATAAAATATAACCCAATTCAACCCATTCTTAATTGAATGGGTCAACACCTGTCACCTTGAAACATATGTGAATGGTAAATTTCAATCGAACTTACAGGCGGAGGATGTTGTACATCATTGCCTCCATACGGAACAAACTTAACAGGCAAGGAGCAAGGAGCAAATGGGTTTATTTCAACTTCCGGTTGCGGAGTGGCGACTGGCACGGCTTGATAACTTTCGGGAATGTATGCAAGATTTGCACCCATCTGCATTGCTGGAGGGGTCGGTGATGTCTTATTTGGAAACGATGGAGAAAAGATTTTTGCTCCAGGGTTAAGTTTAAACTCCTGAAGAAAAGAAAAGAAAATATGCATAACTAAAATGAACATAAATACTTTTCACTTTTATTAACCTAAGCACATTTATATACCTTAGCGGTTCGATTACTGTTTGAGATTTTGGAAGTGACGGTTTCAATTGGAGTTGATGATGAACTGACAAATGGTTCTGAAGAGACAGGCGAAGAAGGTCCATTAACTTTAGACGTTTTTGCTTGAAACTCATGAGCATCTGCATTTCTATTGACTTCTGGTCTGGATTCATTAGCAACCTCAGGTCTAGATCCTTTAGCAACCTCGGGACTAGATCCATTAGCAAACCCGTTCTCAGTTCCAGAGGAGCATCTGTAGTGATAAATGTGAGTAAATGATGTATGCCAATTGAATAAAGATTCATTAACAGCAAATAAAAGCTACGAAAATAACCTAATAGACTTTTATCCCCATCTCACGAGAGTATAGAATGTATCTTGACTTTTCACAGAATGTCCCTTTTAGTCATTTTATGTTATACACTTGTATAATCAGAAAATTTATCAAACACTTAAACAGCTACGGAGTAATTATCTGACATTTACATCTTCAAACGAAAAAAATATCCAAACATTATCTCCAACAGCCTGTTTTATTAGAGCTAATTATATGATTATGATTTTACCACATGATCATACATTCAAAAGCTAACACACATCCAGTGACCCATGAAAATGAATGTCTTGAATATCATGACAACTTGCATATGAAATATGACATGTTCGGCCAAAAGTAAGTGTTCCTATAGTTTCAAAATGGATCTACATTTCATATAAAGCTAACGTTCTTTTTAAAGGCCATCATAAAAGTAATGTTAATCATGTGATTGTTTACATTTACTATGAAATTATAAACGAAACTTTCAAAATGCTTTACGAAAGCCCTACCTAGAATTAGTATGTGGTTGACTAACATTTGACTTGCTAGTTGTTTGATTTGAGTCTGTCAATGAAGTTCCATTACAAGGAAAGGTGCATGCAACAGCCCCTGTCTCATCGGTTTCATGTCCAGCAGAACTGTCTGATGGAAGTAATACTCTCTGAAAAGAGTGACATCTGTATATTAGATCATCTCGCAATATGACGATATATTATAAATCAAAAATAAAGTGACAAATGCATACCTTTGCAACTACTTGAACAAGATCCTTCGATTGGATTATAAGTGTTTCTATAATATCATCATTGGCCACATTTGAATTATAACTTCCTTTCTTGACCATCCTTGCTCGCTTCAACACAATAGCTAAACCAATAAAAAACACGCTCGGTGAAATTACTAGTTGCGCCAAATTATAAAAAGGTGGAGTATAATTACATATACACCCTTAATTTTATCTATTAGTTGCCGACACTCATCACCATCAGAAGTGATATTACAACTTCAATCAACAGAAACAAATCCAAAGACTATCTACTGTATCACGTTTTATTACAGCTTATTATCTTATTCTGATTATTCAATAACACAATCATTTCTATTTTCTAAGACGTCTGTCAAACCCAAGAACCTCCTAAACTATTTCGCGTTCTAATTGTCTATTTTTATTCATCTTTAACATCCCAGGTGAAATTTTATTCATATACTCATTCATCGTACTCCATTTATCTAAAGTGAAAGTGGATACCCCTACCTATCAAGCCTTGCCATATATGGATGACACCTTAATTCTGCATTATATGATATTATGATCCAAAATGGTATGGGTGATTAATTTCTAAATGGGAGAAATCTATATCTATATTCAAGAATATGTCAACATAAAATGCAAGTGAATGTCTACTTCAATAGCAATTATCAATAAACCATATAAGAGATTCAGATCACATATTTAAATAATTAACAAAATAAAATCAAGAAACCCCATCAACAAGAAATCAAGAAAACCTTCTTTTACTAATGTCATTAGCATTTCAAGATCTGATTTTGAATATTGAAACATAATTCAACAACAATTGGAAATAACCCATAATGAGATTCCAGATCACAATTCAATAAATCGACTGTCAAAATCAAGAAACCCCACGAACAAGAAATCAAGAAAAACCTTCCTTTATTTCATTGATATTTCAAGATCAAATTTTGAAACGAAAAACCTACTTTCCACAACAATTGGTGATACCCATAATTAGATTCAGATAATAAATCAATTAAAAAGGACATACAATTAAGAAAAACAAAAAACTTTTTTTCATTGGCATTTCAAGATCAAATTTTGAAAAGAAAACCTACTTTCCACAACAATTGGCAAGAAACCATAATGAGATTCAGATCATAAGTGATTAAAATTAAATAACAAAATCAAGAAAAAACCTACACACCATAGCGGTCATCAACACAAGCGGTGTGGAAGATTCCAGAATAAACAGAACCATCCTTGATATGAACATCAACCGATAGACCAATGAGACACATGGTTGTTAAAAGCAAGGCATCATTTACAATTGATGATTGTGTTCTTCTTTCTTCTTCTTCTTCTTTTCCACCATTTTTGCTGCAACCCATTCTTCTTGATTATGTTTTTCCTTTATTGTTGAATCTATTGATGGTGATATTATAATCGTATAATAAAGTGAATTGTTATGAGTTGATGAATCAGAGGGATCTAAGTAGTTCTTTGAAAGAAAGATGAATGACACCCTGGTTGATTGCTTGGTTGATTAACATTGAAATTTTTGATTTAAGAAAACGGAATTTATAGCAGGGCCGGAATTGTTTAGGGCGGCACCATGTTCATATTTTGGGAGTTGGAAATTTTATGCATTACAATTAATTGGAATAGAAATAAATGAAAATTAAGGGTAAAGTTTTAATCAACGTGGTTCGCAATAAATTCACTTTATGGGTATGTAATTACATATACTAGTAATGATATGATGGCCGTACGATGTACGAATTTTGTTTATTTATATTATTGATTATTAAGTAAAATGATATAAGTAAAACAATGAAAATTTTGTAATATTATGAAAAATCTGTAATATTTAAGACCAACTTTTCCAAATTTATTTATACCTTATAATTACATTTAGACATAAAGTTAATGATTGCAGTTATATTAATCAACATTTAAGTTACATAAGATTTGAAAACATATTACCTACGCAATGCACGACCTTACTATATATCTTGGCTTATTTTTCTATATATGTTGATTGTTATGTGATTGTAAGAATTTAATGTTATCCTGATTAGATGGAAAAACAAATGTTTTACTAAAAATTTCTAATACTACAAACTATAAATTGTTTAGACGCTAATTGTTTTTAAAAAAATTGAGTTTCAAATCAAATATTCAAATGTAAAACATAATCCACTTATAGTTCTTTAAAAATAAAAATAAAAAGTAAGCTATGACATGCATGTCTATATCAAATATCTATTTCCTTTACCTTAAAAAAATTATAGTACATAGCAAATATCGTATGAAAGTATTGTTGCCGTAACTCTTAATTATTGTTTTTGCCATGTAGTTGACAATGTTATATCATCTTATCCTAAGTATTGACCGATGTATTTATTTGTAATGTATAATTTTGACAACGAAGTAATACACAAAGCAAATATGTTAATAAGTGTTTTGTATGCAGGTTGAAAGATATTCATGTTTTTTTCATGGACAAAAACTAATTTAATACGGTAAATTGTTATAAAAAGTAACATATTACAACGTTATATATTGATTTTAGTAATGGAATTTAAAATTTTATAACAAATTAAATAGTTGTTTTAATCCCTAAAAAGGACATACATATTTTCACACGATATGTAGAACACATGTGAAAATTGTCATTCATTCAAGTCACAATAGTGATATAAACACCATAACTATAATATTTTCTAAATATTTTCTCACTTCAAATAAAAATATGACATATCTACAATAAACAATCAATAATATTTTTATAATGAACTAAGATAAAAATGATTAGCAAATCAAAATATTCAACAAAATATTATCAAAATGAAATGTCTAAAATTAACCCCGAAATAAAAGTAAAAAGACTTTACCCATGACTTAATAATAAAATGAACCCAAACAACCGATACATTCGACTTTAAGATAAAAAAACATCATAGATGATCAAATGTTAAAATAGATACAAAAGCCACCAAAAGTTACCAAATATGTACATTCATGCTAAAAACACCTTCTAGTGAAATAAGAACTCAAATGATTTCAACAATATAGCTCATGTGAAAATGAAGCTATATTATTTATACACAACAAATATAGTTAATATAATTTGCTTTTAATATGCTAATTAAAGTGAGTGACCTTTTGAGTTCTTCAAAATCACGTAGATCATTTGATAGGAAAATGGAAGGGTAAATGTTGCTATCATCGAAGAAAAAAACTCAAATTTAATTATTATTATTATATTACTTTTCTAATGAAAAAATGAATAAAGAAATTGATATAATTTAAGTAGTTTGACTACATTTTAGTAAATTCACTTTACTATAGCTATATTTTAAAACATAATTCAAAATTAGTTATAACCACTATATACGACAAAAAATTATAATATAATTTTAATAGTTACAATCATCATAATTAATTGCAAAACTCAAATATGTAGGACTTTTTGGATGGTTTAAAACCGTACGTGCAATTAAATTATTTGGTATATGTTCATCTTCTCATTCTTTATTAATCAATATAAGTCGGAGTTTTTATTTATTACAAAACTTAAAAATTATATAGTAGAAGATTATTACAAAATTTAAAAACTATATAATAAAAAAAATAGGTAATGATTAAAATCAAATATTTATTACTATTTTACTATGATATGATTTATGAAAAAATTAAAAAAACATTATTATTTATGACATTATTAATTATATCTTGGACTCAAAAATTATAGAATTGTTGATGTTGATTATTATAGATATAGATTTAGATAGATTAAGATAAATTATTATTATAGATTGTTTATGAGATAAGTATAAGTAATAAATATAAATAATAATAATAATAATAATAAAGACTAAATACTTATTTATTTCACATTAATTGTTTCAAGAACTCAAAAATTATAGGATAGGTGATTGTTTGGTTTGTCAATTTTAAATGAATTTACTTAATTTTTTGTTAAAAGAGACGGAAATATGGTCGCTCACAGTATAACACTTGGGATGTAGGGTGCCGGTGAGGTTGTTTAAGAAGGCTAGAGTTTTTAATTGTGCGTTTGTGTGGGCAGCTAAATATATATTATATCCTAAATGAAATATTTAATTATATGTGTATATGTGTATTTATAGATTAAGAGGGAAGCAAAAAAATCAGAGAAAGAGGGAAGCAAATCTCAATCCTTGATTTCATCATAAATTAATTTTAAAAGATTATAAATAATTTCAAAATTTAACATTCATCACAAATGAATGTTAAAAAAATTTATTTATGAAAAAATCAAGGGCTAAGATTTGCTTTCCTCTTTTTCCAAGATTTTGAGCTTCCCGATGCACGACAATTTAATTTAAACAATTTTTATATTCACAATTTTTATAGGTTTAATAGTTTAATATTATTTTTTAATTAGTTTTTGAGTAGGATTTATATATTTTTTATAATTATTATTATATTCAAATATTATCTAACTCTATCTAAATTTATTTTTTAAATTTAAATAATTATTTATTTTAAAATTATGAGAGGTCGTCACGTGTTATTTTGCCTATGTGGCAAAATATGGAGCAAATTTTTATTCTCCTTTAGTATAGATATAGATAGATTATATATATACAAGGTTTCAAATAAGAATACTAAATATTGTGAGAATATGATGACTTTAAAAGTGTGTGTATGTATATATATATATGAGGTTTCAAATGAGAATGCTAATTATTGTGAGAAGATTATAACTTTAAAATTTTGTAACTATCCAAAACACAATTTAAAATTATTATTTTTTTGATGATTCTTATTTTAATATCTTTAGAAAGCTATGACGAAAATATAAATAATTTTTTTTGACCTTTTTTCGAACTTTTTTTTATAGTCGTTGGTTGTGGTTATTAAAGATAATTACAAAATATAACATGATAAACACATGTAATTATTAACTAATATAATATGATTATCATATGTTCAAGAAATTCACAAAATAAGACTAGATAATCAAATATTATTCATGTGATTATTATGAATAATGAAAAAAAAGGTCAAAATTTGTCTTATTTCAAAAATAGTTTTAAAAGTTATTTGAATAAGGAGCTTCGATTTTATTTTGTTGGTAAAAAAACGTGTTTTGAATATTCTAAAAGTATTTTTAAAGTTGTTTTCATGATATTTTAACCTTCTGATTTGAACCCTAATATATATATATACGTGTCTCTATGTGTGTGTGTGTGTGTAGGGGGAGGTTAAAACTACATTAATTGGAAATAAACAACTTAAGATGTTTCAAATTCAAAAACATGATCACGTAAACTTACGGATACGTTTGTAATTTGACAAATATGATGCTTCGAAACTGTAAACTTAGGACCATTGATGTTATTTTACCACTTTCAAACAACTTTTTTATGTTGAATTGGCATAAGTGAAACTTAATCGATATTTGGGTGACCTACCTAATGGTTTGACTATTTAGATGGGTCCTAATTAATTTTTTTGAACACTTATGTGGCCTCCTCAATTTACATAATATTTGACTTGTCGGATTTATAATATTTTTTTATGTTGAACTTACAAAAAAGTTTGAAATCTTATATTGTTCATATGTAGTACTTACTTGGTCTCTCTTTATATTTTTCAAAGGTATATTGCAACCAACTATATATTGTAACATCCTCCCCATCGGTCTAGTATTTTTAGGTAAATTTATCTCTTTATTTACTTTATTACATTATATGAAATGTTTGATTAGATAATTGTTAGGAATGATTAAATGGGAATTACGGTATTTTTAGTTTAAAATACGGATTAGCCTAACTATTAGAACTAATACCATCGTGTGCTAGATTAATGATAATAATACATAGTAGTATATGTAATTATATATATATAAACCCAAAATCAGGAAATCAGCCCCATTATCATCACCATCTTCATTTTTCATCTCACACCAAGAACACACACACCAAACACACACTAGAACACACACTTGCAAAAATTGAAGCTCAAATCAAGCCCAAAACACCTCCAAATTGTGTCATTAGATTCGGAATTCATAGAAGATCATTCCTACAACTCGTTTCTGTGGATTAAATCAAGTTAAAGGTTAGTTTTGATTAGTTTTAAGTTTTTACAAAAAATGAGAGAAAAGTTAGTAGGTTGGATTTAATTATGTGTTTTTATGTTAAATTGATGAATTTCGAGTAATTGTTTATGTGTTTACTAAGTGTTAGAACGTTTAGTTGGTGAAAAACGCTGTTAAGATTGAGATTTGAGAATTTTTGGTAAAATCAGCCCAGTTTTCTGCAAAAACGCAGATGAACTGGTTTAGGCGATATTGGTAATATCGCCACCAATATCGCAGATAATATCGCGATTAATTTCGCTTGCAATATCGCTAGTGATTTGGCGATATTGGCAATGTCGCTTTGGCGATATTGGCAATGTCGCTTTGGCGATATTGGCAATGTCGCTTTTAATGTCGCAGATTTTGAAAATGCGTAAGTGTTACTAAGTTTTGTGAAAATCTTACTAAAAATTAGATTTTGATGAAATTCGCATGGTCACTCGGAATCGATCAAGTAATCAAGACTATGTACCATAGCCCTGTAAGTTTTTGGCCTTTCGGGGTCGTCTTGGGCTTCAAAATGGCATTTTTCAGTTTTTAAATGACGTTCCGGGATTTTCGAGTTTCGTTCCAGATTGAACTCTTATTTCCTTAGACTTCAGGGAATTACCGGCTTGTAAGAATGTGCTATTATGATGATTTAAACTTGATAAATGTTTATTATCTAGATACTATGCGTTGAGATATGTTATTCGCTTACGAAATGGGTTACTAACTCATTATCTGTTGTATTCTCAGATCAGTCGAAGACTCAGTAATATTAGAATTCTGAGAGGTGGATAGTAGCAGACAGGTGAGTGGATCTGCAACTCATAATTTGAGTTAGTTGTAATGGTGTGATTACAACAAGTAACGTAAACCTTGATTGACTATTTAGTCTGATTTATGATTGAATATATCTGCTTGTTATGCATATGTGGCCTTCGGGCATCTGTGTTATTCAGAGGTCAATTGCGATTGGACTTGGTTACTACTGTGTTCAACACAGGTTCCAGATACATGTGTTGTCGCTGGAAACTGTGTTGTTGTGTTGTAGTGCCAAGTTATCGGTCTATTCTGTATGGGCCTTTACAGATTGTGGGTAAGTGTTACTGAGGGCCACCGCGGCTGTAGGGTTCCTCAGTAACCGCCGATCCTCTTGAGTTTATGTGTTTACTGTGCTTAATGTAAACAGATTGTTATGCTGAATTGAATTATTAGTTGTACATTCATTCACTTAGCTTTGTGCTAATCCCACCATTTCTCTTCCTGCAGGTTATGTTTAAGATTGTGGGTTAGGCAGGAAGATGGTTTTGAAGAATGTTTGACACGTGCTCTAACTCTGATATATTTATGTTTCGTATATTAACATGTATGTGGATTTTGTATAACAATTATAAGTGTTTTGGTTCGTAAATAGTTAAATGTTATAAAATCGCGAAATTTTATGGTCTTTTCTGTAATATAAAATATAATATTATTTTATCCATCGCTTCCGAGTCAAATTACTATTTTAACCCTGAGGTAATTTAAGGGGTGTTATATATATATATATGAGAAGAATAATATTTGGTTTGTACAAAAGATCATTGATCTAGTGGTATTGAAATGACTCTTCAACCATGAGTTTGTGAGTTCAAGTTCAAGCGTCAGACATATGTATATATTCGTATAATTTTGTGAGTCTGTTATCTCCAAATTACTGTAAATGGATTTCAAATTTTCAATACCAACTTGTATCAATTTATACGTTTTGTATGTTTTCATTTTATTATTAGTTTGGAGTTGTAACTACTATTGTAATTCGTCAATTAATATTATGGCAAAGTTTACCTCAATTTTGGTGTATCATTAAGCTTAGTAAATAAACTTATGACTTTTATATTTTTTAACAGAAAAACAATGTTCAGTTTTGCAATATATGAGACACTTTTATTATATATTTGCATAAGTATTGTGAAATGTAGTGAAATTTAAATGTTAATTGTAAGCATTTAGTATGTAATAATAGTATGATACTAGTATTGTTTTTTTAAAAAAAATTATTTTACTAGATTTACGGGGTCGTGTTGGTAATGATAGCATAATCTTAAAAATAAAATAAAAAAAAGTTAGAAGTATCAATGTTAAGTCCTACAATTTACCTCAATTAGTGAAAACGTTTCTTTTGTACTCTTTTTAATGTCCTCGAGAAGTTCATTATACACATTTGTCTTTTGTTCTTTACCGAGAGTGACAAAGGTGTTAAAACTTTTTGAGCAAATTAAAAATCTTGTAAGAAGCATAATTTTCACAAAATTATATTCATAAAAGCTTTGCAATATAATTTTTATAATGATAAATTTCAACTGACAATTTTCAATATCAAGTTGTAAGCATCCCGTTTGTTTATAACACTTACAAAATATATAAAGTTATTCGTATATACATGTAAACTCATTATTTATTATTTGCCATTTAGTTGCAAATACTCTATAAAAATAATAATACTAATTGTAATGAATACTTATTGAGTTGTATTCTATATCCTTGTGATTTTATATTAAATAGATAAAATGATGGAATTAGATTAATTATATTAAACATAAATATATTATTTATTAAAACGGCTTGTATAACTATTAAAAGAATTGATAATAAAACTTACCATGATTAATATAATCATATAAATTAATTTGGTTTTTTAATCATGATTTAAGTTTATGATGTTATAATATCAGTAATTTTAACCAATATGATACAATCAAATAATTTTATTCGTTAATTGAATTTGTGATGACATCATCAATTAATTTTTAAATTGGTTTTTTAATTATGATTTATAAAGTTGTCATATCATTAATTTTAACCAATTTGATAAAATCAAACAATTTTATTAGTCAAGTGAACTTGTGATAACATCATCAACTAATTATTATGTTATATTTAAGATTAAGATAAGATTATACATATTTTTATCTCTTAAAAGAAAGTCATAATTATTCTTATAAATTAATCTTAGCCTTTAAATGCATTTTCTTGATTGTGATTTCACCATTAATTATAATTAGTCAAATTGATAATGTCATTGATAATCCATTGAATGATGGGAGTTCAATGGGAATATGTTTTTTTTTTTTTTTTTTTTTTTTTGAGAATGAGATAACAGGTAAGAAATTTATATTTGTCAAAAACTCACTTTCCCCATGTTCTTTAAAATTAAATATTTTAAAAACGATTATTCGAAAAATTATAAAAATTACATCATAAAAATCAACGTTTTTTCTTTTCGATTAGACATCTTAGATTAAATACTTTCGACGATTTTTTGTTTTTCATTTTCTGGTGGGTTTTGAAAATGACCAATTACCTATAAATAATAAAAATTTAAATATTTTTATATAAAAAATTTAATTATTAATAATTTTATGTGTAATTCTACATAATCGTGAAGTACATAATTTATTAGCGCTGATAGTAAATTGACGATGATAATAATAATATATTTTCCTTTTGAACCGGGGTTAATTGTACAAGTAAGAGAAAAATATATAAAGCTTATAAAACTTTTCGAAAATACACATTTTTTGTGTATTTAATTTTTTTTTTCTCAAAGACACGATATACAAAATAAACCCTAGCTTCACTATTCCCAAACTCTACCGGCTAAATTGCTAAACCCCTCTTTTCACTCTCAAACCAACCGGAATCACCAATAAAACCCTACACCATCTGAAACCCTAACGATCAAATTTTCAAATGAAGAAACCAAAATCCAAACAATTACGTCTCCAAAACCGGTCGTCTGAAGTTCAAGAGATCAACTTACTGGAAAAATGGATAGAATTCGGTAAACCGGAATCCGGTTCAAATCCATTATCACTCCCGCCGCTTCCGGCTAAATCACCGGTCGGCCGTATCGATGAAAATACGTATTCTCAGTACGCCGGTTGTACCAAATTCCAGCAACTTCCGATTTCGAAGAATTTAAAAGACGGATTGCGTCAATCTGGATATAAAGTTATGACCAGCATTCAACGAGCTTCGTTACCTCATGCGTTATGTGGCCGTGATATACTCGGTGCTGCCAAAACCGGTTCCGGAAAAACCCTAGCTTTTATCATCCCCGTAAGTTTGTGCCTTTTCAATCGATTTAGCTTAATATATGACTAATATTCTGTCTATCATTTTTATTCTTACGTTTTGTAGCCACAAGTGAGCTTGATTAGATTGCTGCAATGAGTGTATGCCTATATAAAAGTTTGTGTTTGTATATTGGAAATTTGGATGACTTGGATTTCTGTGTGATATAGAGTTTAGCCTGAGCTAAATGTAATTATGCTATGTCATGTTTAGTGGTTGATTCATGGGCTGTTTAAGGCTTGAAACATGCTGCTGATGAATGCAATTAAGTGGTTATTTTTATTATTCCCTCTTTTAATATCATGGGCAATTGTAGTAAAATGCAACCAAGTGTCACATTTTATGTTTTTTACCAGTGAATTCAATTTAGTGGTTTGCTTACCAATTTATGCAGCTATGTTTTAACTTGATAACAGTTTTTGCAATAAAAAAGTAAGAAAAGAAAGGAACTTGGTCCCACATAAGTGCACCAACGTTTCACTTTTTTTTTTTAATCTAATGACGCAAACAAGTTACACATTTATATTTTTCATATCTGTATGAAGTTGAAACATGGCTGTATTAAGCGGTAGGAAATCTACTTTGTTATTCGTTGGTAAGAGTTTTGTTACAGATTCAAGCCATTATCAACTTTTATCATATCATTAATTTTCTGAAGCTTAGGCCGCCACATTGTATTTACAATGGCATGATATTGACCTTGGTGTAACTAAATCTAATAGCTATGTGACGTTGCTCTAGCTTATATCTTCTTATGAAAAATGATGGGGCCAAATAGTTGGAACGTAATGGTTATGAATTGTGAACTCCAAGTTTTTATTGTAAGACGTTTAATATCACATTTCAATCTTTTTAGGTTCTGGAGAAGTTATACAAAGCAAGATGGGGTCTGGAGGATGGAGTAGGTAGCATTATTATGTCTCCTACCAGGGAGTTGGCAGACCAGCTCTTTAGCGTACTGAAATCAGTTGGGAAGCACCATGGATTTAGTGCTGGTCTTTTAATTGGTGGTCATGAATATGATGTAGAAAAGGATCATGTGAACCGGATGAATATTTTGATCTGTACACCTGGCCGGCTTCTCAAGCACATGGATACAACTCCAAATTTTGATTGTTCACAGCTACAGGTCACAATTTAACCTCACCCCCACCCCACTTACTCTTTCTTTCTTTCTCTTATTTTTTGTTATTTTTCTCCTTGCATTCCTTTGCTTTATCGAGCTTTGTCATTTTGTCACCTCTTGCAAGTACAAGTTACTATGAACTTCTCATTTTGATCTTGTGTAAGAACAAGATTCGAGGTCGCAAACGTGGAGGGAACTGGTCACCATGTGGTTTTCTCAAAACTATTAATGCCAATTTTGGCCCAAGTACATAAGACTAGATGATTTCTGAGACTTTACTTAAAGTTTGGGTTTTTTTGGGCCACATCCTATCTAACTGGTCCAATTGAAACCTGTTTGATGCTTTTGGGTCCTTCCTTTTTTAAAGACACCCAACCACCTCTTGGTGCTTTTGGATTTAATACTCGAAGCATGGAACATCCCTGAATTACGAGTGAATAACTGAATAAGTTTCAAAATCGCCTTGAATATGTTACTTGTTACCCCATAGGAAATATAAAACCAGAAGGAAAAAGTAGAGGGCCAACCCCACCCCACCCCACCTGCACCTATTTGATTCTTTAACTAAATAATATTGTTGGAGCTTGTTATCCAATGCACTCAGTTTGCCACATGGGCTGGTTCTGGATTTTATGTCAACTTTTTGAAGTTTTTGTGGTTGATCTTTTTATTGATTTTGTTTCATAATGATCTATAAAATTGATTATTTAGTTGTTACCCTCTTTTAGCTAAGTTATATAATTTATTGAATTGACTAGTAATGGACGCACTCTTAGGTAAATGGGTCGAAATTGGGTTTGCTCCAGTATTCTTGCCGGTTCACTGATTTGGGTGCATGATCCATGCCAGTCAACAGGTACTGGTACTTGATGAAGCAGATCGAATTCTTGATGCTGGGTTTAAAAAGGAAGTCAATGCTATAATTTCACAACTTCCTAAACACAGACAGACTCTACTTTTCTCTGCAACCCAAACAAAATCAGTTAAAGATCTTGCACGACTCAGTCTGAAAGACCCTGAATATGTTGCTGTTGATGAGGAGGCTATCGCTGCTACCCCTACTCGTCTGCAGCAGAAAGTAATGCTTGTTCCCCTTGATCAAAAGCTAGACATGCTATGGAGCTTCATAAAGGCACATCTAAATTCAAGGATCCTTGTTTTTCTTTCCAGCTGCAAGCAGGTAGCTATTATTTTTTAAAATCTTATTTATCTTTTCTAATCGTTGTTCCATTATGTTTAGATTTTTGGCAGCTTTTCTGTTTTTTGATGTGTTAACTTTTGGAATGATCTGATAGGTGAGGTTTGTATATGAAGCATTCAAAAAGCTGCGTCCTGGGATACCCTTGAAGTGCCTGCATGGAAGGATGAAGCAAGTCAAACGGACTTTCATATTACAACAGTTTGTTGAACAGCGATCAGTTCTCTTTTCAACTGATGTGTCTTCACGAGGCCTGGATTTCAACAAAGGGGTTGATTGGGTTGTTCAGGTACGCTAAACTGCCAATGTATTCAGTAGATGTGACAAGATCGGTGGGTCAGGTACAGAGTGAAATGGGTCAGGTTAGGTTGACCTGCAAACACTTGTCTCTTTTTGGAAAAGTTTGTTAATAAATAGTTGATGTGTAAATTATTATTATAAAAGCAGTAATCTGCGATAATAATCTGAATCTTGGATAGGCGATTTACGATATTTCATGCTTTAGAAATAGACTTTGAGCATCTTTCAACCTTTTTGACACTTTGACCAATTCCCCTTTTAGCTAAAGTTTTTGCTTTGACCAGTTTGAGTTAAAAAACAACCTTAATCAACCATTCATCAGTGAATGTGTTGAAGTTGCCAGCTCTAATTTCCATGTTTTTTTGTGAACTTTTGAGGATATAAATCTGATCTTGTTTCTATTTTTCAGGTGGATTGCCCTGATGATGTTGCAGGTTATATACATAGGGTTGGTCGAACTGCCCGCTATGATTCTGCAGGGAGGTCAGTCTTGTTTCTTTTGCCTTCAGAAATGAAGATGCTTGAAAGATTGGAGGAGAAAAAGATACCCGTTCAGTTTGACAAGGTAATGTCTAGAGGTGGCAAAATGGACGTATCAGGTGGCTTGGATAACAGGTCAAAACTGATGTGTGTCAAAATGTTTTTGTTCGTATGGGTTGAGGTGGGTTGGGTTGTCCCGAAATGCTTTGTTGCCCAATAGTTCACTTCTAGTTTTTAATAATCGTGTGAATGCATGACATACAATTACAAATTCTTCGTTATCAAGATAAAATTTTAAAATTCTGAACTAAAACAATTTAGGAGATAATATGCATTAGCGATACACTTTGGGCATCATATCACTTATTTGGCTTTTTCTAAGAGATTTGTCCCATTACTCAGACAGTTAGACATACTAAGAAACAATTTGACCCATTTATAAGTAAAAGGGAAGTGATTGCTGCCTCTAGTAATGTTTACTGTTTTTGTTTGTTTGTGCTGTTGTTTGTAAGTTGTAATGTATATCTGCTTTGCAATTCTAATATGCTGCAGGCCAACACAAAACGACTGCAGTCAGTTTCTGGTTTGTTAGCTGCTCTGCTAGCCAAGTACACGGATCTGCAGCCTTTGGCTCAAAGGGCCTTTAAAACATATGTCAAATCAATCTACAAGCAGAAGGATAAAGAAATATTTGATGTGACAAAGCTTCCCATCGATGACTACTCGGCATCCTTGGGTTTGCCAATGACCCCACAACTCCGTTATCTTGACCGTAAAAGTATGGGCAAAAAGGACCTTGCAGAGTCCAATTTGGTACCTGAGATTCCTGAGAAAAAAGATTTTATAAGACAAAAGCAAAGTAATAACTTACTTGAGGAATCTGAAGATGAAGGGATACTCGATTTATTTCATAGGAAAGAAACTGCAGATTGTGAAGAAGGGAAAGCAATTGCAGTTGACATCATGTTGTATGTAACCTTTACACTTTCCTAATTTTTATGATTTGAAGAATCTGATTATTTATTTTATATCTTTGCCAATTGTACTGATTTTTATTATCAAATTTTATGTAGGCCTATAACTAGAGTTAATAAGAAAAAGAAGCTGAAGATCAATGTCCATAGACCAGTGGGGACACGAGTTGTATTTGATGAAGAAGGGAACACACTGCCACCACTTGCAACGTTAGCAGACACGAGGGCAGACTCTGCTCTGCTTGATACAGATAAAGGTAAAGAACACTCATTTTCTGCTAAATAAATTTTTCCTAGAGGTAGCAAGATACCAGTCGGCAGATTGGGTAATGGTTCAAATTGCGTAGGTTTTTGTATGGGTTGAAAAGGGCTGGGCTGGGCTGACATGAGACATTTGTCAAATTTTTCTCCTTTTTCATAATCAGTTGCTTTCTTATGATTCGAAAAAGTTATTACAATACTAAACCAATCTCGAATAAAATGATTTAGTAGGTTGCACATGTAAAAATCATCATTTGAGCAACTTACAGCCTTTAGGTATTTATTTATTTTACCCTGTTGACCATCTGTAGGATAAAGGATAAAGCAGATTGGTCCATTCACAAGTAAATGTATTGAAAGCAACACCTCCATTTAAAGTAATCCAAATGGAGCTTACATGACATCTTTTTTGTTGATTTCCTTGTATCTTGCAGTATTGAAGAGGTTTGCAGACTTGAGAGAGGATATGAAAGCACGTGATAAGGAGGACAAACAACTGGACCGTCAAAAACGGAAAGAAAAAAGATTAAAAGAGAAGATCAAGTATAAGAGAGCTAGAGATGAAGAAGATGAGGATGAAGACTTCTCTGAGTCGGATAAAGAGACCAAAACTGTCAAAAGATCGAAGGTGTACTTTGATAGTGATAGTGATAATGAGAGTAAGGATAAGCTGGCATTGAAGACTGATGCAATCTCTTTAGCAGAGCAAGAAGAGCTTGCTCTTAGGTTATTGAGTTCTATGCATTCTTGAGTTCGAATCTACAGCTAATAAGGTCCAAATTTTGTTCAAGTCTAAAAAGATGAAACTAAGTAGGAGTTGCGGAGAAGGTTGTTTTTGTCCTTGATTGTTGTCTGAATAGGACATGTTATATTGCATCTATACCTGAATGCAACATATATTATTTTATTAAACACTTGTTAACCTATACCCTTAGAGCATAAGTTAGCTAACCCTTTTATTAGCCGTCATTGAAGTCGAACTGACCAGATCTCTTTACATTCGCTGTCTTGAACCTGGATTCATCCCCAATATATAAGTGAAACTGCGCTGGATTAACTTAGAAACACTGGGAGTTGTAACATGTAACTGAAGTAAGCCATGTTACAATCCAATTGATGCAACAATCTACTTTCAAGTATAGTGAAGGTTTTAGGATTGGTGAGAATCTGTTAGGAGAGACTATGACGCTAACAAGGTTTCTGAAGTGGTAATTGACTTCATGGCTGCCAAATGCATTCTAGGAACAGAATCAAATAACAAACTCACGGTTGATAAGTTGGTTACTTCAGCAACGAAGATGAAAAATTGGCAATCCAAACTCCAAAGAACAAACTTCTTTGCAATATCACGGAGATGATATGCCACAATCAGGCTAATGGTGGGGGCAGTTCATTACTGTCACGCGGGTTGAGGTTCCATTAAATACCTTTTGAGTACTGAGGAACTCAAACAATTGACAATGCAACTCATGGTTGTGGTAAGGTTTATGGCCACCTATAAAGATTGAAAATAGTCTGGATAGTCGAACGCCACTCATGGTCGTGGTAAGGTTTATGGCCACCTATAAAGATTGAAAATAGTCTGGGTAGTCGAACGTAAGTTACTCGGCAACTCAAGTCTCTCAAAGTAGTCTCAGTGGTAGAATTTCACTCACCAAATTTGTGCCTCAAAACACAATTGTATTTCAACAATGGGTCCTCAAGGTGTGTAATCGAGTTAAAGACGACTTGCTAGCTACTCAAATTGACTTGAGAAATACTAGGATTCGACTCGGTACAAGTCGAGTTGAGCTATTTGAGTAGACTTTCGAGTATTAAAGTACCCAACTCAAGAGGCTCGCGAGCCTTATCGATCTTCCGTTATTTTACATTTTTACCCTTCATCTATACATATATTCACATACCATACTTTCTAATAAACTGAGTAGTCTAGGCGAGCAAAAGGTATCGGGTTGAGTCAAGCTTGAACCTATCAAGTTAATTAAATTAATATTAGATTATTTATTATTTAATGTTGATAATTGACTCGAGTTGAGCCGAATTCAAAAATACCGGTTAATTAATCGAGTTGAGCTTAAGTTTGAGAAAACAAGCTCAATCGAGCTCGAGTCAAGTTTTGAGTTTCGAGTTTTTTAGTCGAGTTGAGCTCGAGCTTGACATGGTATCGGCTTGACTCATCTCGATTACACCCTCATTATTTCATTATTGCATATTTGCGACTTCCAAACACTTAGGGAGGATCCACAAGGGGGCTCCCTCAAGAAATTTAAAATTACATAAAAGATTTTAAAGGTATTAGTGATATTCTAAAACTTTTTCTCACTCAATATGATAGAAAAGAAAAGAAAGGAATGCCTTTCGTATGTCTTATTTTAACTCCACTCCGGTATTTGCTAAAAACATGAAGTAATTTGCCAACCAAACAAAAACAACAGCAAGGTAGTAGCCCACATCGTGTTTGCACAAAGAAAAGGATACAAAGCTCATCCCAGTTTTGACTTCAAGGCCAACACAATAGTAGCATGACGTTAACCAACCCTCAAAAAAGGCATTTTATTGATTAATCCCATGCTCCATCGCTTTCAAAATAAGTGTCTAAATTTTCATTTTAAGTTGTCAAGTGTCTAAATTTTCATTTGAAAGTGTTAAAACAAATGTCGAATTCCAAACGTAGATGATCAATTTTCCATTTTTACCGTTGCACATAATTTTCTTAAAAGTCTAACTAAAAAAGGTAAAACAAAAATTCAACTGCCTTACTGAAAAATTTAATGAAAAACGTAATATAAACATTCAACTGTTATAAGCTAAAGTCAGTGTACTTTTCTTTGTCATGGGCCACTTGTTAGACACTTATTTAATACTGCGTACTAGAAATTATTTTATAAATACTTATTTTAAGACGGATGTTTAGAAGTCCAACAGACCACACACTAACAAAATAAAATATGAGCTGTAAATTATCATGCAAATATCAAAGAACAAGACGTTTAGAAAAAAGTAACCTTGGAAACACTAGGGCTTACATCAATCTAACAATCTCAACCCATACTTTTAGTTAGATCCACAAACAGAGCATCATGAAAGAAAAAGAAAAAAAGAAGATATTGTCAAGTAACATCCACGTTATGTCTCCTTGGCAGATCAAACTCCACGACGGTATACTACAGACTCAAGTTCAGCAACTCATAATTAAACACGAACAACTTCAAATGTCATTCCATCTCTCACAGCCGACAGCAGATCACTGCAAATGCATATCCTGATCAGCTTAGGAGCACAAATCAAATGATAGACCAAAAGAGGAGGATCCAATTACCTGCTGTGGCTGTTGATAACCTCCGTAACCGGCGGCTCCTGCATAGACCCCATAATACGCATTTGGATCCTGAGGTGGTGGAGCATATCCATATGCTTCGTAACCTTGTGGATAACCATAATAGCCACCTGCACCACCTGCACCACCATACTGCTGACCTTGCTCTGCCTGGCCCTGAAATCAAACCGAAAAGTCAAGTACATTGTAACTAGAGATGGCAAAATGAGTGGGTTGGACGGGTTATATAACCGAACAAAACGAGTTACAATCAAAAGGGGCGTTGGGTCAGGCTTTTGTCCATAACTTAAGAACTTCCTAATAATTAGTGTATCAATTATGATTACAAACACTAATTTTTTTACATATATAAATATAAATTTCGTATACAGCACGAGTATATTTCAGACGATTTTCAAGTTCAACCCAACGACCCTCTTCCTTTTGAGCTAATACTCATATGTTACCTATCTGACCCGTTCCTTTTAAGCTAATTTTATAATTTAGCTGTTTGACCCGTGCTGTTTAAGCTAATTTTTATAATTTACCTGTTTGACCCATGATGTATAAAATATAGCCCGAATCTAACTCATATGTATTTCTCAAAATTGTAATGTCTAATCATAACAAACCTGTTTGCTCGAGGGACTACGTCCCCAGGAAAGGCGAATGTTTTGGCCGCCTAACTCACTACCATTTAGCATAGATAACGCTTGCTCCGCACATGCTCTGGAACATAGAAGACAGCAGAATTGTAAGCACAAAACAAAACAGAGAAAACACTCGAGAGACGAATAGATAGAAAATAAGAACTCGGGAAACTTTTACCTGTTAGCGAATTGTACAAACCCGCAACGTTTGCCCACTGGAATCTTCACATGAATTAGTTCACCAAACTGGCCAAACACCTGCCTCAAGGCTTCATCAGAAACACTGGGATCTAACCCACCAACAAATATCTGTAACATGAATGTAAATTGTTAACTGTTGAACAAACACACACTACCATAAAGTGAAGACAAAATACCCACAGTTGTATTGTTTGGGTCACTCTCTCCCTGACTTCCTTGAGCATTCTGGTAGGGAGCTGTATGCCAAAAAATGATCAGACTACAAAAACCCAAATAAATATTCCAATATTTCAGAATCTTGTTAGGAACCATGACCCATTCTCCTCCAAAGAAAAAGAACTTACCAGTTATCCACTAGCATCACAAATACAAAAATAAGATACAAGAGAAGTAACATAATCATTTCAAAGGCAACGAAAAGTATTATATACCTAACATTAATAAGCTCCACAAAAGCAACATTCAAAGAATTCATAATAATGTCTGAAATTATACAAGATAAACTTACATATCCTATTGGCAAATGTAATTTTTAGTACACAAATGAAATCAAAGCCAAGCTGAAACCAAAAGAATTTGAAAATATAGACACAGATATAAGAAGCAAGTTGTTTCTAAATACCCTTAATAGATCCGAAACTCCAAGAATGAAAAACATAACAAGCCATCCGCATCCAAACACTAACCGATATTAACATAGCAGCATTCCAACAAATGACCAAAAAATGGAACAGGAAAACAGAGCAAACTCAATGAAGATAAAGTAAATAGTTAAAGACTCGAATGAAAGGGATACAAGAAGAGAGGAAAAAACGTAAAAAGAACTGCCATTAATATGAAACGAATACTATGTAGCACGAAAAGTAAATAAAAACTGAAAAAAGAAAAGAAATGCTACTACGAGAGTAAAGCAGGTTACTAAAGACTGGTAAAAAAGGTAAATAAATACAAAAGGGACTGGAAATTTAACAGGAACGGAACTGAAAAGTAAGTTGAATGTAGAAAACGGAACGGAAAGAACTGTAATAAGGAAAGAAGCTCATTACGTAAACAAAACCACTGACCTAAACAAGGCCACTGCAATAAAGTGGCATCATTTCAGCTGAAATCAGTTCCAGGCACCCAAAAATGAGAGCCTCTCGGGGTCCTGCTGTTGAGACAATAGGAACTTCTATAAGTTTTGTGTATTTTTAAATAATTAAATGATCCCAGGTTCACTAATGCAGCTACTAGAAAGAAAGTACTAAAGTTCATGTGATCTTCAAGGTATAAGAGATAATATCCAGGTCCAAAACCACCATAAGCTTTTACGAGAGAAAGAATAGAGAGTACATAGAAACAAAAAGTAGACCAAGTCTAATGCCTCAGAAGAAACAAATAGGATAAGATCTATAAAAATAATTAGAGAATTCCCTTTCAAAAGAAGAAATCAACGCGAAATTTAACAAGAGTTACACACAAACTTTTGACAACATACCTTTCTGCATACCACCTCCTGCACCACTCTTGGTAGCCGCAGGACCAATACGCATTGGCCTAGATGAGCAAAGAACCCCATTCATTTCAGACATGGCGCGAACTTGTTCACCCTCATCACCAAATCTAACAAAACCATAGCCTTTAGAACGTCCAGTTGTTCTATCCGTGACAACTTTTGCGCCCTTCACAGATGGATAAACAGTTTTAAACGTCTCCTGCAGTATGTAATCTGAAACATCCGCAGCCAGATCGCCTACAAATATTGTGTAGTCAGGGGTATCATCATTGCGTCTCTCCCCGGCACCAAGGGTAGCCCAGTTAAGCCGGAAATTCTGTTCAGTCGACGGCATCAGGGTCCCATTGTACGTCTGCAAAGCATTTTCTGCACCTGCACGACTCCTGAACTCAATGAAACCATATCCCTCAGGTTGTCCGGTTTGCTTGTTTCGAATAATTTTCACTGTAGCAACCTGAACAGAAATTCACAATATGCTTAAGATCTTTCAACAGTTAAAACGGTGGAAGTATCGTTTGCTACAACAGTGATCGTGACAACATACAGAAGTCACATACACAACTAGCATATATCCACTTATAAAATTCGGAAACCATCAAGTCCAGTAGTGATATTTCATTTAAAAGTTATGGCATTTAAAATTGTTTTAGAAGAAGCCTATCCGCGATTAAAGTTATAAAAGTTGACAACAAACGTTGAAAACCATCAAGTCCAGTAGTGATATTTCATTTAAAAGTAATGGCATTTAAAATTGCTTAAGAAGAAGCCTATTCGCGATTAAAGTTATAAAAGTTGACAACAAACATTTATTTTATCTCCCAAGTCATGTAATTAAAAGCCTATTGTTGACTTTAACAATCAGTTCATTGACGACATTTAAATTAAACAGATCCCAGTCACAAAACAAAACTCTACTGATCAAAAATATCCAAATGTTTGTGTTATAATTTTCACATACACACCATTAACTAATAGGATCAATAATAGCAACAAACCACACTTAATCAGATGTGTATATATGTATGCATATATATGTATATAGGGGTGTTCATTCGGTTAATTTGGTTTAAACCGCACTGAAAAGATAAAACCGACTGGTTTTCGGTCTTGAAAAATTGAAACCGACCTGTCCAAACAAAATAAAAAACCAAACCAAACTGAACCAAATTACTATTCGGTTTGTTTGGCTTTACAATTCGGTTTATGCTTTAATATATTAATGAAGACATTTGAACAAAATAATAGAACTTGAGTACCAAACAAAGGTAATTGTCACGCTACGTAAGTTCTTGACAGAAATTTAATAAGCAATAAGGTGTAATTGAGACTTTGGTGATAAATGATTATTGAAAGTTAATAATGGTATCATGTCTACATAAAATGTGGTGAGTAACTTAATAAATGTGTACTCATTTAGAAAAATATAACCAAAATATGTTACTAGTCGGCTTATTGGACTACTCGGTTTTTTCAATTAGAACCAAAACCAATCCATAAACCAAAATGAATATTCGGTTATGAACCAAACTGATCCAAAAAACCAAATATCTGAACCAAATTGTCCGTCTGGACAATTCAGTTACGTCCAAATAGTGAACACCCCTATATGTATAATATTAAAAATCTGAAGAGACTACAACTTTTCATCTATCTGTTCACAACGAATAAGGTCCAAAAACAACAGAATTAACTACTCAATAAAAACACGTGTTTATATTTAAAACTTTAAATGTCAAACAGCGTAAATTTCACAACAAAACAACAAAGTGTAGGTCAAATTCTTTAAAAATATCTGAAAAACACATGTAATGATACATATATATAAGATAACTTATACCTCTCCAGTATTATAAAAACAATTAGTAACATAAGTTTCATCCATCCAATACTGCAAGTCACCGATCCAAAGTGACCTAATCTCATCAGAACTCGCCGGAGCACCACCTCCATACTGTTGTTGCTGCTGTTGAGGTGGCGCTTGCTGCTGGGCCCACATATGTGGCGGTAACGGCTGTTGATGCTGTTGTTGAGGTGGTGGTTGCATCATCCACTGCTGCTGAGGTGGCGGTTGTTGTTGATACGATTGTTGTTGTGGCGGTGGTTGCATCGGTGTTGGTGCCATACCGTTTCCTGGTTGCATCATCTTATTAAAATTCAAAAGGTTAAAACCCTAACTGAATTGAAATAAAGTGAAATTTACGTTTAGGATGGACGGTGAGATAGAAACCCTATGATAATTTATATGCTTAGGGGTTGAAATTAGGTTTGATTTGATAAGAACCCTAGATTGCAGAGAGACCCTAAATCCAGATAGGGTTTGATTTGTGCAAGAGGATATTTTTATTCGAGCTGACGTCTTTGTTATAGTAAAAGTGGAGTAGTTTGGGCTGAGCCGTTTGGGTTTGTAGGATAGATAATAAAAAGCCCATTAACCTTTACCCAAAACATTGAGTCCATCTACTAGTCCCCTACCTGCCTACCACTCGAGTACTCGGTATTACGGAGTATTTATTCAGATAGATACGACTTGCGAGCTTATATGCGTAATGTTTACAGAAAGCCCATCAAGTATGCTTTGGTTGTCTGAGGGAATTACTACGATCGATGACAAGGTGGAATGTGAATGGGCATCTGACTAAAGTACTAAACCCATTTACTCATTTGGTTTGAGAAAATAATCATATTATGGGTTTTATTCTTAATTTTTAAAATCCAAACATTTTAAACAAATATATTAAATTATTCTTTTCATTTCCATACCCATTGTCACATATCTCGGGTCTCTCCTGAAATCTTTGTTAGCCCAAGCGAGATGATTTGCCAATTTTTTAAAATACTTAAGATGTTAAAATTTGAGTACATTTTTTTCTTAAATTGTTTTCGTGCAAACGTGAGATAAATATGCATATATAAAGTTGGCTACTTTAGTCCATTAGATAGTTAACTTATAAATGTGTATTTAATAACATCGTTCATATTCCTTATTAAACTTGAAGTACACCTTTATACTTTCTATACATATAAAGTTTCTTATTTCATAACTTTTAAATAAAATACTTGAAACTTGAAATGGTTATTTTCATAAAATTAGTAGAAATAATAATTCATTTTAAAATGAACAAATTGCTGGAAAAAAAACACTAAATTCACTTTTTTACATTTGAGATATCAACTAATTTTTTCTGTTTAAAAGGGATAACTAGTTTAAACCACTCATTAAAGATTATATGTCTAATTTATGCACATCAACTTCTTCAAATAACTACAATAAAACATTGAAAAATGACATCTAACATTATATTATCAGCTTTTTGTACATTGAAATTGGTATTACCCTTAGATTATCATTCATAATTTGTAACATATATCTTTTATTATATGTTTTTAAATTAGTTATCTCTTTTAATCATAAATCGATACCTCAAAATGCAAACAAGTGATTAGTTATCCATTTTTTTTTTTTTGACAATTTACATTTTTAAAATATATAAAAGGGAAAATCACTAATTACATCATTTGACCAAGTGTATTTAACGATCTAATCCTTTGACTTACCCTTTTAACCAATCCTACCTTTCTTGCCCTACTAGTCGATCTGGGCGATCATGAATAAAATTTTTAAATGTAACTGTTTGAAGGCTAAGTCAAATAATAATTAATCCAATTAACATTAATTAATTATAAGTCAAAGGTTAAACAATTGAAAAGAAAAAAAATCAATATCGCATGTGGACCAGGGTGATCACCGACCAAACTAGTGAACCGGAGTGCGACACATCTATAGTTGTAACTAATCTTTGTCACAAAACTTATGCTTCATATCTCGTTACTAAATTTATGCTTCTGTACATAATTTTATGTTTTTGTCGCTAAAATGTACTTTTTCAAACGGTTATTCGAGTTCCTTACTCTTCATATGTTATGCCACCGTCTGCAAGCTATCATATTACATATATCTATTCTTTTTTTTCTGTTTCTCAACCACATCTAAATTTCAAGAATTTTTTTTTCTTTTCTTCTCTTTTCTATCTAAATATGTTACATCACACGAAATTTAATATTTTCTTTTAATTACGAGTACCATTTAATATTTACAATCTTTCCTTTTTTATAAGAAATTCACATATCTCATATATACCATCAATTTAAATTCTTTCCTTCTCACCGCAACTTTCTTATTCTTCTCCTTGATCTATTTACTCTTTGAGGTTTCAACTCATTATTCTTTTCAACTATTTTAAAAGAAAAGAAAAAATGGATGTGGTCAAAGGGCCACCATTGCTCATCAAGATAAGAGTTGCATCAAAGTTGTTGTAACAAAAGCAGTTGTAAATCAAAGAGCCCGCTTTATGTTTAGGCCATAACTTCTCAACGCTTAGAGTTAACTGACGCCGTCAGCACCATTCACCTCGTTTTTAATTTCTGCACAGAACCCCACCAAGATCACCTCTTACGGACGTCCAATGAACCGCCACACGCCTTCGGAATATGGCTGCTGCAAATTAAAATTCTTTTTGTTGTTGCTTTTTTGCTGCTGCTGTTTGAAGATTTGCTACCGCTTGCTGTCGGATGTCTTCAACAACAACTTAATTATTGATTTAATGTTTTTTCTGCTTTTGCTTGAAGATTTGTCTCCGCTTGCTGTCGGATGTCTTCATCAACGTATTAATCATTGCTTTAATGTTTTCCGTTTTTAAATCCAATCTGAGCTTTCGCGATTCTCTGCTCGGATTGCGGGGAGTATTCGAGGATAGATTATAATATCCCAAGCGCAATTGTGAGTTTAGAATCCATTAGAGTGCTAAGGTTCTTGTGTAATTTGCACTATAAATATTAGAGCAATAAAACATAACACGAGGTTTTATTATTCAACACCAATCACATATATTTCCTATTTGTAATATTTTATTGAAAACTTAGACTGTTCAATAATAACCATTGAACAACCAACTGGCCAAGTGTTAGCAACTATAGCCGTAGTATCTTCAGCCACTAGAAACTCAGTTATTGTTGTTATCCTCAACTGGGGTGCTTAAGTTTAGCCATGGTTGAACTGCATTAGTTCATAGCTGTCTTAGCTTGCGATAAAAGGAACATTACACTTATTGAAAACGTTAGATTGGATACGGAGCCTAGTACAACTCAATTGTACGTGGTTGCAAATGACATTTAAAATACTATGATTTTATTTATCTGAATGTTTTTTGCATAAATATGTTCACATGCTTCATCTTTGTTTTAAATTTCTTAAATTACATTTAAAAAGAAAAACCTACGGATCCTTTCTTTATTTTGTTTGTATACGTGCATTCTTCAGAAAATTAGTAAAGCAAGAAAAACTCACAATATTCTATATGGGTCAATGTAGCTTGAGTTTTTCTCAGTAACACGTACGACAGTCAAATTTAGAAAAAACCTTGACTAACACGCAAGATCTGAATTTGGCAAAATGTAGGATAAATTTCACTTTTATGCGTTTTGTTATTGGTTTTTGAAGCTATATGCTTATGAAAAGTGTTTGTTTCAATAGTTTTTGTGTTTAATATTATGTATATAATAGACTTGTGGCCTGTTTAAAATTAAGATGATGATAGATTATATGGTCTGTTTAAATAAGATGATGATAGAATATGACAACAACATGTCAAACATAAACTCTTTTTTACACCTATAATTAGTAAAAGAGAGATGGATTGATATATGAAATGCTTAATAACATGTTAAAATATTGATTGGAAAGTTACTATAGAAGAACGGTGATTCATATTGAGATAAGTTTATCAATAATATCACCATGTTAGGGGCGATTTATTATCTATTGAATATTTGCATGTACAACTTGATTTTGTATTATGTTTGTAGAATAGGCACTCGTACTTGTAACAGACCCGATGAATGTGATAAGATATTTGTTGATTTATATATAGAACTTGCTTATTCTTATTTTAGTTGCTTATTTGCATATTATAAACCACTCTTATTCAAGTAC
This sequence comes from Logfia minima, assembly GCA_963921325.1. Taxonomy (NCBI): domain Eukaryota; kingdom Viridiplantae; phylum Streptophyta; class Magnoliopsida; order Asterales; family Asteraceae; genus Logfia; species Logfia minima. The sequence goes on along the minus strand of OY992763.1, from coordinate 3,856,360 downwards.
TCGTAACAGTTGACCATTTTTATGAAGTCTGATGGTTGACATCGATCTTTGCCACCAAAGACGTACTAGTTCATACTTCTTGCTATGGCACCTGTTTGAATAGAGAATCTCAATTTCATAGTAATAACTGTTGGATCTTTGTGCTCAATGGATTTAATTAAGATTAATATTGCTAATAACATTTGAACCTATAGGGTCACACTAATAGCATTAAACACATATTGATAATTGTAAGTATTTGATTCTTATTAATTATCAATTACCCTTGAAATTAATTGGAAATTAATATCTAATAGAAATGTTAATGTTCCAATGCATGTTCAATATAATATGATTATATAAGTCATGTACAAGTTTTTGGACCAAAAGAAGTTTGGAATTAAAACTTGTACACAACCAAATTATTGCACAAAGACCTCCAAAAGGGGCCCTCCCCTTCTCCTTGTGTTGGCTGATCACACCAAAGGGGGCCTCCCTTTGGTGGTGGTTTGCTTCCCTTTTGGTTGAATGAGCATGCACATACACACCCTACTTGCATGATCAACATGCATGGGCTTCCCTTTGACTTTGTATATGCATGGGAGTATATTTACAAGCCATAATGCAAGAGTTAAAAAATCAAGTGTGTGCAGTTTTTATTGCTCTCTTTTTCTCTCCAATTCTCACTAAATAGTTAGTTGTAGAAAGCATAGAGAATCAAGCTCTCTCTTAAGACAAATTGTGATTTGTTCTTAAGAGCTTAAGAGTAATTACAAGGGTAATTAGACTAGCATCAAGTGTTGCAAGTGCTATTGGTGAACTAGCTATAGAGGAGTTCTTGGATTGAGCTCTCACCATCTTCATCAACACCCTAATTGCCAAAAGGGTTCAAAGGCTACAGAGGTTGTAATCTCTAACACCCTATGGTTGTTTAATCTTAATTGACATGTAATTGGATCTTGGTGGGTTTATTAAAAGTGTTTTAATTACTTGATCATTTTAAAGCTTCCGTTGCAAATTAATTATGTTTTAAACTTGTGTTTTGATCATATAAACCCAACAATTGGTATCAGAGCTACTTTTACATGTAATTAAGATTATATTATGATTATGTGATAATCTTGATTTTTGGAAAATATGTATGATTATCCTTTTGGCAAAATTATGATCATATGTATTTTCTATGGCAACTAGTTAGTTTATAATTGTTATTTATTATAACCAAAGTTTACATGCATTTTTGGTTATAAATGTTGCCTTAGAAAAACAAAAGTTGTTTTATGTTCATATGATGATATAAGTGTATAAACAAGCCAAAGATCTTGTGATGCTTTATTTTGTTGTTGTGATTATTTATTCATTTGGAATGTAATAGTAATTAGGCATTCATTCAATTTTGTAATAGATTAGTATTAGACTAGTTTATTTCATTTAAATGTAACAAGATTGAAGAATGGAGCATCAAAGGAAAAGATGGAGGCTTGGATGTTCTTATTGCTAGCAAGAGTTGTTTTGGCAAGTGGGAGCTTCAAGACTTTGTTGTAATAGATTAAGTGTCCCTTAGGAAGGCCTTAATGATCTTGTGTTAGCTCACAAGTATCATTAATAGAATCATGGCTTGATTTATACACTAACATGCATGCTTGTGATGTTTATGTTTATGTGACAATGTTGTATGTATGAAATAGGATTTGCATGCTAGAAAACATTTTAAACATATGGATACATCACATGGAGTTTGGAATTTCAATATATATATATAAATTTTAACATAAGATGTTGAAAATTGAGTTTTATAAATAAAAGTGATTATTCAAAACTCTTAAAATGCCAAATTTTTATAATACTTGAAATGGTTTAAAATGGGTTTTAAACTTGACCAAACTCCTAGTATTATATAAAATGAAGTTTTATTAAAAGACCTAAAATCGGTTCTTAAGCGTTCAAATCGACAAACTACAAATATAGGATATATGTATTAGTTTATGAATTGAGCGCGTTCAAGTTTCATGAAATGAGATTCTATCAAACTAAAAGGAACCAATTATATAAATGAGTATTATATAAATAAATGTATCGTGATACATTTGATGCATGAAATGTTCATGATACATGTTTTTACAAAACTAGAATCGTTAGAACATATAAAGCCCTTTTGAAAGTCAAATCTATGCCATCCTTTTGCAAGAACACTTGTTTCAAGTTTGTATGATCCTAGTGGGATAAAGGATACCTAACCACTTTGATTATCTTCCTTAAGCAAGGTGGTTTTCGCGATTCTCATAACTAGTTATGGGCCGATACCACACGTTTTTCATAAGGATGATTTGATTGGAAATCTTTTGTGATAAAGGTCACCTAAGCATTAGAAATCCAAGGCATAGATGGGATCAAACATGTCAAATTAACAAACGTTGTTAAGGATCCCATAACACTAGGAATTACATATGATGTAATCGATAAACGTTATCTACCTTGTCGAAATAGATAAATGGGATAAAGGTCACCTAACCATTTGTTTATTTGTGACGTTGGATCCTAGACTTTAATAATTAATGTTTTTACAAACACAAAGGGTATTAATTATCAAAGAATTAAATACTAAAGCGAATTCTTGTTTAAAATTTTGTAGATGGCCCCAAACGGAACCACATCAAACACTCACTCCATATCCCTTCGTTCCGTCCTTGAGAAGGACAAATTGAACCATACGAATTTCGTTGACTGGTTTCGAAATTTGAGAATCGTTCTCAAACAAGAAAAGAAATTCTATGTTCTTGAGACCCCCACTTATCCTGAACCACCCACTGTCCCCAAGGCGGCACATGACACATGGATCAAACACAATGAGGATTCCATTGATGTGTCATGCCTTATGCTTGCCACTATGGCTCCAGAACTTCAGAAGGATCTGGAGCACTTTCCAGCTTATGACATGATCACTTCGTTGAAGGAAATGTTCCAACAACAAGCGAGGATTGAGCGTTTCGAAACTGTTCGGGCGTTCCATGCATGTCACATGGAAGAGGGACAAAGTGTGAGCACACATGTGCTCAAAATGAAGAGTCATATTGACCATTTGGAGAGATTGGAATGTCCGGTCTCCAAAGAGTTAGCCATGGATTTGATCCTTAACTCTTTGCCAAAGTCGTTCGATCCTTTTGTGATGAACTACAATATGAATGGGTTGAACAAAACTGTTACGGAGCTGCATGCGATGCTCAAAACTGCCGAGAACAGTCTTCCCAAGAAACCTTCACATGTGCTCACGATAAGGGAGGGCAAAATCCAAAAGCCCAAGCATTCATACTCCAAGTCCAAGGCGAGTGTCGCCAAGGGCAAAGGAAAAGGCAAAAGGTTTGCCCCTCCTCCTCCACCAAAGGTGAAAGTGCCCAAAGAAGGCACATGCTTCCAATGTGGTGCAGTTGGACACTGGAAGAGGAATTGTCCCTCTTACTTGGCTGAGTTGAGGAAGAAGAAGGCTGGTGAGACCAGCACTTCAGGTATCTTTCATATAGAACTTTATACATTCTCTTTACCACCTAACACATGGGTATTTGATACTGGATGTGGAACTCATATTTGTAATTCATTACAGGGGTTCGTAAAGAGTAGACAACTGGAGAAAGGCGAGTTGGTACTCCATGTGGGGAATGGAGCAAAAGTTGCGGTCCTTTCACTTGGACATTTTGAACTCTCACTACCAACCGGCCTTGTTTTACATTTAGATAATGTATGTTATGTACCTAGTTTGACTAGGAATATTATTTCAGTTGCATGTATTAAACAATGCGGTTTTACAATTCGCGATATGGGAAATGTATTTCATATTTATAAGAATGATATGTTTTATTTCGAGGTCCGACCTCTTAATAAAATTTATGAAGTAAATCTCGATTGTTCAAACAATAGTTCTATATATAATGTAAACACCAAAGTACCTAGATCGGATCTAAATGAAACTTATCTATGGCATTGTCGTCTTGGACATATAAACAAGAAACGCATATCCCAACTTCAAAAGAGTGGTATTTTGAAGGCAAATGATAAAGACTCATTTGATATATGTGAATGTTGTTTACTTGGCAAGATGACTAAGTCACCTTTTACTAGTAGTAGTGAAAGGGCAAAGGATTTGTTAGGAGTGATACATACCGATGTATGCGGTCCTTTCAAACCTGCAAATAGATATGGTGAAAGATACTTCATCACCTTCACTGATGACTATAGTCGTTATGGTTATGTCTTCTTGATGAAACATAAACATGAAGCATTTGAAATGTTCAAATTGTTTCAAAGTGAAGTTGAGAATCAACTCAATAAGACTATTAAAACCCTTCGATCTGATCGAGGTGGTGAATACCTTAGTCAAGAGTTCTTAACACATCTTAGGAGTTGTGGGATCGTCTCACAACTCACTCCACCCGGAACACCACAACACAATGGTGTATCCGAAAGGAGGAACCGGACCTTATTAGATATGGTCCGATCTATGATGAGTAAGAGCACTCTTCCTTTATCCTTTTGGAGTTATGCTTTGCAAACCGCCGCTCGCATAGTAAACATGGTACCAACAAAGAAAGTAGATAAAACACCTTATGAGATTTGGCATGGAAATGTTCCATCCTTATCTTACTTAAAGGTATGGGGTTGTGTAGCTTATGTAAGACAGGAAGCTAGCAGCAAGTTAGACCCCAGATCTACCAAGTGCATATTTGTAGGATATCCTAAAGACTGTTTAGGATACTACTTCTACAATCCCACAGAAAACAATATCTTTGTTTCAAGAAAAGCTGAATTCTTAGAAAACCAGTTTCTAAGTGATGAAGCTAGTGGGAGGCATGTGGAACTTGAGGAAATTCAAGAACCACATGATGTACAAGAGTTTGGTACTAATGATCAACAAGAAGTTGTTGAACCCGATTCAATGGTTGATCAGGAACCTTCCGAAACACAAAGCGTTCGCAGATCTTGTAGAACTCGTCAAGAGCCCAAGAAACTTAGTTACTTAGTGACTGAGGATCTATGCTTGATGATTGAGTTACATCTTGAGCAAGTGGGAGATTGTTGGATCTTTGTGCTCAATGGATTTAATTAAGATTAATATTGCTAATAACATTTGAACCTATAGGGTCACACTAATAGCATTAAACACATATTGATAATTGTAAGTATTTGATTCTTATTAATTATCAATTACCCTTGAAATTAATTGGAAATTAATATCTAATAGAAATGTTAATGTTCCAATGCATGTTCAATATAATATGATTATATAAGTCATGTACAAGTTTTTGGACCAAAAGAAGTTTGGAATTAAAACTTGTACACAACCAAATTATTGCACAAAGACCTCCAAAAGGGGCCCTCCCCTTCTCCTTGTGTTGGCTGATCACACCAAAGGGGGCCTCCCTTTGGTGGTGGTTTGCTTCCCTTTTGGTTGAATGAGCATGCACATACACACCCTACTTGCATGATCAACATGCATGGGCTTCCCTTTGACTTTGTATATGCATGGGAGTATATTTACAAGCCATAATGCAAGAGTTAAAAAATCAAGTGTGTGCAGTTTTTATTGCTCTCTTTTTCTCTCCAATTCTCACTAAATAGTTAGTTGTAGAAAGCATAGAGAATCAAACTCTCTCTTAAGACAAATTGTGATTTGTTCTTAAGAGCTTAAGAGTAATTACAAGGGTAATTAGACTAGCATCAAGTGTTGCAAGTGCTATTGGTGAACTAGCTATAGAGGAGTTCTTGGATTGAGCTCTCACCATCTTCATCAACACCCTAATTACCAAAAGGGTTCAAAGGCTACAGAGGTTGTAATCTCTAACACCCTATGGTTGTTTAATCTTAATTGACATGTAATTGGATCTTGGTGGGTTTATTAAAAGTGTTTTAATTACTTGATCATTTTAAAGCTTCCGTTGCAAATTAATTATGTTTTAAACTTGTGTTTTGATCATATAAACCCAACAATAACTATTTGCAGGAAATATACACGATCAGATGGAGTTCTACTGGACCTGCAACAACCAATTCGAATAAGCAGTTAAGGTATGTTGCTCCTGCTTACCCTCTTTGTCTCACAATCGATTTCTTTTCCACGCCGTTCATTTACTTAAATTAGGTTTTTTTTTCCAGTGCATCATATGACGCCACAATGAAGCTATGGGATGTAGACTCTGGATGACTCCCGAGCAGCTTGAATGCCACGGGTACGCAATTTCACTATATTCTTTTCCTCATGATACATAAATTATAATTGACGCTATATTTAACTTATCGATCTGGTGGTCTCAAATTGATGTGTTTCATGTTATTAGGGGAGATAATTAACAAATACTCACTCATTTTTCCCTAAGCTATCATACAGCATGTCAAACCAACTATTCTAAGTTATATTGATATATGGTAGGAATACACTTACTTTTCTGGGAAAGAATAACGCTTGAAGCAAAATGTACACAAAGAAATATAAAAAGAAAGTGATTTGTCTAATTCAAGGCGCATTCTGTTGTTAATTTTAGCTGAAGATTCAACAGTTTCCTAAGAATTTGAATTTTTATACTCCGTATATTACTACTTCACCTCTTGGAGTCCCAAAACAGGTAACACAAGCATACTACACACTTCTTCTATATATTCTTTAGTCTTTACTCTTATATATTGCTATTCATTTCTGTTTACATTCTCAAATTAAACTTCGCTTCTATAAGTTACTTGTTTTACACTGAAAATTTTGCATTGAATTCTATGTTTTGTTTTTTATATACAGATAGGTAGTCTTGATTAAACACTTTGAATTGTTTATGAACCTTTGCGAGGTATTAGCTAATTTAATGTCCACTCTGCAACCCTTTCCCATAGACTTTATGATAAGAATACCTCCAAGGCAGGCTTTTGAAAAGGGTATAGAATTGAAATAATATTTATTGATATTATAACTATGCTATCCAAAAACTAATACGACTTTTGGCCTATTTACTTCTCAAACATGTCAGTGGCACTGACAACAACGATCCTGAAGAGACGTACTCTAGATATGGCGAGAACATGAGTCCCGAGACTACATCATTCACGATCAGAAGGACGCTCGATTGATTCCAACCTATATTAGTGTATGCATAATACTATATGTTCCAAAATTATATCTGTTATTGGTGAGTCAAATATAATTATAAAAATTATTTTAAAAAATTTCTTTTCGCGGGCGCCAAAGGAGGTTGGGCAACTGCCCCAAATATGTCGGAGGCATTTAAAGATGGTGTTGTTCCCATTTCGACCGGTGGGAAGATATATCATGTAAAAACAACTGTCTTTATACAAAATATATAAAAGACATAAGTTTAAGCTGATTACATGGCTCCCTTAAAGAGGCTTCTTTAGATGTTGCAGGACAGCTTGGTGACGACGGAAGAACAAGCAATAAAGATCCGATAAACGTAACTTTTCAATTCTTTTTTTTATTCCATTTCAAGCAAACTGGCAATTTTGTCTTTTGTGCTGCAGCTCATGTACGGATCCAAGTGCAGCGAGATTCAGTGAAGCCGTAAAGGTACTGAATCGAGATGACACGTGAGTTGCATTGTGTCGTTCAAAAGTCCAAAGCTTTTACATTGGAACGTTGGACTACTTGTTTATGCAATTTTAAGGTATCTCTCTCCACTGAGTTGTAATTTCTTCTTTGAAACAACTACAGATTATGAGGAGGTACAATGTTTTCTTATCCAATGCATATGCTACTTACAGGTGTGTAGGCAGGAGATTGAAAATGATGGTCGACCTGATCCGGGAGGAGTCTATACATGTAGTAGCTGTGAAAGGTTAAAATTCTATACATCCTTCACGTATTTTCTTGTTAGTGTTGTTTGTTTGTATTGTGGATGTTTGTTACAATTGTTGATTCAACTCTTGGCTGTTGGGTGTGCAGAGGAGAAGAAAGCCATGAAGGATGAGCTGCAAATTAGATGCAACGCAATGTTGGATCTAAGTGTTTAAGAATTATTATAAGATTAATATTGCTAATGACATATGATCTTATAGGATCACACCAAAAGCATTAAACACAAATTAAACAATAATAAGAATTTGATTCTTAGTAATTATCAATAACCCTTATATATTATTTAGAAATTAATATTTTGTAGAAATAATAATGTTCCAAAGCATGTAACATGTTAGAAGTCAATTGATATGAATATAGAAGTCATGTACAAGATTTTAGACCCAAAAGAGTTTGGAATTAAATCTTGTACATAACATAACATTGCATATGAGACATCAAAAGGGGGCCTCCCCCCTCCCTCCTTGGTTTGGCCGGCCACCAAAGGGGCCCTCCCTTTGGTGGTGGGTTGCTTGCTAAGTTGTTGGTGTGCCATGCTTGTATCACCATACTTGCATGTATCTACAAGCATGGGACTTAGATGACACTGTGCAATTATGTATGTATACAACTTCAAGTATTATTCACTCTCCTAGTTAGTGCATTTGTTGTTACTCTCTTCTCCATATTTTTATTAAAAAGTTAGTAGTTGAAAGAGTGTAGAACATAAGCTCTCTCTTAGACAAATTTAGATTTTTCTTAAGAGCTTAAGAGTATGTTCTTACAAGGGTATTAGATTAGCATCTAGTTTTGATCAAGTGCTATTGGTGAACTTACTATAGAGGACCTCTTGCTTGAGTTCTTGTCATCTTCATCTTCATCAACATCCTAATACCAAAAGGGTTTAAAGACTACAAATGTTGTAATTCTTAAACACCCTATGGTTGTATATCTTAATTAACATGTAAATGGATCTTGGTGGGTTCTATAAAATTGTTTTATAATATGATCAACTTAATATAACTTCCGTTGCAATAAACTTTGTTTTAAACCATGTTTTGATCTAATAAACCCAACATGCAATTGTATCAGATGCCGCTGTTTTTAGCATTTGCTATACATTGCAGTTTTGTGCTTTCCAAACCACCAAGATCTTCGCAAGCAACAATCTTCACTAGAGAGCTTCACATTCTGGGCCATTGATTCAACGAGCTGCGTAGTCATAAGGTGGAGAAAAAGTCGAGTCAAACGGGCTCGATTTTCTGATATTTTTCTTAAACAAGATATAAACAAGATATAGTAGTTTTATATATTTAATAGGTTACAAGTGAAGTTTGTGTTCAATCTTTAGTAGAATCGTGAAAGACTGAACTTGAGTAATATTTGGTTTGGATATATCATGAGGTTATAAATAAAAATTTGTTTTTTTTTTATTGTAAACGTATGATTGGTTTTAATTTTGTGGAAATTTTAGTGAGAATCGGGAATTATTAGTTTTTTTGTTCTTACATTAAGAATGGTGACTACTTTTCTGGTCCCTCGATCCAGTCACCAGAGTGGTCACTGATGCATTTGACCCGGGCAGTACCTAGGCCAGGTTGTACTGACAACAAAAAAAGTTGTCACTGATCTCATCAAGGTAGTGACGACTTTGATTGATTAGTGACCAATAGTTCACTGACCCAGAAAATTGTCACAAATCTAATGACTATCTAAATTCGTCAGAAAATTTAATGACATAATTTTGTCACTAAATAGACTTTTTGAATCTGGTTCCAAATGGCTTTAGCCATGTAGCTATAGTGACCGACGGTGACCATCCAAATTTTAGGCTCTAACCTGTTCTGTGACCAATTTTAGCCTGTTAGTGACCAAATCTGCTTTGTCAATATAGGTGTTTTTTCTTGTAGTGAATGTACATGGTACCATAGCAATAACATATTTTGGTTAAGACATTTGTTCAATTGTTCGTATAATCTCACTAAGGAAGGGGCCATTTTCAGTATTACTGCTCCGACTGTTAAAATAAGGTCCCCTTGTCTAGGACTCGATCTTGCTACTAATAAATACGATCAAAGTCGAATCCCGTGCCTACGAGCCAATAGAGATGTCAAATGGGCAAATGGCAAAACTAGCAACCATATACATGTAAAATCTATGAAAATTTTAGATACCAAAAGACCCCTATTTTTCATGACATGAGACAATATTGTGATTTGTTTGTATGGTTTTAAATCCAATTCAATTTCAACATTGAGGTTCTCGAGAGCTACGATTACTATTGGTTTTGTCAAGTTTGTTTTAGTGAACTCAACAACAACATACTAATTCAAACACATACTTGTCCATAAATGTTTTACCTTTTCAAAAAGATAATAAGGGATTAAAATGAAACTTTTTATGGATCAATTATACAACAATGTTTTCAAACCCGGATCGACCCAGCCGGTCGAACCGGTCAGACAGCGATCTGGGAGGAGAGCCCGGGTGGGTTAACCTGCAAGTTACACTGTGTCAAACCAGGCGGTTTTCCGGTCGGACCGGGTTGACCCGGTGAACCGGACCGGTTTGGACCGTTTCTTTCTCTCTCTTTTTTTTTTAAATCGCCGGAAACCTGCAAGTACATAAACTTCGGCCACGTGCGATCGATTTCACCGGGTACATAAACCTGCAATGCACATCTTGTCGAAACCTGCAAGTACATAAACTCCGGCCACTTTTTCTTCGCCCAAACTTGCAACTCCGGCGGTTCTTTGTTTAGGGGAGACTCACTTTTCGGAGAGAGAAAACGATTTCATATGGTGGGGGAGACTAACCTCAATTCGATTGATTTCATATGGTGGGAGCCAATGATGTGATAATGTGTAAATTAGGTTTGTTGTGTTACATTTCTCATTGCAGTTGTTGAGATTTTTGTTTTTGAATTTTATGTGTTTGTTGTAAATGATGCCTTGTTAATGCTCCATTATCGGTTATTGCTGTTGCTCTTACATGGGTTATGGGACAGCGATACGCTGAAACTGCTAAGATAATGCCTGCTGGTGTTGTTGCTGGTATTAGGTATGTGAAATATGATTATGAAATTTTCCCTTCTTAAATAAATTTAGGTGATGTCTTGAGCTTCATGTTGATACTAATGTCTCGCACTCCCGTACCCGTTTTCTCATGTAGAACACGATTTCGGTTTTCGCCTATTAGTTTCGATCCTATATATCAGTTTCAAGTGAACTCATCTTATGTTTTCTTTTTGTTGCAGTGGATTGATGACAGCATTTTATCTGTATAAGATTGCGACAGGAGGTAACCATTTTTCGGCCAAGACAGAATGACGATGAGGGCTTCATTTTGTTTTAAAATGTAGTATCTGTAATGTTCCTGTATTTGAATGATTATTGTGTATACCCAATATGGTGACGATGTTTCCACGAAAAGAGAATTGTATTGTGCTTCTTCGATCAGATATTAACCAGTAAAAGTTAATTTCACCATTGCTTGATCTGCAGTCGAATGTTCAACATATAATTATTATTAATCCCTGAAATCTAAAGATTCTTATTAGTAGTATTCATATTCATAAACATTGAACTTCAGATTAAATTCATTACAAGCATATCTGTCTCTGAGTAGTAGATTTATAATAAATTATCTACTGCTCTGCATTGTAACAGAACTAAATATATACAATGGTTCGTGTTGTTACTTTTCTCACTGTACTCCAACTTACAAGCAACATGAAGACATGTTTCACAAGCGTAAGTAGGTAACATCTGTGACCAAAATATAAGGATAAAAGGAGTAGCGATTTACACCCTACAACTATATGTATAAACCTGTAGCATCAGCAGTACTGAGGCCTCGAATAGTCTGGGGGCAGAGATGGGCAGCTTTCAGTCATATGAGGGTACGGTTCAATAGTATTGTATCCGGGTAGTTCCATTCGATACTTTCCTTTGATTTGACAAAATGGAAGGTCAACCGTGTCCCCTTCATTACACCACTTTGGCAGGCGACTTGCATTGTTTTCATAAAAGTTGAGCGTATACGCATCCTTTATCTGCATAACTCGAAAAAGTTAAGATATATTCTTCACAGATAAACATAATATATACATGTCTATATAAATCGTGCTTCAATATAATTTACTCACTGTGAACTCGGTAACTTGAATTTTGTCTGAAAGATCTCCAAAGAGTCCTGCTTCTTTGTACATTTCAAGAACGAAAGCCACACAAGAAGTTGACTTTCCATCAGCATATACCCAGTCATCCTGTTCAGGTATAGTAAGTAATTCAGCAAATGATGAACCGCGCTTCTCAACTTCGACTAATATATCAGGAAGGTCAAGCCCCTGCGAAAAAGTCAAAGTAACATCAAGATATACCACTAAGTAATGATAAAATGGGAAATCTAAGTAGTGTGTTGAAGGTTCTCCATCACAAAGTGGGCGGATTTGAGTTATATTCTATCTATCTTTGGTAATATTTGAAGAACCTGGCTGATAAGGAAATGATTTCAATGGGTCAAAAGTAGCCCAAATTGTATTCAAGTGGTCTCGTTCTATTAATAATAAACTGAATACTATTTTAATAATATCATTTGTAGCTTGTGTGAGCATATTCAATACATTAATTATGTATATAAAAAAAGAAAAAAAAAATAACTGCTGGCAGGTCAACCTAAAACGACCCGAGTCTTGCTAAAAATTACATTTTAATCCGAACCACACTTTAACCATAATACGACCCACGCATTTGCCACCTCTAGCTTTATATTATCACAGATCAGACAAAGTCAAGGAAAAGTAGAGTGGACCTCGGTATCAAGTCGCTTATTCAATGCTTCATTCCACATGTTAGCAGCATATGCAGGCTGCAGTTGGTTCCACACAGTCATAACAGAAGCAACCTGAAGCATAATTAAAAAAGGTTAAACAATCAAAATATAAAGTTGCACAATGGACTGAAAAAACTTTTAGAAGGTAAAGGTGTACCAGATTAGCATCCAAAGGGGGTGGGAAATTATCACTGACAGTGTCTATCCACGCAAATATTAAATTATGATAACCATATGGCAACCCTATCATGCTTTGTGCATACTCCCATGCAGCAGTCTCGTTAAATTTTGCCCGAAGGTCAGGATGCAAAGGAAGTAATGCAATATGAGGATTAGCATCATCTTCGGTCAACTCAAAGTTCCACCATTCATCCCATGGCAACAAAACAATAACATCTTCACCCTACACTCAAAACACAGATAATTGATGGTAAATTCAGAAGCTAGATGGCAAGATGGGTGGGTCTGTGGATAGAGTAACCGGTCAACACAATTATGGGTTGCAACAGGTCAACATTTAGTACAGGTTGAACGGGCCGATACACTTTGGGATGACCCGCAAACACTTTTGGTCCTATTTTCCAAATGGCTCTTTTCTATATCTACAATTTCTAATTTAAATTATCATTAATTACATAAGATTATAAGATTCTTTTAATAGATGGTCTAAATAACTGAATAAAATTACATGGGAGGTTTATGCATAATTGTTCTTTTTCGCCTTCAACCATAGTCACAGGGATCGTGGAACCACCGGCGTTTTACGTACCGGATCCCGGTACGTTTTCGGTCTGGATAGCTTGGGATAGCGATCTGGATCGGTAAAGTTGATGTCCTAGAACGATTGAAACCCCGTACTAAAGTACCAATGGAATGCATTTTTGTTTACAGAAAACGTCGTTCCAAGTATGGTGGGTACAGTGATTGGGAAATTTGTTACGCCATTAAAAGTGGAATTTTGAAAAACTACAACACATATTAATGGTTTTCTAGTAATTAATTCAATTGTATGTTTCTTGAGCAAGTCTCGACTTCATTCATTGTATTCAATTGGAGTTTGACAGACTTCAGAACATTAATTTTTGTTTTTTATAATTTGAAGTATTATTTCTTTTTTTTTTAATTTTACTCTTTCAAGTATTTTAATTATGGTATATGAGTTATCAGATTTCTTATAACGTATTCTTTTTCTTAAATATATACTTATACTACTTAGTATCATATTGCTAAATAGTGGGTACATTGTACCACATCATTTGGTACATTGTACCCAATCGATCCGAAATGAACCTACCCCCTATCGTACCAAATGTTTAAGACTGGGTGAACCGCATCCCCGTTCCGCATTCCTGTAACGAAACGTTCTCAGTTATATCTGACTATGCCTTCAACCCATTCCCCTATTAGATGGTTAAAGATAATAGAACACCAGCCAAATCAACACATCCAGAGGTACACAACAAGCTTCTGGTAGCTACAATTGGGGGGGTCAAACAGTCTGGTAACGGATTGGGTTAAATAAGTCTAACCCACCAGCCTTCTACGTATTATATATGTTTAAAAAATCTCTAACCTTACAATAATAATCCAATATTAAATATTTACCTCTTCATCTTCATGTCCAGATTCTCCGACCCATAATTTTCCTTCCGGGTCCCTCAAGCAAACGGCTGAATGACCCGCATATGCTCCAGATACCCATTTCTCTAAAGTTTCAAACCCGCCCCATCTACCACGAATTTTTGATATTGCAAGGAAGTCTCCCGAGTGTATATCATCTTCGGTAATGTTTGTAATCAATGACCCTGTACGTTCTACAAAGTTAGCTCCCATATGTTTCTTGAGAAACGCAAGATTAGAACTCTCGCCCCATCCGGTATTTGTGAACAGTGGGAAGACCTCCCATAATGCTTCTAGGGTTCCTATCATCCCTGCTTCCATGAGGAAAATAGCAATGCCCTTACGTTTAACCTTTCAAAAACAAAAGAAAAGGTTAGCACTAGAGGTAGCAAGATGGGCGGGTCAGGTTACACGAAAAGTTAGTCGGATCATGTTGACTAAAACACATTTTTGTAAATTACTGTAATTTTGTATTAATAATTGTTGTATCAAATATGAGAACAAAATTTATATCCTTATAATTGATAATTCAAATCTTTTTGAATAAAAATTTACGTAGGAGCTTTTATACATTAAGAAAACACTTGAGGTGACTTCCATTCAACTCATTTGACCAGTTTCAAATTTAGCTATTTTCATTTTATTTTACCTGTATGACCTGCTAGAGATAAACATAACATGAATCGACCCATTCATAAGTAAACAGGTTGACATTGCATTGCAACCTTAACTTAGCACCGTTCGCGTTTCCTTGGTTAATACTCCGTATTAGTAATAGGTGAATCTGTCAACTTACATATTCATACTCGTCTTTCCCTGACCACTCATCGAACTCGAGTGTATGCGAACGGGATATAAAGTAATAGTCCCATGTCACACGATATGGAGTAGCAAATACATAGATATCCATACATGTCCAACTGTGTGCATTGCTTACCTATAGGAAGGTGAAAGTAATTATCAATCTGAAAGATAGACCAACACATCACAATGACTTGTATAGTCATAATGAGAATAAAATAATAAGTTAATTAGAGCTATGGGTAGGTAAAATTACATTTATCTTAATAGTAATCTTTCTTATAGCTTCTTATGCTTTTACCTAAACGCTCAGAACTGAATATTGAGGCTTCAAGTTGCAATTATCATTTTAAAAGCATGTCCAAGCAACCACTAAAATATGCTTGTTTGATGTTTAGATTTTATTTGCATCTTTTGCATAAATTAAGGAAATAACTGACAATTACGGCTTCATGTCTGTTACACCCCACAATAATTTAGATGTTATTGGTTGGGCCATAGATGCACATCGCTGAATGACAACCTATGGATAACTTTCTTGCGGATTTAGTTGAGTTATAGGCATTTGAAATTGAATTCAACATCTTAGAAATGAAAGTTCTGCAATATCCACGTATAGGGCCAACCAATAATACTGTTTGTTACACTTAATGTAAATATGTCCTGATATTATCTTCAATCATAAACCTACTTAACTAATGTTCTAGTCGTATACTCGTATCTTGGATATTTTCCTCGCCACATTCTTGATCCCAAACCCCAAACTTGAGAAGCAAAAAATAATCAACAGCACAACATGCTTATACTTGTAATCACTTCGTATATTTCTAAATAAGAGTCTAAGATATAACTAGGTCGGGATGTGCATTTAAACTGGGAATTGCTTTCTAACATGACCTTTCATAAGTTCATACTAAGCAGTATCATTAGCTCCCTACCACGTGCAACCTATTGATTAGGGGTTCAAATCTCACAATAAACATAGTTCCTTAGTTATTCGTTTGACCGTTCAAACGTGACATATCATATTGAAAGTGAAAGATAACCCCAATCCAACAAATTTGGATAAACTCATTTACATTATTCAATCAACAAGGCACCAAATATAGTAACAAACATATAAAGATTGAACCCTTATTGGCAAGAATATAAATATCAGAAATCGAAGAAACATTTAAGAAACTGTGATCATTGGACCATCAATCAACTTACCCAATTTTAACCAAATTAACATAAACCCATTAATCCAAATCAGCCAAATACACTAAAAAATAAAAAAAGATTGTAAATTTATTAACCTTAATATGAAGAGTGCCACCACCAAATTCACTACCACTTTTGTTATGAAGTTCTAACCAAGCAGTATTCTCATAAAAGCAAGAACCTTTCCAAAGTAATTCCGAATTATTCGCAATCGAAGCGGCACCAACGAAGCTTGGAAGAAGATCAGCAGCACCTCGGAGTGAATTTAAAATAGGCCATGAAATTTGTCTGGGTAAAAGTGGAAGGATGTCTTGTGGTTTGATTGGTGCTTTAAAAGCTTGTACCTTTAGACTGTAGGTACAACTAAGAATCAAGAAAATGATGTGGGTTATTAGGGTTTTGTTTAATGAAGAAAGGGGTTCCATTTTTGGTGGATTGCAGATGCAATAAGCGGTTGAAGAAGCTTTGGTTTGGTCCAATCTTCTTGTTTGATTGTACCAAGAAACTTGTGAAACTGTGTTCACGTTGTTTTTAATTATATTTAATTTATTATTACTAGAAGCCCCCTCGATGTTTAGATCTATTGTCGGTTTTTGCAGTTTTCGTACATTTATCAAAATTGATTATTGATTTATCATTATCCTTTTGTTTTACGGCTAAAATTGAGAGGCAAAAGAACCTTGGATTGACCTAGTTACCTATAGAGTTATAGATTTGATTCATTAAGTTGTTAATAGTAGCTATTGGATTATGGAACGAATAGAACTTTACTTTGAGTACTTTTAAGTTGTAGCAACCATAAACTTAGAAACAATTCATTTGTTTTATTTTATTAACTTTCAGGTCTTAATATGGTTTATACCCATTTAAGTTGTATCCCCTTTCTAATCTGCACAAAATAGTGAAATCTACTGGACCAAACTTTAAGGTCACGTATGTCTTGGAATCAGTATTAATGTTATAGTCGTAAACTTTGTCACTAAACAACAAACAAGAAATTGTACTTCCTTTAAGAGAAACAAAAAATGTAAACGAGTCGAGTTTCTATCGAATGATTCAAACTTGAACTCGCTTATAGCCATAATCAGCCATTTTCGTAAAAGCTATAAACTAAATTTAGAAGTTCATAAATCAAGGGGCAAAGCGTAAGTCATTAACAAGTTTGGTGCATTTCGTAAACATGGAAGCAATATAAGAAAAAGCCAAAAAGAAGAGAACTCCAATTACTTTGGTAATCACAGAGTGCACGGAAGCATAACAATATGTCATTGTCGTTTGTGAACCAACTTCCCAATGTCATAAACCGAATAAACTTTGATTCTAGCACCAATAATTCAACTACCGTTAACAATATCTAGTATAAACCAAACTTAGAATATTTGGTTCCACAACAATAAACCAACTCATATACTTCGATCAGCTAAGAAAACCATCCCACATATACTTTTTGTATGTTTTGATTGTAATTCTAATTGAGTTTTTACAACTAACTAGTTTATTGTCTTCCTGCTACGCGAGATTAAATATGAAATTCTTTTATACCGAAGTTATTTATAATTCATCTAACTGAACATATTAAACTTTTATTGATTTTAAATATATAATTTTATATTCTTCGTATTATGAAAAAGTGTTATTTAAAATAATACATAAACTAAAATGGTCAATTATAAAATGCGGGTGCTAAAAGTGACATATTTAACAAACATAAAGGAGTACCATACAAATAAGGGAGACTGTTTTTGTCGAATAAAATTAGTCATGAACACACCTATAAAATCAAATTTTTTAATTATAATTAAATTTTGACATTTGGATCACTGTCAAAAAGAATCCAATCAATTATCCAGATCTCTTCATAATATTCTGCTTTAGTTGCCTATAAAGATATAAAGATCAAATCCTTGGATTAAAATTTTAGTTTAAACTAAACTTTGTTTTGAGAAGTGATTACTATGATAAATTGAATTGTTAAGATTTTGACCTTCTTTCAAAAACGAAAAGGTTAATTTCCATATTCAAACTGTAAAATTAAATCAAACATTATGATTTCATAACATTAACTTGCATGAGTTTAATTTATGTAATCTCGAGGAATTACTCTTAGATGTGGCAACTTAGATGTGGCAACTTAGATGTGGCAACTTTGACCCAACTATTTTATGCGTGCCAATTTAGATTATGTTTTATCTCAACAAGTCAAACAAATAAAACATATAAGCAACTGAAAATCTTAAAAGAAAAGTGATTAAGCTAAAAAGTTGAGCAAAGTATTTTTGTAAATCATAAAAATCTTCGAGATGGCATTATCCAAAAAATATGACTATAATTCGGTCAACAAAAAATATGATTACGATTACACCTAAAAATAATATAATAACTAATATCATATGATACACTATTTATTTATAACAGATCATATAAACAAGATAAACCAAAAAAGTTGTAGGTCAATCTATCCAGTCAGCTGTCAGGCGTGTTTAGACATGCACACAAGTTAGTCTTTTTAACTATTACCCAACTTCATAACATGCCCATTTTGCAACCTGATCACAGAACTGCATCTACGGCTACCATTGTCATGAGATCTTCCAAAGATACGACAAATATTTCAGTTCTGGAAGTTAGAAGATAGCAAGTTTTTAGCTCATTGTCATGAGATCATCCAAAGATATGTAATAAAGAGGAAATTTTTTTACCTGCTACCGGAGTTCCATCCAACTCTAAATTCTTGATCATAGTATCGCACAGCCAACAACACTAACAAAAAAGGTAACCACAGACAGAAGATTACTGACCGGGTGACTATATCTTTCCAAATTTCTTGTGCCATATATGACTGACTGTACTGTTCAAATTAGTGGGCCATAATGCCTTACAGAAAAACAATGGCCCAGACAAACTCATTTCCAGTTTAAGTTCTGTTAGGTTGAAATCACCTTCTGAACAACAACTAAGCATTTTATCTTAAACTAAATGGATTAGGCAGAAAAAGAAATAAAAACTAAGTTATAAAGCAGTGAAATCTAATAACAAACCTAAAAGTCAAACTTTTTCTAAAGAACTTCAGTATAAAGTATAAACTACAAGATAAAAAATTTCCAACGCTGTGGATTTACAGTTACTTTTTAAGAATTCTTTGACTTTGCAGTAGGAAAATGGGTTAACTTTCTTTTCACTTTGTACTTCTAGGGTGGTGAATTCTCACTTAGGAACAATCAATACCACCATTATGAAGTTCAGCTAATTGTGTAGAGTACCTTGAATATTCTCAAATCAAAACAGTATAATAACAACATTTAACCTCTCAGCAATCAGGTCGAAAAACGCTCAGAGTACATCAGGATGCTAAGAAGTCTCAGATGTCACAAAGGAAGAGACTGAAGACACACAAGGAAACCAATAACGTCGTTTGCCATCTCTGTGCCCATCATCAATCATTGCAAGCCCCTCCTGTAGACATAAAATAGACTTTTGTGAGGCGAATGAGATGAATTTGTACGAATACAAATTACGTAAGGTTTTTTAAATAGGGAACAAAGAAATAGATATAGAATGGTAACGAAAGTAATGGCTCACATCTAATAGAGTTTCAAGAGCATCAGTGGCACGGCCAGTAGACCATGATAGACGTCTCTCTACTTCTTCAACTGTCACAAACCCTTGAGCCTATAAAGCAGAAAGTCGTATACTTTGTCAGAAGAACACGATTATTTTAAAGTTATAATATGATTGCACAGGGAAAAAAACCAAAAATACAAATAAAGAAACTTGCTTTAACGATACAACAAAGTAGGGATACAAAGAACATAGATGGCATTTTATCAATAACAAGAAAAAAGTAGCAATTCCGTTTCAAATGGTTTGAGCTTGGCAAAGGACAGATTTCTTGGTCCATTGACATCGATCAACGAAATAGACCTCCTTCTTTCACTTTTTTCGTTGTCTTCCAATTCAAATAGCCCCATTAAGTGAGTGTTCAGAAATAATAAAGCTAACCTGGGACAACTCTAGAATATCATTGTGATCTTTCTTCAATTCAGTTGGGACAGAACGCACAAGCTTTCTTTTGCCGACAGTAATCACTTCAAAACCACTGCCTAACACCTGAATAACTATGCTGGTGACGTTAGCACAATACTTAGAACATAAAAAACTTACAAAAATTCTGCTAAACAAAGGGGCGGCTTCAAGTAACATAAATGACAAAGTTGAGAACATTTTAAACACCATTCTAGTGATACTTGTATACAGCACAAATACAGTACCTTCAGTTTACTAATTGCCCTCAAACAATCATCTTCAGTTACTGCCTCACGAGCACCTTTTCGTCTCTGACTTAGTATCTTGCAGAGTTCCTCCAAATTAATCAAACCGCCATTATGAGGTCTAGTAGCCAAACAGATATCAACAATTTGCACCCCTGACAAATTGTTTCTGTTTAGTACCTAAATTTATGCAACAGAGACATAGATAACAACGGCTAAAAACAAGCACCTACCAAGTTCATAATAAAAATCACCAATCCCCAACAACTCAGCCCAAAAACCTTTATTCGAGGCTAGCGGATCTACGCCTACTTTAGCACACATCTCATGAAACTGTGATCTAAATGCAGGATTCTTACGTATATCATTCTGCAGTTAACCATAACAAAATAGAAATAATCAGAAAATTCATAATTATGTTTTATACAATACAGAATTTACCAAACACATATATTACAATTATGTGCTATACTATACAGAATTTACCAAGTCATAAAAATTAGGGCTAGATGTATAAATAAATAGATGAATTTACATACCTTGTGTTTACGAGCAAAGTCTTCTAATTGAGAACGAAAAGTGGAAAGCTGTTCTTTCATAAGATCTGTTCTTAATTTTGCAACATTTTCTCCTAGTAATCGATATTGATCCTGATGATAACATAGTTTTAATTAATATATAGATTAAGTAAGTAATATGTATACATATAAATTTGTAATTGTATGTATGTTAAAATAAAAGACATGAAAGTTATACGAACCCTAGCAGCCGCGGCAGTTTGTAACCCACCGATTCCTGGTCTCCGTCTCATTTTTCAATAATCTTAATTTGCAATTTTTGATCAATTTTCGATTAGCATACAAGTTGTTCAGAGCGAATTATTTTAGTAGTCGATGAAGACCAGAACTCAGGTTACAACTTGACAATTTCTGAAAAGGGTGGAAAAGTCTTTGTAAGAAACTAATAAACAATAAATAAGACAACGAAGGACTTGTAATCAATATCAGAGTGGCGCAGCGGAAGCGTGGTGGGCCCATAACCCACAGGTCCCAGGATCGAAACCTGGCTCTGATATACAAGAGTGGCTTCTGCTGAATACCATTTTGCATACAAAACCATACTTATTTTCATTTATTGATTTTATAAATATGTATTTCAAATATACATTTGTTTATTTATGGACTAAATTACATTTAATTTAATTAATGTCTATGTCGTTTTCAAAATTAAGTAAGGGTATTTATATCATTTTCATTCTCTAAAAATTGAACTTATTGAAGAAAATGGTTAAACAATTTATAAAGGTGTAAGATATGTTTGATAGATATAATTAATAGTCGTAAGTTGCAGGTCGTAGCTTTTAAACCTACATATGTGTAGTGTCGAGTAGTTGTAGTTGTTGCTCAAATATCTAAGACACTCGATGAAGCTAAAATGGTAGACTAAACAAATTGTTTGACAAAAATAACATAGTTTCTTCAATTTGGAGTGCACAATAGTTAAAGTTTTGATCGTCCTAAATGAGCACATCCATTTGTATTTAAAATCAGAAGATACAACTTATCAAATCAATAAAGTGGATGACCAAATATACAAATTACAGTAAAGAAAATACAAAAAGTATTTTTACCATTTGCAAATGCATGCGCTACAACATATAAAAATAATTGCAATTAATTACCAAAAACTCAATTATACAAAACAATGCTACATATGCTCTGACAGTCGCACCATCACATTTTCACAAGTCACATCAAAGAAATAGAAAAAAAAAACAAAACAAAACAAAACAAAAGATAAAATCACAATCCTGAACTCCCATCTATATTTTCTAAACGCTTCTTGAACTAGCGTTTTGTTTTGGAGCTTAATTTCACTGAAAAGGCTTCCAGCTCTTCTACGCCAAACATAACTTTTATAATAGAGTTTATTTTTTAAATATAAAAGCTTTAAACTTTTAAAAGCCTCAAAAAACTCTTCGGCAAACACTCTCTAAACCATCAATCATAGAATCAAAGATGGAGTTCTTTTATGACTATGCAAGTTTGCATCTTGTGTTTCAGTACTTTGAAAATGATTTGATTTCAATATTAAGTGTCGTGCCAAAGTGTTTGAAAGACCCAATAAATTACCTATTGGAAAGATAAATATATGCTTCTTTGATAATAAGACTTCGTTTATATGGACAGTTTAACGTCAGTACACACTAATTTGAATTTAATCTGTATACTTGTTTACACACACACACATATATATGTATATATACCACGTCTATAGTTTTGGCCATGTTACTGTTGCTTTAGTAACTAGTATTCCTGTTTCATTTCCATAAAAGGTTTGAACTTCGTAATTCCTTTCAACCATTTAAAAAAACTTAATTGCTCAAGCTCTACTAATGAAGAGAAAGATGTCAATCTGGAATTAAGAACTTATAAACTCTTATATAAAGATTTTCAATTTCAATTCCATCCTCCATTCCCTTGAAAAAAAAAAGCTCACCGTTTGTTTATTGATATATTAGACGTAAATTGTCATATTTTTTATTATAGGGAAATGATAAACCTTTATTATATGATAAAAAAATATTATAAATTGTAACTACTAAAAAACAATACAGCCAGCAGAACTGGGAATCAACCAATTGAAATTTGGACAACTTCGGAACTCAGAGAGTTAACCCTTCACTACACTCGACCTAAACCACCCAGGAACTCACCCATAAGGAAACTTGCCCATAACTGGAAAACTTCAACTGTGAAATCCGGTAACTAACAGTATCAAAAGTTGTGATGATGAAAATAATAAAGAAACATGATAATAAAAGATCAAAACCCAAGCACCACATTCATACAAAAAACACCCACCAATAATCACCATCAACTGATGTTGCTCAAGTTGTAAAAAGCATATTGGTATCGCTTTGTTTAGTGGCCGAGTTCTAGCCTATGATAAGATGGTCGGGGATGGCTCTAAATCCGATTAAGTTGTAATGCCAATTCTCTAACCACATGTTCCTTAGCTCAGGAGCATTCTTTGTCATAATTCAGATAAACAAACATAAAAACATGAACATCTATCAAGATCCTAGATTAAGAATCATCAAATGCCAGTAACATATATCTTAAATCTAGTAAGAGTTGGGGAACCTCATATCATAAAATGTTCTTTTTTGTCCCAAAAGAACTAAGTAGCAACTCCAAAAGGTCTAACCTTCCATTAACAACAAAACATGGATCATATAACAATGAAGATCATACCATGTTTTATTAACATCCTATGAAAGTTTGCAACATTCATACATTTGAGAAGTTTCAATGGTTATCTAATCTCAAGTTCTTGACCAACATTTCCATAGCTGTTCTATTTGCGTACTAGTCAGTAAATGTGATACCTCTAGGAGTAACAAATTCACATTTTAACTCAAACTGGTAAACCAACACGAATTTTCAACTTTCAAGGAACAAGCAAGTTGTATGATTAACAGAATAACCAATCCAAAATCATCAATTTAACTTCTAAAATAGAATGAACAGTACACTTAGTACTTACATGTATGCCTTTCTTGATGATGTTGAAATGTCAAACCTTCACCAAAGCCAGAATAATAGTTAGCAGCAGGAATCATTCTATATTAACTTCCTCAAAATATCATCAGCTTCATTAAAAAAAACTACACAATTCGGGTTCAGTACAAACCCTATAAGCAAAAGTCATACAACATCACCAAAATTGCTATAGTCAATCGACAAAACAGCATTTGCAAACTACAGATGTATTATTATCAAATTGCAATAAGATCAGCTCCTCAACTAATGCTCATAATTAAAACAAAGTAATCTTCTTCCTTTTCGAGTTAATCGACTCAATAATATATTGATCACTCCCTAATTTTCGCCTTTCAAACAACGGCCGATACGGAAGAAAAGCAATATAACCTCCAACCGCAACCGAATAACCTCCTCTAATTTTCTCCATTAAAAACCCCTTCACTTTTCTATTCGCTTGCCACGCCTTTTTCAATTCCATCCACGCCTGATTCTGCGTAAATCTTCGTGGCAGCAAAATCGCCGGTTCACCGGCAACCGCTTCAGTAGCTCCACCGACGAGATCATTAAACCTAGCCGTTGCTCGTTCCTTCATCGCCGGTTCACCGGCGACTAAATCCATAAACAGTCGCTCTAAGATCTGTGTTTTGACTAACGTTTCACCGGCTGTTGCTTCCATGAATCCGACTTTGTTTTCGAATCTGGTGACGTCCCGGTTGGACGGAATTGGACGAAGTTCGTCCGGCATGGTTAGTTTTGGTGTTCCGATTCCGGTGTCTATTAAAAACATATCGTCTTTGAAACGCGAAACTTGTGATCTGATTGCTTTACCGCTGGATAATAGAAAGCTTGAATTTGATTTTCCAAATAATCGATTCATGTAGATTGTCATCGTGAGTGATTGATTTTTTCAGACGATAATTGGAGCAAAATGGAATCGATTGTAGAAAGGATCTAGGGTTTTTAGTACATGGATGTAAAATGGGGAAGGAAGCCTGAAATCAAACATATTGGGCTTGGGCCGGATTTGGAATAATTAAACCAAATATAGTGTTAAAAGGATCGAAATCGGTCGGGTTGACCACTGACCCATCGTCTTCTTTCTTCTTCTTTTTTGTTGGTTTTTCTCTTTTATTTATATTTATTTCATCATTTCATAAGTAATTAATAAAGATCAAATATGACGATGATTATTTAAGATTATAACGTATCGTTTATTCTCCAGTTCTTTATCAAATAAGTTAGAAAGTTTTATATATACTTATCCATTTCTTCTTTACTTAATTTATTTTATTTTATTTTATTTTACCTGTTTATTCTACTAACGACACGTACAATTTACCAAACCCGACATAGATGGCATTAGAAATTGTGTTTTAGAAAAGATTATCGAGTCTGTAAAATGCAAATACTCAAAAAAAAATTATTAATGTAACTGGAACATGCTTTTTCAAAACACACAAAATCTACTTTGAAAACATAATTCCAAACACCTCTTATTAAAAAAAAAAGAGGACTGAAATTGATGATCTAATTCTATGTCATACACCTTTTTGTCTCTCCTACTTGAAACTATTGTTTATACAACACCTCAACTTGATTCGCCCAATTACATGGGAAGATAAAATGAGTATAACTACGATTATAACTATGACAATCCGTAACTCACGATCGTTTTGGTTCTGTAGCATTGAAAAAGAACCAAAGTTTGCGTTTTTACAATGTTTGCGTTCTGATACTTAATTTTGTTATCTAAAGTATTCTACCGATATATGTATGTATAGCTATCAGTATATGTTGATATCCCTGTGGCATCCTTTGGGATCAAAAACAGGAAAGCAACTGGTATAAATGTGCAAATGACTTGAATTCCAATCCCAAAACAAAGATTTTCAAAAGAACCCGAAGAGATGTCTAGGACCGAAGCCAAATTAGCACCAACAAATGAACTCATTGTGGACCCAAAGTTGTTTATGGACATGAAGAGTGCGAAAAGAGTCCCTTCTATTCCAGATGGGCAGAGTTGTCCTGATAAGATTAGAAATGGCATGAACCTGCACTCAACAAGTGTGCAAGTATGGATGTCAGTAGACAGATTACTTATCGAACAACAGAACGAGACTGCAAATATAGCACGTACTTGAATTGATTAACTGCGTACGAGAGGGCAGACCCAATCAACACCATTAATTCATCCGATATGCCAAACAACACACTTTGTCTAGCAACCAAAACTGCGTCTAGAAGAGTTAATATTGACAGAGTAACATGAGCAAACCTGCACAAATGTTCCAGATTAAG
This sequence comes from Logfia minima, assembly GCA_963921325.1. Lineage (NCBI taxonomy): Eukaryota > Viridiplantae > Streptophyta > Magnoliopsida > Asterales > Asteraceae > Logfia > Logfia minima. The sequence continues at coordinate 3,829,985 of OY992763.1, read as the reverse complement.
TAAGATCAATTAGAAAGCTTTAAATGGGAATTTACAATGCATAAGTTATTTTGATTTTTCTATTTAAGCTTACATGAGAATCTTTCTTAACTTCATCTTCTTTAAGTAGCGGTTGTAAGTGAAGGTTCCAAGCATGAGGCCCATCCACCCAATAACGCCTGATGTGCCAAGAAAAGAAGCTTCTAAATTTAAAACTTCTGTCTGGTAGTAGAACATAACTGTTGAGAGGTTTGGAATGGTCACCTGCGATAAGAAAAACCAAGCCATTGGTCTGGTTTCCCCAATAGTATGAATCAGAAGTAAGCACAAACCAACATAACTACAATCAACCACAGAGATGGTGTGGCAGGTGGCATAAAACTGGTTAATAAACAAGTATTCATAATCATAATCACTTTACCAAAGGCTAAAACATTTATTAGTGCAGCTAAAGTTGTAATAATTGGACCCATGAAATGGGGAACTAATTATGGGACCCATCTAAAACGAGGACACAATCAACCAAATGAAAATTGTAGGTACAGTTTTATAAATGTTGTACCTCAAGATAATGGGCCGTCCAAAAGCTTTGAACAAAGTATAGCCAGCCATTTTCAAAGATCGAAACCACTGTGATGGCGAAGATTCATTTTCAGGCATCTGATATTTAATTATATCAGAATGTTTTCTTGCTACTTTTATGGCTCTTTCTCATCAAAGTACCAGGTTTAGGCGATTCGGTTGAATTTCTGTCTTCATGTGGTACACCTTTATTATCTATGTCAGAGTCATTGGATGTAGAAAATTCAGGCAATTGTGAACTCCCAACAGGACTCTCAGTCACAAAACCACAGGAAAATAGTTGTACAGTTGGCAAAAATACGTTGCCCATTTGAAAGTTATTTAGTGCATATCTGCCAAATAAACTCCCATAGATTCCCCCTAGAGCCATCGTCATCCATGATACCGACTGCAGGTCGCTAGCGAATTTAGCCCTAAATGAGGAAAATTAGAAAACTTTAGCCATCAGATACCAATTCTTGAACAATTTGACTTTTGTGGAAAAAAATATATTACATCCAATTGGAGGTGGCAACTGACAACATCAACCCAGCAACTTGTAAATGAGTTCGTTCAGGTTATATGTTATCTCTAATGTGTGAAACACAAAAAAAGTCGATTAGAAGGAAAGTAGATTGGGCTGAAGGTGGCTTAAAGTATATTTTTAAATCATAAAACCACATAAATCATACAGTCAAAAATATTAGATTAATGCTGAAATATTATAATTTTTGTAATGAAACTCAGCACAGTAATTATTTATAAACAGGTTATACATTTTGGTCAAAAAGTATTTTGGGTCAACCTGACCTGGTCTGACCCGTACCATAAAACTACCCATGTCATTCAACCCACCAGACCCATCCATTTTGCCAACACTATTATTATTCGTCAACGATCGCTTTACGTTTCTAGTGTTTTCTTCTTGAAATAAGTGTATATTATGTCAACTTTGGAGTTATAATTAGTTCCTTTGACTTCAAATGTCAACCTGTACGGCTGTACCTCAAGAATTGAGAAAATAAATGAAAGGCAAGTATCAGAAGAAAAGAACATGTTGAAAGAAACCATACTTCTCATGCCTAGCTGCCTCTGCAATCATCGCATCAATTACAACATCTGCCATTGCAGAGCCGAGATTTTGCAAAAATAAGAAGATCATGAGATGACGTTTTGAACTTCTCATAAATTCGTGAAGACCAAGAATCATCCATGGAAATAGCGAAAGCAGTGTCGCAATGACTAAATAAGGAATCCTTTTCCTTCCATTGACTGGGATACAATCTGATATTATTCTACACCCAAAGTGAGCAACAATGAATACATCAATATTCAATATATTAAAAAACAGGGCTTAATGTCCAATGGTAAGTTCGACTTTATAAATGACTAAAACATTGATCAATACCCGTATACTGGTTTTATGCTCCATGGAAAAAACGACATTACATGAGTTAAAAATTAAGGAAACTGAGTAGTTTATATAAGTATACAACTTAATATGATGAACTTGTAACTCAAAACAAGATACAAGATAGAAGCAAACTATAATAACTTGCGTATAAATCATTTTTGAACGTAATTTTGTACATTCTGTAAATTTTATTCAGCCATGAAACTATAGAAAGCACTATTATATGTTTTTTTCCATAATCCTAACACTTTATAAATGATGCCATGAGCTGTTTGACTCATTAACGATAATCGCAATTGAGTCCTTATCACATAAACTGGTTATAATTGATCCAAAGTGAGTCCAGAACAAATTGTCTTCCTAATATCATATCCTGACTAAAATTCCCACATGTCTTCCATTTAAACTAAAAAATTATAGAAGCATATGTTAAGGAGCAATGTTAATGCGATATTTATCTTCTAAATCGTAGAAAAGGTCAATTGCACAATAATAGAAATTGAAATTGGAATAGAAATAGAAATTGAACCTGTGTGAAGTAAATCAAACAGACGAGCCAAAGAAAAGGAGCACCAAATGCGATTCGCAGCTGCTTTATCCATTTTATCATTCTTATTTTTTATTGTTATTGATAAATTAGGGTTTTTCCATGTATATATGGAAAGAAAACGGACAATAACAATGCGTTTTCTCGTTGTGTTTCCCGCTTTTTTCAACCGTTTTTGGTCCCTCGCGCTGATTTCATCACCTCCGCCAGTCACATGTTTTTGTTGACTACAAACGTACAAGTCAAGTAGTCAACCATAGATCTTTGGTCAATCAAATCTAAAAGACATTCATTTCGTTGGATTTTAATCACAAAATGAAACCGTTAACGAATTAACTGATTACATTAAAAGCTACACGTATTAGCAAAGTTCTTGTAAATTAAACTATTTTTAGTATCATTTTAACATGTTAAACTTTCATAGCTAAAATTTTTGGAACTTATTGTTCAATAAAGAAAAACATCATTCGAATGAACATTTCATAGCTTTGTTCATTTTCAATGATGGATCCGGCATCAAGTTGTCACCATATGAAAGATTATTGGTTTCATGGCACATAAAAGCAATCTTGATTCAAAACTTACACTATTTTAAAGCTATTGTTCATAAGCAATGATATGATTACAAAAGAAATTATACAAAAAAGTTCACAAAATTATTTGTCATCATTACATTGGTTCACATCTTCTCACTATCCTCTCTCTTTCATCTTTATGGAGCCACATTATTTCTAATTGTTTATTCATATGGGAGGAGAAAATGTGATTTCAAAGACAGAAATAACCAAGTTACTAAATCACTAACTTAAAATATTTGTTACATTTTTTTAACCATACAAGAGACTCATAATCACTAGCTAAAGCTAGTGCAACCTCTGTGGTTACCATTTGACAAAACACTTGTGATCATCGACCTTTTATGGCTAGCTTGTGCCATTTTATTACATTACAATTGTATGCTTCATAGGCTCATACATAAAAGTGTTATAGTCATACTATTAACCACAATATGTTGGAATACTAGCGGGCCGATATACAAAAGGTTTGACAGCATGTGAGTAGCCAGATTGATAATTGTAACTAAACTTCACACCTGAAAACCCATCGCCAAGATGAGTGCAGTGTTCATGAAAACTGCTAATAGGTCTTGCTAAACAGGCATCCCAACGTTCACTCTCGGGCATTGTTTCAGCCACTGTGTATATTCCTCTTGAATTCGTGAATGCTTGATAATTTAGAACTTCACCAGATTTTGTTATGCAGAGAACCGCAACCTCTGCACCTGCAATAACACAATGACACCGTCTTCTCATAATGAGTGTTGGTAAAACAGTAAACGTAGTATAACATGGGAGTAAGTTATCCACAAGAGCAAATGATGGATCATGTAGATAGAATGAACCAGTTTACTTTGATATTCAATGGAAATAACATGGAAGATGAACGATGCTATAGAGGGTCGTTTTCCCTTACATCAAGTAACTAGTACATGGAACCAACAATAATATCAACAGTCCGTAATATAAACAAGAATACAAAATGAAGATGTTAAGTGCCTAAAAGATTCTGGTTTTAAACCCGTAGGGCATTATAGGCCTACTTATCAGAGTTAAAGTTAAGATTACTTATTTAACAATTCTACCGTCAATTTGAAGATAACATTCTCACTACTCCATAAAGCCTCTTAAGTACACCTACTTATTGTTGCAATTGTCCTTGTTGGACAACCTTGATTTTTTACAAATAAAAACAACCACTAATAAAAAATTGGTTCACAGCATCAAGATTCTTGACATGTATGAGCTCGTAACAATCAACACTTGGCGTACTAGGCCTAAACCTTAACTGGAAGTCTGGAACTTAGGCAAATAAAGGTTCATACTTGTTGGACTGCGAAACACGAAATGTGACATACACCAAGTTCATTATGAATTAAAAAAAATCGACTGTTATTGAATAGAAACGCATCACGGCCATGATTCCATATCTTACAGTATCACTAGTGTTCAATTCTGATATGTTTGTTCATATTTCATACAACTATACAAGTTCAAGAGGTTTAACACAATTGGAAATTAAATATTATTATGTCATCTCAATTAGGCCTTAATATCTCAATGAAAATCACATTAATCCCTAAATTGCAAACCTAGATCAGCATCATCAGCAACAAGCCAAACTCAATTTGCACCGACAAACTATGCACGAATTGAACAATTAGAAAAAGGAAGGCAAACTACATAAGACACATAGAAATTATAATAAAAATTCTAAAAGTGAATCAATGAAAGTATATAATAAAATTTGGTAGGGTATTAAGAAAGGATTAATGCGAACCTTCTAGAACATGGTCTTCAGGACCGACGGAATCATCGGCACAAACATCGCAAACAACTCTGCCGTGAATTTCACCGGTCCAAGCTTTTACAGTGAAAGCAGTGAGTAATAATTGTAATAAGATGAAAATGGGTATGACCAGTTTCGCCATTGTTGTTTTTGTTCCCATGAGTTCTAAATTGCTTTGTTTATTTTGAAAAAAAGGTCGGGTCGTCTGTCGGTTTCATTCTGGGTCCGATTACAGCCCGTGACAGACTACTGGGTCATACTGGCCCGATCTTATTAATATACTAATGTTATTAAACGTAAAATTATTTATTTATTTTATTACTTTTCTTTTGCGTTTTTAAAAGAACTAGGTATAACCCCGCAATAATGCGAGATGAATTTAATTTTCATAAATGAATAAGGTATTATGGTCGAATTTTTTTATAGTTTATAGACCCGCGATAAGGCGCGACGAATTTAACTTTTATAAATAAATGTGCGACCATGAAATATTTAAGGGACTAAAAGTGTAATTATACAAAAAGAATTAAGACCGTTAGATCGTAAATGGTGAAAACAATGAAGGGATCAGATTCCTCCATCATATCATTTTCTTATTTTATTACTTTTCTTTTGCGTTTTTAAAAGAACTAGGTATAACCCCGCAATAACGCGGGACGAATTTAATTTTCATAAATGAATAAGGTATTATGGTCGAATTTTTTTATAGTTTATAGACCCGCGATAAGGCGCAACGAATTTAACTTTTATAAATAAATGCGCGACCATCAAATATTTAAGGGACTAAAAGTGTAATTATACAAAAAGAATTCTGACCGTTAGATCGTAAAGGGTGAAAACAATGAAGGGATCAGATTCGTCCATCATATTCTCTTTTAATTATATATATATAAAAAGATATAAAGATAAGAAATATTTATTAAGAATTTGAAGCATAATCAATTTAAATATAATTCACATTCAATTTAATATAGATTATTTTATTTAAAAATATGATATAATAGCTCTAAACAAGGTATTTAAAGATACACATAATTGTTAAATATTACACTTATGTGTTTTATAATTGATGATTTAAAATATAAACATTGATACATACATACATTCAATATCTAAAATATTAACGTTAACACTTAATACATCGTAAAACGTTTTTATTCATTAGAAATCTCAATTTTAGTAATTAATTTTTGGGATTATATACTTGGAGGCCACTCAAATATATTATTTTGTTTTTGTAGGTCATCCATATTTGAAAATGATTTTGTAGGCCACTCAAATATATCATTTTGTTTTTGTATATCACCCATATTTGAAAACGATTTTATAGGCCACCCAAATTTGTATATTGTTTCATGTATACTAAATTCGACTAAAAACTCATCAAAAATAATGTGAATGGACACAAATACTCATATATTTGTTAATTAATATTATTTATATTAGTTTAGTTTTATTCAAATACATTGATATTTGTGTCCTTTTACACTTTTCCGATGAGTTTTTAGCTGGATTTGATATATATAGCACAACATACAAATTTGGGTGGCCAACAAAAATTTTTTTAAATATGGGTGGCCTACAAAAACAAAATGATATATTTGAGTGGCCTAGAAAATCGTTTTCAAATATGAGTGGCCTACAAAAACAAAATGATATATTTGGGTAGCCTCCAACTATATAATCCCTTAAATTTTTGAATATAAGCCCAAATAACTTTTTTTTTTTCATTTACGAATTATTATTTTTTTCCTCGCAAATTACATAATGATTTAGAAAATGAAATAAGACAATAAGTTATGTATATATATATATATAGGGTGGGGATCAAGAGGGAAGCACAAAAAAAAGGAAGGAGGGAAGCAAATACCCATTTACCATCAAAACATGATTTTCAAACAAAATTCATCAAATTAAAGCTTGAAATATAAATGAATCGATCATATACATCATTGAATCAAACAATGTTGTTATAATTTTATGTTTTTAACAAAAAACTCTATAAATCGACATTTATCATTCATTTGTGATGAATGTTAGTCAAAATTTCAACTTAATTTTCTTAAAACATTAATAAATGATAAATATTAACTCATATATGCTATTATACACTGATTATACTATTTATGGGTAAATGTTATCACTAAAAATTCATTAAAAAATGATGTTAAGTAATATTCATTGATGTATAATAACAAAATATGAGTTAACATTTATCTGGAATGAATGTTATAAATGATGAAATCAAGTGCTGAGATTTAATTCCCTCACTCCTCAGAATTTGAAAATTCCCTATGGATCATTCCCCTGTATATACACTCTTATTTTTTTTCGCCATAAATCACACACTAATTACTAATTATGAACAGGGTTTTACTAATATTATCGGTTTATGTCATTACACATGTCAGCTGAAGGTTGAGATGTATTCCAATTAATTACAAATAACCAATCTCAAACATTATATCTGAAAAGTATATGTTTTTAGCAAACATATAACATGGTCTTATTTAATTGTGTTGTTGGTAAGTATTAGAGCACTACATCCATAATGCGTGGATGTGGCATCGTTTAACAAAAAGGTTGGTTGAGTGATGAGCTGTCAAAGTAATATGCACTATGAGTGTTGTGCGCAGAAAGCGAGTGCAGAAGTCTCTGAACGAGAAATACATGTCTCTGAACGAGAAATTCAGAAATATGTTTTCTCAAATGCGTTTTGAAGTATGCACGTGTTTTGGAGAAGATGAATATCTGGTGGTGTAAGAGTCAGCTACTAGATGTAAAGAAGCAAAGTGATGTTAGGAAGGAATTAGAACTGATAGAAAAGTGCTCTACTGAATGTGTGATCAAGTTGTCCTGAAATCTTGCGAAACCTGTACGTAGTATGTACCATTGTTTCCTTACTATATGTATTTAGCATATTCACAATGTATCCCATGGTGTTTGAAAATTACTAAGCAGTTTATTTTATTCAAAATAATGGAAGTAGCTCACAAATTAGAAGTATGAACAATAAAAAAATTGGTTAAGATCATAAAAACGAATCTTTATCAATTTGTACACTGAAGTTGAAAAACTTGTAAGGTTCTGCATATCTATGTTGGAGATTCACTTGATGTAACAGAAATGAACAGTAACCAACGATAAAAAGGGGCTTAATACAAGTCAAATACATGAACAATTTTTGACAATTTTTTGTTAGAAGTGATGGCAAAAGAAATGATGGCCTTTGAGAACGTCTGTACAACTGTTACTTTCTACCCATTTCATATTGTAATTCTTGGGTGTGGCAAGAACAAATATGAAGATCACATTTTAACACCGTTGTTTGATCTTTAAAGTTTGCACATGAGCTTTATTTGATTATTTTTAAAATTTGGGTTAACTATCAAGTATCGTGTTTGTCATGACAATGATAAACATTTGGAGTATATAAACTGATATATGTCAAGCATTGCAATTTGCTAATATGATCAATATGGAAATGTTAAATACATTACGGTATTACTTTTTGAGAACGAAGAACTAGCATGAAGTCTATGAACTACAATAAGACAGAAACTTTGTAAGTTCTTTAAATTCCTAATTGCAGAAACATTTTATCTTCCAAGCAAGAAATAAGAACATATAACACAACTTTTTCCAATAATATCGTGACTTATGGTGGTGAGCTCTTAATGTAACGCCATTAAACCTGCAAATACTTGATAGCAGTATGAACATCTTTGTCCCCTCTACCACTGCAGTTAAGCACAACCTTGGTGTCATTAGGTAGTGTGGGACATAGCTTCTCCAGATAAGCGAGTGCATGAGATGTTTCCAGAGCTGGGATTATACCCTCTAATCTCGACAGTCTCTTAAAAGCTGCATAAACACACACACACAAGAAATAGTAACAATTTTTAGAAAGGATGCATGGTCATAGTAATAATAATAAATAAACATATAAAATAAAGATGGTACAAGAAAGGAGAAATGGTACTGAAAAAGGATATGTTACTTCGTAAGATCATTAGATTATGTACCTTCCAACGCTTCCTCATCAGTAATGCTATGATATTCAGCCCGGCCTAAATCTTTCAGAAAGCTGTGCTCTGGTCCAACTCCTGGGTAGTCCAGCCTACAATTTGAAATTACGGAAACAAAAATGATCAGAAAAATATAGTGAATGGAGAAGGCAAAATCAATTAGACTAGAAATGGCAATTATTGGGTTGATACGGGTTATATTTAGTGTATTATGTGCCTTTTGTAATCATACCCACACCAAAAATTAGCCATTTTGGCGGAACCTGTTTTGAGCCATTATCTAAACCATCCAACTGCCCATTTTGCCACCTCTAATATAGAACAAAGCAGTAATTTGGTTCACTTTACCCTGCGCTAATGGAGTGAGGCTCAATAATTTGACCATCATCATCCTGTAACAAATAGCTCATGGCTCCATGCAACACACCAACCTCTCCTTTTGTTAACGTTGCTGCATGTTTTCCACTGTCAAGACCAAAACCCGCAGCCTCAACTCCAATCAATCTAACTTCTTTGTCATCAACAAACTCATGAAACAGGCCCATAGCATTTGACCCTCCACCAACACAAGCAACCAACACATCTGGTTTTCCTCCCCATTTTTCCAATGCTTGCTTTCTTGTTTCTTTACCAATTACTGCATGGAAATCGCGTACCATCATTGGGTAGGGGTGTGGGCCCGCAACAGAACCCAAAATGTAATGGGTTGTTTCCACGTTGGTCACCCAGTCCCTTATGGCCTCTGATGTAGCATCCTTTAGTGTGGCTGTCCCCGAATGAACTGCTCTAACCTATATATGATGTAACAATCAAAATTAAAGGCAGCAAATTTGACCCATAAACTTATAAATGGGTCGATTTGGGTTGTGTTTAACTTCAAACACGTCAAATCATTAAAGAAAACACCAGTTCGGCTAGACACATGACATCTTATTTTTTCCCATATAATCGTTCTTAAGCTTCAACAAAGTTGAGTAATTCACATAAAAGATAAAAACGAGAACAATAAACATACCTCTGCTCCAAGGAGTTTCATTCTGAACACATTAAGAGCTTGTCGTTCCATATCTTGAGCACCCATATAAATAATACATTTCAACCCAAATCGTGCACATACAGTGGCAGTTGCAACTCCATGCTGCCCGGCACCAGTTTCTGCAATGATTCTCTCTTTCCCTAACTTCTTGGCTAGCAAAGCTTGTGCAACCGCGTTATTGATCTTATGCGCACCAGTATGGTTAAGATCTTCTCTCTTAAGATATATTTTGGGCCCTTCACCATTAGGACGTTTATAATGCTCTGTAAGTCGTTCAGCAAAATAGAGAGGGCTTTCCCTACCAACATAATCCTTCAATATCCCATCTAATTCCTTCTGCACTTAAATAATAAGTAAGTTAGCACACGGTCTAACTTTCCACAAGATATTCTCTAGCTGAAGAATATCTTGGAATTATATTGCACAAATTCTGTAAAAACATTTCTAATAACCAGAGGGTGTTTCAATGTTCGTTTTGAAAGTAATATAATTTTTTGGGCAATCAACTTCTTATCTTGAATTAGTTTGACTCTAGCTACAACATACCTGATTTTGAAAAATTATATGTATAAACTTTTCTAAGCAATCAGAAAGTGATTATTACAACTTCAAGTAACAAAAATACCAAACAACACATTATTGAGCTAATTATGCCACACAGACAAAAAAAAAAAAAAAAAAAAAAAAAAAAAAAAAAAAAAGAAAGAACTTATTGAGCTAATTATGTGAACTATGATCATTCAATTAATCAAAGAAGAAAAAAAACACACAAACTTTCAAAACACGTATAGAAACACTCCTTTTGGTTTGATAATCACCAGAAACTATAAATCATAAACAATAATTTAAAAACAGAAATTTGATAAGAAAAAAGAATAAATATTACAAAAAATGAATAACAAATGAAATTAACCTGGAATTCATGGTCAGTAGCAAGGGCTTTGAAAGCAGATTCAAGTTCGGTAAGAGCATACATTAGGGTTTCAGGTACATACTTCCCACCATACTTACCAAACCGGCCAAGCGAATCCGGTCGTTGAAGGACCGACGATTCATCCTGAACCGATCCCATTTGAACCGGTGACGGTTTAGCAATAACACAAGAAACGGTCAACGGTTTGGGTCCGGTTTTCTTGAATTGAAGAAGGGGTGACTGTGAAGAAAGGAAGTGTTTTAGAAATGGTGAAGAAGAAGAAGAAGAAGAAGAAGAAGAAGAAGAAGAAGAAGAAGAAGAAGAATTTGGGGCTGGGATTGTGGATGAAAAAGCAGCAGCCATTGTTTTTGTTTGGATTTTAAGGGTTTATTTTTGTCACTTGTTCAGTTGTGGAACTCGTATCGAACTCAAATTTGTGACAGCTTGAATTTTGTGTGTCAGTACGTAACAAGAGCATTTTCGATGAGTTATTTACATATAGGTTTATCGAGGGTAGTTATCCGGGGCGTTGGCCGTCATCATCTTTAAATGATTGAATTAACTACTATAGTCGGTATTTAATGAATGACGAGGTGTTTCGGTTTGTGCGTTGTGATGAGATATTCAAATGATATATTTATTTTAATTTATGGCGAAAAAACAGTTTGTAATAGCTATAGCAAAAGAGAGAAAAAAACACAAACTTAATGCAAAAATCAAGAAGCCATAAATAAAGAAGTATACCTATTTATAACACATTAACATTTCCTAATGTAAAAATCAGGAAGCCGGAAATAAAGCATTTTACCATTAAAAAAATACACAGACCAAATAATGACATTCATTAGTAAATGGGCCGAATTAGTAGATTACCTAATGGAGTACATGTTTGTAATTGGACGAATTGAAGTAAAAGTATATGTGCAATAATAGATGGGATATGGGGGTCATGGGTGTGGTGTTGACCGGAAACTCAGGAAGAGTGGGTGAAAGACATGATTCCTTAGTCCTTATCCCATCTTACACATCTATTACTAATATTAAATGTATTTTCATGTTTTTTAAAGATAGAATTATATTATTATTTATTTAAGTACGTAATGAATATTTGATGGTGCTATACGTTACCCGCCCATTTCCTGTACACCCACCCCTCCTGTGTCGTACACCATCCATCCCACTCTCCATCACCACCACCATCACTTATTGAATACTCACATTGACCAATTTTTAAAATATGATTGTAAATCTATTTTTACAATATTAAATTGTTTAAAAAATAAATTAGATCATATACTAATTAATATATGACATTAAAAAAAACTTAAACTTCTCTATATCTATACACTATTACATTTAAAGGTGGCGAAATGGGCGGACGGCTCCGTTCGGTTAGTTGGGCTAAAACGGGTTTGGGTCCTAACATACTTGGGCCACAACGGGTGCGGTTCATAACGGGCTCGGGTCAAAACTGACCATCGAGTTTGCAATGACATATTTATGATATATTTAATTTTTGGTTATTTTGTTACAATTTTATTTTATTTTTAAATTTGTTAAAAGGTGATTTTTCCACTTATAAAACAGTATTCTTCGTGTATTGTAATGTAGTTTTTAATTTTTAAAAATATTTCGGAAAACATAATATTATATATCGAATTAATATGAAACTAATAATCATTTTCCGCTGAATTGCGTGGGTATTCTGCTAGTTATTAAAAAATATATTTGTAGTAAAATAAAATAAAAAGTTAAAGCCAACATTATCACCATTCTTTAACAAACTCACACATATAAATATTTGATAAGTTATTCTTTAATAAACCCACTCATATAAATATTTTATAAGTTACTATTCAAAGAATAGTAATATTTATGTTGGTAAATGTTATATAGTATAATTTCTTTCAATATAAGATCATGTATTTTTGTGATATAAGTGTCTACATTTATATAATATTTTATAAAATTTAATATATAAAATAATTAAAAAGTTATTTTCGCTTTAATAAAAAAGAATCTTTAAATTTTTTTTGTCTAATACATATACACTCAAACTCATGAAAAAAAATTTCAACGATAATGCAATTTCTACAAATATACTAAAAAAAAAACATCTCAAAGACTTTCTTTTAACATAAAAAACTTCCAAAAAACTCACATTCGAGTGTCTCTTATTGTAATTACTACTCGTATGATTTAATTTGTTTTTTATTTTCAAATAATATTGATTTTATATAATTTGTGTTAACTCGCATTTAAATGTTGTTACATTAAATCTGGCACAAAATGAGATGATAAATAATGTTACATTAATTATTTACACATCTACAATCATATAAGTGAAAAAAGTTAACACCCAAATACCTCGTATTATAGTTACTTTAATAAACACATTATCATCTATCTATATATTATTTATCTACTTTAGATCATATTCAATCTATTTTGTTGATACTCCGATTTCATTTTACCTATTCGTTGACACAATTTAACTTTTACGTTGAGAAAAAATATACTGAATCATTAATCTACTTTAAATCAATTATATACATTTAGATAACTTTGATGTTTTTGTTAAGTAGATACTCTCTATCAAACTTGTCATTTAGTACCCTCATTTTGAAGGTTTCATTCTCAATTTTTAAAGTCACGCTTCTTAAATAAACACCTTTTATAGTTTACCCTCATTCCTATTGCCTTTCCCATGTAAACTATTAATTCAAACACACTCTAAATGATAAAAATAATAAGCAAACTATAATAATAGTGACATTAAACAATAAATCAAATTAATCACTTATAGTCTATGTATCCTTTATCTATTTTGCATTGCATTGTTCACCAATATCTAATTGTATATACACATGTATATATATCTATACAATATCAACTTAATTATTGAACTAATATATTTAATAATTGATATTTATCAATAACTATTTATAAAACATTTTACACTATCTCTTTTAAAATTTAAATATAAAACTTTTTCAATGAGTTATGACATATGAGTCTAATAAGTCAACTTAAATATTGAACTAATGAATTTAACATGTACTAATAACTACAAATAAAACATTTTACATTAACTCTTTTAATCTTTGAATATAAAACATTTTACACTAAATCTCTTAAAACTCAAAAATTTTAGAATAAAAATTTTAAACTATCACTTTCAAAATTTAGGTTTTAAAAATATAAAGTTGCACTCTTTCTCTTAATACTTACTTTTTCTAATCTTTTTTTCCACAAATATCAAATAAAATTTTAACGAATATTGTAACTTTTTACTTTGAACAAAATTATATATTTATTGATTTCTCTTTATTTAATTTTATAAAAGCACTAAAGAAGGCTTTGGTGACTCTATGTTATTACTAGAGAAATATAATCAAATCTAATATTTGTTCACAAATTCATATATAACAAAGATTTTGTAGCGCACAACATATATAACAAAAGATATAATGTTAGCTCCAATGTTATTACTAGAGAAGCCAAGCTTAAGTAATAATTAAACGTGATATTTGTTTCATAACTTCATGTGAATGTACTCTTGTTCATCTTACAAAAATTCAAGCATTGTTTTAAGAAATGAACAATAATAACATATTATGATATATTTATATATATATATATATGAGAAGGATCCATAGGGAAGCTTCAAATATTAGGAAAGGAGGGGAGCAAATCTTAGCCCTTGATTTTTTTCATAAAAAAAACATTTTTAAAATTCATTTGTGATGAATGTTAAATTTTGAGTAACATTAATTACATATGAATGTTAACGACATTCATTTATGATAAAATCAAGGGTTTAGATTTGCTTCCCTCGTTCCCTAATTTTTTTACTTCCCTCATGATCCCCACCCTATATATATAATATATATATGAATAAGTTTTTACACTATACACTTTGTATGTAAATAATGTATAGTATTTTAGCTTTGTTAAACTAATGTTGGATTTGTGGGTCTTTTGCTTAAGATGAATTATGGATATGGAAATCTGAAAATTATCTAACACGGCTTGAAATCTCAAATAATTGTACGAACAATACTTCATCTTGCTAAGATCAACATGAAAGTCAATAAACATACGTTTTGTTATTCGATTATTTGTATTGAATTGCATCAACTTCATATTCTTCAAAAATGAGATTTGACAAACAAATAGCAACTACTATATTTTGTATTAACTTCCGTTTCATAGCACGGATACCCTACTACTCTCTTTATAATGTGTCTCTTTGACTTTCTTACTACATGTCACATATCAATATCATATGATTACATTGATTTTTAAGTCTCTGCGATTATGTCTTTCAATCATTTCTCTTTCTAAATATTATTTTTTTCTTCTTAAACCATGTATTTACAACAATAAAAAGAACTCATTGAACACTCATATGTTTTAGAATAATAACTCATTGGATGGTAACTCAATTTTAACAAATCTTTTATCAAAGAGAATAACTAGAAAAACTTTTTAAATTTCTTTTCTTATACAAATAATTTTTCACAAAAACCTTCATTGGAGTACTGACATATTAACACTTTTCTCTAGTGTTTATATTTATTTAAATTATTTGTAATTTTTTCTATCACATTCGTTAATTATTATTGTTTTAGTTTGAAACTTGTATCCGTAACTAGATTTTTGATCCGTGAGATGTACAGATGAAACCTTTTTTAGGAATAGAAAATCTGTTAACTATATAATACCATCCAATATGAAATAGTTGATGTGTTTTATTTTAGTTATGAGATTACTAATTAAAATATTATCAATCAATTCAAAGTTCATACATTGAAACAATAGAAATTACTTAATAAATAGAACTAGTCTAACTATCATGTCAAAGCTTTCTAACTAATAATTAGTTTAACTACTTTTTGAAAGCTTTCTAACTATATTAACTTGGATACTTTTGTCAATTAGTTAACGGACTCCATAATGCCAGATTGAAGTGTACTCACAAAAGTGTTTACACTAAATTGAACCTGCCAAAACGAATAAAATTCATTCGTAAATTAATGGTTAGCTACATAAACATCATTTGAATCCAAAAGTCAGACATATGTATCCTTGACAGACTTTGCGTATTAAGGATGTCAACAATAAACCATCTTACACTCTCGTCACACTGTTTTCCGACTTCCTGCAAAATAACCCTCTCAAAATTTCTTTGTAAACGAACAAGGATCTGTTGCGGGTAGAGGGTCATTTCTTTGCAATATAACCCTATCAAATTTGTTAGACATAACCTAAACCCCCCATTTTATTAAATATGACTACAGCAACTCTAGTATTACAATGATAACTTCTTCTTTTTTGGATAAATCGGTATTAATGCATATACATGAGACAAAAAAAAAGGTAGACTAACTAGTAGTGGCGTGAGCAACTTAGCATGCATAATCCACTTCCAAGATGGAGTGTCTTCATCTCTAAAATAACCAACATCTTACCTGTTTAACTGGTTTAATCGATTAGACCAGTTTCACTGAATCTGTCCGTGTTTAAAAATCATTACACACAAATATATACGTATATAATACATACATAAATAGACAAAAACTTACTTCAACATCATTTACGGACACATTTCAAATTATTATAATATATAATATATAATATAGGAGTAGGTTCTAGGGAGAAAGAAAATAGGGTGGAGAAATGAGAGAAAGTTTTGTGTCCATTAGATCTTAGCATCAATGGTGTAGATTATTTTTCATATTTGAAGGGCAAAAGTGTACATTTCAATTTTAAAAACATAAAAACTATCTAAAAACCGTCCATACTTTATAGAAACTACCCTTCCAATTTACTAAACTACCTCTTTCTCTACATTCTCATATATATTTTTCTTTCTTTTTAATCCTCTTCCATATAATATATATATATTAATTACTAAATAGATACCAATTATAATTAGGGTTTCACACATTTGGGCCCCCATCTGGTACACGCATGGGTATCTGGGTTTCTGAATTGCGTACAAAATCACGGACAAAATCGCGCACAAAATCGCTGATAGATCTGGGTTTCTGAAAATCGCTCACACACGAATATATTTGGGTTTCTTCAAGGTTTGCTTTCGTTTTCAATTTTGATTTTTGATTTTTGATTATGTTCAATTGTTCATTCTTTAATTTCGAATTTGATTTTGATTGTGATGATTACGGCATCTGGGTTTCTCAAACTTGTTCAATTGTTCATTCTTTATTTATGTTGTGGATTATTGAGTGTTACATATTAAAAACATGTTTAGCGATTCTTCCTGACTTCCTGTCACTTTGTGTATATATGTTCCTGTCACTTTCATTATAGATTGTTTAGCCCTTGTTGTGGGATTATTAATTCTTACATGTTACATGATCAAAATGTATGTTCATGACTTCCTGTTGCTGACTTCCCTTTATTTATGTTGGGTTTATGGTTACTTATTCATGTTCCTGTTCCAGTTACTTGTTCATTGTTGACTATTGAACAAGTATGGGTTTATGGGTTTTGATTTCTACACTTGCTGACTTCCTGTTACTTAGTTTATTGCTGACTTCCTTCTGAATTCGGTTTTAACCGAAACCGAACCGAATTCGAATTCGGTTTTCGGTTCGGTTTCCAAATTTGAATTCGGTTTTCGGTTTTGCTCCAAAAAATTCCAAAACTGAATAAACCGAACTGATTAAACCGAGAAAACCGAAAACCGAACCAATGAACCACCCTACTAAAAATCATACTCATTTTTTTTATTTTTTTTGTTTTTTTCCCTTACTGGCCGACTTACCACAGGTCTGCAAAAAGCCCGGTATCTTTACCAAAGCCCAAAATCACATCTTTCTATATCTAACTTAAGGCCCACCTTACCTCCCTCACCGTCGTTGCCGCCTCCACCTCCAGCATCACCTCCGGTGCCGTCTCTGATATACCGACAAAAGTATGAACACTCTCTATTATCATTTACTCCATTAGGTATACACAATTACACATACTGTTTTACTGTTTATAATCGTTTGTGTAATTGCGTTAAAGTTAACTTTCTGTCTCTATCTGTACAATTAGCAAAACTTAAATATACATCAATACTTAATAGTACCGTGAATGTATTAGCTGAAGTGTATATATCTATACATATTTATATATATTTGTATAGACTGTTGGTTTAACATCTATTAATATAGAGTTCGTCGAGGTAGAATTTGTAATTTGTTGTTCACGTGATATATTATATTTTGCATAGGTAGATGATATTGATCACATGATTTTGAACAGTTTGAGAATATGAATCCTGAATTTGAAACAATTGAGGCGCGATTGCAATCTTTCATTGTTCAACTTCAGTCAGAAGTAGGCGTGCTTGATAGAATCGTTCACAAAAATAAAAACCAGCATCGAAGAAGTTCCTATTTCCAGTACTTATCGAAGGTATAGTTATTTTGTTTGGTTATCGATGAACCAAGGTCCTGGTTTTGGTGAGTTGCAGATAGGTTTCATGTCTGTTTATTATTTCTTGTTATGTAGGTGAGGAGAGACTGTAAGCTTCTTCAGTTGACTAATTTGGTGGAACTCATTAACTCGTGTTTTCATGTTATTAATGGGAATCGCCCTAAGCAAAAGGTGCAGCTATTGGAAAGGTATTACCACTCAGGTTACTCGCTTACCCCCCTTTTGTTATAATAAGAAATTCTCAAGTGAAAATGTGGTTGCATCCAACTTTGTGTTCAATTGTGGATCAATGTAGTTTTTGAATTCAAGTGGATTTATTTAAGCATTAATGTTCCGCAGTTTGAAGAGAAGAAAATGTGATGGTGGCAAATATAATTTTCTGGTGCGACTTCAGGGTGCCGCACGTCTACTTTCACAGGTGACTTGTAAGATTTGAGTAAATTCCATTTTTTAAGTCCCATGATTGTTGCTTGAAGTTAAACACGTATGTATTCAATTGTTTATATGTAGCATTCAAATCATAGGGTAAATAATATCTAGTCTGTATTTTTTCTTTCGTGCAGATGATTGAACCAATGCTGAAGGCTGCTATGTATCCTTCCTCTCGAATTCACATTAGTTTGTTGTGGTTTTATTCATTAGGTTTCGTGTATTGTTAATCTTTGCTTGTCTAGCATACATGCTTCTTCATAGGGTGTTGTCATCTCTATTGCTGGTAGGAAACTTGGGAAGGGTTTCCAGGTTGGGTAACAGGTCAGAACATGTTCAGGTTCAAACGGGTTGTTATCAGTACATGTCAAAATGGGTGGGTTGACTTTGGTTGACCCACAAACATCTTCAGTCCATTTTGTTACTTTGTTATAAATAGTTAACGAGTTAACATGGATTGCGAAATTATGCCGTTACAATATAATAATAATCTTAAGTTTCTAGAATAAGACTATATAGGACTGTGTAAACATTAAAACTATACTTTGGGTGACTTTCAACCCATGTGATTCGTTCTCCTTTTAGAAACCACAACTGAATTTGACCAATTCATATGTAAACGGGCTTATGGGCAGGAAGTGCCACCAGTAATACAGTTTTCTTTGTCTCAAGTTTGAACTTTATGATTTTTTTTCCTCTTTTGGTTTAGTTTGGATCGTTAATTGTCTTTGATTACATATTTTTGTTGTTTATCTCCTTGACACTGATAGAGAGATATCTACTTTGCTTGCTCGATCCTTTTTTGTGGGATTTTCTATGACTGTATTGGCTTTGCTTGCACGGCTTCGAGTTTTGACTCAGCAAGTAAGGCCTACTTCAATATTTTGATTATTGTTATCATTATGATCATTATCATTATTGTAATATTAAGCCTATTTCATTTTCCGAACAGATATTGGTCGATGTTGTTTCAGTTTTCAACATGGTTTCCTCTTTATCCCAAAATCAGCAGTCGATTAAACTAAATCAACGAGGAATTGAGGCATTTTTCACTTCTATATGTTAGATTAACCTCTTAATCTGGCTCAATCTTGTTAATATAGGCTTACAACCGTCTTTCTGTGTGAATAATTCCCAGGTCTTCAGGGAATATTACCCAAAATTTGAAGAAGCTATCTTTTTGGAGTGTGTATGGGAAACTGACAGGTTTATTTTACTTGAGAGGAAGAGTGAACCCGAAAGCAAAGATCCAAAGACAATAACGGATGACATTATTTGTCAAAGTTTATCTACAGTAGAGTATCAAAGTATTGAAGTTGTTCTTGGAGGTAAGTTTGTGTTATTGGCGTAGTATTGTGACCAACTTCAGTCCAAATTTTCTTCAGGGCTATAAACTGTTACCTGAAATACAAATTACGTAAACGTTTTTATTTAATTAACTTCTGATGTAAGTACATAAGTCTCGTTGGTCATTCCTTGTTTATATTTGGAGGACAAAAGCTCACAATATTTATGATTTTTTCTTTCTAGACAATAAACCAGAGGACATAATGATGGACAAGACATCTGTAGAAGACACTGCTACCATCAGTACAGATAATCTTTCTTCAATGGAGGGTCTTACCAATGATTGCAAACAAGTTGACAAACAAAATCACTTGAAAGATCATTCTGGTGTTCAAGATCCTTCCATCAAGAATGTAGAACACAAACAGTTACCAAGTTCGAGTTTGGTGGCTCACACAGACCCTCCGCAACCTAAGCCTGAACAGAAAAAGAAAGTGGCATTCATATCTGTGAAGAGACCCGAACCTCCAAAAACGAATGACACAGGGCATCTAACTAAGCCAAGTGATAGTGTTAATGATAAGAAAGAAGATGCATTCTTCAGTTTGCTCACTGGGGGCTTATAGAAAGATGGTCATTTTGACAATTGATAAAATAATTGTTTTCAGGTTTTGTATTTATCTAAAAAATGTAGAATGCTTGAGCCAATGAAAAACCCCTTTTTTCCAACTAGCCTATGAAGTTTCATATTGGTGATGATGTACTCCCACAAATTAAACTGATACTATCCTATAAATGCATCTTAGAACACACTACTATACATTAACTTTATAAAGATTTTAACATAATCTACTTAATATTTTTTGGTCGAGTATTTAAGGACCTAGATGCAAAGTCATAGTGAAGCTTTTCTAGTGAAACATCGCATTAATCATGGGGCACTACTCATTATTTTGTACCATCAAATGGGTATTATTAAATTATAGTTTGAACAAGCAAAGTAGTGCAGTCAACGAAAGTAACAAGAAAGACTATTATATGGGACAGAAACAACACAAAAACAAATTAGTATTTTGAAATGTGGAGTGATGTGGTTTCCCTTTCCCATGTAATATTCAATATTTCATGCCGGATCTTGTCTACCTTTTACTTCCATACTCCTAGATTACATACATCACTCAACACCCTCTCTGGTCTATACACATATATGCAACTTGAAAAGTCAAGAACTCATTTGGAGCTTCTATTGTAGTGGGTAAGTGTTTTTAATTTTCCTTTTAGGATTACTGTTTTATTTTGTATGTTTTTTTTGATTTATTGTTTTATGGATGATTAGCTGTTGAAAATCTTTTACATGCATCATCTGATTGAGGGAAAAATTTAATAATATTTTTGTAAACTTAAAATCACAAAAAAAGTATTTAGTAATCACTCAATTAACTTGCATATAAAAGTGTGTTTTAGATCATGTTAATAAAGTTTTTACTGCTGTATTTACCGTCATCTGTCCTATGTAAGTTTGTACTAAGCTTTGTATCAAGGGCAAAAAACTTGACGTTTTATACTTGAAAAGCACCGTTCTAAATTCCAGCAATTGGAGCTAAGTTAGGCGGTCGAGTAACCTTTCGATAATTTGAACAACTTAACATAAGAGAACATGCTTTTTAGTTCTAATACTGTTTTTGATATAATGAATGTTGTAATCACCATATTTCCTTGTCTTACTGATACACTTACATGGAAAGATTACTGCCAAACTAAGAGAAATCATTAACACAAGGCATAATATATAATTAAAAGGGTTAATTATTTCATTATGTATTTAACTTTACATTTTTTACCATTGTATGTAACCACCTTTTAAAAGTGCTATTATATGTACTGAACTTTACTTTTTCGTATATTGTATGTAACGGGTGACCGGTTGAGCAGGTACCCGATTTTTCCTCTTGAAAAAATGTCTATTGTATGTATTGAACTTTTAAAAAATGTATATTGTATGCATCGAACTTTGTAAAAAATGTCTATTGTATGTATCGAACTTTGTAAAAATGTCTATTGTATGCATTGAAACTGGTGATTTACGGTCATCTAGTCACCCGTTACATACAATATACGAAATTGTAAAATTTGATACATACAATAGCAAGTATTCAAAGTGGTTACATACAATAATAAAAGATGTAAAGTTAGATACATAACGAAACAATTAACCCTATTTAAAACAATGGTGAGTCTAAACTGAAGGTTTTCAAAACTTTGAATAGAAAATCACAAAGTGATAAGGATCGTGTTAAAACAAGGATTGTGTAAGGAGTATTAAAGTACAGTTATTATGGAGAAAAAGGTAGCCTAACAAGCTACAGAAAAATTGCATTCAAGAAGTACTAAAACAAGTTTCAATACAACTTTTTTGAAGATAAAACCATCAAAGAACCCAAGATAGCAAGATCTTAAATGGAATTAAAATGCTACAACCCCAAACTTTTTGGTCCAGTCTTCCCTGGCTACTTTAAATGTTAGTTGTTTATTTTGTGGGTCTTATTTATATGGTAAGAGGAGGAATAAAGTTATGAAAGTATGGGACTAGTGTCTCACTTACTTGATGCATATAAGGCCATACTTAGTTGCATTCATGATTTGAACAGAGTGGGGTATTTATATTTCTGAGATAGATGAGTTCTTACACTTTATCTGTTTTACTGATTACTTTCATTTACTTCTAGTGTAGTATATCTTGAAACTAAGAAATCGAGATAGAAGATAAATCATGGTTCAAACACTTGAAGCTATCAAGGGTGGTGGTGGATCCATCAAAGTTGGAACCACTGGCACCATTAACGCCTTAATGTCAAGGGAACTACAGTCGGTTAACGTTGCATCTCCAAGTGCAGTCCCATTCATAACAAAATCTCCAAAACGAGCCTTGGAACCTACTGATACTACTACAGGTACAAATCCTAAAGCAAAAGTACAAGCAGATGAAGCAAGCACTAGTTGCAGCAATAACAATAGCACAATGAATGAAAAACACACTAGTGTTCCTCAGAAAATGAAGCACCATCATGCTAGAAAAGATAGCAGTAATCCTTTTCTTCGTTCTGATAGTACATCAGTTGATGGAAATGGAACTCCTAGTAGAAGGAAGAATGACAAGAAGAGGTCTTGTATGGTTGAAATAGTCGACATAAAATGTGGAGTTCCTCCGAATCCAATAACAAATAGGTTGAAGAAACTCACTTTCTTGAAGCTTTCTGAAGCAAACGGCGTAAAGTAAAACGTGCAGTTCAGCTTTAAGTTTTCAAATAATCTAATGAACAAGATGTATCGATAGACAGACGCCAAAAGTTTCATTTACCAGATACTGTTTATCGATATTAATTAGATTCCAAGTATGGAATGAAGGAGTTTAGTTGACTACTAGCTTCTTCTTTAACTATGAATAACATGTTAAAACTACTTGTGTTGAAGGAAAATCATTGGAATTATACGCAAACATGACATGTCAAGTTGTGAGAAATTCACTTTCTTGAATCTTTCTGAAGCCAATGGAAAAAGTAATCAAGTAAATCTATGTGTAGGAGCTAATGAGTTGAGCTTTTATAGAGAAACTCGAGTTCTGCTCGAGCTTTTATCAAGCATGCATCGTAAAAGATCGTTGAGCTATTGAGCTGAGCTCAGGTCGGCTCGATTACAAGTACAACCCTAAATTATTGTGTTAGCATGAGCATCACTAGACACTAGGTAGATGACAAATGTTTCATTTCTTAATATGGTTTATCAGGTAATAATTCAAAGTATGGGAGTGATGGGATAAAAGGATTTTGTTGACTACTTGCTTGCTCTTTATTTAATCACAAAATTTCTCGTGTGGAAGGAAAATCATCGGAAAGATAAGAAAACATGTCATGTGGAATTGTGAATATTAAGGTGTGTTTGGTTTGAATATGGATTTCACTATGGATATGAGAATGGGTTTTTCAAACCTACCATCCTACTTGAGTTTAACATATGCCTAAATTTATGGGTTTGATTTCCAATTTTCAAAATCAAACTCATTAAACAAACACTCACAATCATACCAATTCTTATATCCTTCTTTCGAAATTCACAATCCAAATAACCCTAAGTCAATAATGTTTTGTCCATGACAATTGACAACTGAGTTTGCTCTGGGTTAAATTTGTCGGTTATCCTCCTATCAGATGCGGTGAGAAGTTACAAGCTGGCAAATAAAATGACCAAATTTTGACATAAGTTTACTGAGAATCAGAGTACCCTTCAAAATTACACTGAATATTTTCATTGCTGAATATACTCCATCAACCCAATATTCGTTACTGAATATTCAGTGTAGTTTTGAAAGTTCTCTAATTCTCTTAGTAAGTTAGGCTCTCATTGATCTCATTCATACATATTGTAGAAAAAAGATTTGTATATATAAAATCTTGAAGATACCCATAAACGAAAATGCAAGTGATTAATGACATAAAATGGAAGTAATTGTTTTTCCTGATTTTAATGACAATCAACTAAAACAACTTAGTGATGAACAACTAGGTCATTGAGATCTACAAGGTCATTAGAAAGAAACGACACTCAATTCTATAGTGATTCTAAGATTATAAAAAATACCAAATAATTTTCTTCAATAAAATGACAAAAAATTACAATTATGTGTAACCATGGATGTATACTGATGTGAATAGACATATCTTGGCAGTTCCAGATATACTAATACCAAAAGGGGCACTTTACAACTGCTTGAAATATAGCTGCACAAGTTTCTTTAAGTTGTCAAAAACACTGGTGAGGGGATTGAACTTAACAGAAGAATTGAGTTCAAGATCAGGAACTGATTTGTTAGTGCTTGTTGCATTCCACTCATTGACATCATTGCAGCGAATCGGCTATCTGACACCTCACAGTCTTGTGGAGTGTCCTTGATTTGGCTTGGATCATAGCCAAAATCAGCCAGCACAAGCTTGTACTTTTCTATAAACTCTGGCCCTGGATTTGGTGTCCTTGAGTATATCTGAAAACATCAAGGCCATAGACATGAGTATATGTTACAGGCTTGCAATACCGGGTCATTACAAAACAGTGTAGAGATGACACGATGGAGGGGCAGACAGGTTCCATAACAGGTCAAAACACGACTAATATTTAGTAAGGAACAAAACACGTAGAGTTAGGTTAACCCAAAACACTTTTGGTCCATTTTGATAAGTAAAAGAACAAACTAAATACACACACCTTTGATGGCTTCAGCCCGTTTCGCTCATTTGACCCATTCCCTTTCAGCTTAGTTTTTCTTAAGTTGATCAATGTGAGGACCCATTCATAAGTAAAGGGATCAAAATTCCCACTTCCAGTTCAATGTACAATCAAACCATGATTTTTATTACCAATTTGTGTCCCATGTAACTAAGGTTCCATCAGCCGATTGGTATATCAGAAGTGTTTATATATCTGATATCTTAACTGACAGATATAAGGATCTTGTGGACTCAGATTGATAGAATATAGCGGTAAATATGCATAAGACAGCTTCTAGCAAAATAAACCCAACACATCCGGCATGGAAAGTAATTCAAACCTTTTAACAGTATAGTACTAATCAAAAACCACTTTGGAACATGAGCATACACATTAACAAACTAGAATCCCTATTACTATAAAACTATAAGGAGGTATATAATCAAACAATATGATGTTGGGTAGTGAGTGCCTTTTCATGATTTGACAGTGTACCATTGAAGCAATCAATAAATGCAGAACTGTATGTTCTCATGTAGGTGCATTCAATAGGTATACCTGAATAAAGCTCTTGTCCTTTGCTCCAGAAACAAGAGCGAAATTGTCATAATCAGTATCAATCACATCATAAGGTTCTTTCGGAATGAAAGGCAATGTAGGAAACCTGAGAAAACACTTTTCTTTAATCATCTCTTGTCTTTCTAAGTCTGATTCCGTTTTCTCGGTATCTTCCACTGAAAGACACTGAACCTGACCCCGTATACCAGTGATATACCCATTAGGCCCACCGTGAACACAAAAAGTATCTACTTGGATCGCTGGTGTTGCCATATGAATTATATACACTCCCTACAATGAGAATCTTGAACTCATTTAAAACATAAATTTCTTTATTTTGTAAAGTTGCCTTCAGAATCTACCTGGGTGCAGTGTCAATCTTCTTGACCTTGACCAGCAAATCCACGCTTAAGTGAAGCAACTTCAAACCATCTTCCGGAGTATCTTACAGGATCGAAGTTTCTTGCTGTCATCCCTTTCATCATCATCAGATTTGAAACCTCGTCAAGAGGAAGGGTTGAGATATTGATGGTGGTACTTGCAATCTGGCATAAATTATTATGTGATAGTTCTGTCGCCAAAACCTGCAAAGTGGGTGTCCATGTCATATTTGGAATCCACGTACAACATTTCTCTTTTTAGTAAATTTTACACATTTAGTTTAATGTTACTTACTTGCCTGTCGTCATTGTTACAAGGAACTGACATGTATACATGGGTCCACATAATTTCCTTAATGTGTCATATATTGGAGGGTATTGTATATATTTGGTTAACGGTCAACCACTTTCTTGAAACTAGAGGTAGCAAAAGCTGGTGGGATGGGCAGGATAACTATGGCTCAGATTGGGTTGACCTGTCAACACATTTTTAACCAACCTTTTATTAGTTTTAATAATTTATATATGCTTTTTATTAAATATGATTATAAAAGTTATCTCATAAGCATTTTTTGCTGCTGCTGTTGTTGTTGTTGTTGTTGTTGTAAGTATCAAATGATTTAGGAGACTGTAAGCATTTGAGTTTCGAACCAATGACCCATTTGACACACTTCCATCATTGCTACTTAAAACAATTTCACCTTTATTATAGGATTATTAAACGCAGTTACTCTATTAATGATGAGTATCAAACCTACAACCACTAGTCGATAAAAACAAAGGCCACTGATAACCATTTCTTTTAAGTTATACGTGTGTCGAACCCATTGCAATATTCATGAACTGAGGAGTTAGCCATCAACCTGGTTTGTTGAGGACAAAAGTACCAATGAAGCAGCAAGCCCTGATACAGCATGTCTAGCTGCATAGTTGGTTGATATTGGTAACTCAATAGAACATTTGAACCTAATATTCGTTGTCATTTTCCTGTATAAAGAAAGAATTGCTACATCTTAATAAATTAAAATCCATACATATTTTAAAATTATGAAGCTCCTTCACTGCATGAATGATCGAATGGTAGTTACTCATCTGTATATTTTTGTGTGAAAAGAGTAGTAGTTCTTTATACAAGGCTAAGATGCTAGTTTCAGATTTGAGTTAAATCATACTAGTAATAACTAAGGCACTAACCTTATAAAATTTTCACTTTCTAGCAATAAGTAACTGTAAGAAAAGGTCACACAAATAAGAAATTAACATGTTATTGTGAGGCATAATATATCAGGGAAAGTTGCCTTGATACTAACACTCGCATAATGGTATGCATTTAATAAGGGCTAATTTACAGAAAAGGTATTTACACATTACCAATTTCGCGAGATTTCCAGCTTTTATGCGAGATTTACAGTTTTTGTGGAGATTTCCAATTTTGTGCCAGATTTTCAGTCGTCGTTTCAGCTTCCAGTTATTGCGTGAGATTTCTAATTTGTGCGACATTTCCACTTTTTGTGCGAGATCTCCAATTTTATGTGAAAGTATGCAGGTGAGATTTATAGTACCTATTTGCAATCAATAACCTTAACTTTCTAACTGGAGTACTTAAAACACATTACACTTTTACAAAACCTAGAGAGAAATAGATTTAGGCATACCTGATGATTGGGGGTGAATGTGATGGAAGGAGAAAAATTGTTGATTTTCCTGTGCGGTAGTTGTAAAGTGGTGGCCGGTCATTGTTTTCCGGTGACCGGAAAAAGGTGTCTGTTGTTGTTGTTGAG